>JAVKLA010000031.1:18693656-18766843 GCA_034782735.1 Sagittarius serpentarius | reverse complement strand
TTCTAACCACATACATCTCTAAGGCACCACAGTGTTTCCTGACTCTTTTCTGGTGTTAAGAAAACTGACTGCCCAATTACTTCTCCCATGCATTCTGTTACATTCAGTTTTGTCAAAAGCAAAAGAATAAACAACGTACTTATCCTATTATCAACAACAAAAAATAAGCTTTTCTGCAGGCCAGTAAGAATTTTTTCTTTTCCAGTGGATTTAATTGCCCACAGTTTCTTCCCTTATTCAATGACAAGACAACAGCAGGACAAAAAACCCAGCCAGAGGCTCTGACGGGACGTGAGCAAAAATTACCTGTGGACAAGGTTCACAGTGGAGTGAATATGACTGGACAGACTTTTGGAGTTCAGGCAGCTATGAGGGACTGCATTTATCACCTGGGACATGGCACTGTGTAATCCATTTTGTGAGCTCACGGAATCATAAGTATTTGGATGAGGATGAGAAATTCCAACCAGTAACTCTAACTAGGTAAAGTGCAATTAGCAGAGATGGAAGAAGAATTTGAGATCAGTGATACAGCGTGAAAGAATTAAGAGGCAGGAAAGAAACAGAATAGAATCAGTGAAACAACACAACTGCTAATAGTTTCAGATGAGGGCTGGTAAAGAACACAGGTAAATCTGTGCCTTAAAACCATAGACGTGCACAGGAAAAATCTAGAGAGCTCTCTCTTGCTTTGCAAAACTTTACAGTTCTGTAGCAGTCTTACAGGGTGTTTTTTATAAGAGAGAAAAGATATTCTTTGGCAGCTACTTCAGAAAATCCGTAAAGATGTTCACTGCCTGCACAGAAATGTTGGATGACTGTGTAACCCCACAGGGCATCTTCTGAAGGAGAGGTTTCCTGGGCGTGTGTTATGTGCAGGGGAATCCACACCTACTCGTCACGGTCTGAGTGCGCCAACAGGCTCTGGCAGCCCTGATCATCCCCTGGACGGCCCCTCTGCTCCCACCCGGGGGTCCCTCTGAGGCTCAGCCCTGGCCCCAGCCTTGCCTGAGCTGCACTGAGGGGAGGTTTGAGCCCTGCCCTGGTCCTCCTGGACAGACCCCAGATTTTAGTCATTACCTTGCTTTGTCACCTTGATCTCCAGCTGGTTGATGGACCTTATTATGCTGCCGCCACTCAGCCCTCCTTGGCAGCTGTGGCTAAGAGGACTGACAGCCAGACTTGGCCTGACTTTCTGGTTCACTTTTTGGGAGCTAATGAGAGGAGTATTTTGCATGTACAGAAAAACGCACAGAAGAATATCATGCCTAGGCCAGATGTTCAAACTGCTCTGTACTAGTCCATGCCGAGGATCAGAAGAAAGGTGAATAAATCCCAACGCAGTAATCACTGTCAAGAAGAGGGGAAGGCCACAGTACAACAGGCCTAAGTTTTTAATAAGTTTGGCCTACAAATCACCAGGAAGCCTAAAGAAATACATTAACATTAATGCCTCTGTTATGCCTTTGTATATTAAATACAACCCCCACCAGAAGGCAGATACTCTGTCATTCAAACTTTAATCCTTTGATATATCCTGCTCATCAAGTGTATGAAATTACGATGGATTTTTTTTTTAAGAGTTTTTGGATTTGTTTTGCTCTTGTGGAGGAAGATCTCCACACGTGTGGGCTCCAGGTCTGTCCCCTGTAATGGTTTGTTAAACCACTTATAATTACCATCCATATTTACACTGCCATTACTAACACTGAAATAAAAAGTTGTTGTCTGAATCTAACTCACTCCTGTTTGGTGTACACAAACATACAGCCACATGCTGCATCTCTACTTTGGTGTTTTAAATGCTGCTTTAAAAGCACTGTAGCTTCTCTGTCATATTTTGTGAATTATCTACAATTTTTGGTCAAAAAAGATTTACCTGAGGAAACAGAAAATTCCCATAATTTTCCACTTTTCGCTGCAGGTCCTTTATTTAGTAACTGTTAGCAGTGAAAGTGCAAACTCTGTGATACCTGAAGAAATGGTCAGCCATTAGTTTTCCTGCCCATATCTGTGGCGGAAGAAAAAGGCAAGGGACATCTACTGGAAAAGATGGTTACTTTCTTTGGAAAAAGGGAACAGAGATATCCAAGAGCAGGGGTGCAGGACGGTGAGTCATAAGCAGCTGCCACTGGAGCGCTCAGTGCCTTGCTCCCGCTGAAAATCACTATGCACAAATAACACTGAGCATTCAAAGCCCCATTCGTTCAGCTGTTACAGCAGTGGGAAAAAGTCCTCCTGACTTCTGAAAGCTTTGGACCAGGTCCTCCAAGTAGAAGCCCACGCAAATGCTCTTGGGAACCCAGGTTTTAATACTGAGAAAGAAAACTGGTGCACAAAAAGAAAATTGGTGCAAAAGAGAACTGGCTGCATACATTACAGGAGAGATGAGGGCAATATGCTTAGAAGAAAGCCCTAGTAGCACCAACAGTGCTACTTGGAGAGCTGGTGAGGTGAAAACTTTTCATTCGTCTTTTAAACAGAAATCTTATGACAGCAATTGCTAGAATCAGAACCACAACATTTTTCTCATTTAAGCATTTGTTATACCAGTCTGAAAGCAGAATGGAAACTGGCTCCCACACCACAATGTTGGCCTGTGGCCAATCGCATCACTTTTTGGCAGATTTTTAGACAGGTCCCCAAACTCCTGCTTTGAATGAGACGTGTTCATTTCAAATACAAAACACTGCATAGCTCTCCTCAGGTAACCTACCAGGGTCTCCCACCGCACACAGCAGGTATAAACTTTCTTTCAAGTTTGTTTCTGTTATGAATCATGGCCCATCATCAGGAATTTAATGCTCAGCCACAAAAAGCACCAAAGACTTGACCGCTCGCTATATAATGGACTTATTTTTAAGTGAAGACTTGCAAAGATGCTTAAAACCACAAAATGGACTTGGCCGTTTTTGAGATTTGAAATGGAACATGTAACAAATAGCCAAGTTGTTAACAATGCAAAGCACAGAAATGGAGGTTTGAATCCTACTTAACTGGAGTTTTTCACTATTTCTGAGCTCATTGCATAGATTTAGCCACACTGTCATAAGACCTCTTACATACAAGTTAATGCAGAACTAAATGCAAAGTCCAATTAAAAAACCCAAATGTTCATTTCTAATAGAATAGTACTATATACACACTTATGTGACACTGCAGGCCAGCTCTAGCTTTTGGAGAAATATTGAATGAAACATTTTAGTCATTAGGATAACTGTGCTCTCTGGATGCCACAACTTCACATTTATACACACTGGAAGTTGACACAGCCCCAAAAGAAATTTGACTTCCAAGAAGTGTAATTTTTATTTCTCTAGAAGAAAAACTATTTTAAGTATTTCTGCAAATCCACTCCCGTCTCCTGCTTTTGCTCTTCACAGTCAAACAAGCTTCACAGATTTTGCCCCTCACTGCTTGCGCTGGGCTTGCTGCTGAGACTGACTGCTGGAACTCCACTGAAAAATCTTTCAGCTCTAAGCATGTACTAAAAGCCAGAATTACTCTCAGTTTTAAATGCCTTCACTTAAAGTATGTAATCAAGTCCAAACTCTCTGCCCAGACAGATAACAACAGGGTTTGATTTGACTTCAGATAAATGTAAATACAAAAAAGAATTAATGAAAAAAAAAAAATTTTGTTTTAGCAAAGTAAACAAATGTGCTTAATACCATGATTATATACGGTTCACAAATATGTTGTCCTATGCTTCATTTCAGCAAAAGTTATAACAAGGTATCATACTATAACCATAAGTGGAATAAAACACATTGAAGTTGTTTATAAAAAAAAAAGGTATATACACATTTTCTATCATACTGACATCACTATATTATTGGCTTCTGACCTCACAATCTAGATGCAAAATTCTGATGTTAAATGTATTTAAAATTTCCTTCCCACCTCCCACTGCATGCTGTCTCATCAGCATAAGAATATAATTATCTGATACTGGAAATGTATATGGGAAAAACACAGAGAAGTCAGTGTTTGTTTTCCCATAACTGTTACAATCCCTTCCTCCCACCTATCCCCTCCTCCTGCAAAATTTGAAAGCTCATCCCCTATCCTGTAAGTAGTAGGTATTAGACCAGAATCCTACACCCATACAACATCATCATTAAAATATTTACTTATGAAACATTCATCTGAAGGCAGGCTAAATTCCTCTTAAACTCCCCATAGTTTCACTGCTAGAAACTTTGCTGGGATATCCAAATTTGAGATGCTATGGAGACTAAACTCCCTTCATTTCCCTCAGGAAAGGGTGGTACCTCTGTTTTTCTAAGAGCGGGGGGGAGGGGGAAGTGATTCCTTCCTACACACTTAAATATTTTGGGTTTCAAAAACAAGTATTACTTTTAAAAGTTACAAACCCAGGAATTAACCATTTAGAAACATAGCATAATCTGACAAGTAAGAAAACGTAAACAGTGAAACAGAAAAAACTAAGAAAAACTACACTGAGGATTTGTCCCACACCAACTAGCAGAGAAGAAAACAAGTTCTTGGCTCTGAAGTCTTGAACCTTCAAAGTGCTGAGCACTGTGGCCCAATTATGCAAAATCTGTAAGAACATGTATAGCATTGAGCATGTCTTGTTGACAATAGTACTCTAATGGTTAAAATTAAACGCTTGTTAAGTGCTTGATCAGATCAGAGTGCTCAGCTTGATTTAGGATGGATCAAGCTGTAGCTGCAGCCTCAGTGACAGCAGAACACAAGTAGCTTTCCAATTGTCCCATAAGTCATCTCTAGGGAGTGGGAATGGCAGGAAGCGTACAAAAAGAAAACCACATGGCTTGATTAACACAACTTAAAACTTCTGTTTGCAAATGTTCCTAGAATGGAATGGAAATCTTCACCACTCTCCTCCCAGATCCAAAGGACGCAATGTTGACAGCGATAGATGGACACCATGCACCCTCTGTGTCTCTGTGAGTTGAAGACGTGGTTTGAGCTGGTATGTTTGTCAAAAGGTTGTCAGGGCATACACTTTGCAGAGTGCATGTTTCCTGGGAAGGTCTCAAACCAGATCTTGCCCAATGGCTAGAAAGCAATCCTGAGCAGCAAACTGGATTCACTGACAGAGAGAGGCCAGCCCCAACCTCCACAGGGTGAAAGGGTGGACCAGCTATATCTGAATCATGTGTTTTGATAAAGATTGTTGGACTTGGGCTTCTTCTAAATTCTCTTACCACCTGGATAGGCATAGCAGTCCAAGGGGTGGCAAGTATCAGGGTGATTTTGGAAACCTTGTGGTGAGCAGGTGTTAGACCATCACATGGAGTCTTCCTGAACTCTGGCCTAGATGAAGGGTGGTTCTGAAAGACAATCAGTTCTGGATTTAAATCCTTGCTCGTGACCTCATTCCCACTAGCTGAATTTTCTCTTCCAGTCAGCACAGCTGGGGACAGCCACATATCTCTGGAGACAGTCTGCTGGGGAAGGCCAGGATACTTAGAGGAAGTCACATGAAATCTTGTGATTTGAAGGGTTGGAGACCCACCTGATGGGAAGCCTTGTTTTGGTTTCTGGGATCCTGTTGGAAGACCCGCTGGAGTTTCAGGCACCTTCTCTAATTGTGGCATGAGCAGACTTGAATGAGCATGACTGCTTCCATGGGAATTTGCTCGAAAAGGCTTTATCGTCAAGCTGCAAGTTGAAATGTAAAGCTTCATTGAAGCATGGAGGTCTGGCATTTGGACATTGCACTGGCTACAGCCTTGTTGGGGTGGGAGAGAATCACAAGGTTCCAGGGATGGATGCAGATTTTTGCTGCGGAGTGTAGAAACAGCTGGAATAGCAGACAGATCAACATCTAGGCGTGATGTCCAGCTTGGTGGAGCTTTGCAGGAAAGAACATCAGAGGGCAAAGATACAGCAAGTTTCAAGGGACTGTTTTTTTCAGAAGAAATATGATGAACACTTTTTTCTCCTTCTGAATTTTGCTTGTAAGATGCAGATGTTGACCAAGTGCCAGAACCCTCATATCCATGGCCCCGAGGGTTCCTGGGAGGACTGGAACACCTGGATGTCTCATCAGAAGGACTGACACAGTGACTAGTGCTCCCGAAACCTTTCCTCCGGTCTTTGTGTGCCAGGACGACATCTAGCCTTGAACAGTAAGCTCCAGAAGACACACTGCTTGGTGGTGAGCTGCCATTTCCTGCTGCAAGTTCTGCAACTGATTGACCAGTGGGAGGATGCCATGCTGATGCTGGCATCTTTTGAAAAGGCCTGTCCCGCACAGCAGATTCAAAAGGAGGAGGTGGGGTCATTCTGCTGGAAGACAGCATCACTTCCACAGTGGAGACATAGGTTCCAGATGAAAGTTTGCAGCGATGGTCCCTGCATGACATTCTGAAGCTCAGTCCTAAACAATGCAAAAATCAAAGCCACAGAAGTTTGCCTTTCCCCCTGTTTTTAAAACCAACTCCTAATCCTTTTTCCTCTGGCACTGGAAATTTCCATTCTTCCTCTGAAGCAAAGGAATGAGAGATGAATAAACATTCTTCAGGAAAAAATGTATAAACTAAAAAAATCCACATTCAAAATAAAAATGCACAGCTCTTCTAAAACTGCTACCACCGCCTGTCACGTCTGCAAAGTGATATGAGTGTGGGATGGGCAGAAAGATAAATTACGGAGCATGAGGCTCTGCTCCCTGAGTGTTCTGACAGTGAGACTGCAGACAGAGTAGGAGGGAGCCAAAAACGCCTGCCAGAGACAGCCTGCAAATTTGCTGTTACTTCATCTGTGCAAAAAAAGAAAGCAGCTAACCTGAGCAATGCATCTGCTGCTGTGAAAAGGTTAGAATGGAGCAGTGTGTACTGGACACTGCTTCTGCTCAGAGCAAAAATTATTTTTTTTCTTCTTTCTCTTTTTCAGCTGTTGCTTGTCTGCACTCCAAACGGCAAGATCTCAGTTCGCAGGTCTTAGAAGAGTTTCCTACAACAGTTCCATGCAGTGGCACAGCTGAATTCATAATAAAAAAAAGTTTAAAAAGATAGATGTTTGCCTAATTTTCTCCACATGTGCTCTATTTTCTTTAGCATAGAACAATCCTAGACTAGATTCTGCAGAAATCCTTCGAAGGTTTAAGAAACTTGGATGTAATATAAGATGCTGGCATAAACTCAAACCTGTCACACTGGCACAGGCAGCGAATGAGAGGGTTCTCAGTAGTAGTTCTTAGTTTAAAATGCTCCTCTGTTGCCTTCTTCCTTCCCCTGTTCCTTGCTGCTAGGGGAGAGACTTGGTCTAAGGCATATGAAGTACTGGGAAAATAGGGTCCAAAAATTACGGGATGGCAGAAGCAGCTTCCTTACGCACATATTTTGCAGATGTGCAAAGTGAAATGCACATAACTGAGCTTTGCCTCAAACACAGAAGTCAGAAGAAACACAAGGGGTGGAGATTGCTTATACTTGTTTGCCTGACAGGAATCCTTTTTGAGTGTGTGTTTGCTTTTGTCCTTTCTGAAAGCAGCAAATGACAAAATTCCCATTGGGAAAGTGGTTTGAGAGTCTTCAGTTGATGCCTTGGCTGAATACTTTTTGAAGACGCATTTGAAAGGACTGCTTTCCTATCATCCTGCCTGTCTCCCTAGGGAGCAGTCTGCATCACTATGCCGCCACATTTTAAGTCCATGTAGTAGTAACAGAGCTCCATCCAAAAGGAACAGATTAATCTTCCAATTGTTCTTCAAATGCAGAGAAGTAAAATACAAATAGTGACTAAGGAGCGTCAGTTCACTGTCAAATTTTATATAGTGATCCATAAGGCAGATGGTGGCAGCTGCAAAAGACAGCTTTGCAGTTCTTGCTATTTCTCCCTCATTTAGATGAGCGTCCTGCAGCACAGGAATAACCCGTTTGAAGAATGATTACACTTAGAGATAAGAGAACAAAAGCAATGGGGGGTATTCTGGGAATACAGGAATTACAGCTGCAGAGGAATCAGAACAGTGTTGCTGTTTCTATTCAGGGCCAGGCTGATGCACTGCATATTGAGGAAGGACTAGAATCCAGTAGAAGGTGACTTCCTTCCTGTTCTTCTGTGAACAGCAGCAAATGAGCCTCTCCTTGAAATGATTTGCTTTCTTTAGTGATTTCATCCCATAAATTCTTCAAAGATGCAGCTTATTTTGTATGTAAACATGTTTAGTCTCTGTCTTCTCAGCAGCACAATAGCCTGAACCTGCATGACTTTGTATTTATACTCACTGTGGATTGATAGTGCTCTCGACATTGAGGTGATCACCATCATTGCCAGGTCTCAAATCGGTAAAACTGACTTAAAGGCAGCAAAATATGATTTAAACTGAGCAGGCAGCAGTGGAATTTGTGAAGTACAGCTGAGATATGCTTTCACCAATACTCTTTAGCTCTGAGGCAAGCTGATGGTCCTGAGTAGCTGCCTTTTCTTCATGGTACTTTTGCTCAGTGTTAGCTGTGGGTTAAAACCAAGATGACAACAATGGACAACACAGGAGCGAGTCATTATGATGGAGGAAAGCTAGTAATTCCTGAAAGGAAAGCTGGTCACAGTATTGGCCCAACTGGTGCATCCAGAGTAGTGAGAATTAAAACTCATCCTGAATGCTCGCAGCTCGTTGTAGATCTGTTTGTTTACATCCTTGGATATGAACAAATTCAGCATATCTTCTTCCCACCTAACAGCACTTACATATTTCCTGGATTAAATTTGAGCACTAATCCATAACAGTCTCTTCTAGGCATTGTGGTAGCTTGGTGATAGTAGGGACTGTGTCAGTGAAGGAGGAGACATTTGGCTGACTCTGATATCCAGATTACTAATTTAGAAATCCATGGCATTCTGTAATTTCCCTGGTATATTGCAGGTAGATACTTGGTCACTGACTGCAATATCAGAGATACTTGTCTGTATGGTCATACCACTGTGACCGACTTTTCTATTTTATAACAGTAACTCTGTGAGCATGCAACCGTAATTCTTACATGCACAGACCTCTCACAAAAGGAGCAGTTCTTCAATCAGTAATCTTCTGGGGATTAAATATAAGAAAAAATGAGAAACAAAGTTTAAGAATCTTCTTTCCATAGCTAGAGTGTTCTTTTCACCCTGAGTGCTCTTTTAAAAAAAAAATAAATAAAAAATCAGATGCAGACGGTGGTGGAGGGAACATAAGAGCATGTGATGACTGTGGCTCCCTCATTGTCTGTACCTGCATGGACAAGACCAACTTGTCATCATTCCCTGTCCTTATTTTCTTGTCATTCTCCCTGATTGTAAAATGTCACCTGTGCAAAGGGGTGCTGGGAGGGACAGCCAAGTATCCATGCTTTACTGTTCCACCTTCTGAACACTTAGTCACAGTGAGAACAATTAAGTACCAGACTCCTTGGAAATTCATAGAGAAAATACTACGAGAGAAAGATTCTGATAACAAGATCTTTCCCTTCATAGTCCTCAAGGTCACAGTCTTCATTCTCAGGCTTTGCTTTGGCTGAAGAAACTTGTGGTAGGAGGCAGGCACTATGACTGATACTACCAAAAGAATTTACGCAGTCTGTGATGAACACCCACCCCTTTTGTGGCAGTCTGCCTCACAGCATATGGCAACGGTAAATTCATTTCACTAAAGACGTATATGAAGTGCAGAATGTGCTGGGGGCATACCGAAAATGCCAGGTGCAACCCTTTTCATCTAAGAGTAATATAGTCTTTTGCAACCAGGAGTCATGACTAAGGGGCAAGAAGAAACAGTAACCCATAGTAGCTTCTTATGTGTTTACCTCTGAGGTATACACAGCAAAGCAGATGCCAGAGTCGCAGTGCCTCTGCATGTCGGCTGATCTCCATTTCATGAAAAGAGAAAGAATACAGTGGCCAAAATTTTGTAGAGAGATTACATTTTCCCTGATGATGCTACCCATGCAGGAGCTTGGCAATGATGTATCACTGCTTGATAGGGAATTGAGACTGACATAATGCAAATTATGCCATTTGCTAGTTAAAAAACAAATAAAAAAATTTAATGGGCAGAACTATGTAATATTTTACTCCAGAAACCTGAACTTAGGTGAAACTCTCTTAGTTTCACATTTCAGCACAATCTCAGAATGCAGGCCGTACTTGCCAAGGGTGCCAATTGTAGGGAATTATGAAGATATGTCTTTCCTTCAGGGAATGAGTAGCAGAAGGCTCCAAGCCCATGTGTCCCAAAGGGTTAAGTATCACTGCATGGCACAGCTCAGCGTCAGTTTTCCAAAAGATTTAGTGCCAGTGGCAAAGCACTGGTGGAAAACAGAGCTCAGCATAAACCGAGAGCCATTATATTATGCTGCCAGTGGTCCTGGGGAATTAAGAATTTTTTTTCCTTAATAAGAAATGGCCCAGAGGTACAACGCCCTTCAGCTTTGCTTCAACCCTTCAATTTGGCAACCTTCAACCCATTGATGTGGTTTGCATGACAAGTCTCAGCACTGTTACAGCAATCTATCAATCCATGAATTTGCACAGAGTGACTGGAAAAGACGTCTGAATTCTGCACTCAATTTTGTAATAGCAAATGTCAGACCTCAAGCTGGAACCTTTTTAAATAGTTCCATAAATCCAGGGAAGTGCAAGAAAGACAAAAGATAATTTAATATTGGTAAAAAAAAAATCAATCTATTTCAAGAGCTGCAAAATGATAATAATAAGGACATCCTTCTGTCTCTTTGCATTAACTGTATCAGCCCTTTTTTCATGAGAGGGCTTTTTTCACTAGCTCATCTTTCTCTACTGCATCAAACAGAAACTAATATTCCTTACAATCAAATTCTTTCATAGTTGCTGTCCTTATTGCTATCAACTCCCTTGTAGAACTGATAAGTCAATTCCTTTAGCTGGATTAACTCACACTGCCAACATCCATTTTCCACTAGTTGCATTTCCCCAGCACTAACCCTCAGCCTGGGGTGAGGTTTCCAGCAACACCTGCGAAGTAATCTCCCCATCCTCCTTCAAACCCTCTTTACAATTTTCTTTCTCTCTGAAGCCTATAAAACAATTTGCCATTGGTCAAGCAGTTGGTATGCTAAGATCTGTTTGTAAAGCAGACTAATACTGGACTGTTGTCTCCCTCTTCTGTTGTGACTTTCATCTGTTAACTCTTCTGTTTATTTGCAATGAATTATCTTTCAGGCAAGGATCATCTTTTTGTTTCTCATTCCTCACCTAAACCCCATAAGAAAGGAGGGTCTTGTACATTGCTACAGTCTCCAAGTGATACCACAATGCAAACAATAACAATAAAAAGAGTGTCTTGTCTATACACAGACCCAAGGATTTTAAGTTGTAGGTGAACAGTTGTTGCCCCTTTTAGCTTGGAAGAGTTCAAATGCTCAAAGAGTTTAACTGCTTATTTCAAGTTTGTAATTCACTCACCTCCTGTGAGTTCAGGAGCATGTCCAGGTGATCCCAGTCCTTGTAGAACATTTGTTCTTGGTGTATTTTCTCCAACCACTGCTTCTTCTGTTTCCATTCCTTGTATACATTTTCCTTCTCTTCCAACAGAGCCTGTAGCTTCTGCTGAATCTGAACACAATTTCCAATGAAAAACTCAGGTTGACCTTTATAGCTCACGGACCAGGGTAAGGCGGGAGAAGAAAAGATTAAGTGGAGTGGTGGATAAGCCCCTTAAATTGCAACAAAATTATCAAACAGAAAAAAGTAGAACAAGTTCTAGCATTTCTATTTGGGAAAAGAGATAATCAGAGGTGCCTTGTTTCAGGAATGAAGGAGTGCTTCTTACAGCATATACAGCAGTCCAAGCCAAGAGCAAAGAAAGGTAACTGTTTCTCAAGTGTACCTTCGGAAAAAAATCCAAATTCTCCATTACCTTTAGTAATAACAGTGCAATTATAACACTTCAAATTGGGATAGGACAGATGCTTAAATAAGTTATTAACATAGCATATTCTCCTAATCAGTGAATACATGCCTCAATGTTAGACTTCACGTAATTTCAGCTACCAAACTTTGTATACCCACAGGCCTTCTATAAATGATTTTTCCTACAGGCAAAGGACTTTACAGTGAGGAAGATTTTTAGTTACTATAGTAACACATTGCAATATTCAAAAAATTTTCAGGAAATAGCTTGGTCAGACGGGAGAGTAATTTGCACAAACTCTACAGTTTTCTGAAGATATTCAAGAGACATTAATGAATTGTCAGGGTGGGAAGTAAACTAGTAGGTACTGGAAAAGAAGTAATGCAATGAGAATCTTAGAAGCTATTTGTCTTGAGTAAACTGACACTTTGATTTCCATCTTTCATTTCCAAGGAGTTAAATATACCAGCATAATTCATTACTACAGAAAATGTTTCGATTCATCTTTAAACTCTCTCACATGTTTGAGTGTTTTTATTCTTTGGTTGACAGGTTTTTGTCCAGCCTGGCTTGGTATGGATACAGCACTGTAATTTGAAGCATAGTACTTGTGTCAAAACCCAGTCTGGGAAGTGGGTAGAATTATCTCCACTGCTCAGAACATAGTGAACCTCTCGAATAAGCCCCACTTTGCTGCAGTGGGCCCTCATGAGATGCCAGCACTCAACTACTGCTGAGTTAGGAAATGGAACAGATGGTTTTGTGCCCAAGGTAGGTAACACACTGAGGCAAATGTAGGTCATGCATATGGACAACGTGTGAGTGTACACAGGCATTTGTATGCTTACAGCCTGATATAGTATAGAATGACAGTTACAATGGTGTTGAGTAGCTGAATGTGCGTGACCGAACTCAAATGAGTTTCAGTTACCTCTTTTGATCTTCTTTCCTCATCTTGCAAGAGCAACTGTCCTAGCTGTACAATGTGACTATACTTCTCTTCTCGTGCTTCAATCTCTGCCAGTAGCTCTTGATGCTGGGTAAGTCTCAGGCTGCTAGTAGATATGTCCCGAATAGTCTCCTTGGCTCTCATTTCCCGTATTATTTCTGCTGTCCATAAGAAATAGTCCCACACCTAGAACCCAAGAAAATGTGAAAGTTGAGGTTAGAGCTCAGGCTTGGGTTATCAGGCAGGAAAGTCATAGGCTGACTGTTCAACTTTAAGTGAATAATAGGTAATAAAATCACAGATAAGAAAGAAAATATTTTATTAAGGCTTAGAGTACTTCTATGAATTTTAACAAGGGTGGATAACATGACTGCAGGAATTTCTACATACTCTGTTAAATCATACACGTTTTGTAATATCGTAATCATAATCAAACCGTGTCATAACACATCAATGACAACATGATATCATTTAACTGCCCTTTAGTCCATCATTCCTGAAGTCTTTTCTGGTGCTATTCCTTCACAGAGGATGAAACAGTATCACCCTACTTTTCTGTGACATAGTTTTGGCTAATACAAGTCTGTTCTAAACTTATGTTGTACACATATTCTAAAATGAGAGTGAGACTTTTCAGGTGAAAAACAAATGCACTCTAATAGAGGTGGAAAAAGTTAAATCACAGGTCAGAAAAAACTGCTTAAGCATATCAGGTATGCAGATTCAGCTCCTGATTTGTGGAAATAAATGACTGAGATTGGCACAGAAACACAATTCTGGAAGGAAGAAGGATGTAATGCTAGTTTACTTTCAAAATCTGATGAACTGATAAACGTATTTACAATATCTTAAAATGTCTGAAGCATTCAGCTGAGGCAATTATGAGCAAGAAAATTCTAAAACAAATCTCCGAGAATTATTTTCTGACTGTGACTGAAGAAACTTGTGCAAGTAAAAATAAGTTGATATTTTCTGTATGTCTTTTTCTGCATTTGATTCTGCACCTTCACCACTCCACTTACTTTAGGCATCTCATTTGAATCTGTAATAGGTGTTTTGTTCTTATGTGTCAGCTGGTAAAAAATAGGACTGCAAGGGACTGTGCGGGGGATTATATGGGATGATTAATTAAGTTTTGTTATAGTTTAATTGTGTTTGGATTAGTTGATTCAATTCTGAGGTGGTAAATGGTCTTTTAGTTTTAAAGTGTATTTTAAAAGACCGTTATGTATAGTAAGTGCTGAAGAAGAATGCTCTTTTACTGCAAAGAACTAAAAATTTTCTCTTGTGAAAGGTTGCTGGCTTTTCTGTTGAAGGAAACTATGTGAAGGAAATAGCTTCTTGCCTGTTCTATTTTACCCATGGATTTTTTTATCCATGTAATCAAAATTTTGTAAAGCTTAAAGCTGGCCTGTGAACCCATCCATGCTTTTCAGAAAAGGACCACAAAACTGAAATTGGCCAATTTGGGGTCCTAAGACTTTAGGCTTTAAAGCCAAGATACTCTTCTCTTAAAGCCAGTGAACACAGCTACTAAATGGCTCCTTAAAAGGACTGTGGTCCTTTCAAACAGGCCCTCGTAGTGCACATGTGTTGGTGTTATTTTGATTTGCATAACTAATTCACACACAGCTGGATGTCACTGTAGACTCTGACATTGCATTTGGCACTGCAAATGTCTAAGAGTCCCTGAGATTTTAAGCTAAGCATTAGGAAAAAATCCATAAATCTCAGGATATTTAATGCAATGAAACAAGTCAAGAGCCAATAAGAGGTTATTAGATTGCCAGTGCCAGCAACATTTAAGGATAGAGCAGGCATCAGTCTGCAGGAAACTCCTAAGCAGAGCCTGACAGAGACCATGCAGATCCTAGCATAAACTTCAGAACAAGAACCTCAGATCATTTAGAAATACTTTGAGTCTATGTCTAAACTCCTCTTCCTTGACAGTTTCTTGGAAGATTTGGAGCCCTCTGCTGTTACTGTGTGTTGTCAGTTAGGGCCAGCTCTGCTATTTAATCAGACTAAAATCGTACTTGACGGGATGCAAGGAGATACACTAGATGACTGTGCAGAAGTCTCTTTTCACAGAAAGGCTGATTTGTTTTTGTTTCACTTCTTAATCTGTGTACAATTTCATAATGAAAAAGCCCCATGGACTGCATATGAACAATACCAATGAAAAAAGTACACTGAACAGCTGTGACTAACATTAATTTTGTGGACCTCTTGGCATGGCTGAAACCGGAAAGGGAGAAAAGTTGCCTCTTTGCACTCAGCAATTTGGGGGATGTTCTGCAGCAAAGCTGCTCTAACCTACCCTAGAGCTACTGAGATTCTTACAGTCATTAGACGTGGCTGTATAACCCTGCCTTGTCCCACCTGGACAAAAAGACGGGCTTACCAAATTTGCAGAACCAGCTCTTCATTTCTTCAGGACTTATTGTCAGGAAAGGAGGTAAAAATTGAGAGGATCAGGAATAATTCTTGCCAGCAGACCGACATCAAAGAGACAGGGAGATGCCTGAGGCATAATGCCATCTAGGCATGTCACTGAGAACACAGTCACATGGCTTTGTCATTTTGTTTTATGGTGTTAAGAGAGCACCTTAATGACTGTGTAGCCCTTTATTAAGCACTGACAGATTTATATATTTTTAAGGTGTTCACTGCTTGTAAATTTACCAATGCAGATGAAAGGACACACAGCTAGAGTAAGAAACGGGCTCTAGATTTGCCTTTCAGATCACAGGATGCATCACAGATTTCAGTTCAAGAATACAAAGAATGTAAAGGTATTCTAGAAATCTATATTAGCAACTTTCTTCATGATAAAAGGAGGTACCCTTGCTGTTTTAGTACCGGCTACTGCAGTACTTGCAACAATAATCTACTAATTTGCGGTATAGCTCAAGTGCCCTCACTGAGACTACTGACATTTGCTAGGTATTCCATGGTAAATCATAGCTCAGTGACCTGCTGAGTTCTTTGGAGACAAAGCTACTGTGCATTGCAGGTGATGATATTATGCTGATACACGGACGTCACTGTGTTTAAGCAGCTTGAGAGGTTACTGCAAAGACCAGTGAGTTCTATTTGATACATTCCATGAAGTAAGTTAACTGAGGGTTATTGCATGCCCTAAGAGAGAGAGAACAAACTTTTACCCATTATAAATGGGAGTCTAACATCTATTTTTATCACTCTTACTCAGTGGGAATTGCAGAGTCTTTGAAAAACCGCTGTAGTCCTGAGAAGCGATGACTCTTTCTGAGAGCTATCTATGCCATACACAGCTGGATACAAGTTTCCTTCCTACAGAAGGTAAAAGATCCTTATCCTCTAACAACTTTCTAAATAGCTACAAGCACTTAAATACTTGATTAATAACACAGATAGAACCTGCAGCCTTTTACATCAACCTCTACAGCTTGGAAGTACACCTATAATTCACACACACTGAAGGCAGCTTTCCCCTGTGTACCAATGGACAGAAGGCAGAGGTGCTTACCTGTGCCTGAAACTGGTAAAGCTTGTATGCTTGTTCCAGCAGTTTCTTGCGCAGTTCCACTTTAGACTTCAGGGCCTTCCAGTTGGTCACTATTGCCTGCTGCTTTGTTTTCAGGTCTTCGACCTGCTTCTTTGAGCAATGGGTCAGCACAAGATCTGCAGAGTGGATCAGCTCCTGCAGCTATACACAGGGACAAAAGAATAGGGTAGGAAAGAGACAGTCATAGAGATACAGCTAATACCAGAAAATTTATGATAAGGGCTATGTTAATTGTACATGAAACTACAATTCAAGCAACATTTTCTGACCTAACTTTTCTCATGCTAAACAAGTGTGTCCCTAATTTCAGTTCTATGGAATAACAGTGACATCCAGTGTTTGCTAAGGCTCATCACAACAGTGATTTTTCAAATAGGCAGGCAGATTTTGTTTCTCCTTTTACTATACCATCTGTTACATGAGTAATGCAAATAATAGCTAACCATACCTTGTTTTCCTCAGTGACCATATAAACTGTGACTACATTCTCTTCATGCATATCTGATGCTCTTTTACCTTTAAAAGTAACAAGCAGCTGGTGGGATCAATTCTAGTGTTATCTGCCACAAGGCCAAGACATGAGGCCACTGATAAATAATACTGGGATAACTACTTCAGTAATCTCAAGATAACACAAGCTGTGTTAACTATACCTTTACATTTACTAAACAAAGGGATGAAGGGAAAACTCATACGAATTTTACCGGTGTAGTCGAAGCTAAGCAAATCTCCTACATACAAGGAAGCTATTCTCATGAGCTGAAACTTGTCACAAGCTAGAAAAATAGGGCTCATTATACATTCTCACAGTCCAATTCCTACCCCTCTAAACTTGTTGAAAATTCCAGACTGCTGCCCCATCCATCCTTCCTTCTATAATCCTCTATAGTCAATCACTGCATTTCATGTTCAATGAATATTCAGTTTTTCTGCACATGGAACAGATTCTGGATTTTTCCTTGTAATTACCTGGAACACTTTGAAGAAGGTGGTAAACACATCATAAAGCCTGGCATAATCATACATTTCAAACAATGATCAAAAATGCCCCTGTGAATCACTTCAATAGTCAATGCTTATTATAATATGTCCTTATTTGTAAGGTTTTAAATTACCTACTTTATCACTGCCATCAGACCTTGAAGATATTAAAAAACCAGAAGACTAAGGAAGATTCTTAGAGATTTCCAGGCTCTCACAGACAGCCTGTAATAATTTTGTTTACAATACTAAATTATTGCTATGATTGTCTTGGAAACTTGAATTTTGGCTACACATTAAAGACAACAAATGACTTTCATTACCTGCTGCTCATTCCCAGAGAGCTCATGCTCCAGGGCCACATGGTTCCGGAGCTGGGTTTGTATACCTCTCATGTCCTTAGCAACATCATCTGGAATACTTTTGGACTTCTCCTAGAATGAAGAAATCAGAAGAAGCTTTGTTACTTTCTACTTCCAAGCAAAACACATTACAAGCCTACTTTAGTCATTTTGTGCAACTTACACTGCACAGTTAAGGATATCCTGGGTTACTCAACTATGATACGTAAAAGGAAGCCGGAAAAATCTGTCCTAGTACATCTGTCCCAGTAACTCACTTCTAAGTATCTTAATGATTAAGCTATCCGACTGGACTGTGAGAGATGAAGGTTCAAGTCTTTCTTTGATCAGATAATACAGGAGAATGTCTTACAGGCTTTGTGTTGGGAATCAATCTTGAATAGCTACCGCAGTGACACAGTGAATTGTTAAAGTAGCATTAACAAACAGTTTCAGGCCATTCTTTAGGATACAGGTGGTCTATACGTGAACCACTTTTAGATAAATATTTAGTTATACACGCTCAGGAAAGATTACTGTAAAGATTAGAGAAATGGAGAGACCGTCACATAAAAGGAGACTTAAACATTCATTTAGCTCAACAAAGGTTCTGAGGGGATTTAGTTGTTGCACAGACATGCACTGGGAATACAGCAAGCAAAACGAAAAGGCATTTCAGCTGGAGGACATCACTGATGCTAGAATAAAATGATTAGAAACTTGCTCCAGATCAATTTAGGTGAAAACCAGCAGAACATTTCTAACCATTGGAGAAATGCATTTCTGTAACAGGCTGGTTTGGGGTACCAACAACACATCTATGCCTGGTACTGTAAAAGGAGATGCATGTTGTAGTTGTCTATGCTGTGATGACACTGGAGTTGTTGACTTAAGCAAGATCTTGTAGTACTATGTTCCCCATAAGAAATGGCTTTCCCTGGTAGACATCTGACTGAGGTACACCGTAAGGGATAGGCAAGATGACTGAATTGCTCTCCCACTCAGTAGTGAAGCTTATTAACAAGAGGCAATGCAAGAAGTGTGTTTTGGCTGCCTGGACCCAAATCAGCGTGGGAATAAAACAACAGCTGGTCTGTGAAGTGTTTCTGAACTATCTCTTGTCACTGCCACAGAATTAACTGCTTCATCATTGAAGTTAAATATGCACCAGGTTCTGAAAGCCCCAGCTGGTATACGATGAAATATTATGACATTTGATTTTCCATTCACAACAGGGAAAGAAAACACAAATAACAGTTGAACAGGGCAGCCTCTGCCAGCATAAGGAAGTAGAAATTCTACCCCACTTAACCTAACAAAGCCCTGATGCCTTGCAAACAGTGGAAGTTCTGTTGGATCACTGCCTCCTGTACACATCTGCATTAGGGAAACCACACCTCTCGTTACAGCAAGGATGTGGTTTCTCCATTAAATTCTTCAGGATGCTTAGATGAAACAGAAAGCTGAAGATTTTCATTGGGACACCTCCCCCTAGTTTTCACACTGGGACTGTTTGAAATTATTGCCAGTACTGGGCACTGAAACAAGAGGAAAAGATTTTTGGCCTAGCTTTTCACATCAGGTCACATGATTGCCTTCCAGGCGAATGGTCACTGTAATCCAGACAAATGCCTTTTTCACAAGACGGTTCTTTCTTCAGCACATAAAGCTACTGTTGTGTACAGTGAACAACCACAGTGAGGCAGTTAACAGTTTCTTAGGCCTGATGGCTGCAAACAACATTACGATATGCACTGCACTGAGAGATAACTTAGTTCAAACCCTGGTCTTCTCAGCTTCTCCCACCAATCAGCAACTCTAGCTGCACCCAGTTTCATCAGTGGTTCTCATGAGGTGACCAGTCAGGCACCTAATCTTTACCCAGGATTTTTTTTTTTTTAACACTTTGTGTGATCACACACGTTTCTTAATGAGATTTTTTTGAAGTCAGCAGTAAGCATGCTGAGAATCGTAATACTACTCCACAAATTAAGCTGAAATGAAGTTTGCATTATATGAGACTTTCCCGTTATTTTTTACCTCAATATGGGCTAGAGCATCTGTCAGATCTTGGTAACACTTGTGAATCGCCTCAGCATCTCTCAACCGCTCACCTCGTAATCTGGTGATTTCCAACAGCTCCTCCCAGGAGTTCCTACAAGTGAGGATGGGGAAAACCATGTAAAACATTTAAACTAGGAGTAAAGGAGATTAACAGTCTGAAGAAAGACTAGAAAACAAGACCTCCTCTTACTTTGTTTTTCATTCCTGCCATTAAATTCTGTTGGAGTGATCATCTGAAAGGCAGCATGTATCTCGCTCTACTCTGTCCATGTCCTCCTGTCGGCTCCAGGCACTTAGATAGATGGTCCTACATAAGGATGCCCCTCTCCAACATGCTCTTCAGGTTTTATATGCAGGACTTGGGAGGACTGAGTCACACCCTACTATTCCTTTGTGCTTCTCTTTTGGGCCAGTTTGGACCAATGCCAGACATTAAAAGCTCAGAGCATCTTAATGTTGTTCTGCAGAGCAGTCATGGGGTTCAAACTCAAATATAGGAAGCAATAAAGCAGCAACTAAACTCCTAGCCTTTCAGTTAGATGATCCCATTTCAAAGAGCAAAGGAAGTTCACTCACCCCTTACTTGTAAAGCACCTCTGATGCAATATACAAGAAGCCAAATCAGCAAGAAGATAATGTCTGCATTGTAGTAGTCTATTTTTAAATGAGGCATGGCAACAGCTCGGTATCAGTGAGCAAACCACATATTTTGCAATTAGAGAATTGGGAGGACATGCCTTATCCTTTTCTAATTCCTTCTCACTTCCTCCTCCTCGAGACTGAATTGAAAGGACAAAGCATTATAGAGCTAACACAAGTCTCCTACCTTAGCTCTTTCTGCTTCTGCCGAATTTCCCGGGACTCAGAATGCCCACAGTTCAGCAAGTTGTCTGCCAGCTGCTGGCAAGCCACAACTCTCTTCCCAGCTGCTTCCAGCTGGTGTCGGAACGTGTCATATTTGGCACAAAGTTGCTTTTGAAGGAAAAACAATAACAAAAAAAGGCATTATGAGTGCTCTCTTTTCCCAAACATACCTGCTCAGCTATCAAAGCACAGCCAAAAGACAGGTAATAAGCTGATCATATTTGGAGGTGGAGAAACTGCAAAGAATGACTGGATTTTACCTCCAAAGACTATGAGGAGCTACAAACTATTAGCAAAACATGAGGTTTGTGATGCAGATGGGAAGAAGAAACATTATTACCAGGGACAGAAACAAACATTCAATATAGAATTAATTTAAATTATTAAATGATATGTTTGCACTTCATGAATGCAAATGTGTATTCAGTACGGTAACTGGACAATGTAGTCTGATTTTAAGATTTAGGACACAAGATATTTTGAAATAAATTATAAAAATAAAGATTCTGAATGGCTATTGATTTCTAACGGGCTGACATTAGATTAGTTTCTGTGCCATGTGAAGAGGTATAGCTGTAGATGTCTGTACATCAGCATGTGTGATGAAAAAAATCCTTAATGGACACCACATTGACATATCTGGTTATTAAAAATAGAAAGGAGTTGCTCTCTGAAGGTGTAGACATTCTGGCACGCAGTTGTTTCACACAGCTCAGCCCCCATGGTAACAGGATGTAAGTGTTAGGCAATGCTGCCTGCCTGTCATTACGAGCCAATCCGCCCCACCCACTCTTCACCCTTTTCTCTTCCCATCTCCCAGTTATTTATACTTATTTCTTACTCTGTCTTATATGTTTTCAAGGGCAACCTTAGAATGTGTTTACAGTCTCACTGCATATAGTTTTGTTGATTTTTGATCTGTTACTCAAAAAAACTCACCAAGATATGTTCATAATCATTTCCATAGTCTTCAGAGCTGGCTGTTTGTTTCTGCTCAGTGATCCAGTCTTGCAGATCTTCATATTCTCGCAGAAACTCATGCAAGACAAGAGTCTCATCCAGCTTCTTCCCTCTGTTGGCGGAAGGAGACAAGACAATACAATTAGACCAAGGGAATATAAGAGGAGGGCAATCAGTAACTTTCTTCCTATTAATCTCCAAAACCTCTCACCATCAAGTCTCATTCTCTTTAATGAAAGAGCTGACTTTATTTCTCAAGATTGGAAATTATGTTTGTAGGATGACAGCTGTCAGCCGGGTCCGACTCACGGTCTGAGTTTCCCAGAAAAGCACTGTGCCTAGCTGAGCTCTCTCCCTGGTTTGTTTTTTGTTTTGTTTTGTTTTTTCTTCCTATGAGAATACCCTTCATTTTTTTCCAGATCTGTCCTTATCTGTCTTCCTAATGATAACTGTAGTACTTATGAAAATGAGGAGATCTAACTGAGGATGGTGCATCAGGAAAGCAAATGCTATGAAAGCCATTTTATGCAATTCTGCTCATATCATCTGTTCAGCAAAATTGCTGCAACCTGCTGCATATTTCTGATCATCTGACATGTTACAGGCCTGTCACTGTAAACAAAATGTCAATTTTCCATCTGCTAACACTGCCTGGCCATTGTGCAAATATTCCAGGAAAGATGAACCTGGCTTCCCTGTTTGAATCACAAATGCTCATCACAAGAGATGTAGCCTGCTGAGAGAGTCCAGCCTGCCAAGGAGAATGCAGATCAGAGGTACAAACCAGGGCACCAACAAGGCACCATAACACCCATTAACATTAAGCATGAAGGGACACAAAACATTTCTGTTCACCACACACAAACATTTTGGTATTTCCAGATTGACTATTTCTTTTCCTAAACTTTTCATTCACAGGTTTTTCTATTGATGCTTTTACTTTTTAAACTGTAAACAAGAATAAAAACAAAAGGTAAAATATCAGCATTTCCTCTAGGCTTAATTATTCTAGTATTCAGACTCATTCATTTGTTATTCTATTTGCAAAGCCCCATTCCTTTTCTGAGTGAAATTTTTGTGGAGGAAAAACCTAAACTGTTCAGACATTTGTTCCTTCCTGACAACAAACCAGAAGTGTTTAAAAACCCTGTGTACAAGCAAACTGTCCTGTTGTAAACATCTTACTGTAACAGTAACAGAAAGGAAGTGAAATGAGAAGTAAATCACTCATTCAAGAATAAAACCCTTCCTATACTAGCACAGCCATGGGGCATAAAGATAAGTGTAACTGTAGTTCTCCCTTCTGCTATGTAATGAGTTAAGCAATTTTCAAGCAACGTTAAGGAAATCTTTTAAAAGCATTTTTTTCCTTTTGACAGCAGATTCCAAATACTACAAAGAAAAGTCAGAATCTGGCATCTCAAGTCACTTTACAGGAGGATGATGAAGGGTAAAGAGGAAATTTGGGGGCTTCAAATCCTTCATATGTAGCAAAACTCCCTGAATAAATTGCTTAGCAATAATGAAAAGCTCATACATGCACAGAATTCTAATACAGAAACAAGAAATTTCCTAAATACAATTGAAAATAGTGGAGATAATGGATATGATCTAAATTCCAGTGAGGTACTGGAGATATCCTTTATTGACTTCAGTGGGCTTTGATTCAAACCTAGGATCCAAGGGGCAGTTCTGTTTTATACCTTGCTGCTGCTAGTTCCTGCAGCTCCTGGAGTCTTGAATGAACTTGTTCCTTTGGTGCATCAACCTCAACATACTGGATGGAGCCCACAAGAGGAAGAGTCTGGGCACTTTCATTCAGTTCTTTCATCAAATTTTGGTAAACGGCAATCTCATGCTCCAGTGCCTGGCAGAGAAAAGAGTGGATTGAGAGCCAGTTGTCCAAGATATCCACTGTCTGAACATTTGTACCAGCCTATGGTGTAGTCATTGAGATATTAGAAGCGGAGAAAAATTTCTGGAAGTGTGTGACGTTTCCAAGACTTTATCAATTTTAGATAATTTTCTAGCAACATTTACTGGAAAAAAGTGCACATAAATTCAAACAAATTAGGTGAATAAAGACAATTAGAAATTCCTGATGCATTATTAGGCAGAGAAAAGTATTCCTGGAATAATACTGTATCTGTATCCTTGATTTTAGGAAAAAAAAATATAAGGCTTCTGCATGCATCTGTTGAGACTGAAAAGCAGATATCAGATCATAGTCAGTTTTGGCCTCAGAAAAATAAGATGAGAATATTCACCATTCTCCTTTTTCCCCAAACTACATTTTTTCCAACCGTATTAGTAAGCTGCATTGATCTCTTCTATCAGTCCATTCTCACGTAGACATACATCAACATGAAATATGTTGTAGATGGCTGGACAGTTAAGTACCAATGAGACATAAAAATTTACAACTGCAGACAGACCAGAAGATCAGGCCAGCATACAGAATTTAAGCAGAGAAATACCTTATGTTTCTTGAGGAGTTTCAGTGTTCCATCTTCATCCTTACCATAGTCCTTGCTTGTCACAAGTGGATGTTTTTCTGCTATCCAAGCCTCCAGGTCTGAAGTATTCATTAAAAACTATCGGTAAAAAGGGAAAGCAAGTTAGCTTCTACCTCAGCTTTCAAAATACTCATGTTTTTTTTTTTTTTGACCTAATAAATTCTAAGTGGAGGGTGCACTGTAAAATTTACTGTGATGTTTTATTTAATAACAAATAAAGAATATTTAATCCCAAGAACTACTATTCCACACTGTTCTGTCAAATCATACGAAGGTGAAGGAGGCCACAGATGGAAGACTTCAGTGCAGGATAACTAAGGTATTCTTCAGGCATCAAAGCTCTGGCAGTAAGTTTCAAGTTGTCTCACTTTTCTTTCTTCACATCACTATCCTTACTTGACTTGTCCTTTACCTTATTCACCAAGGGTAGGGTCTAACTGTGTAACATCAGTGTGGTATTTCTCCTTCCCCTTCCTGAGAAGTTCAAATCACTTATAAGAATCAGGCTTCATAAAGCCTATAGTATGGACAGCTGTTTTTATAGATGGAGGAAATGAGAGCTAGATGATCAAATTCCCCAGGGAACATACTTCACGTGGGCCTGTGAACTCTGTGCAAATGCTGTTTATGTCTACAAACCTGCGTGTGCTATCTGAATAACTGCACTCCTACATAACCCACTCATGACAGAAAATTTGGATTATCAAGATAAATATTTGCATGCAATTATTTTTTTAAACAGGCTAAACATAAAGGTCCAGTATCCTATTGAAAATAATAGGGCCAAAAGTCCTAACTCGCTCTCAGAGTGAAAATGTTACCAGTTTCTCAGTACCATTTTGTTGCCTGGAACGTTGTTGCCTGGAACAGGTAAAGATTGGATGGCACAGGAGATGCGTTCTTTCCCGATTTCCTCATTATAACTCTCCAGTATGAAGGGCCAGTTCAGGATCCATTGCATTACTTAAGTCAAAGCCTGAGGCCATATAAAGATACTGAGAAAGGAGCTACTACTAGGAGAAATGTGTATTCTACACACAACCATAAGGGATGGCTACCGAGTCTAAGGCAAAACTCTAGAGCAGCAGGTCTAGACTGGGGCTGCATTCAGCTATGCAACCCAGCCCTCCATTCCCATGAGTCTGGCCTCAAGCAACTGAAGTGAATACCAGTCCTAGCAAAGCTGTTTTGTTATTTAAAACTTTGGTCCTCTTGTTTGTCTAAAGAAGCTACTATGTAAGCACTTTGCTGTAATTTGTACCTCCTGGAAGCCAACTGAGTGCTGCAGCTGCTTCATCCTTTCCTCACAGGCCTTCTCCAAGCCCTGCCAGGCAGTCACAAGCTCCTGGCATTTCTCACTTATTTTCTGAGCTGATGGGTGTTGCCCTACAACCATTGTCTTTCCTTTATCCAGGACCCGCTGGACTTGCTGTTTGTGGGCATTCACTTCTGCCTGTAGTTCCTGGGAATGAGATAAAAGAAAAAATAGGAATAAAGGAAGGGTATGTAAGGACAAAGAAATTCCACGTTCTCCTAGTCCTGAGCAAAACGGGCAGCTGGTGATGGTGGGCAGAGTCTAGCCAGTGGACACAAGGACTGTCTGTTTCTACAACAGCTGCAGCCTGAGCCACCAGTCCCAGCCCCATCTGTATAATGCTCTGCTCTTGGTACTGCCACTGAGGGAGGAGATAAGAGTCTGTAAAGTGGCAGCAGACATCCCTTAACTTCCCTACACCCTCAGCACTATTCACCAAAGTCCTCAGCCTGGTGGTCTGGCCTGATCCTACCCCTTCTCCTTACCATGCACCTGTCCCTTCCCCTGCCTAGCAGCCAGGGAGGTTTGGGAGATGGAACAGGCCAAGGGATGAGACACAAAGCTGGCAGATTCAGGAAAGAGTGTTGAGCTGCTGCTGAGAAAATAAAATATCCCAGAAGATGAATAGGCTGGAGGATGATGGGAAGAAAGACATTGACAACAGTACCATGAAAATCATTAGACTCCTGCTCCATAAAGCCTCCCCACTGGTCGTATAACCTTTCTCATGGAACTTGCAAATCCAGGTGCTGCAAAATGCAGTGTTGCCTGTAATGCAGGGCAGCTCTGAGGTGCACCTCTGGCTGTGAGGAACTCCTATACAGAATCAAACTCTCCAGAAATCAGTGTTAACTTGTCTTTATAAATATACTGACTGTGGCTTGTTCTTACCATTTTACCAGCAGTACAGAACAAAAATAAACATTAAATGGCTGGTTTATGCTCTCCTAGAGAATCTAGCGTGCACATACCTCAAGATTGCATGTATAATGAAGCAATAAGCATAGAACTAAAATAGGATGAGCATATAATGGTCAAAATATTCAACTCAGATCAACCCACAAAGCAAAAACCTCATTTTTTCTATTTAGTGTGAGGTACACTATCTTTTTATCCACTTTTAATGGGAAGAGGTACAAAATTTCTCAGAATAATAATACTGCAAAATATGACAAATTTTGCAGTTCCCACAGGAATTTCATGTTTGCTCTGAAAATCATCACCATATTGATGACTTGTCTCAATTCACTGGAACCATTTTAGCTGGGCCAGTGCCGCAATCAGTGAATGTACTCATCAAAAGTGTGGCAATACATTTTGCTTGCAACAGCCTTCCTGAAGGTAAAGGAGAACTGTGCGGGTGCTGGTTTGCAGGCTGAGGTGAAATGCAATGTGCCAACATGCTATAACACACTTGATTAAACAAGTTACCTTGTGTTTTTGCAACAGGCTTTGAGCCACATCCAAGGACTTCCCACAGTTGGTGGAATGGGCAATAGGCAATCGCTCATTAATCCAGTTCAGTTCCATGTCATGATAATGGTAGAACTCATAGAGATCCACTGCAGCTTCCAGCAATTTACGCCTTTCATCAAGAGGTGCTTGCAAAGACTCAAACCTAGGGATCATCCATTAAATATATATTAAAACAAAGCTTTATCCTGATTCTGCCAAGGGACTTAGGCTATGATACCACTGTGAAGATTAGAAAACACTGGACACTTCTTTGCAATTAAATTTCAATTGTTAGTGCTGGCTGCACATAGAAGAATCCTTTCTCCAGAAGGCTACTTTTGGCAAGCAGACTTACATGATAACACTAAACATAAGCAGGGGAAAAGTGATTTACACTTTGAAGTCCTAGGCTTGTCCTGTGATGTTTTAAGGAACTAGACACTATTGAATGCTGGATCACTACACCTCTTGGAAAGCAGTGGATGACCTATGGATAAGCAAAGGACTAGAGGAGGCGTGCAGCAGGCAAGGAGCAAGGTCCAGTAATAAAGGTTGAGGAGGGCCAACAAGCAGCTGTATAGGTGCAGATCAAAGCACAGTTGCGGTACAACTGGGAGGAGAAATCATTCCTGAATACGGGTTAAACCTGATCAATGAAAAGACATTTTCTAGAAGGTAGAACAAAAAATGTTATTTGTCACTAGGGGTGGAGACAAAAAGAGAGTGACACCTTCACCTTTTCAAATATTTCTGTGTTTCATCCAGAATCCTCTGGGAGTCAAAGTGATTGGTGGCCATTTTCCTCGCATGAGATACAATAGAGTTCATTTTATCTGCCAGCTCACGTGTCTCATTTTCCAGCTGTCTGTGCTGCTTCAGTAGATCACGGCTGGAGCGCAAATCATGGCCTGTCTCAGATTCCTGAAGAACCTTCTCAATTTTCTCTATCTTCTTTTTGGCATCCTGCCAGGAAAAGATTATGGCACGGTTGTACTGACCTTTCAACATAATTTTTTCTTACTCAGCCCTTCCCACGACAGTTTCCTGGACACAATTTTTAAACCCATTATGTGCTTTCTTGGTAACATGATGGCCAGTTGTCTCTAAGAGGCATCTCCCAGGAATACTTTGTTTTGCACACTATTTTTGAGTACTCTTCTCTCTGAGACACTAAAGCACATCATTAAAAACAGTCTCTTTGAACTATCTTCAGTGATATAATAGAAAACAATCAAACAGTCTTCAAAGGCTTCAGATTGTAGCTACAACACAATAGCAATTCCCTGACATACTGGTACTGAAACAGTTTCACAACACATTGTCATCTAGGCAAATTGTGTAAGAGACACAATGTACTTAATACAGTGCCATGCCTCCAACCCCCAAACTCATTCCAAGCCAGCAGTTATGTTTGCACAGCATTGACCCATGCAGAGAGTTTTGATTTTTCTCCCAGTACAGGATGGCCACGCAGATGTAGTGCTGAGCGTGAGTTCAACAGCTTTGTGTCTTGGTGCTGTGCTGGCACTATCAACCTGCTCACCCCTTTGGAGTGAGCTTGGCCAGTGTTACATTTGGTTTTCCCTCCTGAGATGGCAGATAAAATGGACACCTTAAAATACACTTTTATCTGGATGGTATTCTGCTCTTTTTTGTGAGGACCACACAACAGAGGAACCAGGCTCCTAGGCCGTTCCTCCTCTCTGTTCCCCATCACCTCCTGACCTGGAGCAGTTCCATTAGCTGTTCTTGCTGCCCAGCTTGTCTCAGCTTGTCACCTCGCTCTATCATCTTGCCATACAATTCTTTCCACTTCTTTTGAAGCTCTGACATCTTCTCCTGAATAGAAACTGCAGCATAATGGTTGTCCTGAATCAGTTGATTTCCTTTCTGGAGAAACACAGCACACCATTTTTGTGAGCAAATCAGCATCTATGAAGTTTGGGACAAGATGGAAGACTTAGCTCCAAAACTGCCTTCACCTTTATCAGTGTTGCAAAGTGCTCCTCATTAGCCATCATTTCCTTCTCAGCAGCCTCATGCCACTTCAGTTTGCGTAGAACA
This sequence comes from Sagittarius serpentarius, assembly GCA_034782735.1. Taxonomy (NCBI): domain Eukaryota; kingdom Metazoa; phylum Chordata; class Aves; order Accipitriformes; family Sagittariidae; genus Sagittarius; species Sagittarius serpentarius. Next base: position 18,737,918 of record JAVKLA010000031.1, on the reverse strand, counting down.
TTTGTTGGATCACGATAGGATTCATCTGATGCAATCTTGTACTTCTCTTCCATCCATATCAAAAGCTCAGCAGCATCACGATTAAACTCCTTACAGAAACAAACAAGATGAAATTGATTTAATTTCTCATTCTATGACGGTCTGCAGTGGATCCTTGCTGTTAGGATCAAGCCCTGATTTTTTTTTCTAACAGTTAGGAAATGTGATATATTTTCATATAAAAGTTGTTCTACATAATCAACGCTCTTATTTAAAGAGGTATGATCTTAAACCACTGATGAGTTTTTAAGCCCTGAGAGTAATATCTTAGTCCCTTTTTTACCTCATTTACTAATCTGTTGCCTTTAATTATCAGTGAAGGTTTGCATTTTTGACAGACTATTTTAACCATAAGTGGTCCAGTCCTCCAGTCTAACTTTGTATCTCAGCACTGGAAGCTAAATTTGGTGCTGAAAGTATAGTTACTGTAAGTAACTGTGACAAATTATTAAGGCCCAGAACAATAATAACTAATGAGCAGAATAAACTTATCCAGTAGACAAAATGTTCTGTTGATTTTTTTTTCATTCAATATCTCCATTTTTGTTTTGGTATTTTGCTGTGGTTATGGCTTTGTACCATTCATCACCAGTGCATCACCTGCTCCCTGGAAGGTGGAATTCTCTGTCTCACAGCCAAAGAGAAAGTAAGCTGCAGTAGGAATCCTTAGCAGTTTGAGATTTGTCCCATATTAAGACAAAGGGTAAAATTACTTCGCACATGCCTGACCAAATCTGCAGTATCAGTCCTTTTACCTGCAGCTGTAGGGAATCCAACAACCTCTGTTTTCTCTCAGCATTGCTTTGTATCAGCCGTTCCCACCTTCGCTGCAGAGTGACCATTCTCTCTTGAACACTACCAAGAAAAACAGGAAGTCCAATGCAGTACTAGTCATATTGGTTCCCCCTTGGTTGTACTGTAGTCATGATTGTGATACAAATGGTCTCTAGTTCAACACCGCTGTTGACAGGATGAAGGGATATACGGACCTGTCCCATGACCATGCTGGGCTCATCTGGAAAGAAGCTCTTGCTTGCCAGCTGCTCTGCATTTTCCTTTTGTATGGCTGTGTTACATTAGTGAATTGCAGTCATGTACATTTGACTAAAGGAGCCAGACCTTTCTCTTTCCCAAATATTCCACCTTAACTAATAATTTTCTCTGTGATGTAAATGCAGTGAGGCTCTGGAATGGCTTTCTAATGGTAGCAGTGCTAGCAAGTTTTATAAATTTGTGGAGGGAATTTTCAAGACATTATCACTTGTGATAACAAGAACATGGTCTTTTTGCCCCAAGAGGTCCATTCTGACCCTGTATTTCCAATTCTTGTTTATGCAGAGGTCCCCTTACTAGATCGTAGTGGCTCTAGCACAGTAAAGGAATTACAGACGGCAGTTCATCTTCGACAAAAACATGAAGGAGCTGCTCCTGTTGAGCTGAATTATTTCCTTGTGAAGTCTTCCATAACTTTTTAACAGCAAACATTGATTTTAATATGTGATACCAATAAATGAAGGAAAAATTGTTCTATGTATGCATTTAATGAGTTTACATTAGAGAAGTTTTAACACTATATGTAATTTATGATACAAGACAAATTATTCTAGCATTCTGTCAAATGCCTCTTTTAACCTAAAGCATTTCACTTATTTGTCCCGAGAGCATAGGAAGTCTATATTTTTTTGGAAAAAATCCTCCCCTCCCTCCCCCTCCCCCCCCCGCCATCCAGCAAGCTCACAGCTTAGAGGTCAACTAAATCCTGGCTCAGGGAAAGTTTTTCATCTCGCCCTAATCGCACTGGATTGTTTATTAAAGCTAAACAAAAAAGGAAGGAGTTTGGACTCACATGTGTGACGCAAAGTGCCTGCTCTTTATTAGGTTCATGCCATTTTCATTAAGTGCTTCAACTCGTCTCTTCAGCGCCATCAGCAGTTGTTCAAATTCCTGATGTTGCTTCAGCAGGCTTCGAATAGCATCTACGTGGTCCTGCATTTAAGGAAGAAAATTTGATCAAGTTTTTTCTTGGTCATATGTTGTTTCTGTAGCAATGAAAAAAAATTTTAGACCTCATTTTCCCCCTTCTCTTTCAGGCAGGAGATATAGTGTACATTTTGCATGTGCCTAAGGATGTTCAGGGCTATAAACAAACAGTAGGTGTTTAGGTTTGTATCATATCTGTTTCTTCTGTTTCCATTATGGTTCCATTTTTGCCTTTTAAGAAAATCTGCATTCTGAATTTATGCCAGCACTCTGGCACATCTAGGTACATGCAATATGAAGGGCTTTAACTAAGTAAAACTTTATTCCACTTAGTTGACCCAAAAGTATTGAAGTTTCAGTTTCAGCTGAAAACATAAAGGTGGTGAGATACCACAACATCCACCTTCACTGATCTTGTGAATATTGCCTACATTTGTCTTTTCCCTTCATTTGCTTTAATGTTCTTAAAATACTCAATGAAAAGAAAAAGCTTTATTTTTTTAAAGTCAGGCTTTTAATTCACAAAAAAATTTAAAATTAATTACGTTCAAGCTGAAACCGTTTTTTATAATGGTTAGCCACCAAACTGACGAGTCAATTGTATATAAACCATCTGACATGTATAAACACAGCAACAAATCACAACTCTAGCTGTTTTTAACTTTTTTTGAGAGAGACAATGAGCTTCGTTCTCATTAAGGTGAGTGAGAACATAAGAACATTAATAACAACCTGAAAGTCTAGTTTCCAAGTATTAAAATGCTATGACCATAAGAATTAGGAAACTGATCTAATTAAGAAAATTGTTGCTGCTCCCTGCATGGGGAGACGAAGTAGGACAAAACAAGATCAGCTGCTGTACATACCCCAAGGTCATTACCCCGGAGAAAGGCCTCATGGCCAGAGAGGGCTGCATTGATACGGTCTCCCTCCCTATTGAACTTCTGCAATTCCAGGCCCTCCTGCAGCTTTTTCCGTCTCTGTTCCCACTTTTTCTCCAGCTCTTTGTTCTCCTTGGCAAGCCTCTCCATGGACTGGTGGACGTCTACGGTTCTGCCATTACTGGGTTGTTCGTGGACTACTTTGCGCCCCAGCTTTTCCAGCTCCACAAATCTTCCCAGAGTCAAAAAGAAAAGTGAGAACTCACTGCATGAGGGAATGTGAATTCTCTTTCATCACAGCTCTTTGCTTTCTTGGCAGTGCCTAGACATTAAGCTTCCCTCCCGCCCTTTCACTCTTTTCCTGCTAGACATGGTTGTGCACTACGAAGTGCAGCTGGTTGTTTGCCCAGGGATACATGCTGGAGGCAGTAGGTGAGATTTCCCCATTTGGATTGAAAGCCCATACAAGCAGGCTTTCCCATTAAAAGGGAAAGGAGGGCCAGCTCAGTATCTGGAATATCATAACAGTACAGAAGGAGAACTGAAGATGATGGCAACTGGAAGCAAAAGGCCTGAGAAGGGAAGGACTGGGGGAACTGAAATAAAGGGCAGATGGCATTATTCGAGTGTCAAGAGAGCCTGTGGAACACTACTCCAAATATACAACTCCTTCCCCTTCCGTCAGCCACCAGGATAAGTATGCAAAAGCTAATTGGATTTTGTGTTCCGCAGTCTCCTCTTGACACTAAGTTTCAAGAGCATTTGAATAAACTCTCAGCATCACTTTCATACACAATTTATGTATATGATAGACATGTTTCTTCTTCACAGTACTGTTGTCACATCACCCCATTCTGCCCACCCTGACAGAATCTCTCTACCTTTCTTTCTGAGACCTAATTTCTTTTAGCAGGTCCTGATGTTCCTTCAGCAATTGCTCTGCAGAAGCCACGTCCACACCCATTTCTTCACTGCTCAGTTTCTCCCGAATGCCTTCTGCCCACAGCAGGAGCCTGCGGCTGTCTTGCAGAAAGGACTGTTGATTTTGGACCTGCTGCAGAATGTCCCGCTTCTTTTGGGTCTCCAGCTTGAGCTTTGCCAGAAGTCTCTCCATGTTCTCTACCTGCTCAGTGATGGCCCTGCTCTCTGCAGGATTGGTGTCCTTTATCCTACAAGAGGAAATAAAATACATTCAATTAGATGAACATTTCAGGCATTTAGAGCTTGAACCTTTAAAAGGAATGGATTTGGATATTTACACTTCCATTAAAAAGAAAGTCAGCTAAGGCAACAAATGCTCCATACTAGCAAGAAATATTGGTGTGAATATGGGGTACTGCAGAAAGTACATCCCTGTGAAAGATTATGGTAACATTGTTGTGGTTCAATGATTCATTCCCATTGTGAATGTACAGAAAACTTAAAGTAGTAAAAAACTTTAAATTCATATTTCAAATTCAAACTCCTATGCACAATTCTCTGCTTTCTTCCTTCATCTTTGCTTCCCTGATTACCCTCTTTCAGGACCTGAATGATACCTAGTTCGAAATGTGGAAGTAACTCTCATTAGTAGAGATAACTTGTTAGAGCCACAAACAATCCTGTGGTATTTATCCTCCTACAACAGTGAAGTCTGGAAGCAATGACTTCACCAGTCACCCAACCATACTCAAGAAAGATGATCTCAATCCAGCAGGCAAGTCAGTTCTTCAGGTTGCTAGAAAGAGAAACTTCAAGAGAAACCTAAAGGGAAACTTCACAAGCTGCTCATTCTCTTTACAGCCATAATTTACAACAATCTTAGAGAACTAGTAAAGAATATGGAAACAAAAAGCAGGTTCCTTACGATTTTGCAACACTCCTCAAGTATTCAATTTTCCTCTCTATCACCAGGACCTCTCTCTCAACTGTAGCCAGTTTGCGCTTGTCTGACTCCAGCCCAGCAAGTGAGTTCCCTGGTTCCAGATCCCTGAGTTGGACCATCTTGTCTTGCAGTAGTACTCCTATGCTCTGACAGTCCTGAAGAAACGTCCTCACATCAGCCACTCCAATCAGCTCAGAGCCCTTCTCCTCCTTCAGAGTTTCCATGAGTTCCCACCTTGGAGAGAGATAACCCGATTACTTGCATCTAGTCGCAGGCACTAGCCCCAAAACTTGCCTTCACCTAGAGAGCAGATTCAATTTACAGCCTTCGTTATACACGAGCTACATCCTTTTTGTTTCAGAAAAAGTCTTGTATAAAGATTTCATCAGGACTGAAGTGGGCTGAGAGGGTGAACACTAGCATGCCTCCGCAACCTCAGAAGTTCATCTCAGTGCCATCTCAAGCAAGGAGACCCTGCTCAGGTGACCAGAACACACTGGACATGATGCCAATAAACAACAGTGGTCAAAATGAGGACCCGGCTATTCCACTCAGTTCCAGCTGGATGGTATGGTGCTAGGAGTATGTACACAACAGGTACTAAACATACTCGAGTGAAGTCAAACAGGGTTTGATGTTCTTTTCAATTATTTGTGAATGGCACCCTCTACCCTGATGTTCAAGTAACCAAATCAGCTGCTGCAGTGCAATACAGACAGAACTGCTCTGAATCTCTCACTGTCACCTGTGGGTGGATTCATGTTGAGCTTTGACACACACAGACACACACACACACACACGCAGAGGAGTTTCTGCAGTTTAAATATCTTAGTGTCAGGGGCCTAGAAGCACCCCCGAGTCCTGGAGGCATGACAGCAGTCTCAGGGCCAGCCTTGAGCCAGTGCAGCTGAGGGCTGCCCCCTTCCCACTGGTGACAGGCTACCCGGCAGCTCTGAGGATTGGGACTCAGCTCTGGCCCTGACTACCGTCCCAGGCCTGCCCTGCTCGCCTCCCTGTGGGACAGGCCCTGCATGCTGAGGCCCCACTGCCCCATGCCGGCTCCCCATCCCAAAGGGCCTTGACAGTCCCCAGGCCCAGGCCCAGGCCCAGGCCTCACACCAAAAGTGAGCTTCCTGGCCAGGCTGCAGGCCTGCCCCCTCGCCACAGACTAGTCGGGCCATGGGGACTACAGGCTGCCCTTCCACCTGCCCTGCTCCCTGGCTGAGGCAGTGGTACAGGCCCTGGCTGTGAGGCCCAGCCTGGGCCGCAGGGAGCAGCCCCTGCCCCTTTGCCCCACTCCCTGTCTGGTGGCGACAGCCGCACCTGAATACAGCAAACCTCAGCCACACACAAAAACCTCCCCTCAGGCCAGTTCTGGGAGTTAAAACTCTATCAGACAGGTAATCTCTCAGTGTAGTCTAGATCACGTGTGAAAGGTCAGCTCTCCAATTGCCCCCATGAGGCAATCCTCTGTTTTATCAGTAGCACCTTTACCTGCTGTTGATCTTTTCCAGCCAAATCTGGATCTCAGAATATTTGCTGGGACTGATCTGTCCATATTTAACAGCTAAGTTTTCAATATCTCCCAGCCGGCCTTTGCCTGCAGCCAGTTCCATTAAAAAGCTCTAAAAGAGAAAACACACAAGAATGCAGAACTTGAGGTTTTTCCATTTCTGTGGACACAATTCTCAATAATCCATCATGTCCATTCATCTCCCACTTTCAGAGTTGGCTTCTCCATTTACCTGTCTGCTGACCACCATACACACCTGCACGTGTAGCTCCCCCGTAGCCCTCCTGACCTCCCCTGCTGTGCACACTACGCCTATGCACTTATGTCCCACTCCACCGGACTGCAAGTGCACTGCAGGATTTTTTCATCATCTGGCATTTTTATTCAAGTGGCATAAGACAAACCGCAAAAAGAGTCCTTTTGTACCATGATATTCTACAGGATACCATGTCCACAGGAGAAGTTAAAGGGACATAATTACATCAGCTTCAATAAACTTGGCATAGTTTATACGAAAGATGTATCTGATCTATGCACGACTCCGTAAGTTGAAATGAATGAAAGGACTCTCAAAACTTCATTTCTTGACTTCATCTATTCTTCCAAGATCAATCTGATTTAAGATGTCATCTGTGAGCAGGGAAAAGGAGTACCTGGTATTTCTGCTGCATGACCTCCACATTGTCTGCTTGAGGCTGAAGAGTCCGGAAAATGTTCTCTTTATCTTTCATCCATGACTGAAATTCTTCGCAAGAGCTACAGAAGCGGTAATATCCAATCATCTCCTCCAGAGCCTTTTTTCTGTCCTGTAAAACAGATCAAGACTTAAGTATTGTTGTAATAACTCCTCGCTGTTTGAAGAAGAAAAAGATCCTTGCATTTAAACTACAGTACACAGGTGGCCGTTTAGTAGTTTTGCCAGGCACTGCTGAAGGAGAAGAGAACATGTTACCTTAAGATCACAATACTTCCTCCCAGAGCAACAGGGGTTTAAAAGCATAAGAGAAGCAGCTGGAGAGTGCTCAGCCCCTGACAGGCAGCAAGGCTGCTGTGCTGCTTACTGCTGCTGGCTGAAGATTTACCTCAATAATCTCAGGTATATGTAGAAGTCCCATACAACATGTTTTTATTGGTCTTTAGGGCAGGATTATGGTTGTTTATGGTTGTATTTTTTCTGGTAGCAGGTAAGAGAGCCTAAAGATTTAGGAGCTGCAGCAAGCGAACATCAGGGGGGAAAAAAAGATTAGACAAAAGAATCCGCGCTTCAAAGTAAAAAGACTAGAAGGTAAATGGGAAGTTTGCCAATACAAACTGTGTTTTGATACAAAACTTCAATGATAATCTCAAGCCCTGAAGTCCCACAGGACTTCACAGGATTGAGGAATATTATTAAACTGAAAAGCAGAAGCTGGCACAGCACTTAACCTCACTTTGCATTGCTTTGGACTTGACTATTTTAATGAACTGCAAAGCACTGGAGGGAATACTATACCTCAGCCATACTCTGTAAATTTTCATAAAGTGATTCTATTTCATCTTGGGTCTTCCAGATATTCTCTGGAAGAAAATGAACATCTGGACTGGAGGTTCCAGGGAATGCAGTTTCAGATGTTGCCCAGGTTCGACTGAATGGTAGCTTAGCTGTCTTTTGATTTAAGTCACTTGGGACTTCAGTCTTCACCATCTGTTAAGCAAAATTTAACAGAATCAATGGATGAATACTTCTGATTTGGATAAAAATTTCACATGGAAAGAAAATTTGGACTTGCTGTTTCAAATCACAGCATCCTGACCCTTTTAAAGAAGACATTTCCAATATTTGTTTGAATCTGTTTCCTTTGTTTTATTCTGAAAGAATGAACCAAGTAACTGAAAAACATTTCAGTTTTCTTTAAAGAAGTTTCATTTAGCTCATTTTAAAATATACTGATTCAGTAAAAATTCTCATTTTGTGCCCATATCAGGGCTGAGGTTTTTTTTAAATTTTTAAAATTGCCAATATACCAAGGAATCAACTATGCTCACAGTTCTATTTGTGGTGATATTTTAGTACCTGAACATTTCCAGTTTCAAAGCCTGTTAGCGTCCTAGTAAATAAATCCTTTTATTTGCACATCATACCATCTTGTCACATGCTTTTTCATGTTTAATAAAAAAAGCAATAAAATTTTTGTTCTAATAAAAATTAATGTTGGAATGATGAGGTAAAGGAAAGACTCAAAGTGGTGCTCATAGCTCTCAAACTGGTTTGACTAAACATTGAGTGACCATAAAGTCTGAAATAAGCAAGCTATGAAATGTGTCATTCACCTCCCTGATCTCGGGTCAAAAGTTCCCTTTCTAGCCAGTGAAAAAGAGGGGTATCTGCAGAGGTTGACTTCATCCCGTGTGCCTTAAACATCCATCCTGGGATGGTATGAATCGCTCCTGGAACTGTGGGATGGTTCATCACTACATTACGATGCAGAAAGAATTTGTAAAGATGTTTAGATTAAATGTCTGCTTCTTAAAGCTCGTTGAAATTAGTAATGTTACCAGAACAAAGTGCAAGAAGGTATTTGTGAGGACAGGTAGAGGAAACTAATGTAGATGAGCATATTTCTAGCATTTTACAGAACACTAAATAGCTGGGCTATGAGTGGCCAATGAACTTCTTTGTCATCTAAAAATTTGCCTCTGTTATAATTAAAAGTTTCTTCTGAATTAAAAAAATGCTATTGTTTATGTCTTTTGGAATATTGTTCTGGCAAATCAAAATATTTTACATAATTAAGAAACATTTCATTTACATTCTTCAACAAAATGTGACACAACCCCTCATCTACTTACTGCAGCTGGAGCTTGCTCTGCTGCAACGTCAGCCTGTTCTTTCAGGCGTCGCATCTCAGAGGAGTAGGCTGCAATTTCCTTCTCCAGGCGCAAGTGACGATGCAACAGCGCTTCAGCGCTCGATTCATCTTTTCCATAGTCCTTGCTGGCCAAAAGGGGCTGCCTTTCTCGCAACCATGAATTTGCTTCATTGATGTCAGCAAAGTACTGAAGGAAGACAGGGAAGAAAACTCTTGGTTTCATGCTGAAAGTATCATATCCAGCTACTTCCTCTTTTGAAAATTATGAATAAGGAGAAATGCCATTAGGTCTGTAGCTATAAGGTTACTTCAAGATATTGTGAAAACTATGAATAAGATAACTCTAAATCCGTGATGTATTTCATGATCACATCAAGCACAGATAATTCACAGAATCACAGTGAGTAGATAGGTTCAAGGATTCCCTATATAACTCTTTAAAAACTCCTAACTAACTAGAACTTCATGGTGCTTCACAGTAGCGGTAAAAGGAACCCATAATGTACGATGTTGGTAGTACCATGTAATTCCAGCAGATGTTTTCTAAAGGTTCTAAGGAATGGTCCAACAATGAACAATGAACTTGGTCTACAACAAAAGCTTTCTTCTTTTTTCCAGAATTTGCAGTCTGCCTGGCTATAGTTGTAAAAAAGCAAAACAAGATTTTGAGATACAGAATAAAAGTACAACAGAAAAAAAAGAAAACCCATAGTAGTGAAGGAAAAAGAAAGAACTAAAACACCATAATGATGTTAAGCTTACTAGACAGAAGAGATAATTTAGACTTTGTCAAGAACAAAGCTGTTAAGTTTTGTTCAAGTGTGTAATGGGAACAACAGACTGAGCAAAAAATTTAGGAAGAGGAGAATAAGAATACCTGAGATAATGTTATGTGATTTGTGAATGCTGCTTTTGTAAGAGCTCTTTATTTGCAGATGTGTGAGTGTTTGTACTTGTAGATCAGAATGGCAGGGTCAAATGTTTCCCTGCCTTTGGCAAGATCATGGTTGATCGAAGTCTTACTGCATGTCTCTTTTGTTGTTGGTCTTTGGTTTTTTTTCATGTTAGAAAAATGTCACACAGCTACCCAGATCCCACCCTCAAAAAAGACTGCATCAGCACTACTACGTGAGCTATTTCTATTAGCTTTTTTAACTTGGAGCAAATCCCAGCTGCTCAAATATTCTGCCTGGCTGGCTTGCAGGAGGATTGAGACTTTGCTGCCAGAGATCTTTTTGAAGACCAATACCTGAAGGCGTCCTGCCACTGTTGCCCTGCATGTGGGCGCATGGGGCAGAACCAAGCCACATCCATGTCCCCCATACCAGACACCACAGCAGAGCCCTGCTTACCTGTTTGATTAGAGCTGCTGCCTGCAGGCGGCTTTTGCGATCAGCCACCTCATCCTGGAGCTGCTGCCACAACTTCTGGAGGTTGTCTGTCTGCTTCAGAATGTCCTCCTGGTGCACGGGGTTCTTCTGGCTCAGCTCCCAGCCCCTCCTCATCACATCTGCACATATGGCCCTGTGGGAATTGCACTCCGCTTCGAGAACCTGGCAGAAGGATAAGGGGACATGTCAGCACAACTCACTCCCCACCAGCTGAGAGCTAAGCGGAGGTCCTATTCTCCACTACTGTAATACGTTTCCAAGAGCCCTGTGTCTTATCCATGGCTATGACTTCCCTGAGATGATTGCCCCTTGGCTCCCCACACACAAGTTACTCTCCTGCTTTGTGCCTTTAATGTGAAGATTGTTATGTAGTCTTCTCTGAAGGAGATACTTGTTTGTCATCCACCAATTCAGCTGTCTTATGTCTTCCAGAAGCAACAAGTACACAGATGCACACAAAGGTATATTATAATTACAGGAGAGGCTCCTTATCCATCCTGCCTGCTGACATCTGTTGTCTTTTCAGCATCTCTTTCTTTCCCCACATCTCTCTTGGCCAGGAAAGATGGGTGCGAAAAACAAAAACTAGCAACTTTTTCTGCCTCCCATCCAAAGTGAGCTAATAGGGAGCCCACTGTCTTCACTAGAAGCTGCACTTCTGGTCCAGTATGAAGCATATTCTTTCTCTACCCTTTCCTTCCCCTCTTGGGGAACAATCCCTACCCTATACTTTTTTAAAAAATTCCAAACACTAGTCATCACACTTGAGATGAGTGGTTTGACAGCTTTCTTGTAAGTGCTGCACTAACTGAACTGAAGGACACAGATGTTCTAAAATCTTGCTATAATAAACAAACAAGGCACCACCAGCAAAGTAAGATACCTTGTGCTTCTGAATAGAGGCTGTAATCTGGCTGACATCTTTCCCTAATGTCGTCGTTCTTGCTAGCTTCCATTTCTCAGAGATCCACGATTCTTCCTCTTTGCAGTCACGGAAGAATTCAAAAAGCTTCAAAGCCTGTTCTAGCTGAGATTTTCTGAAACAAGGAAACAAACAGTGTATCTCAGTCAGAATTAGGATCCCATGGAGACAATGGCAGCATAATTAGAGAAGAATTTAGAAAATCTGAAATTTGAATGCCTTTAATTTCTCTTTGTCATAGATTAATTTATTCATGGAAGAAGACAAAGGAAACAAAATTACATTTCCTCTAGGAGATGAGGAGATAAGCACATGCTATTCAGACTTCACATAAAGCAAGTCATAACAAATGCTGAGAACGAAGCTATTCATCTATGAAAGTGAGTGATCTCTTTCAGTCAACTGCAATCAAGACACTCAGGTTGCTTGTGTTATGTCTCTATAAATGGAGAAATGAAAAACTTCAAATGCTGGGAAGCCATGTCTTCTGATTAAGGGAATGATTTGCCATCCTAATCAGGAAGAACAGAGCCATAAGCACAGCCCTACCGTGACTTGCTTAGAGCTGTAAGGTTCTGATACAGCTGACGAAGCATCTGAACTTTCGCATAAAGCACTTCTGGTTTAACTGTGCTGTCCTTGCTGATTTCTGCTGTCCTCTGGGTGATGTGTGTCAATCTATCATCATAGGAAGAGATCTGCGAGTCAACCAAGTTGTGCTTCTGCAGCAAATCTACTACTTCCAGGAGCTGCTTCCCACAGTCCTGGGAATTCACTAGCACCTACAAACAAAATGAGAAACAAAAGGTATTGGCAGAGAGTGCTCCCCGGGTCTCGGTTCAAAGAAATCAGTTGAAAGGTTCCTGTTGACTCTCACAGCTTTTAAATGTAAAAGAATGATGTAAAGCTGAAAAGCTGCCTAATTAGAAGAATCATAATTTCTTCAGTTTCACAAGCTAATGGAACAATCCAGAGTTTCTATCTACTGCAGCACAAGCAATGGTATCTTCAAGTAAGCACCTGTTTTCACACAAGTTATTTTTATTGATTAAGCACTCAAAGTCTTAGAATTCATGAGTGCAAGGAATAGCCCTTTGCTATACACCCATCTGTAGGCAGATTAATTCACAGTCTGTGTTTAGAGAATTCTACAATATCCCATTTCATGGTATGACTTGACTGCAATGTTTCTTTGTTTGAGGAACTTACTTGCCTTTGCTATATAAACAATGAAAATAAGTACTTCATAGTATTTAATTGGCGACTTATGAAGGTACGAAGTGCTTAAAAGTCTGTCCTTTTTCCCATTATCAATCCTATTGTAGGATGTTATGTTTCCTTACCAATCTTCTCCCATATCCTCAGGCTATCGTGGTTCCAACATTACCACCATTAGGTGTTCTTTGCTTACTGACGCTAGGACAGAAAGATTCATAACGTACAGATAGTTCTTATCTGTAATTGGAAATTCACAACTTCATATAGCATGTTGACTCTTTCAATTTAGGTACAAGGCAACCCATAGTTGTAAAGATTTTTCTGTCTTTAAATAAGACAAGGCAAGACCAAAGGTTGCATATATACTTCTTTCCATTACAAAATCAATACGAAACCAGTTATTTCCTATGCTAAAGAGAAGACTTTGGGCTCTGACATTCTGGTAACACTTGGAAGTTATTGCTAAAAGCAGTCACTGTGCATTTACAGTGGAACTTTTCTCTCACATGTTTAGACACCTGAAAGCCATACATATGCCTGAGCTAGTCCCCACCTGCATAATCACTGGAGGTACTTCCAGAAGGTAATTCAGAAGAACTACATGGAACGGGAACAGGCGGCTGTTTTGTTCCACTTTTGCTTTTACACTTCTAAATATAGGTGAGATTAATTCCCATCTTTATTTTACTACATAACCTGAACCTGTAGGGCACTCCCTGTAATACCATATCTGCTTTTCTGATTAGGGAGAGCCCCTGTAGCAAAGCCTGTTTTTTCTCATGTTACCTGCAATGATGAACTGAAATGCAGAGTTAAGCATCTAAGTAAAAATGGTGTGTTTTTAATATAGCTGATAGACTTATCTTCTGTTGGCACCAGGCAGTCCCTAGAACATGGGGAGTTTTAGATAGCAGTGCAAGCCGTGCGGCGGTGGAGAGGACTCGGTACCTGCAGCTCTTTCAGCTCCTCCGTAATGGCATCAATGTCCCTCAGAAGGACCAGAATTTCCTGCATTGTACCCAGGGAGTGTTGTCGCCTCTGCAGCTGATCCAGAAGATCCTGCCATTGCTTTGAAATGTTGTTTTGCCTACAAAGGAAGGGAGAGAAATGACCAATTTGGACCAAACACTTTGGGCAGCACTGGGAGATTCTCAGTGCTTACAGCTTTAGACGAGCTAAATGAACACACAAAACTCTTGCCACTAGTGCAAGAGGACAGATCATAATCACAGAACAGGTCAAAGTAATGATGTTACCTAATTAGTGTGATCACGGAGAGGAATTTTGACTAGCACATCACCTGTCATTGACTTTTATTAATTTAGACATTGTTTTTTATGGCTTCTCATACCTGACATCCCACATTGTTTTCATTTGTTAAAATGGAAAGGCTTGGAAAAAAAGAAGTGGTCTTTAAATGGCTGCTTAAAGTAAAAAATTAATCTAAACCATATCGTGAGTCACAACTTGATCTCATAGAGTTTGGTTTACTCTTTCATAACTGTTTTTCTTACTTTTGCCACAGGTTTCTGATTTTGTCTGAGCTTAGAAAAGCATTGGAATACTACAAGATAAGTTATTTTTACAGGCGCCTTAGCCGTTCCCAAATCAGGCTATAATGATAATCAGAGAAGTCATAATTTCTCAAGATTTGCTCCAAACTGGAGTCAATCTGAGAAGACTTTGTGCCTTAACTAATCTGTATCTCCCCAAACTTTTGGTTTGGAAAAAAAATGTATCCCTCTAAGCATTTTTGATGGAAGACAGGATTTTTGGCAGAACAAGTATTTTCATATATAGTGAAAACACTTTAAAACAATTTTTCACCAGAAATCAGTCTGAGGGTTTGATCATTCAAGAAAAAAATTAAAATTTTGAAGAAGATGAAGCATTTGTCCTGTCTGTTCACAGGTGGAAGAAATTCCTGCCAGTTCTACCCATGAGGAGCAGAGCTACGATTCATAGCTACAATTCATTTTCTTCTACCACACCACAGAATTTCAACTCATTTCAGCCTCCACCACTACACTGTCTCACGACTGTCACTCACTTCTTCACGATTTGATCTTTGCCATGGTAGTTCTCCTGGCTGATGACTGTGGCCATTTCGTCCAAAGCTGTGAAGCGTTCCCTCCTGGGGAGTACATCTGCCACAATGGCTTCCAGTTTTTTACTGGCCGCTTCCATCCTGTCTGCGCTCTCCGGCCAGAAGTCCTGCTTCCCAATCACTTTCCTCATGTCTTCCAAGTAGGACTCACGCAGGGCTGCCTTCTTCAGGAACCTCTGGGCTAACTGTTCCAGCCTTTCTAGCCTCAGCATCTCCTTCTGCAGTGCTTTTCCCCGGTTGTGCTCTGCCTTTTCCAGGATAATCCAGTGATTTTCGACATCCTGCAGCGTCCTCCCCTCTGGGGGCAAGTACGGCCGTTGGTTGTTGGCTCTCTGCTTGGTCCTAATGTTGAAGAGATGAGCTTCAATCATGCCCTTCTCTTGATATTTGGGGGGTTTCTCCACAGTGCGGAAGGTCTTGAAGTTGGCCATGAACAGCCACATTTCCTGAAGAGAGTTGGGGAAATGACGGTCATCCAGTTCTGTCACCTTCTGTTTAATCCATTGCAGGAGGTCAGAGACCATCTGCTCATATAGAAGCTTCAAGTCATCTATCTCCTTCAGGAAGAACACGATCTGTGATGGGAATATGAAGTTACAAGCCACATAAGAAGCAGAATGAAGCAAGGCGGGTGAACGGAAAACAACATCTTCATGAACCAAGGATTCAAATAGTTGAACATGTGTCAGGAAAATAGTATTTAACAAGCAGGTTGCCACAGTCATCACGTTTTTATACCAATGTGGTGACAGCTGTCACATCTGAGGCCAGGTGAAATTCTAGAATAACCTTCCATAAAACACAGAGAAATAAATATCATTTAATGCCTCATTTCAGTTTTTATTTAAGAAAAGGTTAATTTTGGAATAAACAGCATGCGTATAGAGACTGTCAGCTGCATGTGGGCTGACTAGAAAGCAAGAATCCCAAACTAAGGATTCAGTATTTTTGTTTCACAATGAAAACAAACAGATTTTTTTTTTCCATTCTCATTCCTAAAAACAAAATTCTATCCCATCTAATAAGCACTTACACCCTCTTAGCTTCACCACCTTAGGCTGTTAGGAGACCATCTAACAAGATCCTGGTTCTCTCACATGCCCACAGCAGACTGTGGTCAAACAGCCCCTTCTCAATCTCTTCTGTTGGAGCTCTTTCTCTTTTTATAAATGATTAGAGAATGTCTCATAGCCAAACAGGGGTTTGGTAAGGATGTTAACTCTGATTCAATACTAGTTTTCCAAGTCTAGGCCATTTACCTGTTTCATTTGTGGTCTGACCTGCCTTTATTTCCAGTTCAGGTAAACACTGGAGCAAACATTTAGAAAGAAATCCATGATGAAATAAAAAATGTTAGAATGAAATCATCCTTTCTTTCCATTTTACATTTTTTCAATCTTTGCCTTTTTATTTTATATTATATTTTTTTCTCACCCTAACTTAGTAGCCCTCCTGCAGACGTCAGGTTTAATGCTGAACAAGGTTGCCTGCCTTTATCATTCCCCTGAGCCCGCCTGCTCCAGCCAGACAGATTAGTAAAGGAGATGGCACTGAGCAAAGACCCAATCCCTGCAAGTGTAATCTGCTTTTACCTACCAGAAAGCGCACTTGGCAATGAATAAGTGTCACAGTGTTGGAAGAGGAGTAAAACAGCACCAACCTTTAGTGCAGGAAAAGCAGCCCGTGACATCAGGGCTCCCTTCTGTATTTTCTGCCATCGTACCCAGTTCTCGCTGAAAGATCCTAGCAAATGCATGGTCACCTCGACATGGGAGGGGGAAAGGAGATTTACCTCCCCAGGCTCATTCTCCCTGCCATCCTGGTCACACACTTAGTCTGAACTCAAAGGCTTCCTTGACACATTCAGGCTTCCCTCCCCAATCCTATTAGTAAATTCAGAGCTGCCTATTTGAGGAGACTAAAGACATGAAGAGATTAACATCTGTTTTCATTCTCTTTCTGAATGTTTGTGTGTGTCAGAAATGCAGGAAGAAAGGAACGCAATATTAGAGGCAGGCTACGAACAGGGAAGGATGCAAAGAGAGAAAAAGAAGGTAAGTGCAAAGAGAGAAAAGAAAGAATAAATATACCTATACAAAATGGAAAAAAACAGTGGAGCACAACAACTGAAAAAGGACAGAGGAAGAAATATTCTTCCTGTTTTTTTCCCCTAATGTAGAAGTTATGGCCTATTTGATCCTTACAGTTCCTCTAATCCATGCGTGGTGACTCAAGGACTATTTCAGGTTTATCAGAACAAAAATAATATCTCCTGGCCAAAATCCAGCAGCTCACATGTAGACCAGCCAAATCCTACTGCCCACTCTCCTCACTGATGCCCAGTCTTTGTTTGACCAAAGTCGAGGTCCTGCTTTCATCTAATGCTTCTTCTCTTCAGAGAACATCACTGTTACTGAGACAAGTTTCAGGATCATCTTGTTCTTGTCCCAGACCACTTTGTTAGCTGAGCAAACCCTGCTTTGCAGAAGCTTTACACCTTGTCACCACCAGGGAAGTCTTAGTTTGGATTTTTGAGCCTCCAATTGAGCAATACATTCCCCCTCTCAACTGCACAGGCAGTTCTCCGAGTCCACATGTTCACACAGGACACGTCCTGGGTGTGTAGGTTTTCTGTGGGCTATTTGTTTTGTATTTTTGACAAAACCAGAATAGATTATTCTGAAGGTAGAAAAGAAATTCTAAGGAAAGTGGTCTTCAGTGTAATAACTACAAAATTCTTTCAGTTTTCCATCAACAGGATGTAAGTCGTTTTTAATATAACTCATGATTGTATGAGAAACAAAATGTATGTGGAAACTGGAAAAAAATTTTTTTTTAGCTTTGGTTTTTCCCCCCCCCCGCCTAGGAGAGTTTCCCCTTCTTTTGCACTCCCTTGTTTTTCACGTCTTTTTTTTTTTTCTTCTCCATTTTGCATTTTGCTCCTAAGGAGTTAGAAAGAATGGATGAGGATTTTCACAGGAAATAAAAATCCAAAGTAGTCTCACAGAATAAGGGATCATCTTTCCTATTAAATCAGAAAATTGTTAACTAGGTCTGCTTTTGCCTAGCAGTAATCCTCCCAAGACTGATGAGACCTGTATGCCTCAAGCTGCCTTGGAGCCACATCGGTTCTCAAACAGAAGCTGTGAGGTCAAAATGGGATTCATTTTCAGTGAGATAAATGCAATCCCCTTTAGAGATCAGAGAGTCTACAGACACTTCTCAAGATTCAAGTGACAATAAAAGGTATTTCAAATGGCTGTGCCATTTGATTCACTTCAAATGACCCTGAAGTTGAACTTGCACCAAAAAAACCCCCCTCAAACATTTCCAACATAAATTTAGCTTTACGTATTTAACTTTTAACTTCTGAAGACAGCAATGCACTTACTTTGGCAAGTCGTTTTTGTATTGTCTGGCCTTGTTTCAGTCTGGAGAAGTAGTGGTAATAGAGTGACACATAAGTCATGATGGATCTCTCATCTGGGTAGGGTACTGCCACATCTTCAGCATCAAGCAGTTTGCTGATTCCTAGCTCTTTCTCAGCAACATCGAAGGCATTATTCAGGTTTTTGATGGGCTGGTCCTGCCGCAGGGAGCTATAGTGGATAAGATCAGGCCTGGGCAAGGAGAAGAACAGAGTGTGGAGGGGAAGAAAGATTTATGTTTGTCATAAATTCTTTCAGATTATAAACAATAAACTGTTTATAAGACTAAGGAATGTGACATTAACACTGAAATTACTCTGTTTGACCCTGAGCTTCATTCAAGAGCATCGCCCCTTGCCTACGTAACAGGAAGAAAATTGTCCCTCATGAAATTCGAAGTACCAGATCCAGTAAATCTCTGCCCTTCACTTATTTCTCCTCTTCTCTGATGGGCAAAAACCAAAGCCCACTAGAGAGGTAATTCTGAAAAGGGAGGTGAATCCCAGCAGGGGAAGTTATAGGATCCCACTGCGGTATGCTGCCAGAAGATGTAGCAGAACTGTTAATGGGAGAAGAAATGTTCAGGGTTCTTCCAGGTGGTTTCTCTCTCCCGCCTTGGGCTGTTTTCTTCACACTTTTTCAAAAGGTCAGAGAAGGGCGAGAGACTGAGAAGCTGCTTACTCTGTTACAATTGAACCAGAAGGTATACATACTCACAAAGTTCATACAATAAAGCCAGTCTCTAAAATAATAACCTTTGAAAAAGAGCAATGGGAACGTGACTGAGGGGCTAAGACCAAATAATGGGCAGCATTGTTCAGATGTGTGATATTCCCTTGGAAATTCAATTTTATGCCCAACTAAAGGAACTACCAAGCAGGAGCTTTTGATCCTTCCTTCCTCAGAGAGAGAATATCCATTTAAGAAAGGAGAGTCTTCAGTGAGAAAGGACAAAGAGAGAATTTGACAGTTTCTTGGCAAGTGCTTGTAATTCAGACCCTGGAACAACTTGTGCCAGATCTAGAAACAGCAATGAGCGACTGACACCTCCTGAACTGATCCATCAGAGCTTACCTGTGAGCATGTATGAGTGCGTTGAAGGCCAGCCCATCACTCCAGCTTTTGGAGAAGTCCTTCACATTTACATTGGAATAGCTGGCAGTTTTATGCTGACACCAGAGTAATAAGGCTTCGTTGGCAAATAGAACATCAGCTTTACCTCCAAATTCTTCCTGTGAAAAGAGCAGGGAAAAGAAAAATCAGTGTGAACAATAAATGGAAGTAGCATCAGTGGGTTTACACTTACGTGCCTGCCCAAAGATCACTTTGTGTTACTCCTGTCCTATTCACAAATCCCCTCAAAGTCGTGAGTTGCAGATTGTAGCTGCCATGAAGGTAGAATGATTTAACATGAAAGCAGAAGTTTTCTATTAAAGTAAAAGTGAATTGAATGAACTCAGAAATTATAATGTGAAATGCGGGTGTTAAAAAGTTTTTAAATATTTCTCTTCTGCAAGGTTTGTAGAAATCAGGTGGAAAGGAGAGCTTGGTTTATTTGCTTACTTATCTGTGAACTAGAACTCAGAAACAAAATATAATGTATCCAAGTCTAATGTTAGAAGTTATTAACTTTGATTTCATAATACCTTCATAGGATCTTATCTTTCACGTACTTAGAGTACATGTTATATAATTTTAAACAGAATACTTTTCTTCAGAGAAAGATCAAAGAAGCAGCATGCAATTCAAGTCTAGAGAGGACTCTCTCCAAAGAAATTCTTTCTGGAGTCAAAAGACAGTAAAAATTTTGTGGAAGAGAGTGGAAAAACATGATTATCCTATCTATCTCCAAGTAACTGTTTTCTGTCTCTTTGAGAAACTATCAAATGGATTCAATTGCTTTTAGAAATTGCTGGCTGGGTAGCTGGCTAATATTATAAGATCTGCGTGCTCAAAATTGTTGGGAAACATCATCAAAATGGGCCTTGCCCAGCCTGAAACTCTACAAAGTCTCTGAAACACTCTAATCAGGCAAAAAGACAAAGACACTGTTTTACCTTATCAAGTTTGATAGATGAAATCTGAAATCGAAGTATAATGATCCAGATAAGCCCCAGGATTAAGGTTCTGTCACCATCTACAATATTCTCGGGACCAATCACTTTTACTTGTACCTGCTAATAAACCAATATCCGTTCAGCATAAAAGTACTCGTTTCCAGCTCTTTGAAGGAGATATCTGTGCAACGAGCTGCTATTGAAGAGGGCGTTCAGGCTGTTTTCTTAAGGAACCCGGTTTTACGTGATCTCTTAATTTGTCTATATACCTGCGAGCCCCCATGTTCACACCCTAGCTCTCACGTGCACCAAGGATGAGTTTCAGCAAAAGCCTGGCAAAGGGATGGTGGTCTCAAAGATGTAAAGTTCCTATAAGGGTTTTGAAAACTGCTGGTTAAGGAGAGGAAAAAACCCCACAATTCAGTACTCCTTTCCTCCAAAGGAGTGACGGCAGGGCAAACTCAGAGACCATCTCCTCTGTCTGGTCTCCAGCCAGCTAGTCAGCGTATAGCTTTTGGGCTCACCAAAGAGTACAAACATCCCACTAAACAAACCATGATTGCCTTCCCCACTATTGCTTGAGCAGCAAGCAGGGTTGTAGCTTATGCCAACAAGGCAGTATCTCTTCAAGAAGTCTGAGCATGCCTCACTGGCTCCTGCTATCTGCATGATCCCCTCTTGGGAGGCCGGACTCGTGACAAGTGATGGCTGGCTGGTCCAGCTGGCAGAGCCTGGATCTGCACATACCACTGGGCCTTATATGGTGCGTACCCTTAGCAGGCATGTGTTAGACGGAGCTCTGTGCCATTGTGCATTTGTTTTGTTAATTAGCAAAAATCCAGACATTGTATACTTTCCCATGTCTGCTGCTGTGAAACCCCTCTGCTCCTTTGGGATTCATAGCGCAGAGTTTTGTGTCACGATTTTCCAGAGAGTTCTACAATAAAATGTTTGCTCAGAAAAGAAAAAAAATTACATACTAACTTGAAATGAGGCTGCACAACTGGAATAAATAAAACCACTGCAATGACTTGCTGAAAGTGTTAGAATCAGAGCTCTAAAAAAAATCTTCATTTTTATACCAGGTAGCTTCAATTTTGCCTAATGATGTTTGGTCTCCCCTGACATCTGGGAAAACATAACATCTAGAAAGATACAGAAATGCAGTATGTTTTCATTTAGGTGTGACTTGTTCTGGGGGAACATTGGCTGTTTTATGTAAAAGTCATGTCACTCAAATAACAAGGAAATGAAAATCTGATTACTGTTTTTTTTTCCTTTTAATAAAACCCCTGGCCTACCTTGAAAGAATATCTTGTTGTGTATTAGAGCAGGAAATTATAATGAACATAATACTATAATTAGTAACATACATAAGATGTTGCGATCTCGAATATCAATATTAACTTACCTTGGATTTCAGAAATGTGATGGCTTTGCTGTTGTTCTCTAGAAAATGCACTCTCATCTTTCCCCGGTTTGGTCTGGGCAAAGTTTCTCCAGAGAGCAGCTCGAGGAGTTGCATGAGAGAGATGCCATCCTTCAAGTCTGTGTAAATATCTTCTATCACAACCTTTACCTGCAAAGGCCAGTTGGACAATACAGACTCTGGCTGAACATATGGCCCACAGAACCCTCTACTTCTAATACTAAACAAACAACCCTTTCTTGCTGTTTCACTGCGTCTTCTGTGTGTCAGTGCACATATGTGAGAAGTGATGAATCTCATTTCACAAAAAATGGATTTGCAGGAAGACTGACATTATTTATGAAAGTAGGCTGATCTAAAAAAAACCAGCAACCCACAATTGAGCAAATAAAGCAGGAGATTTTGAAAAAATAAAAAAGCCCTCAGCATTTTCAAAATCAAACATTTTGGAAGTGCTGCCCTTTTTAATTTAAATTCAAATGAATCTTTTCAACTTCTTATTCTGGGCAATGTATTTTGTTTAAAAATTGAGTTGATAATCCCATTCAATGATTCTGTTTTTACGCCATAATCTCAACAAAGTCTGTTACATATTGCTTAGACCTGTGCTACCACCCGAAGTCTCCATATTTTTAGCCAGAGTCTCATGCTAAGAGAAAGATTAAGATCTTTTTCAAGAATGGATTTCATTGCTGCCAGTAGTGAGGTCACCCAGTGCTTAGGTGATACAACATGACATAGTGTGTACTTTGACCTAACAAGAACTTGCCTTGGGCGTTTCCTTTTGGCCTTATGCCACTAGCCATCAAGAAGTGACATTAAAGCCATACCACACACCCAACAATAATTTACTGTGATTCTGAAATCACAGTAAATAACCTTTTTGTCTTCAGAAAAAAAATATTTCTGAAGTTAAGCCGTAGCTTTTTTTAACTCAGAGAATAGTTACATGTGGGGAAAAAAACCAGACAAGTGACAGACATGCACTTTTTCATTCCTGACCAATTCTTAATCAGTTTAACAGATATTTTCTCCAGAGAAAGAAGGAAACATTGAAAGTGTAAAAGCAACTCAGAGAGACTTTATGTCTGTACTGTGTGTGGAGCAAGAATTTACAACCTTATCTGACTGATTACCTCCATGAAAAACTCCTTGTTTAGTTGCCAACTTTATTTCTTTTTGCATATTAAATAAATTTAAAATTCTGCCTATGGTATATATATTACCATAAAAAAAGTTAAAGCTGTTATATTCTGTGACACTTCTATAAATGAAGAATAGTTCTATCTAAATTTGTAAAGCCACAGTCTTTATATATCTGTTTTATGCCTCACCCAGCAATAGTTTTGTTGCATCATTCTTCTCATAAAGATACCAATCACAGATTGCTTAACAAATTCAATCCAATGGCATCCTTAGTGCTAGACCTGAAGCAGTCAACAGTGCAACTGAGAATACTGCAGTGCCCTGTAGTATGATCCAATCACGTTAAAGCGTGTGTTGAAAAGCTGAGTCTACACTGCTGAGAAGACCTAGATAAGCTGTCAGTCTCTCCATCATTTCTTACCGTATATGGTTTGGAAAGCTCTCACAGGCTTTCTTCCCCATGCTTTTATGATACATGAACAAGTACTGTGCAGGAAGTTAAGACTGGCGTTTTAATCTTTGAACTTGAAGGTGGTTTTAAAATGAGAAAGTATATATATTTATCTGTAGCTAAACAGAAATAATTTCCTACACCATAAAAACCTAACTTTCTGCAGGTGGCAAAATGAGAATGTGTTTTGCAGTTCTTCTATCATGGCAAGAAAAATAAACCTAAAAGTTCATTGTGTTCTGAGGCTGCCTTTGCACCAATGACCAACTTAAAACGTTACACTGAAAAAAATGCATCTAGTACTGAAACAACATATAATACTGATGAGCTAGAATGGAACGAAGAGACGTGGTCCTGCTTGGTGTTGTCAAGGTCCATTTTCATTAATATCAGCTACAGACTCTAGAAAAGGGAATTGGTTTTGGATGATGTAATTCCTTGCTGTGACATAGGTAAATCATGTGCCTGAAATGAGTTTATCTGCAGTAAGTCTGGAGACTTTTGGAATACGCTGGAGTTACCTTGCACACACAAATCAACTGTATGCTAGCTCTGAAGCTTTTTGGAAGTCTGAGACTTACTGAAAACAAACTGGTCTGTACTTGCATGGTAGTACATCTGAAATTGCTAGACTTAAGGCAACTTTTCCAGAGCCACAGAGCAGCAGCTCAAGGTGGACCGATCAGGCAAAGCAGAAAGCCTTAAATTTTGGACCCGCAATTAAGAACTGAGCATTGTTTGGGGAAATCCAGACATTTGCAGATACTTTACTTATAGGAAAAAGAAGAGCAAATAAAGATCTTCCTCTGAGATGATCACCAAGGTACAGTGGACATCACAATATGACAGGGTTATATAGTCAACAGAACTGACCCCTGATTTCAGGGAAGACTCGTAACATGGGCAATGGAGACAGATGTAAGGTAAAAGATACAGACTGGAGCATTCTGGTTAGTCAAAGCCTTCCTTGCTTGCATATGTGTGTAATGACAACACTTGGGAAAAATATGTAAAAAATAACGTAATAAAAGAATGCAGGGGGTGAAATGAAGAAAATCAAAACCAGGAAAAAATCCCCAGATTGAAAGAGCTACCTACATTATTCCTGAAGAAGACATTGTTCATCCAGTTGGTGAAGGTTTTCTTTTGCATGGACATACGCTGCTCCTGCAGCTTTTTGATATGATCTTTTTCATATTCGGTACCCATGGTCACCTAGGAAGTCAGAAACTCCAGTGAGGTTCTCAGTGCTGAAGAGTTCTGCCTGGCCAGCTGCAAAAAACAGTAACATGCCCAGTGTATGTACGGAACCCAGCCCCAACAGGTACAAGATTCAATACCCCACCTAGTATACTACCTTAATTTCCTTTTGCTTGTACTTTGCACTTTAATTTCACTCAACTTTATTTTTAACTTACTAAGTTCTCCCTTCTAAATGCATGTCTAGTTTCAGGATGAAAATGTGACATGTCTGTGCAGCTTGCTTTCTTTCAGTTTCTCCCCAGTCACTTGACCCCATGAAGAGCACCATGATCTGAAAGCCGTCAATAACTTCTGTGGGTGTGCTGGAAGCACATGGCAGAGAACTGATCTTAGACCCTATCAGAAAGAGGGATCTGCAAATCACTTCCAATGAAGTGCTTGAAAGAGTGTTATGTTCTCTGACGACTGGTTGAGAAGTTGCTGTGGGCTTTCAGACCACAGTATTTCCAACAGAAATGAAATAGCTGCTTAGAAAGGAAATGGAACTTCTCATGAGTTCAGTTTTTGCTTATCTATCACTGTAGGGATGTGACACAGGTCCATAATCACATGGACAAGGTCCTAGGCTGGGAGTCAGAAAGCGTTATTCCTCTTCCTCAGGCTGTCACAGGCTTGTCTGCCTCATCCATATCAGTGAAATAGTAGGCTTGTAATTCATTACAGCATCCAAGCTGAACATTCAGCAAGATTAGAAAGGAGGAGTCTTCCCTTTAGAGTCTGTGACACCATAAACTGGATTTCAGTTCAACTGAACAACTCTTCTGGAGTCATTTGTCTTATGGTGTAAATCTCTAACAGTAGTGACCTTGCTGTTCTGAAGGCAAGAGAATCACTTAAAAAAAAAATAAAAAAATATAATCAGGATAAGATCCATAGCTACAGACATCTTTAGTGACCAAATATAATCTGCTTGGACTACTGCTGTAATTACAAGTATTACCTGGATATCAGCCTAGCTGCAAAACCAAGAAATCTGTTGTAATGGTGGAAGAGGAGAGAGCTGTCTGCTGCTGTCAACCCACTGCAAAGGGAGAAGGGGATTAAAAATTAAAACCTCTGACACACTGCGGAGGTGTGGAGCAGGGCGACCTGCTTCGCAAATATTCTGTGTCTGTTTTGCGAAGGCCCAGTTCTGAGTTATTCTGGGTTCTGTGCCCTTTTAATTCATAAAATTTAAAACACTGGGAAAAAACCATTATCTGTCCTAGTGTGAGAAGACAGCGACAGGGAACTAGAAACAGCAGCTGCTGCAAATGAGAAGTTGCTTGCCTGATGGTTTTCCATACTCTAACAAATATGAAGGATCTTGCTATTTTACGAGATGAAAAGGTGCAGGAAGTACAGAAGCAATGATTTGTAACTGCATTTTCTATTTTTTTTTTCTTTGCAGATGTTTTTTAACCCTCAGTGCTTAACTTTTGCAAAACAGGGACAGCTTCGAAGCCTGACAGTTCAGCAACAACACAGGGAAGGATCACAACCATAGATGAAAGCCTCATGAAAGGAAAAATTTATCCAAGTTTGAAATAGAACTATAAAGAAGATTCTCACAGTATTTTCTTATCTTTTGGGCTAGTTCAGCACTGCCTACTTTCTTCACGTGGAGAGTACACATTCAAAGAATTGCCTTCCCCTGCCAGCGGGGTGACATTAACTCACTCCCATGTAATAAACCCATATAGTTAACCCATATCATAACGCCATTTCTGAATTTGCCAAATAGTTTTCAGAATGTCTGTGGGGTCCTTTTTTTTAAAAGGGTTGTTATCCAAGCATTGCAGCCACCCTGAACAATGACCAAACTGATTTCATTTAGGTGCAAAGGAAGCTTATTTGTTGAGCTACTGCCTCACACAACAGCTCACCTGTTTTATTAAATTAAGTTAGAAAGGTTCCCTGCATCGGTAGTTGATTACCTGAAGACAGATCTGTAATAGGTTATCTGCCTTTGCATCCTGCAAAGGCACCGCTAAGAGCCAAATCTGACTATAATGATACATTACAGAAAAAAGATCAAAGAACATTAAAAAAAAAATGGACTTACTCAGGTTTGGAGGAACTCCTTTCTGACATTCAGCAGTCAGTCATTCTGGAGAATGACTTTCAGTTGTAGACCCACTCCTCTTCCTAGTTGAGCTCGCTGTTTTCATGCAAAGCGACCTTTGAATTCAGGAACAGAGACCAAGTATTTATGATCTACCTATGAACCTTTCATCTGATCTGAAGGAAATAACCCATCAGAACACAATAAGTAAAGCTTGTCACAGGCCTTATCTGATTCTTACGCTCACAAATAATGTATGAATGGCACCAAAATTGCTATAAAGCAGTGAAAACAGTCATCCACCGTGCTGACGCTTTGGTAAAGAGCATCTTTCACAATTGTACTGAAGGCTCTGACTGATCGCAGGCCGATTTTCTAAAGGAATTCTTAGCTGGGAAATTGAACTCGACAATGGAGTCTGAAAATGAAAGTAAGCAGAGGGCACAAAGACGAGAGCAATTCCCAGGTGGTTAAATTGGGATACAGCAAATGAAAAGGTGAAATTGTGAAGTGTTAGGAATTTGCCAGTCACTGCTTTGAGGAAGCTCATGTGCACAGATACCTGCTGCCGGCAGGGCAAACCGGGATCCAGATGGCAGTGCCAGCAAAGTTTACTGTTGATGGACTTCTTGTTAATAACAAAAGAGAAAATAATTCTGGTAACT
This sequence comes from Sagittarius serpentarius, assembly GCA_034782735.1. NCBI lineage: Eukaryota > Metazoa > Chordata > Aves > Accipitriformes > Sagittariidae > Sagittarius > Sagittarius serpentarius. The sequence continues at coordinate 18,710,671 of JAVKLA010000031.1, read as the reverse complement.
TATATAACAGTGAGTCCTTTCTGTCACTTACAAGGTCGCGCAAGCACAGAACATGTTGACCTGGCATCATTGCCAGGAACCAGAGTTGCTGCTGGGAATCACTGCTATAAAACGGGCAGGCATCTGAAATCAGAACCTGGAAGTGAAGATGACCAGCTCAGAGATGAGGTAAGGGAATAGCAGGCTTTTCCCTTCTGGCAGGTGTGGTTTAGTTAGTATCCAAAAGTGACAGGAGGAAACATAAGAAAAAAAATGAACAAACCCTCCAAAACTCAATACAGATAAAAATTCATCAACAAAATCTGTATCTTCATACACACCCTAGAGAAATGTCATATGTAGTATCACATAAGACAGCTAAAAATGAAAAATTGAATACATATGATACTGGTATTACTCAAAATATTCCCTCCAAATTCCTGGACTCATGTTCACCAGCTAACTAATACAATGTAATTCTCAATGATCATTAAATGGGAATATGATGACAAGAGGAAAGGGATACAAATTCAGCAACTGTTTACATCTCTTCTGTAAGCTCACTGCCTAGTTATAATTCCACTCTTCTCGTTTCTGTCTTGGTTTTGGTTATAACTACATTCTTCTAAAGGTAGGATTATAGGCTGTTGTCTTAAATCTGGTACAGGTTGGCTAGGTTGTGTGTGTTGAGAAAATGTCCTTGCTCCTATCAAATACAAGGCAGAGGACCAGTAGGTGAATTGGCCCTGGATGCAGTAACTTCTCCCTGTTGCAAGTTAATTATTATCTAGATGATTAAATGTGTGAAACACTAGCTTTGCTTTTTATGATGATACAAGGCAATCACAGATCTGGTATAAAATTTCACTAACTCCTGAATATCTATCTATATTTGTAGTATCTCTCTACAGTTCAAAGTTAAAATGGTGGACATTTATGTGACACTGATGAATAAAGCCATTTCCTCAGTTATTTATATTCTAACAAGGTAAGAGGAAGGGCACAATATTTATGTGCAGTTTCCTGGAGGGACCAGGAAAAAAAATCACCCCTCCAGGCTAATTATGGGCCCTCTCTTGCTGCCTTCCCAGAGAAGGGGAGCCTTGCCACCGACCTCTGGAAGGGCCCAAAGAGCATCCTCCCCTTGCCCTGTTCTCAGTCTGAAGCGGTTTTCCATGATGGCAGCAGCGTTTTCTTGTTTCTTAACGGCAAGGACCCTGATGTGGGATTCCCTTCTGCAAAGTAGCGGCCGCATAAGATACGGTAGGTTTTTTTAGCACCCTTTCTTATCTGCCCACAATCTTGTTCCCTCTTGTTTAAGAGGGAAACGGAGACCGTGGAGATCAAACAGACCTTACGCCCAAGCAGCCTGGCTTGCAGCCCTAAAGCTCCTCTGCCCCCAGCTCTTCCCCTGCCACTCTTTTACTCCTGGCAACACCACATAAAACAAAGAGGGGTGTGAAATTTGAAATTTTATTTGTTTTTTTGAAATATAGTCCTCCTCCTCCCACAACAGGTATGTGAATTCCTGGCTCCTCTCTAAGACAGGAAGAAACATTTAATCCCCCTGTCGCAAAGAGCATAAAAGCAACAGTCGCAGGACCCACAGAGGGTTGCAGCTGCAGAGTTTGCTGCTCCCACTCCCACCCCTGACCTGAGTGAGGGCTGATCGCCATGAGATTTCCCAGGACAGCAAAGCCCTGGTCCTGTGAAGGCCTCTCCGGCGCCCATCTCCCAGTAGCAGTGCTGGCTTCCCCCTCTCATTGCCCTTGCCCACCAGGATGGAGGAGCCTGACAGAGGGGAATACTCTCACACAGGTGGGTGCAGATGCCTTCACATGCCAAAGTGTCCCTGCATAAGGCCATTCACAGCTGACAGTCCTCTAACTAAATGAGCCCTTTGTTGTACCAAGCTACTACACATCCATGCTCTGAGCTGCCACTGAGCAAAGCCAGCTCTGATTTAAAAGCCATTTGGACATACTCATGCCTGCTCTTACAGAGGACTGAGTATATTCACATGGCTCAGGTGAACGGTTTGGCACAGCCCATCACCCTCCATTACGTATGCTTGGCATACACATGTTCCTGAAGGTACAGGAAAATCCTGGCTGATCTCTGCTAAGGAGAAGGTTCCCCACACCTCAAAGAAAAGTACATTAACTGCAAACACACGCATGACAGCTCAGCCCTCTACCCTGTGCTGTGTCTCCAGCCATGTTGCTTCCACATGTAATTCTCAAAACAACAAACATCTGGGCCTTGACTCTGTAGAGTAGGAAGGCAGCCCCCTCTCAGGGCCATGTTCTTGTAGCCCACAGCGTGCCGAGCAAGCACAGAAACTGGCCTGCTGCCTGGCACCAGCAGCCTGTGTCCCACCAGTAGCTCTCCCCTCTGCCACCCACCCCAGCTCCAGCAAGCAGCTGACTTTGTCTCATCAAGGCAGTGTGGACACAGGTGAGATGAACCATGATCCCAGAATATTTCCCAACCGCATCTTGAATTACAGCAAATCTTAGACCGCATCATGGCACAGAGGAGCTACTCTTTGGTTACTGAGCACACCAGAGAGCAGCAGGCAGTAATTATTGCAAGAAGCTGTTTGCTCATTTGGGATACTAAGGCTGAAGAAAAATTGGGGAGTTATTCAAAAGCAGCTTAGGAAAGGCATGGAGACCTCCAGCTGTCAGTCTCCACAGATTCCCTGCTTTCACAGACCTCTCAAATATTTCTCTCAACTTCTCTCCCCAAGGGGCTCCAGCTCACCACCCCCAGGCACACACCCCCCTGCTCTTTGCCCCGCCACATACCTGCCTTCCCAGTGCCGCTGTCACCAGCCGCCCCAGGGTGCCACCCACCCACGGGCGGGGGGGGGTCCCAGCAGATGGAACCCCAGCTTCTCAGAGCTGAGCTCTGCCTGGGAGGATCTAAACCGTCATCCCGGGATGCTGGGTTGTTATAAACCTCTGCCTCCCCATGCTCTAGTCTAAACTAGAAGTTGCTTTTCTCTTTGAATAGTTGGCTAGCGGCGACATGACATCAACAGGGAGCAGAATTCAAGCAGAACAGACGAATTACATCATCCAAAGGAACTGGAGCCCCTCGCTGCATTTGAAAAAAAGAGGACAGCTTAAAGCAAAATCAGATGAATTTATTTTTCCTGGCACGGAGAAGTTCAGTCATCTTTTTGAAACAGAAAATATACATTTGCTTGTTTAGTCATGAATTAAAGACATTTTCTCCTTGGAGCTGTTTATACTATCTTGAAATTTTCCTTCTGTTTCTGAACCTCAAATAGTAACATAAGAGCTTCAAAGGCTTTGCAGGATGAACACATGGGACAGAGAACATTTCATACAAACACAGATAAAGGGTTTCAAGCGACAGAATAGCCTTAATACTTTGAACGCGAAACTGAAAATGAGCCTTAGAAATCACTGCATTGGCAATGCCAGATCTAACTAGTGTATTTTTATCATCTGGTTCAGATGTTTTAATTTTTATGCATTGCTGCTACGGACGACCACTACATGAGGGCAAAGCTTCTCTTTTACAGCTGTATTTTAGGGGGTTGTTCGTATATTGGAGTGATAGAGCACTTAGCTCTATTTCTCGATGAAAGAAAATTGTGAGACTTACATGCAGATTGGCTCCCAGCACCCTTCGTGCCAGAGCACTGCACCCTACCCCACAGGGATGGCGTACGCCGCGGTGCGCGCTCAGGTTTTGGGCCCCTACTGCCCCAACAAGCAGATTAATGATTACAATCACAGCCCCCTCCCAGCGCAGCCATCCCAGTTTCACTGTGAAGGCCACACAGTCACGGGGAATGATTGAAGGTAGTAGGCAAAAGACACAGTATTGTATGAACAGTTAACGTTAGAAGCACAAATTTTAGCAGACGAGAGGTAAGACAGGGTAGCGCAAAATGAAGAAAAATTGCAATTACCCTTCATGGTAGGCTAAAATTGCCAAGCCCTAAACTTACTGGTTACAGTTACGTTGTTGGTTAATTTCTTACTTTCAGACTAGACATGAAAGCAGTTGGGAGAAAAAACACAGACTGATCCGAAAAGTAAATCACTAAGCGTGAGCAGCATCTTTCAACAGTTCGTTGTTTAAAATGTTTAAAAAAATGATACAAAATCATACATAGAAATCTTACAGTGCATCTGAAATACAGCGTCTGGTGAGAGATACGTACCATCCACGTAAAATGAGCTACTTTCAGTACAGCGAAATCTTCAGAGCTCCAGACTGAAGCAGAATATGGGTTGCTGAGCTAGCAACACCTTGGAAAGAACATGGACAAGCTCCATCTTGGAGAAATTAATAGGCGGGAGAACAAGTTAGACCTGGCATTAATGTGTTTCCAGTATCCACTGGACCAGAAAGTATCTGTGAGTCCAGAGTCTGTCACCACATACAAATCTGTGCTAGCATAAAGTCCAGGGGGGAAAGTGAGAGGAACCCATTTCAATACCAGGGTTTCCACAAGAGAAGGTATTTTTCCCTCAGAGGTCAGAAAAGCTGTATAGGTAGAGGACTTCTGCAAGTAACTGTGAAAGACAGGCACACCTCTTCCTGACCGCGTTTTGATCACAACAGGTGTTCGCTGGGTTTGGGCATTTATTTCCAGACAATAGCTCATTGCCATGAATCCCGAGCGAAGGGAGGCACCTTCGGCAGATGTGTTTGCTCCTCTGCCTAAGCAGGGCAAGGCAGCCAGCTCTTTCTCCTGGGGTTTCCTACCCAAGTCACACAGGCTAGCCCAAGGGCCAAGCTTTCTAAAAGGTCCTCTGCGCTCACAGTTAGTACTTGCAGCATGATAGAGCCTTGGATCAGAGAAGCTCGGAATAGCATCTGCTCCAAAGCCCTTACAAATACACCAAACATGGGAGCCAATAACAAGGTCTGGAGAAACTAAATGGTACGGTAGGCACAAATAGAAATGTTTCACAGTTTAAAGGTGCCAAATATTAGAAGTAACAATTACTGTAAAACCTGCTGTCAAACAGGTAGTGTGGGCATTCATCCACTTCTCCCATTGCCCAAATATAAACTGTGGATTACAGCAGAACATCTAACTACGAAGGGTGCTGTAAGTTTTCCAAAGCGTGAGATGTCTTGTATGTGGAGTACGCAAACCACCATTCTACTAAACCCCTTCCCCCGCCCCGCACCTCCAAGCCCCAATAAAACCTCATCTTCTTCAGACTATCTCTGACTTTCATAAGGAAGAGTTCAAACGAGCCACTGCAATTCAACAGTGATGTGGCCTCCGGGAATCTACAATATATTGTTTGTGCACAAAACCCTTTGACGTGACATACAGCATGAGCACCCCGCGAGTAACAGCCTAGCTTGCTAACACTGCTAAATACAAACCCTTTTAACTCTGCAGCAACTTAGATTTAACAGCACTAGGAGCCATAGTTAAACTGTAGCATCCCGGTGGCACAGATGCGTCTTTGGAGATGCTTCAAGTTGTGTGCATACGGGAGGAGAGGGTCAGGAGGAATTATTTAAGCACAACATCAGAATGAATGTTCTATTGATATAATTGGTTATTTTTAAGTAGTAGGTAGCACAAAGTATGGAAGATGCCCTTAGATTTTTTGGGACAAACATATCAAAGTAGTTTTTGCTAAACTGCTATTTAATCTACTCTTATTTTTCAAGCTTAGTATCCCAACTGAAATTAGAAGACATGCTTCTCAGCTAAAGTTTCAAGCTTTCAATCCACACAGGAAGTTTTTGATTTATCTTCCATATTTGGACTTTAAGAAATTTCCACGCTTAGACATTAAGAAACTCCAAAATTACATTCTGCAATGAAAAGCTAATTACAGAGAGGTGCTGAAGGTTGTTTGGTTTTGCTTTTTTTTTGTGGGTTTTTTTTTCCCCTTTTTCTTTTTTTCTTTTTAAATATAAATCTCATTCTGGAGTCAAGCCTTGGTGTGGGCCGTAATTTCAGCAACAAGTTCAAGGACATCGAAGAGAAATAGCCATAACCTATTACGGATACATAAACTGAGGTGGGAACATAAGCAGCTTGCCAAATAGCTACTATGCCTATGAGCCTTAATAGCAGCATTACAAAATTCTAGTCACTGAAAGATTACCTTCCAGAAAGCAGCTCACAAAAGAAAATCTCAGGTAGTTCAATATTAGTTTATTAAATCAGCAATTTTTATCACCACTTTCTAAAAATGATTACAAAGCATATTAAAATACATTACAGTATCTGCAAGGAATTTATGGTGTAGTAAAAGTGCAACAATAATGAACTTACAACTTTGTTTGCCTAGCTGGACAAACTGAAGCACACTGCACAGATCAATCCTTCCCTCAAAAATTAGAATGCCTTTGAAGTGAAAACACAGTATTTAACAAAAATATTAGAAAAGGTGAGCACGTGAAGTAGAAAATAAAGTTCATGTTCGTTCATTCAGTGTTAAGTTACACATACCCATCAAACCATATACTCCAAACTCTGCTTGAATTCCAACAATATAAAGAGCCACCAAAGCAAGTGCATGTTGTGAAGGGAGGGAAGTGAGAAGAAGAAAAAGAGGGCACATTTCAAGTACTGGGGTGAACGATAGTGTCGAAAGTCAGGGACTGGATACTGCTGCTTTGAGACCAGGTTCCACACAAATCCATACCATTCCCCAACTAACAAGTGGGGCCTCACCTTGCCCTAAAAATCTGTAAACTCATCATTTTCAAGCTGTCACAGCTTTAAAAGGTCCTTGCTGTCCTGTAGCGTGGTTATGAGTGGTAGCCCCACACTTTCTGTTCCCATCTACAACAAAACTCCAGTTAATTTCTGTGGGAACAGAACTGAGGTTGGGAATTAAAACTGTGTTGCAGAATAGTTGGAAAAGAGGTAAAAGCAGCAGTCTCTACTTTGGTTTATGGCAGCAGACTACACCAGTGGGCACTGATTTCACAGGATGAATTCCTGCCAGTTTTGAATAGCCTCACAGCAAGTGTAATCAAAATCCTAGGCATAAAACGGCCAACAAATCTGACATCTTAGGCTTTCTTCAGCAGAGATTATTAACAGCAAACTGAATACCAAAGGTTACCTCACACTGCTGTCCCCAACAACTACTTAGAGCAATTTCATGAGAGAAGGTAATCCTGCTCACTTCTCATGCTCCGAACACATGGACTCACTAACTCCACAGAACATTACCCAGACTGTTGCGTGTGGCTGGTTTAACTACCTGAATGGGCTTGCAGGATCTGACAAGAAAGCCAGCAAGGCAAATAGAGTAGAACCACAGGTACGTGAGGAGGTAGTGGGAAAAAGAGATCCCTTCCCCTGAGCAACAGCAACCTGCTGTATCAGTTCAGCTGTGCAACAAACTGCTGTTTAAAGTCCACATGAAATGTACTTTATTCCTATCAAAGTACAATGCTAGTGCACTGCACCACATATCTAGAAATACATTTATGCATGTAGCTCTGCACGCCGATCCTGAAACACTTCTATTCCTCCGGATAAACAGAGAAAATCCACCTCTACTCCTATACATGCTTTGTGCACTCCCCTTCCAAATTCTACAGGAAAACAAAGCAGAACATTTCAACCCCGTCTAGACAAAATATTTTAACTTACCAAAATGATGCATTTCAATTTGTCTCCCCTAAGCCCAAGTTAGCACACTGTCACAAAGACTGAAGAAAAGGCTGCGTTCTCCATTTTACTACCAATAAAGCTAGAAAAATAAAATAAAATCACTGAGAAACTCTCCTGCTCCTGTCTCAGAAGGAGGATGCTTCTACTGGCATGGGATCACACAGCTCCAATGCATTTGGAGCATCACCCTCGGAAGCTACACACAGTGGGAACTCAAACATGGGTCCACCCCTGGAACCCTGTGCTGCTGAAGAGTAAGGTAAGGCAGATGGAGTCAGAAGATCAGCAGCTTCCCAGATCCTCTCAGTTTTGCCCACACTACAGCAGTCACAACACACAATCTTACTTGCTTTCTCCCCGTGTCTTTCCTTACTAAGCTAGTCAGGTTGGTCATTAGCGTATGAATTTGTGACTGACTGCAGACGCCACACACAAAGCAGCATACCTTACTACTTCTGCAGCCTGGTTTTAACAACTCCTGCAGTGTCTATAGACTACTTTTTGTTCAATCAAAAATAAATTACATAAAAAATTCAATTACTCTGCAGATGTACAGTCACACAGGTAGACTCACGGTCAAGTTTCACAGCTCTACTAAAGTGCACAGAGATGCACTAAGGCTAATTTGGCTTCTAATTTAGGTCTAACAGAAATAAACTTGGTATGCTTCAATGACAAGAGAAAAACCTAAGAATTAAAAAAAACCCACAACCCAAACAAGTCTTCAAGAACAATTTAACTATGCCAGGATATCCTTCATACAGGCCTGGAAGCCTGGCAAGGTAAAGGTGTTCCATCATTACTTAAAATAGCTTCATTTTTTTCCCCATGGTAAAGCCCTGGCAAAGATAATGGTAATTTCACAACAGAATAGAACAGATGCAGAAAGATAAGCAGTCCGAAAGATCTGAAGTATTAAACCTGACTGACAACCTACAAACGTACAATTTGAAAAAAGAAGCTGAGGCTCTTCTTAGGTCACCTACAAATCTGAACATGTAAGTGTGACTAAAATCTTAGCTGGGAGACAATACCCAAACTACTTCCCTCCCCACCCCTACTGCAAGGATGCTAAAACATTTTCTGGCTTGCTTTCTCTCAGAAGGCACTACTGCTACCACCTACTGAGACTCAAAGAAAACGTGCTCAAAACTACAGTACCTTTGATGTGTAGGGTATTTCATACTACAAATGGAAAACAAGTCAATTCCTGCTCACATGCATAGAGCAAAATTGACTGCCAAGTTTGATTTTAGAAAAGAACTGGCCCTCCCTGAAAGACTCAAGTTCACAAGGCCAAAAATTTGCATTCTTTTAAGGTACGGACAAAAATCAGTTGTAAGCAGCCCATATGTTCAACTTTGATTGTGTTGTTAGAAAAATGAATGTTTATTAAGCATCCATTCCTTTCACAGGTTGTTTTCAATAAAGAAATAATATCTGGAGGGACTCATTTATCATTTATTACAGTCAACACAAAGTTTCCTGTTAGCCTCCCCATCTTTCAAATCTGCCACCATAGGAACCGAATCTCTCTTGTGGTTATCAGCTACACATTGGCAAAAAGTTAAAAGCTTTTCTTAAAAATATTATATATATAAAAAATATACAGAGATAACTGTAAATAGAAATTAAATACCAATGAAAATTTCCCGAGACAATTTGACATACTTTGAAGAGGCTGACTTTAAGCAATACACCTCTTCTGTACAGAAAGTGAGGCTTGATTTCAAGGGAAACGTGATTATTTTTTTAAGCTTACAAAAGCGTTCTGCTGTCACTTTGAACAATTCAGGAATTTATTGCCTGCAGAGCAGCTAAACTGAAACTTCAAAAGAAACTCCAAGGAACAAAGGAGATTCAGCTCTTCTAATGATAATACTGAGTATAAACTTGAAGACGCAGTTCTTCAGATAACAACATGACAGATTGAAAGAATCATTTTAATATTTTGCAGTTCCATCTATAATCAGTAAAGTTTTAAAACAAGTCCGCTCATATTCTGAGCACTTAAACGACTCTCTCTTTTTCTACTCCCATTAAATAATAAAAAAGAACGAAAAGAAAATTTCCTTTTATATCAGCTTTTTCTTAAACTATAGAGATGCTGACATTCACTTTATGCCTAAAATATGCTTTAGCATAGAAAATATTCCTTGCATAGGCAGGTGAATTTAACATTTAGAACTTCCTTGCACTATTTAAGATAGTTTGGAGAAACTTATGGTTGCTAAGTATTTAGGTTTGGTTGAAGGTCAGTGATTTTTATATATGGTCTTTTCTGCTTTATGGTTGTAAAGGCAGCAAGGGACTACAAAAACATTTTCACCTTACGATAGATCTCTACAAGGCACTTGTGATAAGCACGTCTGAGGGCAGGACAGCAGGGACAGCTACACAAATGTTTCCCTGCTACCATGCTTCTAATTTCAGTAACTTGCGTGAAATGTGCTGTGAGGTTTAAGGATCTAAGCCTAATTTCAAATTTTGGTGGTTTCAACGTGTTCGTTGAAAGATTTCCAAACACCTTATTCTTCTCTGTTTTTCACTCCACTGCTGTCTGGAAAGGTTTCCTGTGAGATGGTGGCACCAGGTGGGAAGGGAGCGCACCAGGCAGTTCATATCCATCCAGTTTAATCTTGATGAGATGTTTTGCTAGTGCAAACTCCTCATCATCCAACATTCCATCGCCATCACAGTCTGAAAGTTTCCAGATCTTCCCCAAGACACTGTTGGGTAGTTTAGAAGTCACCATCTCCTTCTTTGCACTAATACCAGATATTTTACCATTGACTGGTGACAGGGTGTAGAAAATCTCATCATAAGCAGGTTTATCTTTGGCAACAACCCACTCATCTTCATCAGCTCCTTCCTTAGCACCTTCTCCGTATCCGTGGCCAAAAGGTCCTGCCATGGTGCCATCAAATGCCCCACCTTGTACGATCTCTGTGGGCATATTGATCTCTTCCTGTCTGATCAGGCTCATCAGGGAGGCAATTTTGTTGGCCAGCATGTTATCCACAGCTTCAATTAGCTTTGGTTTCAAAGAATGAAATTTAGTGAAGTCACAAGTCTCCAACAGCTCCTGTCAATGACAAAGGTTTCAGTGACAGTAGTTAGAAACATTTCCAACACATTGAAGAGATTAAAGAATGGGCTTCAAATTAATTTGTTAGCTTTTGAAGCAGTTTCCATAACTGAAATTCCTCTTGAAGGAAAAGCAAAGCTGACAAATACGACCATACACCCCATATATTGGCCAAGCACACCAAGACAATTTAGCAACAGTATATAAGCTCATCTATTAAATTACATTTACAATACAATTTTCAAAATGGCAATGCAAAAAAACATGGCAGTTGATGAACATTACCCAACAACTTTCCATTTGGTGATTGTCTTCCATACATCAAAGAAAGCATGCAAGTAGGTCCTCAGTCCTCCTAGCACTTATGCAAGTGTTTAAAGTTAAAAATAAAACCAAGAGTTTGCAGGACTCATCTGACTTTAGAGATTAAACTTCTTGTTTGTGGTTAGGTCATGAAGAAGTGTCCTTTACTAATAAAGAAAAACTGAGTTGGGATAACAGCAGCAGTGTTTTTGTAGAAGTGCTGCCAGAACTCGTGAAGTTGTACGGTCCCTGCCGAGCTTTCATCTTGTACATAAACGCCTACTAACCTCACTGAGATGTTTAACTAGGTGATACGTCCTATTCCAACACAAGCCCAAGCGTATTTTACACCAGAGCATTGGAAAATTAAAAATGCTTTAGGCAATTATTAAATGATTTCTACATGCAAAATGCTAGCTGGGAAGAGAGAGTTACAGTGGAAACTTAAAAAAAACCCCAAACAACACCCTCCAAAACCCCTCTCAAAATGGTGTTAAACTGCTTTAACAAATCACACCTATCACCTCAGGGGGCTGCTCCCATACTCATATGGATGAGCTGCTCTCATCCGTATCAGAGCTATAATGATGTGAACCCAGAAACCTGAAGCACCAGCAAGTGGGTTTGCCCATGCACACAGAACTTTGGATTACTTAGAGGAAAATTGCCAACCAACAACCATCACTCTGTCCGGGTGACATTTATACACAATCACCTGACTTACAGCAACTGATCAGTATAAATTTATGATACGCAATATATCTTAAAAAACAAAGGTCAAACCTTCTATCTGTTTTGGCACAATTTTGTTTCTCACAATGTTGCTCCTTATTACAGAAGTGACTGATCTCTTATGTATATATTTGCTGCCATCTGCTGCTGAGGCTTAGTGACATGCACTATTAGTTTGATAAAGTTCCATTCAAATTTTGTTTCAGTATTCAAACTGACAAGTGATCACCTCTCATTCTCATTTTGCAGCACCAACAAAAGTGGCAAGGAAAGAATCATCTTTTTCTACACAACCCCCTTTTAAAGCCTAACTCATAAAACCCTTCCAACAATCCTGCCTGTGAAAACCTAGCTGAAATAGATCCTGTGCTTCATTTATTATTTACTGTCTCATGCCAATAATTGATTCCCAAGTTAAATATTTTAGTTCATAAAAGAAACTTATGCATCTCTATAGACAGGTTAATCAGCCAGTCATCACTCTTTATGATTAGCCATGTAAGTGTACCACATAAATTGTCAGAATGATACACGAGTGTCAATCTGGAAAACATCCTCCATCACACTCATGACTAGCTCATGGTCAGACCAAACTGCAGGCTCCTGATCTCACATTCTTCAGATTTCAAGCTGAACTGTCTTCTAATTCAAAGGCCATTTAAGAAGCCTATGATCTCAGATCCAAAAGCTGCAAACTGAGGCTTGAGGAATAAACTGAAAAGCATTGCTAACACAACATTAGCTGTTCTTCCCTAGGATACTCTCTAAACAACTCACCTCAAATCAGAGGACAGAAGTAAAAAGGTGAGAAAGTGACAGAAGGCTGGTAGTAAGATTGCATAACGTTCAAAGAGGAACAAGAGACAAAAGGTATTTAGAAATTAACAGTAAGAGTATAAATTGAGAACTTCTCTCTTCTTCATAGAATTGAAACTCGAAGGACAGGAAAAATCTGAAAGGCACCACTCTCAGAAGAGACAGGTTTTAAGTTGGACTTTTCAGGTAACACATTGCCTTTACTACTCACTGGCAAACAGTTTCAGTAAGAGCAAGAATAGAGTAGGGTCAAAATGAATAATGTGACTAAGGATATCTTCACCTACACAAGTATAGGATAGCATTACAAAAGTGATATAAAAACCCACCTTTAGGACACAAAACAAGAACCAGCTTAACCTGTAAATGTCCACTGCCATTTTATTTGCACAAAACCTTTAGTACTATCCGCCATGAAGGACCAAACATTGACTAAAAGGATGGAAGGTCTGATTCCTTATGGCAATTCTTATAGTCTTGTACCAGCGGATGCACACTAATCAAGTTACCAATTTTTTTTTTTTTTCCTGCACTGCTTCCAAGTCGTGCTAACCCCATAAGAGACACATGATTGATTGTCACGTCAGCTGCTCTATTGCTGAGGACCCTAAACTATAATGCTGAGATACTCCATACTACCTTTTCCAATTTGGCAGTCCTGTTGGAAAGTTAGTTTTATTTCAGTGGAACTCTAATCTATCATCCTACCTGCATTTTCTGGACTTCAGGGAAGTCCCCTGCTGAGATATGGTATTCCCTTTGCAGCTGGACATATATCTCCGGTAATCTGCTGATCAGTTCCTTCTTCTTGTTCTCTTTTCCAAACACAGAGGGCATTTCTTTTTTCAGATAGCTGATGATATAAGCATGAACCTAAAAAGAAGCAAAACCGAAATCAAGACAACTGTTTATCTACACTTAACGTTAGTGTTCTTCACCCGGGTCATAAAAAGAAACAGAAGTAATATATTTCCCTAAGTCAGCTCAAAGATAAGATATTATCAACAATTGTTTCTGAGACTTCATGTTCACATTAACAGTTATCAACTAGCTTTTGCTGCTTTCAGCATTCCTTTGAGGGGCAGAGAGAAAGCAAACACATTTAAAAGAAATACAGATGCATACTTGCAGTTTGAGGAGAAGCACGGTACAGCATTCTATCAGCACCAACAGTGAGAGAAAAAGCAAGGCCCCAAAGCCACGTCCTGACACTACATGCTCGGATCATACACACAGTGCCAGCCGTACTGGTCCATCTGTAACTCCATTTGCTTCACCAATTATTGTGGGAAGCAACGGGATAATGCCTCAAGTAATCCAAGTACGCTAAGTGGCAGGCCATCTAGTTGAAGTGAGACTGCATTCCTACCTGTTTACTCCCAGAAAAGTGAGTACCTATAGTCTATATTTATGCAGCCACCAGAGGATGACAGAGCCGTCAGTATACTTTAAGAACAGCATGCCATGGCTGCCTTGCGAAGCCTTAGCGAGAAAAGAGGAGCCTTTCCAGCATACAAGGAAAGACCTTAATTTAGGATGACACAAGTCCTAAAACACATTGACACTTGCAGAGCTCTTAAAGTTTCCCATCTGCTGTGACCAAGACAACCCAGCACTGCCATCAAAACATCCATCCTGCCCACGCGCCCTCCCTTCCACCCTCACCCTGAACCATTCGTCTCTTCACCTTTACCACCCTCCCACCACCTTTCACCACCAAAAGGATCTGCTTGGCCACACAGCAAGTGATCTGCTCCAGGAGAGAAACTGAGGCGAGTTCGCTTATCCAGTTCATTGTGTGGACACTGACACTCGTTCTGCGTAAGAGAGGGAAGCGCAAGGGCAGCCTTCTTTTAGAAGCAATGCACATCTATCACAACTTGACAGAAACAAACTGCTTTCCTAAGCTCTGACCCGGCCAGGACCACTGAAGTCAAATGACCTCCGCAACAGGATAAATCTTTACAGAACTCAGGTCCTTCTTCATTTAAAAAGGATGCAGCTGTTTCCAAAACAGAAGGTACTTAAAATTTTCACACACACAGAAAAAAAAGGTTAAAAAAAAAAAAAAAAAAGAATGGTCTATCAAACCACTGAGCAGTAAAAAGCTGAAATTTTGAAGACTGGGGAAGACAAGACTACCACAAAAAAAGCATCGGTAGAAAAAAGTGATTACATAGATGTGGCATAAGTATAATACTTAATACCTACCAAAACACGACAGAATGTGCCTTATAGTATTCTGTACAAGCCTTACACAATCTGTACAGAGGAAGTGCTCTCCCATTCTTTTCCTTACTTATTTAGGATGCTTACTGGAAACTCAAAACAAAGACTTTTTTCTTCCAAAGAAAATGGTATAACCAGTTTTTATTTGCACGTCTTAAAATCACAACTTTCACACAACATCCCTTTCTCCTATCTAAAAAGAGTATGCACTTTAATTGCAGATAAATTTAAAATTTCTACAGAGGAGAAAAAAAATAAACAGCATAAAGAAGCAGGGTTTCTCTGTAAACCCATGAAATTTTCTAATAGGGTAGATATGAGTTTTTCTCCAGAATGACAGAACTAATTCAACAAGGATATTTCTAAGAGACTTTATAAATCACTGTAAGAAATTTTATGGATCTTATGTTCAAAGTAATACTTCTAGCAAAACCAGAAAAGTATGTTTATAGTTCACAAGCACTAACAGCTTCACATGCATATGCTAAGTGGTCTAAGGTCTGCCCTAAGTGGTCTAAGGTCTGCCAGTATGCACATGTGTTTCTTGTAGATAAGAACAGTTCCCATCTTCAAAATGGGATAGTGAGTCACAGGACTTTTAAAAAAAAGCCTAATGCCGAAATTTGACAGCAAGTTAAAAGCTTGCTTTTGGTTTTGGTTACTATATGTGTTTTAGAAGAGATTAAGAATAAAATGGCATAGAAATAGGACAAAAAAAAATACCATGCAATGCTGTAAAAAATGATTTTTGAGTGTCAGTACTTTAAGTTCAGTTTGGGTGACAGAAAGACAACACTGGAAGTATTACATTGCTGCTTTCCTGCAGATAAACAGTTTATTCCCCTTCCACAGCTGTCTAATTAGCATGCCCTATGAGCTTAGTATTTTGTATTCACCTTTATCCATTTTTATTTTACATTACATAGAAAAACCTAAAGATGACCCATCTGACACTTTTCCACTTCCAAAACGGTTGTAACAAAAGCAAAAAGCTGCCAACAACCTCCACAAAACAGATTGAGATCACAGCAACTTTTAACACAACATCATCAGGAATGTGATTTTAAATGGAATTTTCAAAGAAACAACTGCTATGGGTGCCCTAAAGCTCAGGCCACAAAAAAACCAAACAACTTCAACTGTATCATTATATTCAGAGATTTAGGCAAGCCAACATAGGAAGTGGTATACATTCCCCCCACGACTATTCTTATATCAACGTAAGTGCAAATCTTCTTCATTTTTGCTTAGAAGTCCACACGAAATGTGTTCCAGGACAACTGCATTAACTCAAGTGACATTCTGTTTGATATCTGCATAGGAAATTAGAATTTCTGTCTGGTGCCACCAGCTTTCTCCCCAAGTATTTCCAAATGACAAATTGTAATTCTTGAATCAGCAATTTTCATTTTGTTCTTGAGCTTTTCAAAACAAGAAGCTTGGCAGTGCTTTGAACTATTACGCTTACAGCAGCTGCAGTGCTACACTAAAAGAAACTCACTGCAGAATCAGAGAAACAGGCAAAGAAACATTTCAGACTGCAACCAAAGCTTATTCGAGTCAGGCAGTGAGAAGAAAGGACAGATGAAGCTAGCATTGTTAAGCAGGTAGTCTGAAGATTAGCGTAAAATATAACCAGAAGGTTTTACAAATTGGTAATTAAAACTTGGTGATAATTCACAAAGCCTTAAAGTGACATCCACTCATTCAAAGATAATAGAGCCCTATAAAAAAAAATGAAACCAGTTTTCAGCAGTCAGCTGCAGACAGCCACAGCGTTGTCACACACAGCCTAGTTAGTGACTGCCATTTGCACACAAGGCATGTACTCCTCCAGAGCTGAAAACAAGGGGAACAACGACAGGGGCTACCTACAGTGGGGCACATAACTCACGTTCCTGGATAACGAGACACGTTTGTTTCTGGATATGATACAGACTTTGTATCATCACCCAAGTGTCTCTGTGACTGGGCATAAAGAAGATACAATCTGAGCGGCTCAAGATTTTCAGTCCAACGCACAAGCACCTCTCCAATTCATCAGTATCTGTGCTTCACCAAGAGTGAGGCTCTTAATCAGTCTTGTATTCTAGGGTACAACATAAATGCATTAGACAAAGTGTTTTTCCACAGCAGCTGACTGACAGTATGCATTAAGGCATTAATATTCAAAAAAGCATGTGGAAGGTTGCATGTGGATAGTTTTGGTTGTGTTGG
>JAVKLA010000031.1:18672405-18691245 GCA_034782735.1 Sagittarius serpentarius | reverse complement strand
CCCGGCTCCGCCCCCCCCCCCCCAAAAAAAAAAAAGAGATCATAAAACTTCATTAAAAATCCAGTATAGACACAAACCGAAAGGAGAGGGCTATGTTAAAAAGGTGTTATTAGGATCCAAAAGGATGCAGGTCAGACTCATTAACTGGCTATACAAAAAAAAGCCAATAGGATCTTTCCCATTAAAAGGATTACTTTGTAAGGAATGCAAAATCCATCCCCTTTCCAGATGATGCCGCTCTGGTACTTTCATACGTTCTTTCCTGTGACCAGTTCCTGAAGGGCTGAACACAAAACAGCTGGAAGAGAACTCTTCTCGCTTCACATTAACAATCTAATCAAAACCAGCCTGAATAACCTATCTTTATAGAAATTTAGCATGAAAGAAAGGGATGAGATCTTGCGTGTCGCATGTCACAACAGTGCACAAATCTGAGCTATGCAATAACCTACTCTGATTTCACTCATGTAGAAGGAAATATGCTTGAAATGAAATACACAAAATTGCAAAACTAAGCAAATTAAATTCTTCTAAGTTTTCCACAAATGGATATGTGAGGTGACTTATAAGGCTGGTTAAATATATAAATTCCCACCACACATTTGATGAACTGTAAAAACAACTGTACAGTCAACAAGTCTATGTTAACTAGCATTTCATTTATTTGAAATATGAATTAAATATTAATGAGGCATTTGCTTTGAGAAAGAAAAGTCCACTGGTTGAAAATGGGTAAGAAAAAGACCTCAAAATAAATCTGAAAAAGTTATTCATTTTAATGAAAATTTGTCATTAGAAGTGAACCTATTTTACATACAGACTCAGAGGTTACACATTAAAGTATATCTGAACTACAGAGAAGTGATACACGGTTAAATATTCCAGCACTGAGACACTAAGCATTGAGGATCCTCTCACATACAGCACATGTGTGTGGATTAGGGCTTTCAAAGTTGAGCAGTACTAGGTCAACACTGATCAGTTTGGAAAACGCGACTGAAAAAATTTGGTGTTCGTACTTCTTAGCCTCTTGCTCCTCTACCGTTGCTACTTCTTCAAAGGTTTGTTCCCAATGACTGATGTCAGCAATTCTATCCAGCCTGGGGATCTGTGTCTCACCAGGTACAACGTCTACTTGCAAATGCATATTACAAAGTCACAAGTCACCCCTGTACCCAGCTAAGGGGCAGAGGGAAGCAGTGATCCACCAGCCGCAACGCAGAGCTCTTGAGCTCATCCCAAGGCGCAGGGAGGGAGGGGAGCGAGCTGGTGCCTCCGAGAGAGGCATAACTGTTGGGCATCAGTAACGGGCTGAGCGGAGACCACAGGGGAGAACAAAATGAAACAATCCGGAAGAGGTGACAAAGTTGGAGAGAAACTGCACGTGGTTACCAGTCCTGGAAATACTGATGAGAGGAATGATCATGAGGTGCCATGTGTCGTTAGCACAGGGCAAGGTACCAGCCCTGTGCATGACAGCCAGCAGCAATACTCGGGAGATACAGCTCCGTGCAACCGTGCAGTATGAGCGTGGGTCAATTCTCCGTACCAGTTAGTAATAAAGATCTGAACAAACGGTAGGCCTCGCCTTGAGGGCCCAGGGTAAGTAATTTCTGACTTGCCCTAAGACCATCTCCCAAAGCTTTTGCAATTCAGAAAACAATTAGGGAGGCTTGATGGGCTCCATCCATCCTCTTTGAGCACAGACAGGCAGAGCGTCCCGTTCTTCCACCCCTGGGGCTGGCGCTACCGGCACAGCAGAAAAAAGGCGCCTCAGATGAATGCTGCAACGAGGAGCCTCCAAACTCGGAGAAGAGCACCCACTTACCAGATGAATCGGAGGCGGGCAGAGTGCTGGAATGATCCCACCTGCCATTGCTGTCTAAGTACCACAACCGAAGCTACAACGCATAATTTGGACGTGGACAAGAGCAGCCTTTCTCCCCTGCCCAATCTACTGTTCTTCTAATGCTTTGCCACAGGTGAGCATCTAAACCACCCAGTCTTTCAAACGGAGCTCAGTCCCACATGGAAAGATGCACTTTTTGCTGTCTGGGTTGGAAGTTTCCAGTAACGTTAACGAAAGCCCATCTCAATCCGGCACTCCTGGATAACACACTTACTGCAATCCCGTTGGTGGACTAATCCTAAGGAGAACGTACAGTGTCTCACTGCAAGGGAAAGCCTGACACAACGCTGCAACTATATACATCATCTAACTTAACCCATGACTACATTTTCACAAGCCAGACTGAGCTGAGAAAAATTACCTGTATTTAAGTATCTCCAGTTCTAAAAATGCAAGCTAACCAATATCCTCCCTTCTCCTCTGAGCTCCTTCCCCACACTTCTTGAAACCCTTGCCTTCATGCCACTCATTTATGAGCCAAGCCCCCGCCCCTTTCTAAAAGCAGCTCCTCCCCGCACCCTGCCAGACATTGCTTCTCCTTCCTCCTCTCCTTACGCACACTGTTCCTTCCAAATATTGCAGACCACACGCACATTTCTGTCTGACGCCGGCTTTGTGACCGTCACCAGCGATGCTGCAGAAGCAGCACAGGGAAGGGCACTGCCTGACCGGGGACAATGCTGGCACACGTCTCCACGTTCTCCTCCAGCCGCTTACGCAGCCCCTGAACTGACGGGCAGGAAGCTTCTGGCACGTCCTCCCGCCGACACCGGGAGTGGGAAAGGTGTGTCAAGAAGGACAGCTTTGAATGTTGCACTCTGGGTATATTTTTGACCCTTCAGAAAGCGATCAGCTCCTTCATCCATGGCCTGGATGCCTTCCAGAGTTATAAATAAAACACGCTGGGAAGTAGTGTACATCCTGTGTTTTTACATAGACCCTTTACTGTTTTCCTGCATTTTAAAACTGAGGGTTAACATCTGATTGCTTTGCTACACCTTACTCCTAGCGACACCTGTCACATTCTATCACTATGCAGGTATTACATCAATTAGTAGGTAAACAGTTAAGCAGTTGCTCACGGGAAGATGGAAAAAAGAACCAACAGCAAAGAGTGAAGGTTTTACACCGAGGTCCTGTGATGTTATTCTTCCAAACACATTAAAACATCACCAATAAGAAAATTTGCTGCTCACCAATGTTAGAGACAAGCCCAAGTTCTAGAAAGGCAATTTAAAGACTCAGATATGAACAGACACCAATAATGTGCAGAACAGAAGGCATCTAAACACTTACCAGGTGTTACTAAATGTCACATTCCATTACTGAATTGTGAAAAAAATCTCAGCTTGTATATATTATTTAAAAAACAGCCACAAGATTCATAAGAAAAACAAAAGTTTAAGAGAGAAACAGAAAGAAACCGGAAGCTTAAAAAATTTGCTGAACTATGAAATTTTGAAATACAGAATTGTGAAATTGTCAGAAAAGAAATTCTGAAGAATCACCCTGTATATTTAAAGCTTTCCTGGCAAGCACAGAAAAAGCATCCCCATGTTTAAAGTCTGTAATCACCTTCACAGTGAAAGGAAATGGCAGTTCCCATAGCAAAGCACACCGGCTGCAACCTTTTTCACTGAGAAGCAGCCAGTGAATTTAAGGGGTAACAACACATTTTGTAGGAAAAAACCTTTGTTGGTCTGAAGGTGTACAAACAGAACCTTCTCTGACAGAGAGACACTTAAGGACAGCAGAAAACATCTTGTAGAATCCTGCTCACATTTGCACACAGTGATTTAAAAAGTAATCTAAGCAACTCAAAACTTCAAAACGTGCTAAATTACACTTGTAGCATAAATACGTCAGTGTCAGCCCAGCTCCTTCAGGAAGCAGGTCAGACAGGCCTCGCTGTGTGCAGCCCCACAGGGCAAATCAAGTTTGTGCTCCACCTCCACAAAAACACCTATACGAAAAGTGCACAAGCAGCCCAGAAGTCATATACAGGACACGTATCTGACCATGCAGTATTGCAGACACGGGTGAGCACAGTATTGCCTAATCATAAGAGCATGCAATAGGTCCATACAGTGACTTGTAGGTACTTCACGTATGCTGATGCCTAAGTATATGAAACCTTAAACCTTGGCAGCAGTTGCCCTGCAAACCTGGGGCGCAGAGAGAACAGCGCTCTAAAGCTGACCCCCAAAACCTTATTTATGGTACAATCAGACCGGTTAAAGCTAAACCGCATACAGGAGAACCACATTTGTGACAAAAGAACTATGCCAAGTTACATATTCAAGAGAATCCTTAACACATTGAAAAACAATTCATGAAATGCAAACTAGTCAAGGTAAAGCCTGTGAAACTTGCAAGAGTTGGAGGTTACGACTGAGCACCGTCACCTTAGGTGAAAGTCTGCATATCAAAGGGCAGGCCAGCTAGGCCATAAAAGCAATTGATAAGGCACATACCATTAAAGATTCTGAGCAATAAACAAACAACAGTCTTGTTTTGTTAAGTTACGAGAGCCATTCCAGATGGCGGTGAAGAGCCATGGTCCTTTAATCAACACAGGACTACCAGTGAAACATAACCCGAAGTGAAACATAACTGTCCCACACGTGAAGTCTGGGACTTCCACAGCCATCCCTAATGGTGCTGACTTTTGTCACACAATTACTCACTTTCAGTGGTATATTAATATGATGCTCTAGTCTTCTGCTTATTTCACATTCACTTCCACGCTGTTAGAGAAGTGGCAGCAGATACTTGAATGCTGCCAAGCATCATTTTCCCTTGATTTAAGAAGCACAGAGGGAGAAAGATGAGCCCGATTTTCTTGGCGGAAGAAAAAGGGAGCTGAAATCCGTAACGGAGAAGCAGAAGTAGGAGATTTACGACCACCTTTGATTTCATCAGACTCTGTATAAACTGAGACTTAAATATTTTGTGGACATCTTATGAGAAGATTAAAGATGATTAGTTACGCACTTAGTAATTTAGCTTGCAGTATTTGTTTTACTCATCTGGTTTGGCAACATTCAAGCTTTTGCTTGCACAGAGGCAGAGCACTCACTGCTGTTCATCTCTGCTAGTTCACCAATATATCACATAGGAAAACAGCTCTCCCCATGACGAATGCTTTACATGACTATATGAGCAACAAAGAGGTCAAAAACCACATTCAGACACTAAAAGAATCCAGAAACATCCAGTAGACCAGTTTACTAAGCAAGCATAGTTTAGATCATCACAGTCTTAAGTCAGTCTCTTGTTCTGTCACTGCAATGTAAAGACAACTATGGTTGCACAGCTGGCATATATTGTGCTCATTCCAGAACTTCCTCAGAAAATTCGAGGTGTGGTATGTTAAAGAACTGATTCCTCCCCCCTCCCAAGCAAAGGTCAGAAAACAGAGGGCAGCATAAGCCACACACCGGATCACTACCATCTGCAACTCCACAGAAACCTCTGACACGCGCTTAAATGCAGCTGAAGGAAACAAGGAAGAAAGTTACTCACATCATGCTGTTTTAATAGTTTCTCAAAGACAGGCTAATTTCTTAAACAGCATGTTAAGAACAGGGTTCAGTTCTTCACAGAATTTTCATTTTATTAAAAAAAAGTAAAATCTCATTCCCTCTTCCTCCTGCTACCTTAACCCTTTTGACTGAAAACTGTATTACGCCACAACTGAGCAACCTTAAGAAGCAACACTAGCAGCTGTGCCTACAATAAAAGCACCTTATTTATAGTCCAAACCCCTCAGGTTTTAAACATGACCAGCTTGAAGAGCTCTAGCTGACATTTCTTCATTCATGAACTTCAGTAGTACATGTAAGAGTCTATTCATCATTACTTTGTGGAAAGCAATTAAAATGATGGAAATAAGGCTTTTTCTCAGGAGCGTCAAAGCACTAAGTAGTCAACAGACCATGCACCCATAGCTGTTTGCAGCCCTAGCAGCAGGATGATAGAAATCCCAACCCCACCCGTTTTTCAAGAGAAAAAATTCCAAACCCTACTTCCAGCCTTAAAACATGGTTTTAACAGGCCTTGTCGTAAGAAAGTTTGGGACACACGACCACTCAAACCCACTGAAACAGTCCCCCAACAGATTAGCACAGTGAGTTGTCCAGTACAGCAAAAATAGTTAGTGAGCTTGGTTATTTTCACGCCCTGCAACTCACCTCTGCTGATGCGCTGCTTCTCTCCAGAGAGAATGCCAGGGCTGTCGATGATACTGATGCTCTTCAGTACCTGGTTAGGTAACTGAGAACACATGAACCTGCAGGAAAGGAGGAGAGAAAACACATTCAAAAAACATTAACAATAGCTCTAGCTCACATCTACGTTGTCCCTTGAGAGCTCCCCTTCATGTACCTGCTTTTAGAAAGACTTGAGTGAGATTTAAAAAAAAGAAGTTTCTTAAGTCCTAATGAACCCCTATGTTTGGCAACCATACATGTTTAAGAAAACAAAATGTAAAGAGAGCTTCTCAAAAAAACCCACAAGAAAACCTTGTAAAACCGTATGTCTAAGTGCCGATAAAATTCCGGATTTTGCAAGAGCTGACAACGTGGGCCATACATGCAGCATTAAAAAGCCTGCATAAAACAAACATTTTGCTAGGACTAAAATTAGTATACATGATAAACAATTCCCCACGTACTCCAACATTTTCCCAAATTCAAAGAGATGCGAAAGAAAAGGGAAGCAGGCAGAAAGCCATCCTGACGACATGCTTATGTTCCAGTTACTGGCAGGTCACCCCCTCACCTGCTCTGGCAGCATTTGGGCAGTCCTGGTCTCTAACCGACCCCCCCCCCCCTCAGGTGGGGCTTGCGGGGGACTGAAAAACAACAGTATTTCTCCTACAAACCGAGCAAAAGCTTTCACGCTGCCGGAATCGGTAGTTCAAATTACACACAGCAGGCTCTAAACAATAACCTCCTGCCTCTGCGACGGGAGACAAATTCAACGGTGGTATTATGAAAAATAAGCGATCCGCAAGGCCTCCGAGAGTTACGCAAAACACCCTTCGTGTGTTAAATCCAAACTACTCTGATGCTTCGGGGACAGTTCACGACTGAAGAACTTCACCTCCCTTCATCATAAACCGCCTTTAAGAGATTTGCGTAAGAGCTTAATCCTCTCACCGGGTAGGAGCTGAAGCCGTACTACCAAGCCCACAGCGTAACCCACCCTCCTCCCGCAACGCTGCAGAGCTGGGCGGCCATTCTCCTGCCCGCAGCCTAGCGCAGAGCCAAGCTGCAGGCTCAGGCCCTATGACAGCTGCCCTGCGTTAACCCATTGCCTTAGAAGGCACACCGTCTCAAGAAATAAGGTACCACCGACCGCAAATTTTAAGCGTACCAAGGTCAAACAAGAACTCTAAGACCAATGATAATCAGAGTTAAGAAGAGTTCAGGCAGTCAAATACCAGATACAAAACGTGAGATGCATCAAAACTTGGAAGCTATTGCTGGACAGATAAAGAATCAGATGATTCAAAGGAAATCAGGAAGAAAAAAAATCCTTACACCTCCCTTCACCTTGTTTTTCACGTGTCCTTGCAGTAACGTGTCTGTAACAAAAGCACACAGCATCTCTTCTTGGGTACAACAGAAAAGGCAGCATCAGCTATGCCCTCCCTGAAACCCAAGAGGGGAATAAGGAAACAGCAGTCACCTTGGCCCAATAAAACCTTAGGGTATGTAAACAGCACTACCCTTCTTGGTGTGGTTTTTTTTTTTGTTTTGTTTTGGGTTTTTTTTGGTTTTTTGAGGTTTTTTTTTTGTTTGTTTTGTTTGGTTTTTTTTGTAGTTTTTTGTTTGTTTTGTTTGTTTTTTTTTTCCCACCAGTACATCAGGTGTAGAAAATACTGCATATCCTGAAGCAAACTTTTCCACTAAGGCTAATCTTTTTCAGAGATGCTCTTGAAAGAGCAGTGAGGTACTATTGAATAAAACATTTTTTGAGCTTTCCAAAACCTAAAGGAGACACTATGTTAAAGCCAACACATTTTGTGGAAGCATAGTGGACATGCATAAGCAACAAAGAAAAAACATTTGACCATGTCAACCATTACAAAAATATACATCACTAGTACGTACAACATGAGGTAGCTTTCATAAATTTGGAACAGTGTAAAGACTGAATTTTCCTTTTTTTTTTTTTTTTTTAATCACTATTTCACTGTAGAAAGCCCAGCACTTTTTTAGTATCACCGAGCTGTTTCTAGGCCTATTTTACAAGACAACAGGCACCATTATTTCAGCCGAACAATACATCAGTATTTTCACTTAGGCATCACCCAAACAGGGACAGCTGGAAAAGGCTGTGCAAGAAAATAGAACTACAGGCCTCAGAAATGGAAAGACGCTGCAGTCTTTGCAGCAGTCATTAGTGACAAAGGGAGAAGGAAAGTATATAGGAAAAGGATATGAAATAGAAGGATAAACTCAGAATTAACTGGCTGCAGCTTTTAGAATATATCCATAATCTAAAGACAACAGATGGGTTAAAGATCTTACATCAAACTAGTATTTCAGACAACTTAAAACTGTAACGCTAATTGTATCGGAACATCTCTTTTTGACATCGAGATTTAGCTCTGAACCACTATTTCTTACGTGACCTGTAAAAAGAGTGATTTTTAAGTTCTGCCTCATAAAAAGCAAAACGACATACTACCTACTACCTTAACAAAAAAAGCTTTATAAAAAATAGTTGTGCGAATGAGATGACTGTAACCGCTTATGACACATTAGACCTTTAATACTGTCACATTTTTCATATTATTGTAAAACTACTGTTAAAGAAAACCAACCAGGAATGTTAGATTATCCTTGCAAAAACAAGTTACATTGTTTGCAAAAATGAAACCAACCACTTTAAAAATCAACATATGACTACACTTTTTTTTTTTTTTTAGATTAACTTTGGATGACTCAAAGAATCTAGTAAGAATTTAAACTGTTTTTTGTGCCCATTCAAATACCCACTAGAACAGAGCAGGACCTCCTGTGTCTTCTCAGCAGCACCAATTTATTTCTGTGATATTCTGGTATGCTGCAATATTCTTTCCTCGCTTACTTTAACCAGCATCCAAGGGCACACTAGGTCCTGTCCCCATCCTCTTCCCCCCCCAACTTTCCTTAGAAGTACACAGGAGAAATAAAAAACAAGGTTCTACACTCAGGAGCCTTACAGAGGCATCTAGCACAAGCAGCAAGATAGATACAGGGGGAAAGAAGAAGTGGTCATGGAAAATAAGAGGCAAGGTAACATCCATAAATTAATGTGGCTAATTAGTAAGTACAAGCCTTGATTGTACTACTGTCTACTTGTTTGTTTTTAGTTTCTCCATGACCTCAGTCACTGTTTCCTTTCATATTACATTTAGTTGAAAAGGGCACTTGACTTCAGAGTCTAAGCATCCATAGCTTTGTAAAAGTAACACCCTAAGTTTTGCCAGTGAAAAACGTACTATCGGTTATAAAGCACTGTCACTGCCGGTATGGCAAACGAGAGAAGGCAAAGCAAATACATAGTATGACTGCAGATAAAGATGACAGGGAGAAGTTACTCAAAGATACTGAAATAAAGCCCAAGACATTTTCAAGTAGGTAAAAAAGGAAAAAGAAATGAGTTGACAGTTTTGAAAAAGCAGCAGCACGATCAGAGTGGCAGACCAAGCGTGGTGCTAGGGGGATATAAGCACCTAGACCCCTGCTGCAAAACTAAGGAGCAAACATGACTGTTGGGGAAGATGAGGTTGCTTACAGCCCTGCAATATGACAACACCGCAGTCACCAAAAGAACTGGAGTAATTTAGTCGGTTACTTTGAACGTACACCTTTTCAGCTAGCAAGTAATCTTGCTTGCCTAGGATTCAGGACCTGACACAACTAGCTAGACAGATGATTTAGCCAAAAAATTATGTAACCCATTCATCCAAACAAACTTTAAGTATTATTAACATGTTCTGTGACAGTACTTGAATATTGTGTGAAATACTATTTACAGTATAATTATATTAACTTTTCATAGAGAGCACAGTGGTGGGGAAGGAGAGAAATAGAGCAGTGATCTGGAGGATGACTTAGCCAACAATCTCACAGAAAGGGGTCTTGAACCACAAAATTATTATTTAAAATGGGACTTGGCTGCAGCTTCCCACAGCACATAACCTCATCTCTCAGCAAAGTGATAGCCAAGCCAACTATAAGCAGCTATAAACTTTCTTCTGTGAATAAGTACAGGGAGAGATAAGACTGTACATGACGAACTTTTAACACATATGCCAGCGTTAATCAGCCAAACAGGAAAGTTTATTGTTAAAAGATAACCAATTTAGATGAACTGGCTCACAAAACCAGGCCTCCATGTCAAGCCGCCATAAAATGTAGGAAGAAAACAAGGTGATTGCTCACACAATGTGAACAAAGTTATTAATAACTTTTAACTGGAAGTATTTACAGTGGGACTTCATGATCTTTAAGGTCTTTTACAACCTATACAAGTCTATGATTAAGCCTGCTGCTTAAGTTACCCATGGCAATATTAACAGCCCCTGCACAACTTTGCCCTTTTTTGCAAATACCCAGCAGCTAACGCTATCATCCTGGTCTATGGGGCTGCTTGAAGACCAGCCCGTTAAACACTTCACAGCTTGCATACGTGTTTATCCAGAAGGCATACACAAATATTCTCCATTCCTGTAGGCCTTTTTACATATCCCAGCAACTCACAACTTTAAAGAGCTATACCAAGACCTCAGGTGAGACCAGCATGAAGGAACAAGACCGCATCAAAGGGACAAGATCTTTTCCTTTTTCAGACGGTAGTTTTTAATAATAGCACTAATCTACCAGT
The DNA here is from genome assembly GCA_034782735.1 of Sagittarius serpentarius. NCBI lineage: Eukaryota > Metazoa > Chordata > Aves > Accipitriformes > Sagittariidae > Sagittarius > Sagittarius serpentarius. Next base: position 18,680,453 of record JAVKLA010000031.1, on the reverse strand, counting down.
TTCACCGAGTAGGGAAATCTGTGCCCAAACTGTTCTTGAGTTCCAGCTGGCATAATGCCTTACAAACAAGTTAGCTGGTAGAACGTTTCAGCGGTCTTCTGTGAAATATATATATAAACACTCCTTACCTTTTAAATTTTTTTTTAAGTTTTACCAAGTATGCATAGCTCTATGCTAGTACTACCCTACGGTACTGCTGGTTTTTTTCTAATTCATTTTAAGTGCCACTGCTCTTGCTTGTACTTGAGTATTTACTCCATGCTGTTAAAACAAATACAGCAGAAAAAACTTTGTAAAAAACCACTGATGCTTGAAGATGGTACCAAGCAGAAATGTAAACGTAAAAATCAAAAGACAGCAAAGCAAACAGATCTCACCTGTTCAGGAAAGCATTTCCAAAGTGGCTGAGTTTGCGGAACGGCTTCTTAGGATCAACAACTAGGGCATTTCCAGGAATATTTCCTTCTGAATCCCCATACATCACAGCAATAAAAGAATCCGTGGTAGGCTCTGGACCAATCCGCATGCCTGGAAAGTCTTGTTCAAGCAGGTATCTAGAGATGGAAAATACACAAAGTAACAGAATGAATGACTGGGAACTATAACAAAAGCAAAATACCTATAATTTGCTTGAAAATTCCCAAAGATATACACACTCTAGAATAATAAAATTACATTTTTCCTGCATTTCATTATTTCTGCTAACTAGGGATAAAAAAAAAGAAAAAACAACCCGAAACACAACTGAATTCCCGTTTTTCACAACAACTAGGTAAAAGGATAAAATAAATCCCTTTACAAAAACAGAGTGGAAGTATTCCCTTAGCCGCAGCACCTGAACCACTCACATGGATGTTTCTACCAATGATCCCTGTGCTGTAGGTTACACTACAAGACACTGCTGCTTTTGTGTGTGTTTTCAAGCCTGTACAAGTGCTGCTGGTACTAAAAGGGAGCGGTTTGAAACAGCAACGTGAGCAGTGTCAGTTTGCCAAGAGATCTAACCCTTCGATGAACTCAGTATGATTTTACTAACTTTAACTCATCTTACCACAGGCAGAGATAACACAGTTATGAGACAATACAGCTACATCTGTTGGGGAGTGAGGAAAGGATTTTTTTCTTTTGACTCGCATATCATAAAAGTAATTGTTAACTAAGTCAGACCTGCAGAACTTGAGGCCTAACAATAACGTACTTCTGAGAGGCAGCGCTGTACCAGCAGAAACCATCTTGCATCGCCCTTTAAGTAGTCCACTCGGAGATGCAGAGAGCGCATACTCAGTGGACCAAGTCTGATACATCAAGTCTTGACTTTACAGGCAACAAGGTCTCAAACAAAGGATGTGCATATCTAAATGCTAAAACTTAATGGAAGCGGAGCATGTATTCACAGAAAAAGCCTCTCTGCATCCCTTCCTGGATGGCAAGTGAGAGCAAGAGAAGCCCCAAGCCTATTAAGCAAGCCTCCAGCTCACAATGTTCTTCCAGCCTACACTACGACAGACGCCACTTTTCAAAACCAGAAGCAGACAACCCTGCTTAACTTTAAAGCATGAGTGCTACTGTCCTCATTCACAACAGCACCATCTTGAAAATGTTAACCTCAACACTAAGACCAAACTGTTTTCAAGTGGGCTGTAATTTGACATTACAGGAGCATTAAAATTCTCCAGTCAACTCAAGTCATCTCATAATTATTAATTCCACGGGTTCCATGTCACCCTGGAGTTCTTAAAAAAACCTCACAATTTTAACCAACTACAATTTAAACTTTTTACATAATCAAAGCTAGATTTAAACGAGAATTCTTCAGGCACAGGTGATGGTCCGACATCCAACAACAGCACTAGTTAGGTTTGAGCACATCTATGTTAACATTGATCTTTGAATAACAGCTTTGTTCTGGCCCTTACTCCAACAGCACTATGCCTGTTCTGCTAGTGGTGGGTTGACCCTGGCTGGACACCAGGTACCCACCAAAGCCACTCTATCACTCCCCTCCTCAGCTGGACAGGGGAGAGAAAATATAAAAAAAGGCTCGTGGGTCGAGATAAAGACAGGGAGAGATCATTCACCATGAGATTTCCTGCAGCTTTCTGCTTCCAAACAAACAAATGAAAAAAAATGCCAATGCTAAAAACTACGGGAAAGGAGGAACACAAGAACAGTCATGCCAGAACATGCTGAAGTCAGTTTGTTCTGCTTCTAGAATTAAGCTGTACCTACTGCACCGTAACAGGGAAATAAAACTCGTCTCCAAAAGCAAAAAAAAACCCAACACTGAAACCTCTCTGCACATGCAGCGATGTACAACGCAGCAGACCCCTCATCTTTACGAAGCAGATCATGTATAGCTCAGCAGGTGAACCCTTTAGGCATGGAAACCCAGGACTTTCAAGTGTTACAGCAAACAGCTAAACACCTGAAACACCAAAGTGTGTTCCTGCCTCCTCAAGGCACACCACCGCAGACTAGAGCCCTCTGAAACAGGATGCAAAGGCTAACTCACAAGAGCCACGACCATTTGTCACTAAAGCCGTACTGGACTTACCCACAGCACTGATTTTGAAAGATCAGTTATACTTTTAACTTCTAAAGTAAGATTTTTACCTTGCACCAATAAAACATTCTACTTCAAAGTCTCTCAATTCTGCTTTTCCTCATTGCCCTTCTTTTAAAAAAGAACGGATCTCTGTAAGACTCATCACTAAGTTCTTCTTTTGATATGAATTGTCATTCCCAGGCTTCTGCTGACAGAGACAGCAATTCATAAGGTGGCAACACATAGGACAAGAAGCTCCCAGAGGAGCAGTAAAGAACACTGTACTGAATCAAATGCACACGAGAGAAGTCCCAGATCCCAGGTCACAGAAAACTACATGATGGGATCTGAATGCAGGACAAGACACCTTCGGGGTAATAGGATAATTGCTATCCATGACAAGCTCAGGAACCTGCCAGGCATGGTTGTGGACGTTCAGCGGTGGTGGTCTTTTAGATGACTAAAAAAAAAACATCTGATGGCCTGCTCATTAAGTTGCTGCACATGTAACACTTGCAGAATTTACAAAGAATTGGAAGCACGGAGCACATTTCAGTATTTCCAACACCTGTATTTTCTGCTCGGAACTCAACAGTGCAAATTCAGATTAGCTGCTTACTGAAATGACTAAACAAGAATAAAGTGCTACTGAATTGCAATAATACGTCCAAGTTAACGTCACAGATGCAGCTTTAAAAAAACAGGCTTTTATAGTGATAACAATCCAGGAAGGCAAGATCTCCTTCCAAATACCAAGTCCCACCCAACAGTCACAGTGCTGAGCCTGGTACAGCTATTCAGGACAGGAAACACCTTGCAAGGCAGGTATTTTCCATTAAGACCGGCTCACAGTTGCACATCAAGAATCAGTACAGACTAAAATAAACTAGTTCTTGAGCACTGGCTGTACAAGCTATATCACACTTCCTCTCAGCATGAAAATACCAGTTTCACTTAGCCATACAATGGGATGAGCAGTCTTCTTGCAAACTGAAAAGCTGTAAGTGTTTTTGTACAGTATGCTATATTAACACAGGAAAATACCTGGATTTTTAGCATCCTCAGCTGCATGCCCTTCTCTGGAAATTTCAGCAGAGAGGGAGTTCAAAAAGGTTCACAGGAAGAATGCTTAAAAATAGCGAGCATCCCAAAACCAGTCTAGATCAAACAACAGACATCCCGTTGACTCTTCTCCCTTTGTTTTCACCTGGGCTATAACCTTTCTGCTTTGCCAATAAACATTCATCTATGTTCCTTTGCAAGATGTATAGCCAGACTATGGGAAACTGGTTTACAAAGTTAGCAAAGATTACTCACGGTTGCAGATACTGATAAATCACCTGAAGTCTAAATGCTTTAATTACGCCATACTAATGCATGGACAGAGGCGAGTTGAACGGAGCAGCACTGAGATACCCTGTGATGCGCTGGGAAACAAGCTCAAGCTTCTTTTCACAAGGCTGCTCACCTCCATACGGCACCAAGTCCTCCACGCCTTTTTTTTTTTTTTTTAAAATACTACAAAACTAGCAGATGTTTTCTTTAGAGTAAGAATTCTGCTCCAAATAACTCAAAACCTGTTACTAGCTCTACATGAAAGACAGTCCGGCTTTCATCCAAAGAAACTGAGGGACCTTTTCCCCCTCTGAAGAAATAGATGCAGCCCATTCTTGCCATACAAGCGATTGCGCACTACTTGCAGACTCCAGATATTAGGCATACAAAAGGGTGCTTTCACAAACCCCAGCTCTGGCCGAGTTAAATAGAAGGAAGTTTACCATTTTAACCTCTGAGTAATACCTCTGAGCAAAGTAAAAGCCCAGCCTGGCAAGCTGAGGAATTTACTTCTGTTTTTCCTCATCTTGATAAGTTCCTTAAAAAAAAAGTCACTCTCTTACACTTTTAAAATGGAAAAGCTGTTAACAAGTTAACCATTATTAGACTAGAAGTTTAATTCATTGTCAGAAGGAAAGAAAAAGGTCAAAACCTACAAATTCGCACCGACCAGCTCCTATCTCTTTTTCAAACACTACATTTTTCCTCTCCTGTCCCTCCTTTCCCCACTTCTTTCTCTAAAGCAGCCAGGAGAAATGGAGAGAATTACAGAAGCTGAAAAGGCCAAGCAGCTCACATGCAAGATAGGCGTTTGGCTCTCACCTAGCCTCCCACCCCATTAAAACCAATCAGACAAGTACTAACACTGGGCTTGGATATATTTGTTCCAACTGTCAGCATTGTCAGATACTTGAGGAAAACAGTATCACCACCCGACACCTTAGACAGCGAAAGTGGGAGGTGTCACTGCATTGTTCCAAGTGCAAAGAGGATAAACAGCACCAAGTGAAAAACCAGAAGAGCTGTTAGAAACCTGGAAGCATTTGTTTGCGTATCTTACTCCCTGGGGACATTCAGTCATTGCCGGATCACTGTTTTCCGTGAAGACTTAGTGGAAGGAACTGGGTGGATGTGGATGTGTCAGAGGTATGAAAATGTGAAGTTCTCACGACAATGTCTAAATCAAAGCAAATCCCAAATGAGTATTTCTCAGCTAAACAGAACTGTTATGTTCACACATAAACCTAATAGTAAACACTTAAGTAAATCTAGTATGCCCTCTGACTATGAAATGGAGAAATGTGGAACAAAAAGCAATTTTAATTACATTTAAAAATAATGTTTGCATGTTAAAAGACTAGCAGAAAAAAAAACTGTACTCCAAATTCATTCTAGCAAAAACTATCCACATAAGTCCGGAATTTGAACAGTCTTGAGAGTGTATGACATTTTTCCACGGGAAATTCAGCCTACCGGGGGGAAATTTATTTGTGGCTGACCTGGACACTGTAATATCTTCCCGTGTCTTCTAAGTCATGCCTTCAGTGTACAAGCACTTCTCTATTTTGCTTTTCTTTTTCTCCTCTAAATTGGATTTTCAGTAACAGTCACTGTGACACTATTGTCTAAATTGCTGCCCATCTTGAATGGAGCATTTTCTCAGGCTGGTTCAGCCAATTATTATCTATTCTATAGCAAACACTGATGTAATGTATGTTCGTGATGGTGAGGTCAGACTGTGGTCCTTTAGAAGCAGTAACAGCTGTTCTATTACTGACTGGGGCTCAACAGTCAATTCCTGTCTTCTCCAATACACCTAGAGTAAGGGATTAAACCACTCTGCAATCTACCTAAAACGAGGACAGGAGAAAGGGGTAAGTGGGTGCAGAGACGGGTACATCACAGTAGAAGTTACCTCCTCCACCGAGTCAGATATTTTAACACATGAGAAAACATCTCTGAAAACTTTATCTGGGGGTCTTCGCTGAGCAGTGACCAATGCTAAAAAAAAAGCTGGAAATAGCTGTAATAAATGATACCACTTTTCTCATGCAGACTGTACATTAGTATCAGTCAACCCTACTGCTCGGTGGTTTATGGTTAAGGTGGTAACAAGTTACTCACAAAGCATCAGTACCAAAACCACATCCCAGGTACTCCAAGGAATATCAATGTTTCTAAGTGCAATACTGACTTGCACTCCAGTCAAATGTGGGCAACTGTAAAGGACGGAAAAGTTGAATGTCCATAAATCAAGAACATGCGTTCTCATCCAAGACAAATTCCTACAAGAGGGGGGAAAAAGTTTCCCATGAATTGAAGTGACACAGCAACTCAGCTGACAGGCAGAACAGGTTCTGGTACATAGATATTTGGGACTGTTCTGTCTCCGTATTACCCATGTTCTCACCATCCCCTGTCCATAACCCAGGTAACAACACTTATCTGGAAATATATACAGACTAACAAAGCAACTGTAATTTTAAAGAAGAAAATGAATCCGCATGGCTAGAGAAATGTTAGGAAACCCCAAATCACCCTTCCCACAAACACTCGCTTTCTTGCAACTGCCTTTGGGGAGCCTGAAACTAAGTTTCCCTCCTTTTAATTACAGCCCTATTTCTATTTTTAAAAAATTCCTCTGAGCAAAACCACTTTAAGTGTTTGCAGGAATTCAGTAATAATCGGTAAAGAACCAAGTTTAACTTCAAGCTTCCAATTAGCTAGTTGCAAAACCAGAAAAGAAACATGATTAGCTCTGTAAACATCTGAAAAGCTCTCAGGTGAGTAAAGGCAAACATCGCTCTTCCATGGAGAAGAGAGGCAGATCTTTTGCACTGCAAAAAGAAAACAGTGTTATGGCGAGGCTGCCAGTAACCTCCGTAACCAAAATAGAAACATTTGTAAAATTTACAGAAGGGCCGTAATGAACTCTGGATGTAATAAGTAGGTCAAAATTTGATCCAAGCGACCACTCAGTGTCTTTTGCAGAGTTTTGTATAACTTTAGACTGATTTGTAAGGGGCATAGGAGAGGCAAACGCACTCAAATATATGCAAAACAGTCACAAGCTCGTAATACCCGAGGCACACTTCAGCTTCCTAAAAATCACTAACAAACTTGGCAATGAGGAAGACAGGACAGACAGAAAATACTACAACAGCGGCAACACTGTGCAGCTGCCTTATTAGTGGTACTGCTTGTTCAATGCAGTGGACCAGAAGGGCTGGGGGGGTGGGGGGAAAAAAAAAAAAAAGAGGACGTTCCAGATACCAGGTGTTTTTTTCCCCAAAACCGTGTCGCGTTTCTCTCTTATCTTCACATCCAGTCTACTTGGGAAAGACGGGGGAGGAGATAAGGTAAATGGCCTGCGACGGCCGATGCAGTCACGCCGGCTTGACGCGAAGTGCCTGTTTTTCCTTTGAAGTAATTTAGAGAGGTATATTGAAAAAAAAAAAGAAAAAGCTACGAGGAAGCGGACGACGAGGCTACACTTTCGCAGCAGAGCGCGGAGTCGGGATCGTGGTCTCGAACAGGAAGCCGGCAGCGGAGGCACGGGGCTCGTAACCGAGCGGGGAGCGGCACCCCCCCGCCGCCCAGCACGGGCGGCTCCGGGGGAAGCCCCGCTCCTCGGGAGGGACTCCGGCCGCCTCCCCGCTACCCCGGGACTGCCGGCAGCAGCCAGACGCCGGCCCCGCCGTGGGCCCGTTAGCCGCCCGTCGCCGCGACGGGCGCTCCCCGGCTCGGCAGGCCGTAAAGGGCGAGCGAGGACCACCGAGCCGGCGGCGGGGGCGAGGCGGGCGGCGTTCCCCCAGCGGGGCCGGGCGCGGCGGCGGCGGCGAGAAAGAACGGCGCAGCACCGGGGGGGTCGCCTACCTGATGAAGGTGGTCTGGCCAGTGCTGTCCGGCCCCACCAGCAGCACCATGGGCTTGGTCTCGAAGTCGGCCTCCTCCAGGGCGGGCGAGTGGAAGTCATGGAAGCGGTAGTGCTCCTCCAGCGGCAGCAGCTTGCGGAGGTAGAGGTCCCGCAGCGCCCCGGTCACCGTCTGCACCACGTCGCCGCCGTCGCCGCCGCCACGCTCCCGCCCGCCGCCCTGCTTCCCCAGCCAGCTGAACATCCCGCCGACCCCGCCAGCGCCCTGCTGCTGCTGCTGCTGCCGCTGCTGCT
>JAVKLA010000031.1:18636026-18672357 GCA_034782735.1 Sagittarius serpentarius | reverse complement strand
AGCGGCCCCGGCGCGGGGGCGGAGCCAGCAGCGCGGGCCCGGCTGAGCGCGGGGCGGGGCCGGGCAGCGCCCGTCTGCCTTGCGGTGTGTACGTACGCGTATATACCCCCTCGGGTGTCGGGTGGGTTTGGGGTTTGTTGAGTTGGTGGCGGTTTTTTGTTTGTTTGTTTTTTTGAGAGGGGATGTTGTTATTTTTTTCCAGAATCAGAGGAATTTTTCCTTCTTTTTTTTTATTTTTTTTTTTTTATTTTGGCCACAAATCCGCCTCTGGAGGTTAATTGTACCTGCTGCTCTTCCACGCTAAAATTTCAGGCCCTTGAAATGAAATCCAGAAACCCTTTGACAGCTCCGAGCTGAACATAGAATCGCCCAAATGCTTTTCGTGTTTGTCGGATGATGGTTGCTGACTTTGGAGGCCGAAGAAGCGTGTGCCTAAGCGCCGTGGGGGTTAGCGACGACATGAGGCAACTGTTTCAAAGGCAGTGAAAATTCCTAGTATAACACGGAAATTTTGCTGTGGGACATGTGTGGCAGATGCAGCCATTAGTTTTAGCCTTACATCTTGGTACTGTGTTAAGCCACGGGGGGGGGATCACCCTTGTCTATTGATATTACAAGAGATTTTAAGGGAATACAATGCCATATTTACTAAAACATTGAAGAAAGCAGTAAAATGAGTACCTTTTTTCTCTGATATAAAAGTTTCTCTGTGCTCACTCACCACTTAGAAAACAAAAGCTTGGGCTCCCAATTAAAAAAGAAAAAGAAAGAGGAGGGGGATTTTTTTGCTGAGCCTGTGTGTAAACATCATGTTAGAAGTGCGTCTTCTGTGTTACACACTTGCAGCCTTGGCTCCTTTGCAACATCCTTATCCTTTAAATCCCTTTTTGCTGGTCCAGCACATCTACCAATTCACCTTTTTAGCTATGTACCTTTCCTCCTCCTGATTTCCATCCTGAATACTACATTTTCTCTATATGCTCCAGCTCTTTTCTAAATACATCAGCAAGTTTAGATGTGCCCTTTCCATCTCCCTGCTCCCCGTGCTGTTCCTCCAAGAACAGATGTTGGGCTTTAAGAATGCTCAGTCCTGAGCATTTAACTGCGCTGCCTGTTCTTGGTTCCTTGCTTCACGTTTTATTTAGGGCTGTGCATGTGTTTTGCAACTCTTTTGTTGCAATTTCCATGCTGAGTCTAAAGATTTTATACTATTTCATGTAGGGTCTTGCTGACTGGCTTCCTCATTTTGTAAAAACCTGTTTTTACAGTTTGATTTTGTATTCCTCTCACTTCCATGACTTTTCCCCATAGGTTAATCTATAGGTAAATAAATTATCCTTGCAGTTACGCACATCTTCTCCGTGTTACTTCAGTAATTTCCTTTAAATGAGTCTTCTATCACCACTTCTTTAGGAGTTCTGACTACTCCTGATCATTTATTATCCACAAAAATACCTGAGCTGTGGAAAAGCTAAGTACTGCAGTCTGGGGTGAGACTGCTTTCCCACTTGTCTTCGGTGCAACCGGTATTTAGTGACCGGAGAACATCACACGAAGAGGGCAGGTACAATACTGTCTCAGACTGTCCTCCCAGCCTCTGGGAACTGATGATTCAGTGCAGGACTGAGGCAGGGGCGGAGTCTTTTTTTTTTTTTTAAGTCCTTAAAAATTTTCCATTGAATGAATCAATCGGGGTTTTTTTCTGAACGCATAAACTTTTATCAACAACAACATCCACGGTCAAAGAGGGCTGTAGCTTAATTACATGTTGTGTGCAGAACTACCTTCCTTTGTTAACTTCAAACCTGCTGCTTGCTAGTTTTGTCTGGTCCCCTCCAGGTCTTGTGTTAGAAGTGCACAGTCACTCCCTGTTCATCTCTCACAGGGCACTCCAGATTTTGTAGATCTCTCTTCTCTGCCTTTCACTCCTGCTGTCCTTTTCCTAGGTTGCAGATCCCTTATCTGTTTGTCCCTGGTGTGGAAGCCGTTCCACCTCTTTGATCAGCCCTGACATTTTCCTCTGTATTCTTGTTGAAGATAGAGAACTCAGAACTACAGCCTAATTATTTCATGTAAGCTTTTTGAAATGGGCTAAAGCATTCATTGTTTTCCATGACCCCTTCGTGGCTGCTGGAAAGCTGCAGGAAGGGCAGGGAAGTGTTTGCATTCACACACCTCCTCCTGCTTGCCTTCAGACTTCCTGCCTAGCTGCTTCCTGCTGTCAGTGGGATAATTTTTGCTCTTCGGACAATAAAGCTCTAACTGTACACGGGAACCTGGGAGTGCTTCCAGATTCTCAGGTCTGGCTGTGCCCTCTGGCTACATCCCGTCCCATACTGCGATGAGATCCAGCATGCACCAGCACGACTGCCATCTTTGCTCTCGAGTTTCCGTGGGAGGTAAACCCTGGGCGCAGAGCCCGCGCAGGAGCTGTATGGGCTCCTGCGGCGCGCACCACAGGTAAGCGTTCACTGACCTAAGCGGTAAACAGAAGGGTTGTGTGTCTGCGCACCACCTAGGAGGAGACCCTCGAACTTGAGGGCAAAGGGATCTGTAAGGCTTCCATTTTTGGCCCACAATAACAGGATCTCCTGACGGAAGATACTACAGCAGAACTGAGGAGCAGGGAAGCCCGTAGGAAACACAGGCTTGTAGATACATCTAATAAATAAATCAATAACATTGAATAAAAGTTAATTTAGAAAAAGAATAAACAGAGACTTGGGGTTCCATCTGTCAAAAAACCAGACTGCTTACTTGAAAGAAGCCATGTTAACACGATGACCAAAGCATCAGAAAGTTGAAAGTTAACATTCTGTTAACTTCAGCTGCAACACTCTACAGCAAGTTTGAAAATCGCATTTGGGTGAGTGATAGATCTGCTTTGTCTGTGTTTCTTGTGTCTTTTCAGATGTAACAGTCTCAAAAACTGTAAAGCCTTAAACCTTTGGTATATAGCAATAACATTTAAATCCATCTAAATAAAATAAATAAGCATGAGTCAGTTCTTGTAGGGATGGGTCGTGAATGTAATCCTAAACTCAAGGGGTCTCAGGATCCTGGGGCAGTTCACATCTAGGTCTGGAGCAGGTATAATTTCTTCTTCAATAATTTTTCAGCAGCTTTGAAATAAGTCTGCATGTTGTCTTTAATTGTCTTGCTAGTAGCGGAAGAAGCACCTAAAAGAAATGGCTTTAACATGTATTTGCTGTGAAAAATGTTTATTTGCTGTAACTGACTCCAAAAAAGTGTTTTATTATATAAAGTTTAATATTTATTTACATTCACAGAAAGACTCTTTAGTTCACAAATGGACTTCTTGGTTTTGTTTTAGAGACAATGGATTTTGTTCTCTGCTGCATTTCTGCTGCATTTCTGGACTGACAATCCTCTCTTCTTGTAGCACAGGTAGAGCACAACCACGGTCAACGTAAACTTCCTCACGCTTCCTTTTCCTTGTGTTTTGTCCTTGGCTTGAAAGGTCACTTCTGCAAGCACGAGCGGAGCACAGCCTCACCTAGCCGCGCTCCTGAGGTTGTCAACGAGGGAAGCACATTAATTCCTTAAGGAAGAGCTCTGGGTTTTTGTGTTTATTCCCTTCACTGACAGACAGGCTTTGGCATTTTTGATGACAAATGAAGTGCTATTCTTAGCGCTCTTTGGCTTTTCTTCACTTCGTAATCAAATTCCTTTTTTCCTCGTTAACAGGACTCACAGCTATTTTATTTCATATTCCCTAGTGCTGGGCAGTCGGCCAAATGCTGGCTTCCCTCTCCATCAGGCACACGCATACCAGCCCCATCGGGTGGTTTTTGCAGAGCTTGCTCTTTCCTATGCTGCTTTTTCCGCTCCACAGCGGTGCGCAAGGCCTGAAGAATCAAATCTTTATTGTTTTGGACGTTGTAGTAACTTAGGTTCACCAGTTTGTCAAAATCTTCCTCTGAATAACTCAGATTGTTTATGTAATATGGACCACAGGTATTGGCAACATCAACATCACCCTCTGCCATCTCTGAGGGACTACGTTTCACACCTAAGGGACAAACAATGACTCGGTTAATTAGCAAAAAGTAATTAGGGCCTGGGTGTTTCTCAGGCATGCACACACAGTGGGTCACAACCCAAAATTTCCCCTCCACAGGCGTTTTATTGCTGGCGTATTTGGTTGGCAGCAGCGGGTGGAGAAGCTGGTGGCGGTGAGGCGAGCAGGGGCTGTCCTGGGTACTCTCAGAAATGCCAGAACAGGTAGAGTAGCTCCTCTTCCGAGCACAGGAGGGCGAGGCTCCCTCCTCTGGGTCTGGGGGGAGCTGTCAGCATGCTTCCCAGGTCCCCCTCAGCGACGACACTTTCCCAGCCCCAGCCTCTGCCTTGCTGCTGTCTCCCAGCCATCGCAGCACCCTAGGCTTCTAGCCAAGGTGCAAGTAAATGGCAGCTACTCTTCCTCTCTTTCCTCCCCTTCTCCCAAAGCAGACAACAGCCGCAAGGACCTCATGACAGCAGCGTTTCTTTCCAGGCGATGGGCCTGAAGCCACTGTCGTTTTCTGTGCCTTCCAGCTTCAACTCTACATCGTGTTATTTCCCTCACTACCATCCTTTCGTGCCTCCAGAAACAAGCTGCTTAAAATCCATGTGTTTCAGTGAGTCAAGCTTTCCAAAAGCACGCCTGCCTTTCTCAGCGACCTGGCAGATATTCTTTCACCCAGCACAACCTAGCACTTGCTCTAGCACAGTCTGCTACATCAAGTCTTGGTTCCTACTGGGAAGAATTACCAAAAAATACAGGAAAAGGACCTAAACAACTAGATTCTTTTATCTAAACTCAGAGACTTCACAGAGTCATTATCTGGACATATCCCAGAAGCAGAGGGCACAAATATTTATGGTAATTTCCTTGAGTTACCTACTACTATAAAAAACTACAGGCTTTATGTAACCTCGACAGTGAGAGTGACCCTGATATTCCCTGACTCACTAAGATCTGGCAGGGACACTGAAGGAACTTTTCGTGCCCATTTCATCACCGCAGGAAGATCAACATGTCTCTCACAGATCCAGGCAAAATAATTAGGCAGGTAGTCCCACAAGTGTCATGTCTGGAAATGTTAGATCCATCATATCTTGTAATCTGAAGACAAATTCAATAAACTTACTTATTTTAATTCATTTGACAGTAGAAACCAGATCCAAAGCTAATGCAGAACTTTGTTTGCGGGCTATCAGAGAGCAAATATTCACAGGGACCTCCACAGTAGGTTGTTGGTACAGGGCAAAAAAATACCCAAGGCTTACCCTGGGAATCACAAATCTCAACGAATTCATAGGTGCAAAGGATGTAAAACACATCTCCTGACTTGTTTTTCTAGGACCTTCCCAAGTCACCTGTGATTTAAAGCAATAGCTGATCTCAGCTTGGACCCAGCCATCTGCTCTAGACAGTGGCAGCATGACTGGGTTTGATTTAGCTGCTGTTTTAGACACACTGCCACTTACTGAGTTGGTGGAAATACATCTGTACCCTAAACTCAGTAGATGCAACACTCACCCTCTGAGCTGAAGGTGTGTTTTACATGATATGCTCAGCGCACAGTAGGCAAATTTGCCGTTCCTGAGCTCAGCAAAAGTGAGCCCTCTCTGCCTGCCCTCGGTGGGGTGCAAGAAGCCCACTTGGCCGTTTGAGTTTTTGCTCAACTCTGCGCTGATGGGACACGGCATATGGGCAGGCTGAACTTATATCCACCTGTTAGTACGTAGAATAAACAGGTTCTTGGAAGGGAAGAGGTCAATTAAGTTGGTTAGATTCTGCAGATTCCTGGACTCCAGTATATACCATTGACCGCTAAAGGACAGCCGAGGATCCCACCCCTGGGCCAGAGACCTGAAGATGTGGACATCCACTGCTGCGCGCTAGCCTGTACACCTGACGTGAGGGCTCGCACATGTTTTTTCCTTCCCCATCGTTCCCACAGTTTCCTAACAGCTGGCACGAGGGAAAGAGAGCAGTAACAACCCAGAAAAGGTAGATCATACAGTATGATCTATTAGGGGTAGATAACACAGGTTAACACAGGCAGGAGATACAGTGTTTGATCGCTCCTCATCACAGATGAGAGAGCATCAGAGATGAGAGAATTTTTGTATCAGCCTCCAGTGAGGCTGTCACGTTGGCAAGAGGGTGTTACGGTAGTGAACAATCACCCGCCACAGTCACAGATACCTGCACCACCTGTACCAAAGCAGGGGAGCAGGCATTGGGAAAAGTCAGCATCTCTCTTACTGAAAGGACCACATGCATTTGGGGAATCTTCTCTAACAACATTGATCTAACAATATTGATGGAAGGGTTCTGATTTTCCTCAAAGGGTCGGTCTCTCCAAATCTAAAAGAGGTACTCCTCCCGGCTTTGCAGAGAGAGTTACAAGGAACTGGTACCACTCAAGTGAAGCAGTCTAAGCCTCACACAGAGAATCCCCTTTCTACTCAATCGTGGAATAGTCTAACCAGTGCAGAAGTAACTCAGTTTGAATATGTCAGTTTTACTCATTTACTGCTCAGGTGCTAAATTCCCTTTGCTGAACAAGCTGATGGATGAGCTGGCTATGGAAAAAACGGCCTGTTCATATGATTGAACCAATACTTCACGTACTGTACAGTTTAGATCTGGGCTAGGACACGGTACTGAAGCACTGTAAATTAAGCTGATCTCTGCCTATCACTGACAAAGAGCAGACATCCATTCCCAGCCTCCCAGGAATTTTCTGCAGCACTCATCCTGCTGCCGTGGAGGTCAGGTCTCAGCTGCGAGGTGGCAGCCCTCCCAGAAACTGCCCTGCCATGTCAGCTCAGCTGACACTTCACCCATGGGTGCCCAACAAGGACCCCTTCTCTCTCTGTTTAGTCTCAGCTTGCAGCTACCAGCTGAACTGGTTGGACGACACAGGCTTGCCTCAAGTGTACGTGATATGCAGATATCATGCAGATCTTCAGAGACCTCTTCTGCGTACCTAGTAACACTCCTTTTTCGATTCCCTGATCATTTGTGTTGACATGTAGCATCTGCACATCATCTGATGTACACTTGATGTTAGATCTAACTGAGTCAGGCACAACATCTCTGAGTTCTGGAAATTGTTGAGGGGGAGAAGGGAGGCAGACTCCCTCACAGAGCAGTACAGAAGCTAATTCTCAGTTCCTGTTCTAGTTCTTTCTCCTTTTCTCCTTTCTCTAATTCTTTCTACAAAGGGCAACTGCAACCTTTCAGTTATCTAATCTGTGGCAAGAGCTGGAGTAGAATGGTGTGTGTACCTGCGTCAATATATTTAGACTATTTGAATCCTGTTCAAAACCCCAGTTGCATACCTCAAATGTGCAATGAACTCAATCCAGAATATCTACAAAGTAAAAGTACTGTATGATTTTGTTATTACTTGCTTAATAAAAAAAAAGGAAAAGAATTAATACAACTAGGACAACAGTTTCTGTATTTGTTTTGTTATTAAATTTAATGTACCATATACCAGCCTACAACTTTTGGGGTTCAGTATACTGTGGAGCTTTAAAGTGATTGAAAAATAAATGTTCTCACAGCATGAGTTAGGAATTTTATCATCTGGAGAATAAGTAACTGAGACTTTTGGCACCAACAGAGATATTATGGCACTGTGGGATATGGTACCAAGACACAGAATTCATCTGTTCTGAAGTGGCTGGCAACGTTGCTACTGAAACTCTTCTTAAATTTCAAAGCAGGACTCACTGAAGTGAACAGAAACTGTCAGCATGACTCAGTGGTGTATTTTCATCACTTTGCTAGTTCACACTTTTGTTTTCAAGGTTATCTGCCTAACTGTAAGACTGGAAATTATTTTAAATTATGAAATCCGTAGATTCCCCAGTGTTCTCTAACATGAAAGGATGACGAGTATGAGAGGAAATAATCTTGCTAATTTCTGCCACTGGAGATAAACAGAATATACTTTTCATCAGTAAACTCCACAATCTCCCTATGAAAAGCCCCCAAAAAATCTGAAGAGGGGCATATGTGCCAAAGGCTGATCCCAGCTTCTCCTCTACTGTCCAGGAAAAGTTACATGTTTTAAGCTACCTGATATGGTTCAGATGTAAGCAAAGAGAGTCTGCCTCTGTGTTCACAGCATGATCTGAAGAACAGATATTGCACAGTAAAAAGAAAGAAAGAAGGTGGCTGCTGCCTCTGTGTTAATGTGATGGGTAACTGTAAACTTACCAGGTGCTTTGTAGTCCCTGAAGGTGTCATTTACTAGAGGGAAAAATATCACAATAGGCGTTTCTGGGCTCTCCTTGTCACCAACAATGTAGCATTCCTTCAGATGCGGGGTTTCCTCATCATCTGGCACCTCTGTAGGGAAAGGAATTCCCTGTTTTGCAAAGTATTTAGAGGCCTCTTTCAGGGGCTGGTTGCCACAATAGGAAAACAAAACAAAAGAAAACATCAGAACATTCGAGAAGCACTTTGAATTTGACCAAAACCCAATTTCACTGGGAGTGTTTGTGGGGTAAGGGCCAAGTTCTGACAGATTACGGCACGTACCCAACTTAGGTGTAGACTGTATATGGAGCCAAGACCTAGAAGGCCAGGGTTAAGTGGGATGGATCTAGGTCCACATGCCTGCCTTTGAAAATCTGCATCCCACATTTGGATGTTAAAAGTGCTGCTCTTTTAGTCAACTTTTTATTCCTAAGGAATTTAAAGTTCCTGTATACAAAATGTTCTTGCATTTATTTGCATATCTGGTCTTCAGCATCATACTCTTCTATTGTTACAGTTTTATTGTCCTGAATGTACATTTTTCCATGCATAAGAATATGTATGATTGCATTGGGAACTCTTAGACAATTTTTTAAATGCCCTTAGCTTCATTCATTCTACATCTGACTGCCTTCAAATCAGCTAAAACACATTTACACATAAAAATGGGCAGATTCAGTTTACTAAATTCTTGCTTCCTGATAACACTTCTACTGTTCAGTAAAGATATGTGACCCGGGTATACTGTAAGCTGTTACACTCCCCAGATACCGGGGGAAAAAGTTTCTGTGAGTAGAGGATCAGCCATTGTGGGAACTGAGTGATGAAACAGAGAAATCGGTAAAGAAGAATGTACGAGGCTCACCCCAGTCTGGGAACCTGAACTGTAGTTGAAATGCAAAACGACATCCACTTTCCTTTCCGGTCTCATAAGGGGTGGGTAACTGGTAGCAAAGGCAAATGCAGTATCAATCAGGATGAGGTAGTCTGTTGCTGCTGTCAGGTGGTTGGGCTGAGAGTCAAGCTCACAGTCTAGAAAAGAAGCATTTTTTTTCAGAGGAGGTGCTCAATCCAAGAGAGGTGCTGAGGAAAGTCAATTGTTAACAAGAAGAGAATTCAGCTTTTCTCGGGTCTTAGACCTACCTATATAGCTGACAGCTGCAGTTCAGTCATTTCTCAGTTCCTCATCTGGCTTCTTCTTTTCGCTATTTACTCTGCAATTTCTTTGGCTTTCCTCTAATTAAGAGGGACTAACTTGGGGCTTAGGAGAACAGAGTTAATTCCATCCCCTGGTTTTGTGCGTGACCTTGACCAGGTCGGGGGTTTTTTTGCTTTTTTGTTGGTTTTTTTTTTTTCTTTTTCTTTTAGTATGGAAAAAATTAAAATGGGACCTCACTGTCTCAACACGCTGAAGACTAAAGATGTTTGGTGCCTTGCACACCGCGAGAGCAGTCACACAGCTGCTAAGGTACACGGAAGATCTGGTACCAGACTGAACACAAATTCCCAAACTGGGTAACAGGGAATACTGTTACAGAGGTTATATCTTACTACAAGTAAAAAGGTAACACAAAACAGGGCTCCCTCCCACCTCCCTTGAGTACTGGCCAGGCAAGAGGCAGCATATGACGTGCAGTGCCATGCAACGAGCGTGCAGGCTGGCTGGCTGGCGCATCAGCAGACACGTGCTGGTTGACTAATCAGGATCTTTTTCATCTATCAGTTGCCAACCTTCACGAAATTTTTAAAAACTTACTTTTGAAGCCTTTCCTGCTGCCTGATTTCAGCTTTCAGTGACAAACAGTTTCGAACATTATCAGAGGATGGGAACAGAACAAAAAGGCAGTGGGCTTGATAATCTCTTAAGCATTGTTTCTTTTTCACAAGGATGGTTTAAAATACAACTAAAAGCAGGGTGCTATTGCCATACCTTTCCATTTGGAAAACTCGCTCTCTAGGTAGTTGTTGTTCATCTGGAAGCCCTTCAGGAAGTTATGGATTTCTGAAGCTGCTGGACGTAACATGGTAATATCTCGGAAAATGTCTGAAAAGCTGCCAGTGGGACACACCACTCGGGTATCCAGCTCATTTGGTCTTGTAGGGAATAGGGTTTCGTCATCTGCAGAAGAACAAACAACAGTTCAATCATCATTTGTTTTAACGTTTGGCAAAACTTGGACTTCTTTCTATTTCCAGGATCTCCGCCAATCTCACAGTTTTACAGACAGGCTTTGAAAAAATCTATTTCTTCTTCTCACTCCACAGTGGTAAAGGCCTTGTTTTTACTGCAAAGGAGTTCTTCTCATGTACTACAAATTTATTTGCTTTTCTATGATTTTATCCACTAAAATATCCTACACTTACCCTGTCTTCCTGTGCTACTCCGTGTTACAGTTTCTCTCTCAGCCACACACATAAAAAGTCACACAATAAGAGTCTCTCAGCCACACAAACATAATTAATGTTCCTTACTAGCAAATGCAAGCTCCTGGTTTTAACAACCAGGAACTACCCCCTGCAAGTGCAAAAAGATAAAATAAGTCACCCTTATTGCTACTTTTCTCTTCCTTCTCATCTTTTTTTCTCTGTGGTATTTCTTCTTGTGTATTTCGCCTCGAAATCCCACTCTGCAGATCTTTCTTAATTTGGTAGCATGTTTTGCAAATCTCATCCTTATGACTAGTTTGGAATGACTTCTAAGAGTACTGAAGTTTGTATCCATGCTTTGTAGACTCCAGAGATGCAAGGATGGCATTTCCTCTTGTTTCTGTGAAGCCTCATGCCATACTCCACCTTCCAAGAGAGGAACTGGAAGACTGTGGATCACTAGGGGAGGCTTCCAGCCTCTCCTGCCCTACAGGGATATTTCTCTCCAGTTTTACCCTTGTGCCCTGAAAATGGCTCATATGGGGGCCATTCTCTCATTTTTTCCCCCGTGACAGATCCCATGGATTCTTTTCTCACACAACTCAAATGATTGCCATACTGTGATACACAGTGTGAATGTCCTCCTGGTTTCCATGTGGATTACAGGGATCCTCGAAGAGGGAATTCCAAAATGGCTTTGAAAAATTCAGTGAGAGGATAGCAGCACAGAGGGTAAAAAAAAAAAGGAAGAAAAAAGAAAATAAAATAACATAATGGCATAAGAATAACCCACCTATGTCAGTAACTTTGTCTCGAGTCCATTTGTGCCAGAAGTCTTCTGAATGAACAGATATATACCAAGCATCCATAAGATTCAAGGAAAATACACTGCTCCAGATCCCTGCAGCACAGAATGTATTTGACAGAAAGTAAACCAGCAAAGACTTGGAAGCGTTTTCATTCACAATGACTGTCAGTACCTTCTGCATCCTCTAGCAAACTTCATTCATTATGTTACCTTAGTGCACAAATAAAAGGGGCTATCTTTATATATCGGTCTATCAATCCATAATGTATATAAAGAATCTAATTTATTGACATATAGTAAGAGGGCTGGTAGCATTTTCAGTGTATCTGCTAACACAATGATTTTTGTTATGTGGCAAACAACATTTTGTCAAGTTCATCTTAACGTTTTCCACCTGTCCTCAACATTTTTTATTCCCCAAGTTCCCAGCATTTGTAATTCTAAAGGTTTTTTTATTTCTAGCACAAACCTGTTACAGGTACACAGTTATCATGCAGCACTGTCGACCACAAAACCTTCAAGATTCATACACTAGTATCTCTTAGAATTAGGAAGGTGACTTAAAGGTTTTGAAAATAGAAAGTGTAAATGTATAAGTCCTTTGATTTGTCTCCTGATTTTTTAGGGTTTAGGGCATATCTGGGTTAAATTTTTAAGTTCCTCTACTAACAGAAGCAGCAAAGTTGACGGCAGTCCAAACGGCCACCGATCTGCAGTCTTTCGGGTTGATAAAACACCGTCCCCTGGTGTGGTTAGATGTGCCGGGTGTGCAACGGTGCCCTCCTGCACCCTCCAAACTGCAGAACTAACCCTGGCGCTCTCGGGAGGAGCTGAGTGATGGATAGAAGAGGCTGCACCTGGGCAGCCTGGCAGTCGCCTGACCCAGCAATGCCAGCCGGCAGACCTGCAGGAATTTGCTGAAAACCTCTCAAATGACGGTGTCTCTGGAGTAAGTAACACTGCCTGAAGGAGGGGACTCCGGGTCCCTGGCAGGGAGCAGGGGCAGAAATGTCCCAGCGTCACTCCAGAGAGGGGAGGAAGAGCGTGCCAAGGCGGGAGGTGTAGGAAGGGGGCTGGCAGTAATGACCACAGGAGGGGAGACCTGGCTGCCTTGTTTGACATCGCAGCCAGGGACGGAGAGATTCTCATTTGCTTTCTTATGCCTCAGCACTAGCTGTAGTGAAATCTCCACACGAGCAAAAAGTCTTAACTTCTCAAAAAAACCCTGAAACTTCCTTTATGCAATTAGTGGAAGTAGGAAGATCAATGAGGCAAGAGATTGCTTTCGCAAAGGGAAAAAAAAGATTTCCTTACCGCTTTTACTGTTTTTATGCAAGAGGGAAAAAAGGTAAATATTATGACCTATTTGCACTCTGAAATGGAAGTGTTATCCTGGAGGATTAATCAGGGTTAGCTGCGGCAGGAACACTGTAGACAAAAGGCTGTGTTTTAGAGACTCGGGTTGCAGAAGAGACTGATGTTTTAATTTAATGGCAATGTTACACAACTTTTGTTGCTGACAAAGACATATAAGTACTGTGAAGGCCTCATGTCAGTAAGCATAACCACCTATGAAATCAAATAAATCTCTTCAGCTGAATAAAATTGCAGAGGAAATAAAAAGTCCTGCAGATAGTGACCTGTTATCCGTTCTAATACTTTACCACATACCGCTCCTGGCAGACAAAAAATACACTACTTGCTGCATTTCAGAAGAGGGGTTTACACAGGAGTGGATTATATTCCATTACATTTCCCTGGAGCAACAAATCACCTTCCAAAAAGCAGATTCTGGATTCTGGGATTTTCTTCATCAGGTGACCCATGAAGAACTCACTACCAAAATCTTCTGCACGAATGAAGGCGCCATATTTCAGGAATCCTACCTCGTAAGGGGTGAATTCCACCCATTCTGAAAGGAAAAGCACAAGACAGACTGATTACAGCAGCAGAGACACGAGTTAGTTGAATAAAACATATGATACTGGCCAGGTTAAGGCAGACTGGTTTCTAACTAACACACTTTGCAAGCAGACATTTATCCACTGCACATTTCACAGTGGTGAACATGAAGAGTGAGTTGTCCTCTTACATCTAAATTTCTCTACAAACTTTAGATTTCTGAAGCTTTCTACAGAAATGCACAGCGGTTATCTTGTGATAATGTCCTCCATCGTCCTACTTTTGATCCTGAATACAGCTGAATATACTAAGGCCTTCAAAAATTTAATTATGAAATTTCTACTCTTAGGTGGATTGGCCTTTTAGAGTATTTGTGCATTGAATTGATTTCTTTACCTAATCCTAAATTGACCTGTATTGGGATTGAATGTTAAATGCAATTCTGGAGTATTATTACCTCTAAAATCCTGGTCGCTGATTTTATCCTTCACATTGAGAGAGAGGTAGATGGGCAGGGGATTCTGACCCTGATTTAGTGCCTGCTGCTGATCTGTGAGCTTATGGGAGTCCTCCTGTTTTGAAGAAGGACAGTAGCTGAGGACAGTTAGATGACACAGAGAGCCTCCCACTTCATCTCAGCCTGGGCTCTGACCGCACAGTGCATACCAGACTCCAACTGCTATGTCCCCCACCGGTTTAGTTCAGAGAGGTGCTGTCATCCCTATCTCCGACCCTCCCCTGCCTCAGCACTTCAGCACACAAACAGTCCTAAGTTAAGTTCGTACGTGGAAGAAAATCTGAGATTTCAATGGCAGGAAGAAAACGTTATTGACATTATTTCTTTCAGAAAAATGTCTGGAAATATTTGAAAAGCACTCTTGGCAGGAAATACTTTGTTTAGAAAGAGTAACCCCTTCCCTGCCTGCCCAGAAAATCATCTTTTCTTCAGACCTGTAACAGAGCCAAGGCTCAGACCGAGCTACTGATCGGCGAGCCTTGACCCTTACTACTTCTGCTGCGGAGCATCTCGCATACACAGGCAGGGTGGGAAGGGCAGGATGGTTTGGAGCAGTACCAAGGTTTGAGAGGGTGCTGAGCTCAGATCCTCCTCGAAGGGGAGCTGCAGGTGCTCCTCCTCGCTGGGGCAGCCCATGGAAGGACATCTGTGCCACCGGTGCCAGCGGGCCTTCCCTTGGGCTGTGCGGTCAGGGGACAGGGCAGTGGCACTGCAGGGACACTCACAGCTCCCGGCTGAGCCCACCCCCAGGGAGTCTCTATCGCCAAGCTGTGCTCAGGCAGTAGAAACTGGGATGGGGGTGTGAGTGTTAATCATATTACAGGGGGAGCGTTTTCTCTTTCTTAAGTATAAATGGCCTATTGGAAAGGAAATATTCACGAATACTAACACAGAGTCTGAACATTGTCTTTTGGTGGAAATGTTTGCAGGGTGACATAATCCCATTAACAACTCAGAGATACTGTCTTTGGGCTTGTGATTTTTCTTTGCCTTGTCACACTGCGAAGCTCTTTTAAAAGAACAGCAGGATTTTCATTTAAATATTTACATGTGAATTCATTTTCAAGTTGTTCATGCTATAAATTTCCCATTATTTCTCCTTATTCCCACCCTTTCTGTACCAGCTGTGATGTTAAGATCCATGTAATACAGCCAACAAACACAAAGAATTATACTGCCAAGGCACATGCTTTAGGCATCTATCTGAAAAAAAAACCAACCCAAACGAACAAGCAAAAAACTCCTTTTCCGTAAGGATGGTCAAACACTGGCGTATGTTGCCCAGAGAAGTTGTGGAGTCTTCACCTGTGGAGATACTCAAAGGCCCATGGTTCAGGGCAGCCGGCTCTAGCTGATCCTGCTTGAGCAGGGCTGTTGGACATGGCAACTTCCAGAGGTCCCTTCCAGTCTCAACTATTTTTTGATTTACTGCCTGCCCTCGCCGCTATATTCACTAAATACTCAAATCTGAAGAGAAAGGTGCTGCTATTGTACCTTTTCATGTAGCATGGTTTCAATGATGAGTCCCCATAGATCCGTGAAACATATTCGATGTCCTTCCTGTTCCCTCTGGCACAATTCTTTCAAATAGTATTTCAGACGATCAGGGGCAAAACAAGTGAAGAACTTATTTTTGAGCACATGCTTTCGGGCATCATTGAGTGTTCCCTTAAGATCCTTTTGGGACCAGTCAGGATCTTCATACAAGTTTGACATAGTCCTAAAAAATAAACAACAAAAAACCCACAAGGAAAAGCGTGAGTTCTGAAGCAGAGCTTTGGGAAGTTATGGAGGTTTGTGTATCATGCCTTGATTTACCTGAAAATGCACCTGTGTGTGTGTGGTACCATCCACATATTTGATCAGGACTGAATTAGCTTCAAATGTGAGGAAATACCCACTGAAGTAAACAAGAAAAAGCTACAGCAGGAAAGAAAGCCCTTTCTTGATAGTAAAGATGATACAACTCTTCAGATCACTTCTTGACATCACATACAGAAAATTCCTGTGAAGACTTTTCTTATCTTGGTCTTACCATGTTGTGCCAGATAAACCGGTGATGTACGAAACACAATCCAAGACGTTCAGTTCCTGCACACTGAGAAGGTGAGCGTACATGGCCGTCAGAGCTCTGGTTCCACCACCCGTTGTCATGATTGCCACCACAGGTACCTGTTCAATCCCAAAATGCATGCATTTAGCGACATGGACTGAGAGGGGAAAGAGACATCTTTGATTAGATAAGAGAAAGTTGCAGCACTGATAGAAGTAATAAAGTTGCTGCATGCCACTGGTCTGCAAGGAGAATTAAAACCTGAATTAATCATGGGGCACTGAAGGAGTAAGGAATACTTCATGTTTCCTCTGCCAAGCAGCTGTGCATTAGGACATGAAAATCCATCATCTCAAACATCACGTTTTCAGTGCTCTGTTGCAAAACCAGTGACACAGGCCAGCAAAAAACTAGAGGGAATGGTATCTCCTGCCATCTGAACCACATTTTATCAGACGTGATAGACCAGAAAACGTAGGTGCTGCCTCACAGTTTCCATGTGAGTAGTAGTAACCTTTCTGTTGCTGAAGTTTGCTAAAGCCAATTTCTACGACTGTATAGTTATTTCACAGGCCATACTAGGTGTATCATGACTGTCAGGTTTAAGAGCACAGACCAGTTCAGATCCCCTGAGACGAGAGCCTGGTGACACCATCCCCTTTTACAGTTGCTGGAGGGAAAGAGAAACCATACTCACTCCACCTACCACGTATATACGTACAATACTAGGTATGCAAGTGAGCTGCAATTACTTCTTTCTGTGATGATATAGAAATCCAGGGTCTGATAGTCTTGGAAGAAGGATTAATCCATAAATATGAATTGGCTCCGTTAACAGTAAAGATAGCAACCATGCACTGGGATGAATTAATCGCTTATGTAAATCATCAGGAGACTCTGGGGAGATTTTTCTGCAGGGAAGTATGGGTGTCTCTAGATCTGAGGGGAAGGAAATGACCCATGGCTTAGTGCTGGCGTTGAAAGAGAAGGTCTTGTGTGTGAAAGGCCCAGCTGTGCAAAAAACCCACTGAGCTCACTTTAGGGCAAAATGAGGAAAAATTGTCATCCGAGTTCAGGCTTCACACTGCAGTTGTGGGAGTATAATTAAAAAAAGAGAAACCTGATTTTTCCCTGCCTTGGACCCTCTGTTATGGTTCTCATTTGCCAAGCAAACCCACGCTCTAGCTGCAGCAGGTGATGAAGTCAGACTGACAGCGTGCTGTGCTCACACAATGGGAGCCTAAATGCCAGCACAAAAGGCACATCAAAATAAAGTCCAGTTTGAACTGTGAGGGAAGGAAGTGCTGAATCAATGGTTTAGGGCTGGCCAAGATGACTGTGAGGCCTAAAAGAAACTTTGGCTTTGGTGCTGAGAGCACCTAGCACTTCTCTGCGTTATTGTGCAGATTGCTACTCAACATAAAGCCACATCCTGTAGCAAAAGGGCTACAGGCTTTTTAGTAAAGTTTCCTGCAAGTACCCATTTCTTCCCTAGAGCAGAGAACAGAAGTCAGCCACAGCTTGCACACGAAACTTTACACCGTTTCCAGGAAAATGGGAATTGAATACAAATGCTACATTTTGACACTCAGCTGTGGAGAAAGCAGAGAATAATTATGTCTCAGATACCTCATCATCCTGCAAGTCCTCCTCCAGCTGGAGAATGTCCTTCAGAGCGGCTGCAACCACTTTCTTCCTCTTGTGAATGAAATCCCGTTCCTGGGCACACAGGTCAAACCCCAGGCGTACGTCTAGGTCTTCCTGCCTGGAACAGAGGATCAGGTATCTCATGTCACCTTTACAGTCTAAGTCTAATTCAGCATTTTAATTGCTTCTCCTTCATATATAGACATGCCTTCACCATCAGGTCTATATAAAGCAAAGCAGGAAGAGATGAAATGTTGTTTTAGTTTGTTCCTGGAGAATAACAGTACCTCTTCCTTTGGACTGAGAGGGTTTCTTTTTATTTTTTCTTTTTTTTTTCCTTTCTTTTCTCCTTGCCGAAGATGCCCGAAACTCAATATAGCTACAGGTAACAGAATTGTTCTCTTTCAGACATACAGCCCAAAGCCTGCAGAGGGCAGTGGTTTAAAGGTGGCTTTTGCAAGTTGCACAAACTTCCACCGATAGCTGCGAATCATGGACAGAAGATGTGGACTTTCATGTTCGGACTTTTTTTTTGTGTGTGGGTGTATATAGTCATTTATGGATATTTATCATCACTACAGTTGCAGTTTGGAAGCTGTGGTGAAAATCTCTCTTGGGTGTGGTAAGGAAGAAGTTTTAAAATGACAGCTGTGAACTGTGTGTATAACTCATAGCGTATTTACAGCACAATAGAAGATGCACCTGCTTTTGTAAGGGAAGAGAACTTCCCTTACGATATGTAACATAATGTAACATATTCATCTTATAAATTTTACTAAGGCCTTAACCATATCTCAAATTATACAATGTGTTTCCTTGGTTTAGAAATAAGCAATCACATGATTGAGTTAATTTGCATTTATCTCTTTGAGGAGACATTAAAAAATAAATACAGGTACATTTATTATTTCAGTTTTTTCATATCCTAGAGTGGGCAGGCACGTTGACTTTGGTCTCTTAGTTTTTTTCTCTGACCTTGGGAAACAGAAAGGTTTCTTTGAATTAGTTTTGAAATGCTGCTTTTATTATTTTATCTGTAAAGGTATCAAAGAGTGTCTACAGCGGCCCTTAGCCCATAATTTTGATTGCAGCAAAATATCAATAGAAAATTGGTGTGTTCTTCATAAAACTTTTTCTTAACTCACTGTATAGTCCCATTACATAAACTCAGGGCCACTGAAGATCTCCGTATTGTGTACCCAGTCCATTTTATTTTACAGTCTGAAATGAGGATGAGTCCGCATTCAGGACGCAGGCAGTAACAAAGGGATTGGAACTTGATTGATCACTATTCAAATTCAAAGAACTGAGGAGAAAAACACAGAAGGAAGATAAATAAGATATCTTACCATTTTTTCACCTTAAAGCGCAAATCGAATTTTCTATGCTGAAAATTAAAAAAAGTAAAATTATGAATATTGATATTTTGTTTAAAACAGTCCTTTTCCCCCATTCAGAATGAGACATAGCTCTTTGGGGTCATCATTACATCCACAAAGCTCTGAACCTCACTGAACTGAGATCAGGAGATAGGCTGTCCTCTCAGTGTTTCATTAGCACCCAGAGATGTGCACCGATCTAATAAATTAAGACTTTGGTATTATCATCTATGGTCTGCATCTTCTCTCTGCTGTGAAACTCAGGTGTAGCTTGTGCTGGTACTACTTATCTACACAAATAAACAGCAGAAGAGCTGCAGTGCTACACCTCACCTCCCTGGAAGGGTCAACCATTAAACATGGGTCTTGAAACTAAAGTCTCTCACAGAGCGATGTGAGATACAAAGGGAAGCCAAAGAGGCCGAGCACCCATAAGCGGGGCAGGGGTTTGCCTCCCATGGCAGTGTGCCAGGCTGCAGCCTCACCCCTCTGTCCCAGTGGCACCCAGTGACCTCCAAGCTGGTTAAAGTCACCGACAATAGAAGGAGCACGAGCAACAGCTTAGACATTTTTCTTCTTCCTCCTTCTCCCCTGGGTTTCCCATTTTATTTTGCTCCAAACAATTCAGTTCATTACGCATCGCCCTAGATTCGAGGGAGGTTAGAAAACAACTGGCTCTGTATAAAGAGAGGTGGTCTTCCGTTTCTTGCTTCTTGGGAACGAGCAACAATTTTTAAAAACTTGCAAAGGATTCCCCATGGCCAGCAGACACTTACCTCACCGACTACTTCCTGCTCGGAGGGGAGTGACTTCAGAGGGAGAGTCAGGGGGACGCTCCTCCTCCTTCTCGCTCCGCATGACACACAAGCACACTGAAAAGGAGCATGGAGGGCTTTTTGGTTAAGACAGAAATATTCTCCTCTTGCTGCCTACTCACACGTAAAGGTCAGATAATAGGACTGTCTGTGTTGTCTATCGTGTTCTGGGGTGACGTACAAAGGTGGGAAACTTCCTCTTCTTTGTGAGTGCCACATCCAGGGAGGGTTGCTTGTATTTGGCATAGTGGAAGAAAGTGGGATCTGGGAGAAGGGAGCGGGAGTCACAGCCGACTGAAACTCTCTGAGTTTCTTCAAAGGATCCTCTCACTGTAAATGTTAGCTCATTCTCTAAAACAACGAGATAAAAGCACACAAAAAGTTACTTCCAATTGCAAAAAAGAGAGAAAGGGGGGAAAAAAAATGAAGGAAAAGTAGCTTTGACCAACCCCCTTCTCCTCTTCCTTTGTATTTGGAAAGCTGTCTTCTGAAAGTGACCCAAGACCCAAACATTACAGGTGGTTGTATCTTTATAACGGGCTGAGCAAGAAGCTGGATGGGAGTGTGATGTGACTAGCACTAAATTTTAGACTGCTGCATTTCTATTGCTGTTGCATCATGACACAGTGGATGCAACCAGGCACTTTGCATTGTAAATCATCCTCACCCCAGGCCTAAGAACGAGCAAGAGAAGTTCTCTGTCCCCTAAAATAATATCCGACTCTGCAGCAGATGTCCCTGTTTATATGAAGAGATCAGCTAATCCTGCTGGTGTGCGTTACGCATGCTCCGAGATTGCCTACCAGATCCAGCCCCTCAGGGGATGTGGGCAGAGGAACTTCTAGATTCTGGATCTTGATCAGGGTCAGGCGGGAGCCAGCTGCTGAGCGGCTAACCCCTGCAAAAAATGAGGTGTTTCTGTGCGTATGCAGAAGCCAAACTGTCAGAGATCCTGAGGAAAGTTACTGCCACGGACTATCACACCTAAGGATTACAGCAGAGGTTTTCAGGATCTCAGCCTGGGGTTTAGATACCTTCTGTACAAGCATCTGATGTTGTTCCTAGTCTGGCACAAGGTTCCCCGTGAAGTCAGAACCCTGAACCTACACCTGCTGCAGAACTGGTGGCATTCCCTACTGTAAAGTTTTCACAAATCGCCTTAGATGTGGTCAATTAAAGCCTTAATATTTGGGTGATGCAATTTCTAGGCATTGTTAGAGAGGGTAAAATCACTAATATTCAGTTAAAGAATTCGTAAGCTTACCTGAAAAATGCTTCTTTTTCATCCTGCTGTCCAAGTGAACTTCCAAGCAGGCTACTTCACGACACTAGAATAGATGTGATGGGGACAGAGAATTAGATTGCTCAGCCAGCCTTCTCACCACCAGTGCTGGCAGATATTGGAAGGGTCATTGTAGGAAGGGTCATTGCTTGAATGTGGGAGTGTCCTGGTTTCAGCTGGGATAGAGTTAATTGTCATCCTAGTAGCTGGTACAGCGCTGTGTTTTGGGCTTAGTATGAGAAGAATGTTGATAACACCCTGGTGTTTTCACTTGTTGCTAAGTCCTGTCTAGACCCAGTCAAGGACTTTTCAGCTTCTCCTGCCCAGCCAGCAAGGAGGCTGGAGGAGCACAAGAAGTTGGGAGGGGACACAGCCGGGACAGCTGACCCAAACTGGCCAAAGGGGTATTCCATACCGTGGGATGTCGTGCCCAGTATATAAATGGGGAGAGTTGGCCGAGGGAGGGGGTCTGCTCGGGAACGAACTGGGCATCGGTCGGCGAGTGGTGAGCAATTGCATCGTGCATCGCTAGTTTTGTGTATTCCAATCCTTTTATTATTATTGTCATTTTATTGTTGTTATTAACATCATTGTTAGTTTCTTCCTTTCTGTTCTATTAAACTGTTCTTATCTGAACCCACGAGTTTTACCTTTTTCTGATTCTCTCCCCCATAGCACTGGGCGGGGGGGGGAAGTGAGTGAGCGGCTGCGTGGTGCTGAGTTGCTGGCTGGGGTTAAACCGCGACATGGGGCTAGCTGTGTTGGAGACTTCTGCCAGATCCAGTGAAAGTGAGAATTAACTTCATCATCAGGTGGGAAGATAGTGCTACGCTAACCACATTTTAATTTTCAATGGATGCAGACAAGAGAAGTGAAAATGATAGCAGTCTGAAGGCTCCTCTAAGATCATACTGGCTCCCTCAAAGACAAAGCTCCTAAGAGAAAAAGTATCACTAAGGAACCAAGACTTGCAATGTTTCCCTCACTGCCATCATAGCCAGCTAAGATAAGGAAAGATCTGGGAAAGAACACAAAGAGAACGAAGCAAATAATATTTTACCACTATTGCCCCATTTGTGATGATGGTTTCAGGAGGACCCCGGCTAGAAAACAAGAACAAATAATATGTATTTTATAAAAAATATAATCTGGATACTGTCCTGAACAGAACACATTTTTCTCTCTTAATTTTTTTTTCATTTGCTCCTTCCTATTGTTTCCGGAAGTATGCTCCCTTTTCACTAAACGCCACATAACTACCTAGCAAAAATTATTCAGTTGCAATAAGGCACCTGGAAAATGCTCGTAACAGCCTTGATAGCACAGGTATGTCACAGATTGGCTAGTAATATTCTTCTCAGCCATGAGCTGCCCAGAGAACGCTCTCTAGAAAATCTACGGTTACTGCAGTGGGATTTACCAGCCCCAGAAAACCAACTCTGAGCTATGTAAGTAATATATAAATTGTAAGAGAAAGTCAAAAATTCTGAACTCGTTCTCCACATCATGGCATTTTCCTTTCTTATGATTATTTGCCGATGCACACATTAAGTTTGGAAAAAGGGTGAATCTGGCTATTAAGATGATACTGGGTGTACAGAAGGTTTCCCTGCACTGCTGCGCCACTCCAAGCTGCTGCTCCCATAATAATGGGGTTTTACTTACATGCTCTCCAATACAAACTCAACTTCAAGCTCCTCCCTCCTCTGAAAATGAAAGGAAAAAAAAATGAAGTCATCTCAATTAGCATGTGCAGAGGTTTGCATAGTGGCCTCCATTTTTGGAAGCACAGTTTCTTTATGCTTTAATAAGTAACAATATTCTGTTTCGTGCTTGCTATTGTCAGCATTAGAGGACAGAGGCAGCTTTTTCTTCCCCAAGGAAAAGAAGATCTCAGTTATACTAGTAGAACAAAGGATGTTTGATGCTTACAGGTCTTGCTAGTAAACCTTTATTTTTTCACACTTTCTTCCTTGACGGCTTCCATGTGCAGAACATGATACGCTAAGACTTAGTGTTTAGTAAAATAGTGTGGAAACAGGCCATTTTCCTGTCCTTGCATTGTTTTTCTTTTTGTAATCTTTGTGAGGATTAGATAAACTCCATCATTTTCCGTCGGATTGTTAAAAGTGCAAAGCTTCCCTAAAATTGCATCTGCTCTGGGGCTTGGGAATTTGGCCGCGATCTATGCCAGAGAAAAACCATCAGGAATTTGAGAAGGCTATCCATTTTGTCACTGCTGTGCAGCTTCCAAGATTTTAATAAATTTTGTTACATTTTTACCACCAAGCTGGTCCTGGTGGTAAAAGACAGAAGAGACAGCACACCTCTTTAATCAGAGGGGAGAGAATGACTATCAAGATATACTAAATGCCTGACCAAGCTCTTACCTGTGGATTTAGTGGGAATGCCATAAACACTCTTTCCCCAAGGGGGATTTTAGCTACATCAAAAAGCACAATCGCATGGTCATCATCATGAATGATGTCATCATCAGAAACAGTAATTTCCAGAATATTCTGGGAAAATAAATGAAAAATGTCCAATTCATTATCATGTACTCAAGAAGTACGGCATTCTGCAGCTCTTCCAGGTTCAGTGCCTGCTTTACAGAGAGGAAACAGAAAAGTATTGATGACGAAGTGTCACAAGGAAGAGTAAGAAAATGAGTGTAATCTGCTTTTTAAGAAACAACTTCTAGTCTCACCAACCAAGGCCAAACTAAGATTTCTCTTGGGTCACCTTCTATGCTTTTAAGTAGCTCTCACAAAAAACGCAATCTTTTAGGAAGTAATATGGACAGCCAGAAGTCCTATATTGCACCTTATCAACAGGGGCAATAGGGGTCACTTCATATCAATAACTACCTTTCTGTGTCCTTGGGCTTTCCACTTTCAGCCACCTGTTCATAGGTATTTGAGTGTGTGTAATTATCAGCAGCAAACTGAGAAAAGATCTTAATCATACTAGAATTTAGCTGCTTCCTGGCATTGATATGCCATCATTTCATGTTCTCTCAGGGAAAGATGTGTTGTTCTGTTGTAGTGTTGCTTTATATTTTCACTTCATAGCTTCTCTGTGTTGTCACTCTGTGTTTGGACCCAGCAGCCTTCTCCAAGGAGGGCAGACTCACATTACTGATATATAGATAACAACTCTCTTTTAGGAGAGGAGTGGATTCCAGCAAAAGCCATAGTTGTTTTGCTCCAGCTTGCTAGGGGAATTTTAAGTAAACTCAGAAAGGCATTAGAAGACATGACATCCTGTTTAGGGCTGAGCTGAAAGAAGCTGCATAGAGATGAGATGAAGAAGAGAGTTTTTGGTTTGTGTACCTTGACTTGTCTCTGTATCCGGAAGTAGAAAGTTTCATTCCACACAGGATTGCTGCAGTTTTTGATCGTTTTGGTGTGGAATTTTTTGTCTGAAGCAGTTGGCAACCAGAGGCTCACGTAGCAATCAGATTGGCTTACTATAGAAATATAGGCACAAAATATCTGGCAGTGGAAGCACGACACAAGCAGAGGCATTGAAATACTCTGTAGCTTGAACATGGATGAAAGATGGCCAGTTCTTTCTGATATACATTGGCCAAACCAGGAAGACAGAAATCACGCAGCTGGATAAAATTAATTTGTTTTCATCACAACACTATTTTTAATATGCAGTGTGTTCACATAACTATGCACAATCCTACACATTTAAAAAAAATACAGTCCTAGCCAGTGGATAGAATAATATGTATAGCCAGAAGTCTTATATTGCTCCTAATCAACACCGTTTCAGCTCTCTGCGGATTTGGCAGGAGGAGAAACTGCAACCGATGTAGCAGAGCGTGAGCTTCAGACTCTGAGAGGGACTGGCCATAAATTGTCTCTGTGGCAATTTAGCTTTGTGAGAAATCTTAAAAGAATCAGATTTGAGTCTGATTCAGATAAAAAATGTCTGTCATACCTGGTTATTAACACTTCACGATGGAAAATTAATTATTCCGGCTACCTAGAGCACTGTCTCCTTAGGTGGGGTAGGAAAGGAGGGGCCTACCAGCAGTAGAGTTGTTCTTCAGGAGGTCAAGAGATAGCTGGAGCCTTTCAGTGGTGTTTGTTGATGCCTGAAAGACCTGGAAGCTATTTCCTACTCCACTTCTCTTCCCAGGAAAAATGAAGTGGCAGAAAGGACTTGGATCTTGTGGATGAAGGGAGTGAGCCTGCGCTTAACTAAAAGGGATCATCTCCTATAGATCATGAACGAAGCAAACACCACAGAGATTCTTAGACCTTGGACAGGAACTTTTCCAGAGACAACTGGAAGGGCTGATCCATCCTGTTGTATAAACACAGGCTTTGGTGAGAATAGAGAAGAAGGGAAGAAGTCTGGTCCCATGGCCGTCAATAGAGATAACTACATCATGAGCAGAGAGACAAAAACTTAGCTATCTGTAAGCACGGCACAGACTTTGAGTCAGTCCCTCAAGGTTAAAAGAGAGTTCATCCTGGTGTTTTTGCTCAGGATATCAGGTATGTTGCTTTGGGAAATTTTGCCTAAATATAAGGTGTTGCCTGAAATCCAGAGGCTCTGTAACTGGGACATCCCCAGTTACACCTGGGACACCCCCAGGATGATGCTTGTAGAGCAGGGATATTCCCAGGTAACTTTTCATGCTGAATCTGAAGGAATTCCTTGACACTGCTGGGACTTTTCCCTCATGAAAGATGCATGTCGCCTTTCTGTCTTTGAAATTATTTCCACAGACAACATTGCAGCATCTCAGATTTTTACGTAATTGAAGTGACAGGATAATATATTGACTTTGGTAATTACCGGTGTAATATTCCATTTACAGTGTGCAGCAGGGCTATGATTACCAATCTGATAACTGAAATATCTCCCCTCACTGTGCTGTCTGATGGCCTGCCGAGCTGTGACGTAATTGACCTGACAAGTGGTATTGCTGGCTCTGATCTACAGAGTTTCTCAAGAGCACATAGGAAGCCAAGAACCAAACGTGGCTTCAGGCCATCTAGACCATCCCTCCTTTCATTAACACACTTACCACTGCCAGTCTCAAGTGTTCCGAAAATAAAAGCCCAGCATCCCCAGAATCACCAAAGTGGCTGAGATGGGATATAGTTCAGAACTGTTAAACTGATCCGAGACATAATTTCTCTCCTTTTTGGTTTCTGGCAATTGCAGGATATGGGAATGACACATTTCTGTATTTTTGCTGTAGTTGCAAAGGCCAATTATTTTCTTTTCCTTTTTGATTCTTAATAAAAACCAAAATGCTCTATCCTTTTTTAAATTCCAGCTTTCAACCACACAGTGTATAAAAGAAGACTCGTGATAGAACTGAGAAAGCTGGAAATGCTAAAACTCTGAGCCAAGCAAGAATGAATATTTTCTGTTACTGTTTTATCTGGAATTTACTGATTTGCTGGAGAGTTTTCTTTGACAAAACATTTTTATGAGGCTACTTTCTAAAGCTCTTTTTCCGTAGGTGTGCTGCTTTCATAAATACTAACTTAAAATAAGCCATTGACGATTCTTTGTCAAACTGATGAAGTACAGGCTAGATAATGGACAGCAAGGTGGATTTAAAACTAGCTGAACTGGCAGGCTCAGAGGATTGTGATCAGCAGCACAAAGTCCAGCTGGAGGCCAGTCGCTAGTGGCGCACCCCAGGGGCTGATACTGGGGCCAATGCTGTTTAACACCTTTGTTAACAATGTGGGCGGTGGGACAGAGCGCACCTTCAGCAAGTTTGTAGGTGGTACAAAACCTGGAGGAGTGGTTGACACACCAGATGGCTGCGCTGCCATTCAGAGGGAGCGGGACGGGCCGGAGAACTGGGCCGACAGGAGCCTCGGGAATTTCAGCAAGGGAAATGCAAAGTCCTGCACATGAGGAGGAAAAACCCCATGCACCAGGAAAGGCTGGGGGCTAGCCAGCTGGAAAGCAGCTCTGCAGGGAAGGACCTGTGCATTTTGGTGGACACCAGGTTGAAGATGAGCCAGCAATGTGCCCTTGTGGCAAGCAAGGCCAACAGCCTCCTGGGCTGCGTGAGGAGGAGTGCTGCCGGCGGGTGGAGGGTGATCCTTCCTCTCTGCTCAGCATGGGCAAGGCCAGGTTTCGGGGTTCCCCAGTAAGGATGTGCTGGAGTGAGTCTAGCAAAAGTCCACAAAGCAGATGGGGGGATTGGAGCATCTGCCGTGTGGGGAGAAGCTGAGAGAGCTGGGACTTTTCAGCCTGGAGCAGAGAAGGCTTGGCGGGGATCTTACCAATGTATGTAACGTAAAGGTATGTGTGTAAATACCTGATTGGGGGCAGGGGAGAGGGAAGTAAAGAAGTCGGTGTCTGACTCTTCTCAGCGGTGCCCAGCAAAAGGTAAGAGGCAACGGACACAAACCAAAATACAGGAAATCCCATTTAAACACAAGGAAAAGCTTTTTTTCACTATGAGGGTGGTCAAACACTGGCACAGCTTACCCAGAGAGGCTGTGAAGTCTTTACCCTTGGAGATGTTCAAAACCCAACTGGACATGGCTCTGAGTAACCTGCTGTAGCTGACCCCGCTTTGAGCAGGGGGCTGGACTAGATGATCTCCAGAAGTGCCTTCGCACCTCAGCCACTCTGCATGATTCTGCAGTATCAAGGCTAGTCGGTCACAGACAAATTACATATAATCGTTAGTAACTACTGAGTGCAAATTTGACCCTGAAGATGAGGTGAGGTGAAACCACTAGGACAAAGCACGTCCTCTTCCCGTGGAGGAAGGGGACTATGCCATACATGGTTTTGCCACAATTCATCCACAGTCCCTACTGATGGGGAGAGGTTATTGTTTCCCATAAAATTATTGGGATTTTCTATATTTGCCTTGAATTGTACAGACAGTATCAGCTATTCCCCTTGCTGTGGCTCTAACTGAGCTCATGTATTTCTGTAGAAGTGGCAGTTCACTTGAAACCAGGCTAAGCTGTGAGGCAAACAGTGGGACAAATCAAAAATAACAGAGCAGTTGGATGTCTGCTGAATACTACGAAGACTATGATACCCTCATTACATGGGAGCACTCGGAATGACTAACCAGCTTTTTTTGCTCCCTTTTACCCCTGAGAAAAGCATACAAGAGAGCTACTGAAAATCTTCCAGTTTATTCATTGCTACATGGGAGCTAATACAAAAAATTGTGTTCGCATTTTCTTCATGATCTAATTTTAATGCAATTGCTGGGCATCATTAGCAATTTCATGCCATGCCAGGACCTTACTTCAGTGCACCTGTTGCAACTTCATTCCCTAATGATGTAATGTCACCCCATGTGGATTCTGAACTCACAGTCTCTTTGGAAGTAAGCACTAAGTGACCCTGATATCCATTTTCAATTTTTAACTTCTTCTGGTTCAATTGCATTTGTGCGTTGGTGGGACTGTTTCTCACCTCTGTCTTTAAGCTAAAGATAGGCTAAAGATTCAGGACTGAACCGAGAAGTTCAGAACTGCAGCCAGCTATTTGCTGCTCTGTGAGAGTACAGTCCTGTGACATGATCCTGAAATGAACAATCACGTGCTAAAAGCATTCATCTCCATCACAAGTAAGAAGAAAATTACAGCACTGAAAACCAAAGCATGCAAGAAAAACTAGTCTCATTAGAACAATGAACGTAAGCTATAAAACCCATCTGTCCTGTTACTACATTTCATAACGCCAAAAAGAAGAAATAATTTTCTCTTAGTGAATTCCTCTCCACCTGCACAGACAGGTTCTCCTTGAATCCTAGTTTACTACAGTTCACCTAAAAGGAGGAGGAGAGCCGCTCCCATTTCTCAATCAACAGACATGCTCTCCAGGGTCATTTTCCCTCACTAGCATAGTATGTTGCAAATAAGAAGTTACCTCCAACTGCTGTCTGAGAGCTGATTTGAACTGAACTCGGTCCTCTACAAGAATCCAGATGCAACACTCATCTGTAAGCATATTACTCTCTGTATCTTGCTTGTGGAAACAACAAAAGCTCATAGATCTACCGTGCTTAATCACTGATGTCCTTTACCAGGAATGGACAGAGTCCCCATGTAAATGAGCCCTCCACCCTCTCTGGCCATTTAAGTTGAGTGGCAAAGTAAGATTTGCTCCCTGGAGCACAGATTCAGCGGGTGCCGTACCTGCTGTGGTCACAGAGCGAAGCTTTCACGCCCTGGGTCACCCCTACCTCCTGCGCCACCGGCACCACTTGCATCTTTGGGGCAGGGCCATGAGTATCACCTGCACTAGGTGTATTCTCCCTAATTTGTTTGCGTTTATTTTCCATAGCAAAAATAAGCCCTGATGTCTCCGAAGAACCACTCTGATTTGTAAAGACTCCAGGTGTATCACCCCAGAACTGACTCATTTCTTCCGAACAGATAAAATAAGAGCTTCCACAAAATAATTTTCTACGCTGGGAGAGGAGAAAGGCTCTGAGCTCCTCTTTTATCAATAAGCAAGGTCCCTCTTCATCCAAAGATGAAAAACAAAAGGAAAATCTGAAAGCAAAAAGAAGCATAAAGGGAGCAGCGTGATTTTTCTGACCTCCCATCTAAGACCAACAGATTTCCTTCCACAGCTGAGACAGCTTCCACATGCACCTGATTTCTATAGTTAGAAAATATACCTGATAAGCACAGTCACATTTCACCCCCCCCCCACACGTTTTACCTCGTCCTACCTCAGCTCTGACAGCTGCATCCCAGGGATCCCCCCACCCACAGCCTCTTGAACTGGCAGGACAACACCTATCGGAGAAGTTACTGTCTCTGAGGCAAAAGCACCTCTCAGCCTGAAACTCACTCCGAGTAATTTCTCGCTGGGACACGCAGCTCAAATTCACTTCTGGGCTCGAGGTGAAGTGTTGCAAACACCCAGCACCAATGAGGCCGAGTCTGTCGAGCCAGACCTGACACCTCCCCTCTTCAGCCCTGCTGCATTAATGAGCCCAAACACGCTCTCCAGTAGCAAAGGTCAGCTCTTGGTATGTGGGATCAGCCATGTAGGCTGCCACCGTTTCAGAGAGCAGCCTGTCACAGAAACCTCTTTACTCAGGTCTTCAGGGTTACGCAAGATCCAGTGGAGTCCAAGAGAGTTTCGCTCTTTCACGGTGTACTAAATTGTAGCGGGAAAGGCCACATCGCTGCAGGTCTGTGTCACCGGCGCTTCCCGAGGGGGTCTGCTTCCACTCGTGGTGCCTCGGGGCTTCAGGCACGCCAGATGAGGCAGATCCCCTCACTGATCATCTGTTTGTCCATGGGACTGGGGTAAGGGTGTCAGCTCCGGCTGCGGGCTTCAGGGGCTGCCATAAACCAGCAAGTAAGCGCTAACGGTGCTGAAGACGGGCCAGGCTGGGAGCTTGGTGCAGCTCTGTGCGACCACCCAGTAACTCATTTGTTTAGGGAGAGCAGCTGGAAGGTGTTGGAGAGCCTGTGCCACCACGGTCCTCCTCTCCCATCACCTAGCTCCTTTCTCATCCTTTTGGGAAACAGAATCACTGGAAGGGGTGTTAGCAGCGAGGAAAGGAGCTAATACACCGTTTCCCCCGCCACCTCATCCTGGCCAGGTATTTCTCCTACACATGGGGAACTCTCTAAGAGAACTGACACCAGTAAGAGAATCAGGAAACACAAGCTTTTGTAAAAGCCTCTGGCACTAACCCCCAGCTGAGGAGGAGCAAATGAACACACCAATGACCAAAAAAAGTCATTCTTTTACCCAAGGCTGTCTGCACTCTCAGACAGAGGAGGGGAATACCCCTGCGAAGCAGGAGCCAGGCTGTAAGAGGTCACCGAACTGCTTCCTTTCTAGCATGCCCACTGCTTCCCCAGCCTTACTGCATGCGAGCCTTGGAGGCCGGTGATGGCACCCAGCGCCTGCAGGGCAGCAGGATGAGTGTAAGCAATCTTACCTGGGCCCCCGCCTCTCTAGTGCCCACAGTGAGATCAGGGAATGCCAGGAATGCGAGTTTGAGTCTGACCCGTGATTACAAATCGGCATAAAGGTCAGTTAGGAATACAGTGAAAACTAATTAGCTCAGGTCTGCCAAGAGCATTTGCATGATAAGGTAAGACAGAAACCAGTTGTGTGAAGTATGAAGCAAATGTCAGAGTTGAACATTACCTAGGTATAGAGGAGCCCGCAAAAGTGGTGGAGCGACTGTAGGTGTATGAAAAGGGCTAATTGAGCCATTGAGGAGGAGCAGGGTGCTTTCTTTTCGTTTTAAATTTTTTCTTTGTGTGAAAACAGATGCAATCATTGCCAAGCTCCACCACCATGTGTTGTCTACAGGCAAAGGTGTAACACCAGATTTCAGGATAAGCTGGGACTCCATCCCAGGCTTGCAAAACACACATCCCACAAGTCCTGAGGAGCGCATTTAAAACACCCAATGTAAGCTGGGTGCACACAATAGTGACGAATGTCAGTGGAAGCACGTAGAATGTGGCGTTCTCTGAAGCCAGGATTTGGCAAGTAAGTCAGGGAAAAATATAAGGATTCTAGTGGCCAAAGGACCTGGTATGACTGCACTTGCAACAAACTGAGAGAAAATCAGGGAAATGGAGCATGTTTTAGCCAAGTGGAGGTGAACAGGAACTTGAGCAAGCAGATAACTGCATGCTTAGAAAGATGGGAAGCCAGCATGCAGGCAGAAAAAG
This sequence comes from Sagittarius serpentarius, assembly GCA_034782735.1. Lineage (NCBI taxonomy): Eukaryota > Metazoa > Chordata > Aves > Accipitriformes > Sagittariidae > Sagittarius > Sagittarius serpentarius. The sequence goes on along the minus strand of JAVKLA010000031.1, from coordinate 18,640,621 downwards.
CAAGTCATAGAAGCTGCTGCACTTGGCTGGAAAGGTGGCTTGTTCCTGGATTTGATGATACTTGGAAGATGAAAATCTAGAGAAATCTGAAATATGTTATCACAAAAATTGTCAGCCTTCCACCGCTATCTCACAGTCAGGTAGCACCTGTATTAGCTGCTTATAATCCATTTTCCAAGGGAAAAGATTATATTGCTGAGACAAGGCTAGTTAAACATAATTTTCTAATTCGCTTCAGCACACATTAGCATGTGTAGCTATTCTAGTTTTCTGATACTTCAAATACTTTCAAGTGTTAAAAACAAAAAATTAAGCTAAAAGGACATCAGTATCAGTGCAAAAACGAAGCACTTAAAAATTAAAAGATACCTTTTTGCAATGTACTGAAGTATTTAAATCACTTGATATCACACTATTTTTCCTGGGAGACTCCAGCTTCTTTGAGAGCACAGTCAGGTTGCTGCTCAGTCAACAAAGAGCTATTTAATATTTGTTTATCTTCATTGTTCAAGGGCATGCTGGTTTACTGTGCTCAATTATGGTATGACATCCTTAAGTCACAGAGTACCTGGGGAATTACCGACAGAAAGGAGTGAAAGACATCCTTTTCTTCACTTGCTGGTCCCCAAATCTTGTTTACTGGTAATTAACAAAAGAATCTGAAGATACTTCTCACTGTTTCCAGGACTTATCTCACATCTTAAATTAGGATCCCTCTACACATAATAAGAGGCAACCCTTTTCAAAACAAGTACATCGTCTAAATAGACAAGAGAAAGAAAATATGTGGGAGAAGATATTCTGTTATCCATGGACAGGGCAACAGAGGCACAGAGTGTTTGGATGACTTGCCTAAACTTATACAAGTCTGTTGGCAGAGCTAAAAACTGAGCCCACACATCTTGATCCCTACTCCAGAGATGTACATTTTGGTGATAATGGGAATTTTCTAAACTTCTACAATTCATTATGCAAGACTTCTTCTGAAATCCCACTGTCCTCAGGATGAAGGACAAGGTCATAAAAGTAACACTGTTTTGTGACAACACAGCATCATTTTACTTTGTGCAATCCCTTTGCAGAAGCTGGTGAATCATGGTTCTTATCTTGTCATTCAATTTCCATTCTAGATCAAAGGTGATACTAAAAGAAATTAAATCGGCACTTCAAAGGAAGGAAGGTGAGGTCTTGCACGTATGTGCAGTGTTTCATAGCCGTGAAAAAGGATAGAAATTAATTTGACCTTCTTTGCTATCCTGTGATATTTCTTATATTCTCTACAACCCAGTATTACAGAACGTGTGAACTGAACTCTTCTCTCCATTTGGTGGGAAAATCAGCAATGGTGACATCCATGTTCTTGAAACACCAAAGTGAATGGAATACAAAAATGTGGTGAGAAATTTTCTTTGTAGAATATTGTTCTATCAGAAGATGAAGATAAAAACCAATGGTAGTGTTTGAGGTGAAATGTTGCCATCTCTGAATTATCCAGTGGAAGTCAAGTAGTGCTCCACTTGGAGAAAACAAGAAGGCATGTTGCCGTGTCCTTAGCCTTCCTCAAAGTCTGTCTGATGACTTACTGGCTCACGGAAAGACGGCCCTCTAGAGCTGCCTGTCCACTAGCGAGCAGTCTAGTCCAAAGTAGTCTTCTGAAGCAAAACCTCTTAGGGTTTCCAGGCCAAAGTAACCAGGAGCAGAGCCGCTGGTTTACTGGCAATGCAGGGCGCCTCATCTTATGTCTTTGGAAAAGCTGTGCCTGTCATGGATACTATCTGAGTTTCTAACTTCAGGGGGTGTATCAAGACAATCTGAGAGCCCTTGACATGCTATGTAGAGCCATTTCCTCCGACAACTTTGGTAACTGCACCAAAACCACCACATTTTGGAGTACCATAGCTAAAGAATTGACTCTTGGTCTGTGCAAACAGCAATTATAAATGACTTTTCACTTTAATGGATCCTCTAGTTGTACTAAAAATATTAAAAAGTGGGAAAACAGAGGAGAGGGGTAACATGTTATGTGAAATGTTGGGCATTGGAGAGGCTATGGTGTTAGTGAACTTCAGCACAATCCCCCGAAAAAGAAAGAAAATGCACAGCAAAAGGAGGGAGAACAGTATGGTAAAGGGATATGCAAAACTCTAGTTATTACTGACCTGCCAAGTTCACGAGGCACATGTAGGAATGGCAGGAGAAAATTCTCCAGAGAAAAATCTCTGTGGAAGTGGAGCACCACGTAAGGACTGGCCAAATACCACACATTTTCAGAACCTCTTGCATGTAAGCTGTAACGTACCATGTACTACAGTCCCCGAAAGATTTGTTATACATCTTTCAGTGGGGGGCAAGAGTCAGAAACATCCATAACAATGTGGCTGCTCAGGACATGCCCACTATACACCTCACTGAACTTCTGAGATGTGGCAGGGCTCTTTAGAGCAAAGAATTAAGAGCGACTGTTGTGTAAAGATTTCAGCCTTGTGTTCTATGTATTTGTTATAGACATCAGCTATAAACTCCTGGGTATTAAAACTGATGTTAGGATATTTTCACACCTCTGAAATAGCCAACTTGTCTGTGCTTTGCTGGCTGATGAAAGTCTTAAAGATTTAGTCGGTACCCTACCTGGCATTGACCTGTTGCAGAATTCTTGGGAAAAAAAACAAACAACCAAACAAAAGAGAGCTTCTGAAATTGTAAATAGATATTCTGTGGCAGAAATTGGCTTTGATTGCGATTTCTTAGCTCATATGATTTCTGTGTTTTGCATTTGTGCAGTGGCTAGCACAAGTAGGGGCTGATCCAGTAATTTTAGAACTGTATAATGTCAGTAAGAAAATCTGGTACTTACAAAAATCTGCCTGATGAGCATTTCTCAACTTTATGATTCTTACAGTGAGCAGGGAGTAAGGTGACATTTCTTCCTGCTGAAAAAAATAACAAAGGAGATATGCTTTAAAGTTTGGGATACGTGTATTTATTGTAATGATAAACAAACACTGAAAGGAGCCCAGGTTCTGCTGAAAGCATCTCTTGCAGTTGGCATCACAGCAAAAATACAATAGCGAACAAAATGCACTTTCTCCACAAACTTAATCAGCCCGTAAAGTCTGCAGTCACCTAAGCATACGAACAGAATGTGTGGAAGGAGAAGATGAATAGGAAAGTGGAGGCAGGAGGTAAATAAGCTGAGAAAGTTCAGTTAGCTAGCTACATTAAATCATACACGCAGTCATCAGCATCCAGCATGACAATACAAAATTCAGTGAATCACAAAACAGAAATGCTCCAATTTGAGTTAAAAAAAAAAAAAAAAAAAAAAAAAAAGAGGGATTTTTTAGGTTTTCACAGTTGTTTTTAAAAGAATCATTTTGGTGATGGAGGTGTCTAAGGATTAGTATTATCACCTTAGGGAATGTCTCAGGCCACCAGGGCAATACACAGCTTTGAACAAACATTCCTAGCTTGCTTTGTGGGAACAGAAGTTTTCCTTACCCAGTGTAGTTGTCTGACTGATAGACAGGGAGTAGTATAACAAAATACATGGTTTTGACTACGATCCATCTCAAAGAAGGCTATCTCCAATTCCTTGCTGAAGATGATAGGCCTGACCAGCTGGGTCTTTAACAGTTGTGCTGATCACATGTGCTTTAGGTATTTTACATCTTCAGAGAACACGTCCATCATGTCCATCAGCAGCAGCTAGAGCAACTAGGGTATCAGCAGAAAAATGCAGAAAATCGGCAAAGCTCAGTATGGCTGCAGCACAGCTGGCTGTCTGGATTCTCTGACTGTCGGAACAGTTGTGAAAGATTTGTCAAAATAGCTGAAGTGTATAGAAACAAAAGCGAGTTGCACCATGGTTATACACAAGAGACTGAACGAAAAGGGTGAATCAGCACTGGGAATGGCTACCTGTATCATAGTTTAGGAACTGAAGCAGAAAAGGAGGAATTTCAGAGATTTCAGTCTATATTGAGTAATAATTCCAAAGCTGTTGTATGATTATAATAGGAACAGGTCTCCTTAGATGGGATAACGCAGTAAAGACTACAGTGAATGCCAGAGGACAAGGGTCTGCACAGGAAAAAGAATACTCTGTCAAAGTCTCTCAAAACCTGAGGGCTGACTGCATACAAAGATGTTATCAGCAGATTCTGAATTGGATACTTCCAATGAGAGGGGAAGATATAAATAGTATAACATATATTTAAAAAGCAATCATGAGAGAGCCAGGTTATGGAATAGTAATTTTTTTAAGGACTTCTGAGTAAATCAATAAAAACATAATGTTATAGCATTAAAATGAGGTAGATTTGGGAATAGAGAAGTACTAGCTTGCAGTCGTAATAGCAAGGGCCCGTGGAAGTTATAAAATGACCAAACTAATGATGATGACACTTGTAGATTTGCAGGAAGATATTCAGCCAAATAATGTTGAAGGCACAGTATGTATCAGGGTCAAGCAACAGGTGGCCACTTCAGTGACGTGGAGGCCTGATGGTAATCACTGATACTGTCCTGGTTTTGGCTGGGATAGAGTTAATTGTCTTCCTAGTAGCTGGTACAGCGCTGTGTTTTGGGTTTAGTAT
>JAVKLA010000031.1:18618100-18629698 GCA_034782735.1 Sagittarius serpentarius | reverse complement strand
AATCTGCCCTCTTTTAGTTTAAAGCCATTTCCCCTAGTCCTATCACTACAGGCCTTGCTAGAAAGCTTTTCCCCATCTTTCTTATAGGCCCCCTGTAGGTATTGGAAGGCCGCAATAATCGCCAAGGAAGGACAGTCTTGTTTCCTTGGAGATTTACGTCCTACAGGTAACAGTGGGCTTGACCTATTTATAGTCTGGGGACAAATCTGAATCAAATACTCAGAGACTCCTGCCAGGCTTCTTCTGTTTTCCACTTACCTGAGGGAAGGCAGAGCTTGATGCCATTGAGATCGCTGCTGCATTAAAAGCAGGTGCTGCGAATGGCACCCGAGTATTAGACTCCACAGCCGCCAGTGCCTCCTGAAACAAACTTACAGCCTTGAAGAGTGTCAGAAGTTGCAACAGGTGTTTTATTACGTTGAGTCAGAGCTCCACCCCTCCGTGATTTCTGAAACAGGGAAATATCCCACCCACATTACTTGTCCAAAGAGCATGTCTGTTCTCAGGTGTGAACGTTCGTATCTGCAGGTCCTGTGACTGAGCAGAGCGTGCGGAGAGACCAAATCGTTCCCACCTGGGGGCTCATGGCAATGGAATAACAGCGATAACCTGATCGATGATCTGATCGAGATCATCTGTGAGAGGTAACCTTACAGCAGTAATCTAAAAGTGATGATTAATAATAGCCTAATAGACACATCTACCTATTGTCTCCATGCAAAGACCCTGAATTCCATGCGCTATTGCCTCCGTAATAAAAATTTTTACAAAAAGATGGGGTGATCATTAGAAGGAAGACATTTATGTATGAAGGTATTAAGAATTCTTCTGAAGGAATATTTTTCCCTGAGAAGTGCTGTCGCATCATGATCTGTGCATACATGTTTGTTTTTATTGTAGTGTTCTGCTTCAAAAAAAATGAAACAAGGGAGAAATTTGGAAAGCAACATTTCTGTGCTCCCTAAAACACAATGTAACATTTTTCCGTTTGAAATGTTTTACTTATTTCTGGGCTTTACATTTAATACAGTAATGCTTCTTAACAAAATTAACTGAGATTCAAACATTGCACCTTGAAAAATCGTGAAACATTTCAACAAACTAAAATAATTCCATGTTTTGGGAGTTTTTAATTCTTCAGGTTTTCTTCCCTGGTTCAGAACTGTCATTTTCTGGTGTAAAAACCATTCAGATTACTGAGCAACTTTATTCAAATCACCAGCCGGCTGGGCATAACAAGCAGATTATTGGAATTTAATGGACTGATTCTGTACCTTTTATGTTGTTTTTTTTTAATCTAATGAGGATCTGCATGTGTTCAGCACACCTCTAGGAAGTTCCGTGATTAAATTTTCTAATCCATGATGCAAGCATTATTAGGCACACATACATTTGTATTGAAAGTCCTCCCAAATGATTAAAAGTAGTGCTTATGAAAGGACTTGAGATTAACAGGATGACAAAGCATGATGCTTCCTATTAGAGACCTGCGTAAATATGAAATCACAGCCACTCTGACTGTGTCAGTGAGTGTTGTACAAGGACCTTGGCTGACAGAAACTAGATATAACCCCAATCACTTCTAGCAGTGTCGTTACATACTTTTCTTACATGCACAGATGAATCAATATGAAAAGCTGGTGTTACAAGGAGAACAAGTTAAGACAGTTTGATCATCTTACCTGCAGTATTCCATCCTTGCAAATTTTATTAGCAAAGGTTTAATTTTATGCCTATATTTTCTGTTTTGTTGAGTTTTTTTTAAGTAAGCACATTTATTTTACCACATTGTGCAAGGGAAAGGTTTGCTGTGAGCTTCCTTTCTCACCTTCATTGTATTGAAACTTTTTGATGGAACAGGAACTGCTTAACTGAAACCGGAATTAGATAAACTACAGCAACAGGCAAAGCACAGTCACAAGCCTCTCCCACACTTTGGCTGATGCTTTGCTTAGTACGAGCACTTGCACTTCTGTAAAAAAATTTTTAGAATCTGCCTTTTTTTCTGTAAAAATGGTGACCAGAAACAGTTTAGAGAAAAGTAACTGTACACACAAAAGCACACACGTTTTCTGTTTCTCCTGCTACAGCCTATCTCCATCCTTGATTGAAGTGCCTAGAAGAGGTGCGGTACCGCAAGAGAGGAATGAGAACGTTAGCTACAATTTCTTTTTAATTGTGTCCCACGAAGGTTATCAGCTCCAGGTATTGTTTCTGCAATGTATGGAAGATAATGGGTGGGAGGTTTTTGCATGAGAGCTGGTTTTCATTTACGTGTCACATTGCACCTTTGGTTTTAAGACAAAAGGAAATGAGGCGGGGGAAGAAGCCTCCAGCATCCCTTAGGAATGTGACTAAGAGTCGCTTGTTGCCTAATAACTAACTCTTCTTTCCTGACTCAAGCCTGCCTGATATGGAATACCTGTTCTTTAAGCTCAAGTCAGAGGTAGCCAAAGGTACCTTTGACTCAAAGCTGACACTGGTGTGGAATTTCCTAAATTAGTTCAAAGTTCAAATGGCTTTTTGCTATGAAGCACTATTCCTTTTGAGGCCGACAAGGCCTTTTCACAAGGCGTGCACTCAGGATTGGCTTGACCTCACCCAAATTAAGTCATCTAAAAGTTAGACTTCTAGTCGAAGCCGGTTGCCGCTGTTCCCTGTGTACTGAATGGAGGAAAAAGAAAGCGTGGCAACTGCAGGTAGTGACTAAGCCCCTCTATATTGGGTTCTTCTGGAGAAGCCTAAATGTCCAGGTTATACTTGACACCTAACTTCTGAATGGCTGAAGGTGGGTGAGGTGAATCCCACTCTGAGTAATCAGTATATCCTCTTTAATCACTTGTTTCCAAAGTTACTGATGCTGAGGGAACCTGACACTGAGGAACTTGGTTGTGTTGTTAAGACCTGATTCACCCTGTCGCAATGTCAAGCTGCAAAACACCCTTGGGCAAAAGCTCTATTAGCATATAGATGAAAAATCTTCTCATGGATTCATTCAAATAACAAAGGAGAGTTTTTGTGATAACCAGGGTGGCGGAGAATGCAAAACGCAATGCTGCAAGTACCAAAACGAGTACAAACTTCCTGCCCTACTCTGTTCGGGATCACCTAAGGCCCCTGTGATCATGAACAGGACAGCTTGACTTGCGATTGCTGTTCGTGAAGCACCAGCTGTGCAGCGGTAGCGCATGCCCAGGCGTATTAAGGGAGAAATAGGAAGTTGGGTTTTCCATGGAACCCCAGGCTGCAGTCTGTGGAAGTTCAGCAGCTGCTTCATAAGCATCTGAGACATGTTTGGGACACATGGGGAATGTCAGAGGGAAGGACAGATTGGAGAGGACTGCTACAGGTCTCTGAAGATAATGCACTCCTGACCTGTGGGGCAGAGCCCCAGAGGTCAAATGATGCATTTAGCGCAGCTCAAGGAGCAGAAAAACTACACCGGGCCACCCTTAGATACCCACACTTACGGAAATTTTGAGGTCTGTCTGTCAGCTGGTGAGCTACTGATGAGATGCAGATCACCCAAAATTGCTCTGCTGTGAACTGGTTGTCATTTGAGGCTTTTTTCTGTACTAATTTTTCCTTTTTCCTGACTAGTCTGACGGTGTCTAAGACTACAATCCACATGATCTAAAACCACAACCATTGACTGAGCTAGGCCAATTTTAACATTAGCGCTCAAAGACATGGTTTGGATCAGAGTTAATTATTCAAAGATTTATTAAAGTGACAGCTAAGGCCAAATAAAAGCTCAGCTAGATTGTATGTTTTCTTTTAACTTTTCTCAGTCGTTCTCTTCAGCCTCTTTCCCATCCTTTCCAGCTCCTCTGCAGCCTCCAGACTCCTCTTTATGTCTCATCCCTATGTCATGGGCTTTTTCATATCAAGCCCTAGCAATGTCATCAGCCCCTCTTGCTTCACCACATCTTCCCCTCAGATTTCCCAGACCACCTTTCTGAACATAGGAGAAAGGGACAGTCTAGCTTCTCTGAAAGCCCTTCTGGTTTACTCCTGATTAGTATCTTTACTAGAAACAGCCATCTTCTACTCCCCAGGGATACAGGAAGATGCAGCTAATGTGACTCATAGCAGTGCAATGCTTCAGGCATATTAAAAGTAATAGTATGTGGTGGCCCATCTGAATAAAAGCAAAAATGTTCAAGTTCATGTCAGAAACTGAGAAATCACAGCAATCTCCATGACAGCAATGCCAAATACTATTCACAAGAATCAGGCTTTAATATGGCAATGGCTGTGCAACTTTGCCTGATCCACATCATTGCTGCTAGTGACCCATATGCCCTTTAATAAGATGAATATATTGGTCATTGTGAGAAAGGTGTATATATATATTTATCCATAATTCAAATATGAACACATTAGGACAGAAAAATTGAAATGACTTGAGAAAATTTTGACAAAAACGTTAGATCAGCAGAAAAAGGGTGTTTCTGTCTACCAGGAGTATTACATTGCTTTTAGGAGGGCTCTGTATGCTCCTCCCCATGACAAATATGGGGTATAGATATTTGTTGTTACATATACACTAACTTTACCCAAACTCAGAGGAAACATAAATTCAGAAAATATTTCAGAAACAATCTAAGAAGTACTTAATGTCTCAGATAAATACTGACAGTAGCTCAGATTTGTAAGCTTATTTGGTCAGGTTATTCTTACATAGAGCATAACCTCTCTTCTGATAGATCTGACTTGTAGGAGACCTGTGCACGTGCATAAGTGCAATTATTTTTTATTACTCAGCTTATATAAAGTTCTTAAACTAGTCTTTCTTTTTGTAAGGCATGCCCTGTGTAGGATCCTAGTTCTCACCAGCCTCACCGTAGTCTCCCGTCAGACACTAAAAGACGTTGGGACTCTTAAGGTAATTTATCCTGAAATAACTGGCTTCTAAACCTTTTCAGCTGTAGTAAGTTAACAGTATCTTGGTATCTTAACAAAATCAGGAAGTGCTGGTGGGGTCTGCCTTCAAGGTTCCTTTTCTTGTCTAACATATCTGTCATCATATGCTATCGTCAACTCCAAATTTCGTGTTCACTGCAGTTAGCTCCAAGGGCTAAAGTACATTTCAAGAATCTAGTCCACTCATAAAACTGTTGGTCACCAGGGTGCGTTTTCAGACTACAGAGAGAGAAATGTGGTTTCCCGTGAGGACTGTTATTTGAGAGTCAGGGGACCCCAATGCAGGTGACAGGTTTGCCACTGATTCTGACAGTTCCTCAAAGCCTTCCCCATTGCTAAGCAGGATCCCTTTTACCTCCTCAGTGTAAAGGCCAGCATTGCACCTGTCTGAGTGCATTGCTTTTTCAGCGAAGAGCGGCGTAGCCAGAGTGTTTCAGCAGACATCAGGAAACTGCTTTTCTCAACATGGCAATGGCTCAGGTTTTGGTACGATGAAATTCCTAACCTTTCTGTCATTTTCTGTTACAGGAGAGGATCGGATGGTGCACTGTGAGACCAGGGCCAACATCTGATGCAGTACTGCAAGGGAATGAAGTCTCTCCCTCCTAGTTAACCAAGAGGGACAGAAACAGCCAAGAGATTCTGCCCCCAAAGACGCAGCTCCCTTCTCCTCCACAACCTGGGCCAGGTGGCTGCCTCCAGTATGAGAGCCGCGGTGAGAGAACACAAGCTATGGAAAAAGGAGATCCTTAGGGAAGGCGTGCCCAACCAAGGAAAGGCTGCCAGGCACTGTGGGTGTTTCCCGTCACACTTGCAGGCTGAAGAGGAAGAGGAAGCACCGGGCTGGGTGATGCACTCACTCCAGCTAATCTTGCAGTGCTGAAATTCCCGGTGTCTCCTTCTTGCACGAGAAAGGCCCAGCAGTTGCAGAAGCTCTTGCATCCAGTATCTCTCCACATGTGCAGAAGCCATGTTCCCATCGCCGTGTTGACTCCAAGCCTTGTGACCCACTGTGCAATCTGAAGAGGTGTGCGCGGCAGCCTATCTTGTCCTATATAAGGTGTGTTGTCACTGGGAAGATGGAGTGACAGCCTTTCCAGGGCACCCGGCAGGTCATGTAAGCAGTGCTTAACAAACCCAGGCTCTCTTGGGAGTCACATGGACACCTCACAAACCTGCATTTTGTGCCATCTGAGAATGAGCTGTCATCCATGCCTTGTGCCAGCTGCCCATGGGATGTGGCCTCAGTGATGCTATGTGCGTGACTCCACATGGCTGCTAACAAAATAAAGCCATTTCTCAGGGAGTCCCAAAAGGCTTCGCAGTTGTCTGGGGAGCTGAGTGTGGGAGAATTTGGGGCTGGTAGGCAAAAGAGTCCAGCTATCATTCCACATGCTCCAGCTGAGGAAAATACAAACCTGTGCAGGAATCTAGTGTGGCCACAAACTCACAAAAGGGCTGATCACAAAGATCAAACTATGTTAACAGCTCCACATGGAAAGACTTTAAAGAAACCATTGCAAAACATTCTTAAGGAAGTGTTTCAGAATTGCGTAAGGAAAGAAATATTCTCCAGGAGATCAAGATAGGCAACTATGTAAGTACATCCTATTACATGCTAAATTAAATCACCATTGCAACATGATACTGTGCTAAAACTCACGGACATCAAAGACAAGCGTGACTCTTCTTAGGTCAGGTCAAGAAAACACAGATTAAAGAAAGACAAATTTGTAGCGGCAAACATTGCTGAATATTCATTATAAAAAATGTAAGGGAGCCACATGTTACTAAAGCACGTGGAAACCCGTCTAAGCAGCAATTGCATGCAGCTCTCACATGGTTTTGATATTTTGACCCTATGTGATGTAATGACTAAAATCTACTGAATTAGATCACATTGAAGAGAGATGACATGAAAGGAAAATTAATTATTCCCTGTATTTCCACAAGTCCAAGACAATGATAAGGTCAGACTCGCTAGCTGTTGGTAAAAACATTTGTGCGATTGACAAAGAGAAATCCCTATTGCTTTGGAGGCTCAACATTGCAGCTTCATGCTAAAAAACAGTGGGAAAGGTCAGGGTGGGCTAAAAGATGTCTCTGGAGGCATAACTATCTGTTCCTGCAGCAGCTGAGGAGTTCTCAGTGGTATGATAGGAGCTATCCCAGTTTCACAATTTTAGCTGAAAGTCTGACCTTTTTCAGAGGTGATAAGAGGGCAGCAGCTGGATGTGAAAAAGCAACACACAGTACATGGGAAAATGGGAAATAAGAAACTTTCAACATAAATCAAAACTTAGAGAATATAGAAAAAACATGGTTTCCAAGGGCGACAATAGGAAGCATATATATACATATGTATATAAGCAAATATAAAGGAAATGTGTATGAGGAGAAAGCAAAATCCTGTCAAAGTTGTATATTTACTGCTTCACAGAGATAGCAAAATAATTACTAATGATGCAGCTAAAGCAGGAATGCTAACAAAACACTTAGTTCTGTGTTGGGAAAGGTGAATATTATGAACTGCTTTGCAACACATAGCCATACAACACATATTAAGACAGAACAGAGATCACTCTTACCAATTAATTCCAAAAGCGTAGTCTAGAAGGATTCTTGACTGTCTATGGTTCAGCTGTATTAATTCTTAGGATACTGCAGAACTGCAGAAAATTGAGAGAAAGTGAATATTGTGCCAGTTTTCAAAAGCAGCAGGAGGGATGTGGTAAGGTGACAGTAGATAGGTTACCCTGGCTGCCATTGGGCACAATATCTGATTAATAAAAAGTCAGTTACCATATATTACCACTCTTGGTTGTCTTGCTATTCCTCAAAATGTGGGCTGGTAGTCATACACACCAAATGATCAGTCATCCCTGAAGTAGTTAATAGCAATACCTATTTCAAGTCAAGAGTTAGTTTCAAGTTACATACATTCTTCTCATTTATGTTTCGTATGTTTTGTATAGCATTTATTACTGTATGCATGTTTATATTAAATAGAAGTTTCAGCGTACAAAGCAATTATACACTGAAAACTGCACTCCACCACAAAAGGGAGTGTTTTGCCTGAAAAGGATCGATGACATGTAATTAGTTAGCCTTAGGACAGTCATTAACTAGTATAACTTACTGTCTGGACAGCAGATGGTTCCACCCAGTCAAATTCCATAGGTATGTTTGTGTGTGTATATATGTATTTATATACATATAACAATAGCTGGGGAGATTTGGAGTAAAAATGATGTCTGAAACCCTTTCCATGAAGGCAGAAGTAAGGGACCTACCTGACTTACATATGAACTGAATGCCTAGCTATATGGTTTGGTAAAGAGCGTAAGAGCTGTATAGCTGGGAAATAGACAGGAAACAAGGACGGGAAAGCTGTTGGCAGTTGATCTTAATAAAGATAGATATAATTGTGCAGGTTTTGTTTTTGTTTTAATTTAAATCTATTTCTATTAAGCTTTGTGAAAGTCTTACTTATATGTGGATTACGCACAGAAATTCTTCTTTAATTTCCTTCTCTGAGGCACGTACTAGAGGTGATGTCAGTGTACTGCCAAAACTGAGGTGTCCTGTTCCTATGGATGCATTGATCTTGCAAACCAGGGTTCTGGAGCTGTCTTTCAGTGACCAGAGTGCAATAAAGCTGTAAAGGCTGTAAAAGGGATTACAGGGTGTTCCACCAGTAAGGTACATAGGATAGTAAAATGGTGATGCAAGGTGGCTGCACGGAAAATAAATCTTTCTGGGGTTAGCATCAGCGGGAGGTTCCCTGTAAGATGATAAGCAGTTTTGGTAAGCCCTGAGCTACCTTCTGGAAGTCAGTCAGTATAAAATAATGGGGGTTTTAATACAAAGAAACTTATTTTGTTCTATCCTGCAATTTCAGATTTTTTTCCTCACAGTCTATCGTGCAGAGATAGTAAGATTTTGTTATGCAAAGACTGGAAAAAAGTATATATTACTAAGGTTAAGAATTGCTAGCTATCTGATTTCAGAATTAGTCCTTGGTGAGAAACATTGCTGAAAAAAGTTTTCTTCTGAGGAATTTTTAAAGAGTTAACCAGTCTCAAACTCTATTCAACATTTTCACGAGTGATTTGGAAATAGATGTGACATCCTGACCGGCCAGATTTGCAGTAGAACAAGGATTGATGGAGTGCTGAGTAATACTGAGGACAGGGCAATCGTACAGCACGATCTGACCTGCTTGATAAACTGGCCTGATTAACCACAGCTAATTCTAATGCACTGAAGCGTGAACTTATGATTAAAGGAATGACAAATGTATGTTATGATTTACCCCCCCCTTACGAAAGGGAAGACTGTAGTGTGGAAAACACTAACTCACCAGCTTATGGAAGACAAAAAACTCAGCAGAAGTCTTTAATGGCAAATAAGGACAACTGGATTCTGTATCTAGAAACTGGGAAGTCATTTATATGTAAGAACATAAGCCTAACAAGGCGATGTTCATCTCGGTGTATAGCAGTTGCGGGAAGAGTACTGGAATCTGCATTTGAAAGAGGGACAATGAAGAGCTGGAGGAAGTGCAAGAAGAAAGATACAGCTGGATATAACAAATAAAGGTTTTTTATAATGAGAACTCAATGGGCTGAACCTACTGTTTTGACAAAACCAAGACTGTGATGTAACCTTGGTATATTTTATAAAATCGACCCTAATGAAGAAACAGTGGTTATGCAATGGCTTTTAAGTTACTAGGAAAAGATTTATCAAGAACTAATGTCTGGTCTCTAGGCAAACTAAATGAGGCTGGAAACCAGGTGGGTACTTATTGCTGGAAGATGATCACCCACTAGAACATACTTCCATGAAATGTGGTGACTTCACCATTCCTGGTATCTTTAAAAGAGGGGTCATTTTTCTTCAAGATAGACTTTGGTCAGCCACAGGTGAAAAGGATTAATGTTTAAGTAACTGCATGGCAGGAAACAGGTCTGACATCTAACAAGGTGACCTGCTGGTACTTCTGGCTTTTATAAGTCTAAGGGAAGAAATAAGATGAATAATCTAGTACAAATACAAAACTCTATTCACTGTTTTACTTTGTTCTTCCACAGCATAATAGGAGCTAACCAGAGCTAAACAATTCAAGAGCTCTGTACAGGGTTATAAAATGGACTTACTAAAGAAGTGCAAGCTGGTAGGACCATTTAGAAACCAATGGTGGGAAAACCATGCCCCAGAAAACCATCCCTCAGTGTTTTGCTAAAGGCTTATCATTATGTACTTGCAAACAAGGACTACAAAGGCAAAGGATGCAAACAACCTAAATATGCCTTCAGGCTTAACTTTAAACTCCAAGAGTTTCACAGGCCTTCCTCACCTCTCCTAAGACCTTCCAGTCTTATTTACTGCAGCCTACTGCTGCTCCTTGCTGAACCTCCTGTTTCGGTTTCACATGTGAAAGGTGTAAAAAGCCTCCTTCAAGCTTGTTAAATCTTGAGTTAGGCCTAACTGAGCAAAACCACGCCCCAGAAAATGTCTCAAATGAGACATTTTGCAAACAACCACAGTCATTTAAAAGAGCCTATCCATTTGGGGGGCATCCTAGAAGAAAAAGCAGCCACAAAACCACGTGGGAGATACTCAGCTCCCCAGTGACGTGTGAACAGCTGAAGCTGGAAGCACCAGTGATAACTCTGTAAGAATATTACATTTGACCTGTTTCTAGCTGTGAGAACCAGCCCTTGAGAGGTTCACACTGACTGGGCAAAGAAAGTGAACTGGGCATGAGAAAATCAGTCCAGGCTGACTACAAGAAGACCAACTCTCAGAGTTTCATTCTGGAAGGATAAATGTGAAGTGAAGAAGAGCCGAGAGCCAGAACTTGTCCATAATCCACAAAAAAATATCTTTTGAGAATCTACCCTGGACAAACCACACTGTTAAACCTATAACTTTTCAGCGGTACAGAAATAAAAGCGTGACTATATTCAGAGAGCTCCCTTACAGGAACAAGGCTGGCATTTCACAGATACCTCACCAAGCCACTGACACTCCTCCCCTGTATTTTAAAACAGGGAGCTGCACAGAGCACTTTTGTCCTTGGCTGGCGTGTCATTACAGAAACACTGTGTCCTGCTCTCTCTACCAGGCTCTGATGAGGCTATTTAAAGCTTCGGAGTGACATGACTTAGCCAAGCGCGCTGTGGATACCTTTATCTACTAATTTGGAAAGTAGAGATAAAATCCTGCACGAGCCTTAAAATGTGGCTGGAAGCCACAGAGACCACCCCAGCAGCACCCTACCCTGCTACCAAAATCTCACCATGTAAACCTAATACAGAGTCCTGTACACCAGGCGCAAGTATAAATCGTGAGAGGAGCGGCTGGAGAGCTGCCCTGCAGAAAGGGACCTGGGGGTGCTGGTCACAGCAGGCTCAATAGGAGCCAGCAGCGTGCCCTGGCAGCCCAGAGGGCAAACCCCATCCCGGGGTGCATCAAACACAGCAGAACCAGCCCCACAACTTAAGAAGGGTGTGAAGGTCCTTGAATGCATCCAGAGGAGGGCAACAAAGCTGGAAGGAACGTTCTGTGAGGAGCGGCTGAGGACTCCGGGCTTGTCTAGCTTGGAGAGAAGGAGGCTGAGGGGCGACCTCATTGCTCTCGGCAGCCTCCTGAGGAGGGGACGTG
>JAVKLA010000031.1:18603268-18617895 GCA_034782735.1 Sagittarius serpentarius | reverse complement strand
CCTAGAGAGGTGGTCGATGCCCCAAGGCTGTCAGAGTTTAAGAGGCATTTGGACAATGCCCTCAATAACCTGCTTTAAATTTTGGTCAGCCCTGAGCTGGTCAGGCAGTTGGATAGATGATTGTTGTTGGTCCCTTCCAACTGAAATATTCTATTCTATTCTATTCTATTCTACTCTATTCCTTCTACAATCCAAAGAATTTTAACACTGAAATGCAATCACAGGTGGTTTCAGTAGGCTACAAATTGTAGATGCTGTACTGTTATGTACGCTGAGAAACTCAACACAACCTAAGCTTCATCTTCCAACCTAACCTTCTAAAAGTACTACAGCATTAAAAAAAAAGAGAAATGCATGCATATGTTGGGTAGGCTTTACTTATTTTGAGATATTTGTCACATGCTGTAAAAATAAGATGGTCCTATTTTTATTATTGCTTTCAATATTACTTTGATTAATAAAATAGATACCTACAAAGAATTAGGGAATTTCTACCATCTGTTAGTAACTGAGAAGTGAATGCTCTGGGAGGAAGATAAAATAACTCGCTTGGTCTGTAAAGTATTAGTGTGTTTTATGTTATTAATTCAACCAAGAGCATGGGTTACTTGCAATGAACTTAATCAAAATAGGATTATCCATGTGTTTGGAAAGAAATACTCTTGCGTACTCATATTGCTATGACTGTGCGATCCAGGTTTGCAAGTTTTTTAACCTCATGAGGCTGTTTCTCTACTGGTTTATATTTTTTTTTTTTCAATGAACAAGTAAATGATCTTAACCCTGGGGAACAAATCAGGCAGTGAGAGGCATGCAAGAGGAGCTGGAGGATCTTTGCTATGGTTGCAAGCAAAGCGCTCTTCTGTCTCCTCCCTCCTGGGAACAGTGACAGAACCCTAGGTTAGACAACATTTTATCATGGCACACTTGGCCCATATGGGCAAATTATGCCATATATGTGCGTGTCTGTGCTGCGTTTGGTGCAGAGCCAGCCCGAGAGAAATTCCAGCTCCAGAGGCACAGATTCTCCTGCAGCAGCTTGCCATGCAGAAGGATGTACTTGCTATAGCAAACCTTCCCACACCTTCCAGAGATCTCTGTAGTTCTGCACCTTACTTGTCTTCCTCACAGCTGGCACAAGGCTCGCAGCAACTCTATAGTTAAAATAAATATTTGCTGTCTCAAGAGGGAAAAATAACATTCCTGGAGAAGGATATCCTCTTTAGATGCCCTACTGCAAACACAAAATCTTTCTTCTTGCACCAAGACCATGTAAAGCCCGTTGTCCCCCATGTGGGTGCCTCCTAATTCTGCAGGTGCCGAGCTTATGCAAGACTCAGCCAACAGCAAGGGTAGGCAGAGCTGATGAATTCAAGGGCCTGCACATCCTTGCTCTTGTTTAGAGGAGGTTTAAAGCCAGCAGTGTCGCTATGTTCAGCTTGTATTTCTAGTTACTACACTACTACCACTCACACCAGGAGTGGGAAGGAGGACAGGTAGCCAAGAAGCAGTGAGGAAGCACGCAGAGGAGCTTGGTGGTCAAGCAGTGGAGAACTTCATCAACACTCTTTTGCCTTCTTGGGTGATCTGGTACCCATGGCCTGTGTCTCCTCTGCCTCTGTCCAAAGCCTCCCTTAGAGGTGATCTATGCCCACAGGATGCCGTATGACACGTGCCTTTCTTTCTCTGAACACTTTCCTACCATGCGCCATGGTCGCAGTCACAAACCTGGCCCACTTGCTGCTTGCCTCACCACCAACCTCGCAAACACAAAACACAAACCGCGTTAATAAAACACACTTTTAATGTGGTCTGCCCTGAACATGTCAGACTTAAATGTTTCAAACTCTTTCTCAAGGCAACTAGCACCATGCTCATTATCAGCTTAGCAGCTTCTTCCTCCTGGCTGCCCATCCTCTGTCCCATACAGTGACTTGGACTCCACTGTTGCAGCTGAATTGCAATGAATTGCCACAGTGAAATTCTTTGGAGAAAAAAGTTTCTCTTCAGTCTCTTCTTTGTTCATCTGAGATTGCCATTTAGTGGGGTTGAGCAGGAATCCCGTGAAGCCTGCTGGCCAGTTGTAAGGGAGCTTCAGTCTCTCGGCAGGTTAAGGGACACAAAAGCATAGTCCCTTGTCTGACATCATTATTTCTTTTTCTGCCTTTTCCGTTCCACTGCTGTGTGCAAGGCCTGCATAATGAGGTCTTTGTTATTCAGGATGTTGTATTCACCCAGCTGAACCAGACGGTCATACGCTTTCTCAGTGTATTGAATTGAATATGTTGAATAAGGGGAACAGCAGCCATACAGATCAACTTTGCCATCTTCCATCTCTGACTCTGAGCGCTTCTGACCTAGGAGGAAGGGGCGACAAATCACTGCTGAGCGATGGGAGTTACTCTAGTCATAAGCAAGCAAACTGTTAACAGAGCAGGGAGAGGAGATGTCCCTCCGCAGAAAGAGCTCGTAATCTAAAGTACTCTTGCGGGTTTAAAAAATTTTTTTTAACAAATAAATTTTTATCAGATTGACAGCTCAGTCCCCGGCTCAGGTGGATATCAGCTGCTTCATGTGATGAGGGGAAAAAAATGGTGATTATTCCTCTTACATGGGTGTACACCACAATTCTGAGCTGTACCTTTGGCTCGCATAGATACATCAAAGTTACCTGCAAACTAACTATCTTAGGGACTGAAACAGCACAGCCATGGCATAAAATCTGACATGGTAAAAAAGGTAACTTTGAGCAACAGAGACATTGATGTGTTGAAATGAGCCAACAGTAAAGTTCAGGGGTTGGAATATTAAATATACTCCCTTTAATAGGCTAGCCATGATGTCAACCTTTTTTTAAATGTTTGATTACTTACCTGGTGCTTTGTATTTTTGGAAGGTATCATTAATTAGTGGGAAAAATAGCAGTACTGGCGCTCCTGGAGTTTCAGCACCGTCAAAGAGGTAACATTCCTTCAGGTTTTTCCTGTCTTTTTCACTCAAGTCCACCCTGGGAAAAAGGATTCCCTGCTCCGAGCAGTACTTGCAGGTCTGGTCCAGAGCCTGAGTCAATGAACGGAACAGTACTAAGACTTAAAGAGGATTTCGGGGTGCGGGATTTCTTGGAGTCCATTAACAAAGAGGGCATTTTCCAAGGTAGCTGTGTGAAAGCTCTGAAACCCCTACTGGAAAGCACTGCAGCATTGGAGAGAAGGTTTTTGTTTTCCCCGAGTTCTTAGCACAAAACAGTTGTATCGTACAAGAAAAACAAATGAGAATATGTACAGCCTATAAATGAAGTATCACACTGCAGCATATAAGCTAAAAATTCTAGTGGTTAAGACTTTTAGTAGCAGCAGCAATATAGAAAGCACCTAAGTCTTAAAAACTTCCAGCTACACAGCTGTTGAAGAAGAAATAGAGACTGCTTCAATTCCTCTCACCTTTATCTGGGATCCTGCACTGTAATTTAAATGCAGGATGACATCCACCTTTCTCTCTGGTTTTAAAAGTGGCATGACGCTTGTATTGATGAAAAACCCCGTGTCTACCAGAGACAGGAATTCCTCTGATTGTGTCAGCTGGTTGGGAAACGTGTCTAACACAGTATCTAAAAGGAAAGATTTTTCTTGCTGTAAGTGCAGTACTGCAAAACCGGTTAGCCCATTTTCCACTCTCACATGGTGACCACAGAGCCCTAACTGGTTACGGTCTTCAGGGAAGGGAGATTCGATGTATCCCTTCTCTTCTGCCCTCCCAGCTCCAGCCACACGCAGTCTTGGGCCTGCAGTGGCAACATTTACGAAGGGGGTTTCTTGTGCCTCCCCACCGAGTGTCTCTTCAAGCAGAGGGAGAACCCCCATGAGGACCCGGTGCCCCTGCCTCGGGAGGTGCGTGCCGCCAGCAAACCATTGGCGTGGAGCTCAACACCGCGCCATGCTACACCCTGGTGGGCCACAGCTGATCGGTCTAATAGTGATTCCGCCCAAACATGGCCTCTAAAACTTGGAGAATGGGTTTAATACCAAATCCGGGTTTTTGGTTTGTTCTGCTGGTTTATCCTCTCTCCCGGCAAACAGGTCTTCTGTTACCTTTCCACCTGCAGAAGTGCTTGTTCTCCAGGTAGTCCTTATGCATCTGGAAACCCTTTAGGAAGCTGTGCTCCTGGGCAACGCAGGGGCGGTCGGTGAGAGCGCCGCGGAGAGCGCTGCCCAGGGGGCCGGGAGGGGTGAGCAGGCGAGTCCTCAGCTCGTGGGGCTTCAGCTCTGGGAGGGGTTCCTCCTCTGCAGAGGGAAAGGCTGTTACATTCTACCTGCCTAGAGCAAGGTCATTGCCCAAGATGTCAAGGTAAGTAAAAAAAAAAAATCAGCTTTTTATTTACTTAAAAGGCCTAGGATGAAAAGACTCAACGAGCACAAGTGACCAAATGAAAAAGAACGTAAAGCCCTACTCTTACCAGCCAAATACCATTTCCTTACACAGTCCAGACTTAGATAAAAAAACAAGACCCAGTATCAGGCAGCAATAAAAATCCAGACCAGACATATGCGCACTTGTGGAACAGACTGAATGTAGGCTTTGGAAAAGGAGAACTGTTGTACTTACTTACTTGAATTACAGTAGCTCCTACTTTATGTAAGCAAAATCTTTTTGCTTTATTAATCATTTACAGATCAATTTTATTATTCCTGAACATTTTACTCATCTGCCAGCGTCAGTGTTGAGCCCCTAGCAAGCACATAGGTCACAAGACTGGAGATTTTTAAATTATCCAATTCCGCTTTGCAGTATGAGATTTTGAATCCAATTCCTTCCAGAAAGGCAATGTGGCCTTTGAAGAAACACTCAAAAAAATGCCAGATATACTGTGCACATCTCACATAGCAGATGGGTATGATGGTTTACCTAACATTAAGTTTATCTAACAATAAATACACAGTAAGGAAGAAGTATCATAATTTACCTATGTTGTAGATTTTGTCCCGGGTCCACCTGTGCCAGAAATCTTCTGATGAATGGGACAAATTCCAGATATATAACACATTCAATGAAAATAAACTACTCCACATGCCTGTAAAAGGAAAGAGCTTTCCAACTCAAACATTCACACATCATGAATCGCAAAACTGTAATCATGAGATGAAATCTGCGAGGTTTATGCTTTTCCTTAGTTTCTTTTAAATGGATGATGTGTCATTTTTATTTGGCAGCTGGTTTTTAAAACCTTATTTTGGTAGCTAGTTTTTGTCTTACCTTACCTAGGGCTGGAGAGATATGTTTTAAGAATGGTGAGATTTTTGTGAATTAATATGTTTTAAGGACCTTGGGTTTTCAGAAGAAAACCCCAAGTATCACAAGACTTGTATAAAAAGAAAGGATGGAAGTTTGCAATTTGAGGTATTTGATGGGGAATTATATTGATAAGGGTGTAACTACAAAGTGATCTTACAGCCTCTGCAATTGTAGGCTTGGCTTTTTGACAATAAGCCTGTTAACACACTGAGGGATCAGTTTTGACGGTGCATTTCTGAGCTGGAGAAAAAATTTCTTTGGTTATCCCTTAGGGCACAAGTTCTCACTGTTTTTTTGGTTCAGGAAGTGCAAATGTATGCACATCCAGCATAGGCTTAGGCTAAAACAGTACAACGTCTCCCTCACTCTAAGTGGCCAGTCAAAGAGAAGTTTGGATCTCGAATCAGTCACAACTTGACAGCTTGTCTCTTTGTCTGGAAAACACGTATCCATGCTCTACTTCAGTCAATAGAAAAATGCTTCTGGCTCTGACTACGCTGTTTTCCCCCCAGGCTTGCCCAGGCAATGTGGAAACTGGGGCCAGTGATGTGTGGCCAAAGCAGACTCTCTGGAGCAGGGGGGACCTGGCATGCCCAAACACACCCCGATGAGGTGGAGAATCGGCACGAAGGCTCGTGTAAACTGTGTATAGGAGGCACACAAACTACTGACTACCTGTGAGACAGGCAAGAGGCTCTGGATTTCACCCTTCTGGAGCAGCATGAGCAGAACTGTGGATTCCCAGGGACCTGAATTTTATTGTTGGACTGGAAGCAATAACAGATTTTTATTCAAAACTAGCTTTAAGAATGAAAATAACTATTTGTCTGTCGCTTTGAATTTTCTTTTTTTACAGTGAACTGAATCCATTATAGTAAGTATTAATTCAGCAATGAGATATTTATCCTCTCCAGTGAAACTGCTCTGTAAGTCACGCACCAGTGCTTTATTAGTGCTTAGTTTATATAGCTCACAATTAAAAAAAGAAATAAAAATTATTCAGATGTTTTTAAGATCTTACCTTCTAAGAAGCAGATCCGGGATTCAGGGACCTTCTTCATCAACCGACCCATGAAGAACTCACTGCCAAAATCCTCAACACGAACAAAAGCTCCATATTTTTGCAATCCCACCTCATAAGGGGTGAACTCCACCCATTCTGTGAGAAGGAACACAAAGAAGAGGACAAAGTTTTACTGCAGCCCCTTAGCTGTAGATAAAAATGATGTTTCTATCATGGGAATGAAAGGGTTAAAAATTAAAATAATTTCTGCAGTTAAGTCTAGTATTTCAGACCAATAGCAATGAGTTACAAGCATGGTACAAAAGAAAACTCGTGAACATGAGAAGTCTTTGGAATATTTTTGAGTCTGTTGCATAGACAGTCAAACTTTCACAAATGACCACAAGGACATTATACAAATACACTTCAGCTGAGGTTCTGGTCTTTAAATGAGAGGGCTTTTTTTAGACTGTCTAAAAAGGCTAAGACAGGATTTACCAGCTTAGATATAAAGACAAATGATTCTCAGAAGCCTTATAATTACCTTTGAAATCCAGAGTGCTGTAGTTGTTCTTGACATTGACTGCAGTGTAGATAGGCAATGGGTTCTGACCACGATCAATGGCCCGTTGCTGATCAGAGAGTCTATGGTTGTCTTTCTGTGATTCCAGAAATATGGTTACACTGAGATGAAAATTAGCACAGGAAAGTTTTCTCTGCATCTAAGCTTGTAGGGCAGAAAAATTTCTGCCTCTGTTATATAATGCGTGCTGGCCTTAAATTCTGAAATGTTCCGTATTTTTCAAAATGCCTGTGAGCATTCTGTTACTGAAATATCTGCAGGCATCAGTCTGATGCCAGGTTATTTGATGATCCATTAGGATGAAAATGGAAGGAAACGATGAAGAGCAGAAAGCAATACTTCTAATATAAACCGGCTTTATGTGTTACGCTGCACGTCTATTTAAGACGTCTCACATATTTCAAAAGTCTGCAGGTCCGTTTATTAATACCTCTCATGGGCATTAAGATAATGTCTATAATTTTGCTATTTCTAAATAAAATACTTGCAGAATATGCCCCCAAAAGATCTTAAAATATAATATTTTTTTCAAAATGTTAGTCTTGGAGTTTTCTCAGAAAAACATACCCAAAATCTCACAAGCAAGAATGCTGATTTCCACCGTGGCTGGGTATCTAAAAGACTGCCACTAAATGTTTTGGAAACGGCTGTGCATCTGCGTACACACGGTCTCATAGCAAACTACTTCTCTCAGAACAAACAGGAAAATATCTTCTCCAGAAATTAATTTTCAGAATATTGTAAGCCACTGTAAATGCTGCTTTATGACATACTGTACCCCATCATGCAACAAAGATTCCAGGACAAGCCCCCAGAGATCTATAAAAGATGTTTTGCGGCCCTCTCTTTTCCGTTGACACAGCTGCTTTTTGTAATACTTCAAATACTCCAAGGAAAGGGAATTTATTTTGCATTTTGTCATATGTTTTCGAGCCTCACTGATTTGCTTGTCAAGATCCTTTTGTGACCACTCAGCATCTCTGTACAAGTTTGACATGGTCCTAGGAAGAAGATACATTGAAGAGGGAAAAAAACACACTAAGGTTTGAAGTACACAATGGCTACATGTTAAGTTTCTATTTTAAATTCTTGATTTGAAATTACAAAAAGGTTTTCTGTCTACAGTTCCCTAAGAAACGATCACATTCCCTTTGAAGTCACAGTCATTATCCCTGACAAAATGGCCTGAGCAATTTTCCATAAGCTGTTCTTAGAAAAACGCTTGTTTTAATGTTGTTGCACATTATGTGACTTTCCCCCATGAAAAGACTTTAATCTGTTGATTTTGGAAGAAGATCAAAAAAATAGGACTGCTGGGAAATTCCTATAGTAGACTACCGCATGTCAGCCCCAGCCTACTTCAGCACGTTGGTGTCATCAGGAGGACTGCAGCCAAGAGCTGACCAGTCTTACTTACCATGTAGTACCAGACAGGCCAGTCAGGTACGTGGCACAGTCCAAGACACTGAGTTTCTTGAGTCCCCGCAGGCTGCCATACAGCGCGGTCAAAGACCTCATCCCTCCTCCCGTAGTCATGATGGCCACCACTGGGGTCTGTGCAACACACAGACAGAAAGGGCTAGCGTCAGACCGCGGACTGCCGCTGACCGTGGCTCTCAGCAGAGACCTCCTACTACACAAAGCCTGGCACCACCACACGTGCTCGGACGCAGGCTTCTTTCCAAGCGATTTCTACTGAAACATAAGCTACCGCTTATTTTATAAAGGGGAACAGGAATAAAAGTAACGACAATTTTTGCTTAGACAACTGACACTTGTCTCTAACGTGTTCAACATGGATGTCTGGTAAAAAAACAAGTGAAAATGGATTAATTCAAACCAAAAGAGACAGCAGTAAGAGAGAAAAAATCAGCTGTAAAAGCAGGAATTAAAAAGAAATCTCACAGGTCAAAGAGAGGAGGAAGGATTATCAACAAGGATAACAATCATAGGGTAAAGACTGTGGAAGAAGCCATTTCTGTATAAGGAATATCTAGCCTGGCTCGCAATGAAGGTGGAGCAGAAGAAGAGTTAAACTCAGGATAGCAACTGCAAAGAACACAAACGGCAGGGTGAGATTAGAGGTATGGGGCAGTATTGGAAGTGTACATCAGTTTAAAGACAAGGAAAGACCAGAAAAAAATTTAACTGGGAAGAAAAAGAGTTCGTGTTACACTGTTATGCCCCCACTGCTAAGCACTCGTTAGATGTTTTGAATGTTTGCCCCACAGACCTCATGGACCAGCAGATCCTGTTCCAGCTGCAGGACCTTCTTCAGAGCAGGAGCAACATAATTCTGCCGTTTGCATAGAAAGTCTTGCTCCTGCACGCAGAGGTCAAACCCTAAACGCACATCAAGGTGGTCTGGGCTGGAGAAGAGATCAGGAAAAAAAGAATATTCCATTTTGTTATTGGTAGACAAGCTCAGAGTTTCCAATACAAGGAAATAAACCAGATCCACAAAGAACCATGTTTACAAGAGGAACCTTTCTTATACTCCCAAGCAGGTATACAATGCTGCATGAAACAATGACAGAAAAAGGGACTGCTAAATTTCTAATCATTTATCAAAAGAAAACCTAAGGAAAGACATTCCTGCAGATAATTTCTGAGACATCTGCTGTCTGGATTCTCTCATACGTTAGCCTGCGCTGAGAGCTGTAACAAAAACTTCTGACATTTGTCTTGAAGTAGGCAGCAAAGTTTACCTACTGATCAACAGTACCAGGCGATCTGCTGCGCTTTTACACAGTGTTAAAGAAAAGGCTAAAGACTGTGCTGAGCATAGCACTGACTAGCATAACTGGCTTGTAATATTACTTCTGTTTTATGCATCTTTTTCATTATTCATGTCTCATTATGGCTTATCTACACATGTTGTTAATTTTACACATATAGTTTGCTTTCAGGTCCTGTGAATTCCACGTCACTTGGTCGTACAACCTACTATCCCTACTGTGAGTGCCTCCTCCCCGGTAAAGAGCCAAGGGTGAGATGTGCTCAGCTAAGGATGAGCCAGCCTCCAAGAGCAGCCAAGTCTCTTACCAGTCTTCTGCTTTCGCGTATAAATCAAATCCTTTATCCTGGAAAGCAAGAATGCAAACAGTGTAAGTGTGACAACCTGCTTTAGCACGCCTCCCCTGCAGCCCCAGGAGGAATTTTAGCTTGTGCCATCCTAGCAATGTGGGTAGAAATCGGGAGCTCTGAATAATCCAGCAATGTACGTGAATTGACTGCAGTGGTTTATTGTCAGGGAAGTTGTTCAGTAATTCCCAACATTTTCTGGTGAATGTAATGTCTGAGGACAGCTGCTGTTTACAGAGGAAAGGAATGATAATATATACCTTACCCACCTCTACTAACATTACCTCTCTTAGGCAGCCAGCCAGGCTGCAACCACACTACTATTCTCCACAGCGGCATTTGCTCCCCCCTTTCTGTGGCTTACACCCCCCAACAGCCGTGATCCTTTCATTCTAATATGGAATTTTAACCATGAATCTAAAAGTGCTTTGCAAAGCGTGGTCAGCATCAGCAAAATACTGGCGCTACCTCAGTTGGTTCAGGTGCCCCACTGGTGTGTGTTTAGCATGTTTTTAGCATGAAGTAAGATCAGGATGGAGTAACAAGATCCCCTGTGTTCCCACACCCATTCACACAGACAAGGCACTACCAGGCCTTATCACCTAAAGGCCTACCACTGTTAGGTTGTGGTATTTTTGTCTGCAGGCTTTGATCATCGGAAAGTACCCTGATAATCACCAGGGGGTTGCAGAGTTCCACACTCAGCTTTCTCAGCCTCTCCCACAGAAGAGCAGGCACTCACCTCTGCTAAGATCATGTTTTTTCCACTTGGAAGGGAATGAAGTTCTACGTTTGGAAAGTCTGTATCATGCACGCAGGAGCGCTGAAAAAATACAAATATATCCAAGTTTGTATTGTAAGGAATGTTACTCTCTTTCCTCAATGCAAATTCATGTTACTATTTATGGTGCATGTTATTTTACACGCCATTATTATGTTTTATAAAGTCCACTTGTAACATACAAAGGAGGGAGGTCGTTTCTTCCCTGGTAGTGTAACATCCAGCGTTGGCTGCTTGTATCTGGCGTAGTGGAATTTGGCAGGAGAGGAGGAGCTGAAGACCAGATCAGATCCCAGCATAATGTCTTGGGTCCCCTCATAAGAGCCTTGCACTTTAAAGGAGAATTCTTTCTCTAAGGAAGTGACACAAAAGCAGACACAGAGTAGTTTTCTCATCAAAATTGGAGACAAAGGTTCTTACAGAGTCTATCACAAGGCTGCTCTCATGTTTCGGATTTGTTGAGTATTTTTTCATTCTTACATTAAGCCAATTGCCTTCATAATATTAGCACATCAGGATTTAAAAATAGCTGATGGAGAAATAACCTCACTTGATAAAGATTTCTTCTGCTTTTTCTTCTTCTTCTTCTTCTTCTCAACCACCTGAACTTCCAAGCAGCAGATCTTGCGAGACTGTAAGAGACACAAACAATAAAATACCTCATGGCAAGGAATTTTCCAGTCTGAGATTCTGTTTCCTAGTCTAAGCTCCTACTGATGATGATACGAATTCTACACAGGCAGTGCACCTGTGTCCCGAGGAAAACATTTTCTCTCAACCGTGTCCTCGATTTCAGATGCTGGCTGGAACAGGAGGAGCCTCGGAGAAAGTAGATGCAGCCAGGGCAAGGCTGGGGGTGCGGTGTGGATGGACAGGGCTTGCAGAAGGGAGAAGGTAAGGGCAAAGTGAAAAACAGCACTCCCAGGATCCCGACAGAGATGCAGAGGACTGATTTACACACAAATAATGAAGAAACAAAGCTAATAAATGAGCAAATGGCATGGTCAGGAAGTCCCTGTGCAAAAAGCGCGGTTATGAAAGCAGGAAATGACGTGTGCCTGGGACAGGACAAACCCCGCTGCTTTGGCGATACGGGAATTCGGGAGGAGTGATGTCCAAAGGAGAGTTCACTGCTGCACCGATGTCTCGGACCTAAACCACTTCCACGTGTTGCCTTTGGAACACCAGAGGGATGCTAGCATGGGGCATCTCCCTGCTGTTCCTCCAGCCGCAGCCTCTCCGCAGGTGCCATCCACACGGATGTGTCGTGAAGCCAGTGACGAAGTGGGAAATCACAGTGTTTCAGTGCTGGCTTTGCTCAGTCAAAGGGTATGTTGGCCTGATGACTGTGAGTCAAGTGAAACAAGTGTGGCAACAGGACAAGAAAGATGACAAAACATGACACTCACCGCTACTACTCCATTAGTAATGATGGTTTCAGGAGGGCCAGAACTAGGAAACAGAAAGAAAAATATATTTTTAATAACTCAGTGTAATTACAGTATAA
Organism: Sagittarius serpentarius; assembly: GCA_034782735.1. Taxonomy (NCBI): domain Eukaryota; kingdom Metazoa; phylum Chordata; class Aves; order Accipitriformes; family Sagittariidae; genus Sagittarius; species Sagittarius serpentarius. The sequence goes on along the minus strand of JAVKLA010000031.1, from coordinate 18,605,648 downwards.
TTCATGAGACACACCCTTCTCCTGATTTTCCTCTTTCTTATTTTTAGCTGTGTATTGGATTTGAAAGAAAAGTCCCAGGACGCTCGCGATACAAGTTTCCTCACTCTACTCTGTCAAGGCACAATCGTCATCCTACTGGCTTGTCCAGTCCTGGAGCTCAGCAAAAAAACCCCAAAAGGTACTGCGGGCCAAACCACGTAGTGATTTTATGCTGAGCCCCAAGCTGAGGCTGCAGATGGTTTCACGGAATCCGTTTTTTTTTTTAAATTGCAGTTTGTCGGAGGATGGGGCAGAAAGGGCTCTAGATCAGAAATCCAGTGCGTTATTCCATGCGGTGCTTTGAAGGGAGGTGAACCTCCCTGCAGATCTCAAAGACAAACATGTAACAAAACAGCAGTCCCAGTATTCTGGTCTTAAATAGTATTCATTACACTAGGCAAAGAAAAGGCTTTAGGGCGTGCTCCCTGTCTGCCTGAAGTTCATGGGAGGTCGTCCTGGCACGCACCAGTTCGTCACACAGCTCATAGCACAGGTTCCTCAGGAAACAGTGTTTGTCACCAGCATCATAAAGGAATGATGTACCCTGGACAATTAGACTAGATTATTTCATGCCTCTGAACTGCTTTTTCTTTTCGCTGTAGATTATGCTGCATTTCATGTTTACTCACATATTATCCAATGCAAATCCCACCTCTAGCTCCTCTTGCCTCTGGAAAATAAAGAAAGGAAAATATTTTTGGCTCTAGTCTACTGGTAGTTCTCATAATGCAAGTTCTCACTCTCACGATGTAGGTATGCACACACTAGTTGTGACCAGCAGAGCATTTAAAAATAGAGGCACCCACCACCTCACCGCCACCTGCGTGTCTGGAGCCTCAAGATTCTTTATTGATAGGAAGTGTCTGGATGGCTGTGATAGCAGTTTTTAACGAAGAAAGGAGTTGGCTTGCCTGCTTCTGCTGGGGCACACGGGACAGACCCAGGCAGAGGTGCTGTCTCCTACCGAGTCTGCCAGCAAAGAGAAAGAGGGTCTGCTGAGGGGAGCAGCCGAAGCCTTCTGGTGGAAGGAGGGGAAACGGTGACACTTAGAGCAGCTGTGGAAGAGGACAACCACCTTGTTTGGCAACGTGTTGAGGGCGTTGGGGCAGAGGTAAATACGACATTAAGGCCTGGTCTGTGGGGTGGTGGAGAAGAGTATAATCCCTAGGAGGAGGAAAGCACAGGAGACAGGAAAACAAAGGTGGGGACAGAAGGGATGATGAACAGAGAAGTGAGGTCATGCTGTAGATTACTTGGTTGCTCAAATTACCTATTGCATTAAAAACACCAAAAAGTTATTAATATAGGACAAAAAAAAACTTTACAAAGGCCTGAAGAGTATGAGCTCTAGCTACTGCAGCTGTGCAAACGCGGTAAATGAAAGGCTTGGACATGGCACCTGTAACCACCCAGACAGCAATGAGCTGAGTTACAACTAGCCAAAAGTTTCTGTTTTACTAAGGCCGAGTGGAAGCCCGCACTCTGCTCCTCTGGTATTTTGCAGAGAAAGAAATGGTCAAAAAAGGCATTTAAAGACAATGAACTGCAGAGTGGAGTTTGGGGGTGTGCATATAAGGTAATTAATCAACTGAATGGTGCGTGACAGATGCACAAGAGACTGGGAGGGAACTGGAAAACGAGAGGGACGGACAGAACATACTGGGAGGTGGGGTGTACGACTTTCAGAGCCTCCCTGGACATTCAAAATAGGAATATTTCTTGTTGCCAAATAGAGTGGCATGACTTAGACACCCACGCCGTAGTTCATAATTAGCAACTAGTCTAGTTCGACACTTGGTTCCGATCACAGAGTTATTACTTCCTAATTAATAGGTTAAGTAACAAGTCAGGACAAAAAGTATCAGGTACTGGTGTGGACACAGTCCTTGATGGGGGCAGGCTCAGTAAAGTGACAATTTTGCAAAGACACCTGAAGTTTGTGAGCCTTTGTGGCCAATACCAAACCCTTCAGCGTGCCTACATATCCAGGTGTGAAGAAGCTTTCCCATGTCAGAGTGAAAAACAACTCCCTTTTATGCGGCTGGGCTGTCCATACACAAGCAGGAAAAAAAAGAAAGATTTTGCAAGTAACATTTTAGACAGAAAAGCAGACAAACACCTTCTTGCCGACCTATTCCATTTCTTACTTCAGACCTCACCTGTGAATCGCACTTGAAGTGCATGAAGACTTGCTCTCCCAGGGAAAGTTTGGCTATATCGAAGTACACCGTGAAGAGGTGGTCATCTTGAGTAACCACGTCCTTATCATAGAGCGCCAGCTCCAGCACGTTCTGGGAAAGGAAGGGAAGGGAAGGGAAGGGAAGGGAAGGGAAGGGAAGGC
>JAVKLA010000031.1:18572968-18603168 GCA_034782735.1 Sagittarius serpentarius | reverse complement strand
TTATCATAGAGCGCCAGCTCCAGCCCGTTCTGGGAAGGGAAGGGAAGGGAAGGGAAGGGAAGGGAAGAACTTTAGAAATGTGTCAGGTTTCATTCAAAGCAGGAGATCCTGGGGACAGCTGTTTTAGTCAGCTGTTGTGAGGAGTGGGAGGAGGTAAAGAAAAAGAGCAGGAAAGGAAGGAGGTGGAGGGGAAATCAACTCCATGCAGGCATCTGAAATCACAGACATCTCAAAGGTCATGTTCTGCCCATGGCTGAGAGACATACTTGTCTTTCATAGCATGGAAAACCATCATAAAGATATGTGTTATTCTCACATCTTTCTGCATCTTTCCGTGCCTCTTGAGAAAATCACTTATGTCCCCTTTGCAAAAGATAAAGCCTGGCAGTTGCTCCCTTGGTCCTGGTTAACAGGGAAGTCCCAGCTCCTTACCTTGACCAGACTCTGGATCCTGAAGTAGAAGGTTTCATTCCAGACTGGATCTTTGCAGTTCTTGATGGTTTTAGTCTGAAATTTTTCGGTTGAAGCAGTTGGCAGCCACAGGCTCACATAGCAATCAGTCTGGCTTACTGTATGTTAAAAAACACAAGCACATCTAAAATGAGGATTTGCTCTGGAAGAAAGAATGAATTGAACAACATGAAGCTTTGCTTTCAAAGAGAGATACTATGGTAATGACATATTTGTCCAACATAAACACTACAATTCAGGTCACAGGAATGGAGAAAAAAGAAGAGGAACATGATTCTTCTCTGAATAGATGTGATTAGAGATGTAATAAATGCATTAAAAACCAAAGGGTTTTATCCTCCTCCTATGTCATCAAGCAATCAGTTTAGCCCAGGATAAAATAATTCAGGACAACCATAACACCTTATATCAGCAAGGGTTAAGGAAACACAGTGATAGCCTCTATTTTAGCCAGACAGAACACTAAAAAAAAGCCCAAAACATACTAAAAAAAATGCTTCTTGATTTCCACATAAGTAAAACTATAATCTTCTATTATATTTCAGTTGCAGGCCATCAGAAGTGAACCCACAAAATGTAACAGCAGGTAATGGGGTTTTATCTGTGAAAGCTGCTACACAGGGAATTGGGGTATGGTAATTTGGATTACTTAGCCTCGAGAAAGCTTTGTGTACAAGCTAAATTTGAGATAAGGCTACTCCATTTTCAGTATTTGCTCCATTATCCCAACCAGTTTGTGTCCTTTGTTACATAAATATACTCCAGAGGAAAACACAGGAGATCTTTCCACATTTCTTGCTTTCAACAGACTGCAGAGCTTTCCCTGCTCATTTTAGGGATGCAGAGAAACATGTGCAATAGGTACAGTTGTGACCTTATAGAGTTACCTCTGCACAGAACAGGGCTGATGCAAAGAAAAGCAACATACTGTGTTCATTGCTGGAACCAGCATGCCAATGAGACGACTTTCTCCATTCATGGAAGAAATCCAGAAAGCACTTTTTCTTGGAGCAGGACTAGCTAGTACCCCATGAGGGTTAAGGGGACCTTACAGAGCACTACAGATACTTACAGACGTCTGCCTGGTGGATATTTTTTGCTCTTATGACTCTTATAGTCAGTAAGTAACACAGAGATGATTCTATCTGCAGGGGGAAAAAAGCCATACAAAAGACAGGAATGAATGCTTAAGGTAGACAGCATATTTAGAAAATAGAAACTATCAAGAGAGAGAAATACCCAAATACCATTTACAGAGACATAACTGCCCCTCTTGAGCTGAGCTCATCTCTGACTTCTTCTTGTGAGAAGTTTTTCTCTAGTTCCGAACCACTGGAGTTTCTTTGCACTGTTTTGCATAAGAAGTGCAAACACAGTGTTTTATGCCTGATAAGAAACTCTGGTTTGTTCCCTTTGGCTGCCCTTTTTCATATTAACCTCTGACGTTAAAGCCTCATGCTTGACTTCTTAGTCTCTCACATTGCTGTTCTGGTCTCATGTTGGAGCCCAAACATGAGTCCATATCCCTTCTCCTTTTACCATAAAATAAACAAATAAATACCATTAATCTCCGTTTCCGCTTAACCTTTCATTTCAACAGTCACAGAAAGCGGGAAAAGACTCAATATGTTGGGATATAAATCAGCAGGAAAATTTTGCTCCAAAAGTTCTAAAATACAAAAGGCATTTAGTGCAACTGCAGGGCCATGGACAGGTAGTGATACCCTCTGCTCGTTCCATCTGTACTGCAAAATAAATATCAAAAGACCACTGCCAGTGGCATTAGCGTAACACTGACCTCTTTAGACCCACTGAGAAGGAAGTGTGACACAGGTACTGCGGGAAAGGAGAGCAGGACTTTTGCTCTTGTTGGCCTGTCTGAGCAAAACAATTTGGTACGTACTGTGTTAACAATGTGCTGTGCTTACTGTCCATAAAAAGTGCATCAGTATTCATAGGCTCGATGGAATATATGTCCATGTGGTATCTCCCATAATGTTTACCCTGAGTGTACTAATGCACGCAGCTGGGGCTGATGAATGTATGTTGTTGAGACCGGGGGCAGTTAGCAAGTAGACTAATGAAGAAACAGGTAAAACTAGCCTGCAGGTAACCAAAGCACCCCTTTCTAGGAAAGGCACCAACGACATTTGTGCTGTTCAGCTGCACAGCAGGTGACCGGGTGTGCAAATGGAGGACGTCAAACCACTGCTAAGAGTCCAAAGAGTAGCTGTGGATAAGCCCATCAAAGGCACTTGTATTTGTGTCTGAAACCTAACTTCTAAGGCACAGAAAGGAGGCAGGTACAGGCGGAAAGTGTTCAGTAATTACAGAGCCAGTAGCTGGTGCTGCCAGTGGGTGGCTTTGGAGAAGGCACTTCCCTGGAAGGGCTCAACTCAGTTTCAGCGATCGGCTCCCCTGGAGCCAACTTCGTGGCTCATGGTGATGCCAAAGCGCCAGGGAGGGAGCGCAGATTGAACAAAGTACTCAGGCATGGGGATGTGCCCTGTCATACCCAGCTACCCTTGGCTCAGCCATCACAGAGGTATAAATAACAAATGGCCAAAATCCCATCAGCGGTGTGAGTTCTGCCTGGAAGGTTTGAGAGGTTTGTTTTGTTCTTCTGAACCTGCCTTGATCCCTGCAGTGTAAAGAGTTGCGTTTTAGGGAGTATTTTCTCATCTTTGGGTTTTCCATTCAGCTAATCAACAGAAAGGGGTGGCAAGTCCTTAAACTGTAAGCGCAACAATTGTTGCTCAGCCACTTAACTCGGCTCGAAACAGAACAAGGGGGAGTCCCTAATTATTACTAAATGGCCTCAAACTAGAGAGAACAAGGTCAAAAAACCTTTTCAGCACATCCGGTCTTCTCATTTCCTAGAGGAAAGATTTCGTATAGCATGTCTGAAGTCTCCTGGAAAACTATTAGTGTTTTGCAGAGGTAAGAAGAAGGATTAATCCAGGAAATCAGGTGCTGAAAATCCACGATTGTGCCGTACATTTTGTGGCGCAATTTCACAACTATTACTACTTACACTGGCAGTAAATTTGCCCTTGTGCTTTAGCAAGACATATGTAGCAGAAAGCCTAGTCCAACCCATCCTTTTAAAGATATTAGTCCTGTTAAAACAGGGTTCATTTCCCATGTGCCAAGGATAAGAAACAGCACTAGGACTTTAACGTGAAGCAAGACTGCGTAAGTGAAGTGATCAAAACGATAATCGGCACCGTGTTTCACAGAGGGAGCTGGATGGGTTATGGTAGCTAATTAGACTGTTTGGCAGATGCTGAACCTTATCTGTTCTTGCCCAGGCTCCACCCAGCAGGAAAGTCTCTTTCACAGCTTTCTTTTGAAATTCTCTTTTGCAGTACCTTTGTAAGAGGAGTCTGCTGTTCCCCATCAGGATTCAACCGGGTAATTCCTTCTCCTAGCCGAGTGGTTTGAGTGATCAGCTCCTGCAACAAGAAGCGCCAACGTTACCCCTGGAAAAACCATCCAGCCTCTTAAAAGCGACCCTCATCGGGGACGGAGGACTGCAGAACAGCAGGGAAGGGGATCCCATGGTCCGTGCTGGCCGTAGGGCCTCGGCAGGTGCAGGTGCCACTGCCTGCGCCCTGCTTGCCCCAGTAAGGCTGAGCAGAGGTGCAGCAGCCAGGAAAGGTCCACCCTTTGCATGACACACGGGGAGGGAAGGCAGCTCCTGGCCCTGGCTGTTAAAGGAACAGCAAACCTGTCCCCCGTCAACACACCCTGTCATTCGTCTTTCACCTTGAAGCACATATCCATGCTATGTAATACTTATTCTAAAGACGCATATATCATGTCTCTAAAATGAAGAAAGCCCCTAAATATACAAAATGATCCCTTTGTAAATAAACTCTTACTCCCCAAGTGGTTTTCGCTTCCTTCCTATGGCTCGCTATCATTTTTTAAATTTTGATAATGAACTCTTGAGGCACTGACTTTCTTCATCCCACACCGAGTCATTTATAGTCAGTGGCAGGTCAAGAAAGTAGTACTGTCTTTGCACTATGTGCAGCATAACCAGCTGAGATCCCAGATGTCTTGCTTTGCTCTGCACCCTTCTTACCTGAGAGAAAATGCCATCTTGCTCCATTGTGGTTGCTGTCACATACACGTCCAGTGTTATCTGTGGCAATGCAATTTCACATCTCCCAGCTTCCACAGACACCAATAGTTTAAATGTCTTATATGCAGGTGAGCAGCTACTTTATAAACTGACTCAGAGCCCCACCTCTGCCTGATTTCTTAAACCCAGTTATTCCCCTCCCATTTTCTTATGCTAGGAAGCTGAATCCTGTGGTCGAATAAGTAGGAAAAAATACCTTTGCCTGTACAGCAGGTGGAAGTATGCTGTTTGAGTCACTTTGCCCAATACTGGCCAATGGCAGGTTTATAACTAATGGTAAGAGAAGGATGCCCTTTTATCTGAGCACTGAATTTTCCACTTAGCAAGAACTCAAAGCCTACGGAAATACATACTCCGCAATAAGATGCAGCAACAGTACATGAATTGGATTTAGGTTGTCTGTGACAGTAAGCAGATAGGATAAAACAGCTAATGAAAAAAAAAAAAGAGGGACAACACTGTTGCTCTCAAACTAAACTGGTTCTTGCAAAAGCCAGTTTAAGGTTTTCTGTACCACATTTCCCTGCAATCCCAGGTCTAGGTGTGCAGAGCAGACACACACATATGGCGGTTTATGTCTACTCAGCCTTGGTTCAGCAGGGCTGGGTCTCTCCTCAAGCTGTTGTATTCTTTCCCCCTTCTTTCCTATGGCTTGTTATTATTATTTGTGTTTAGACGACGAGTCCTGAAGCAATGGTTTTCCTTAGCTTAGCTCTACCCCCTGTGAGTACTTCTGCACTACTTTCCAGCTCAGACTGATTCTGGCTGTAATCTAGCTTGCGTTTAAGCACCCGTGTCTGACCCAACGAACCCTGCCAGTCAGAGGCAAAACTCAGCACCGACCACACGCCGCCCTCTGCACCGTCCTCGGCACACCTGCGAAGCCACCGCTGTGGCAGGACACCCGCCCCTGCCCCTGTGAGCACCCACCTGAACCCTACGCCATCGAAACCGGCACAGGTCCCAACTCACTGGAACAGGATTAAAAAGGGCAGCCAAAGACTGTTGTATCTTTGGCAGGTCATAACAAATCAAAATCTGTGGGGGAAGGGAATCTTTTGGCTTCCCTGCTCTCCTGGTACATTGTCTATGAGCAGAAAGTTATCCATTCCCTGAGCGTTCTTGAGCTTACTGGTTAAATGTTGCTACTAGCCAGCACAGTTCCCCTTTGCACATTCCCATGCAAAATAATAACAACAGTCATCACAGTCGACTTGGTAGAATAAACTTTTGCCATAGGCTATGTTATTTCACAACATCGTGAAGGGTTGTGTCTACATACATGGCATGTTTCCTCCGTGTGCCAGCTGCAATGATGTAGCTTGATGAAATGCATTTTTCATTAGGTCACAGAAAACCCTTGACAACATCAGCATCTTTCAGTCATAGTTAAAGGCAGTGCTTTATTACAACATCTCCTTGCAGGGCTAAGCTATAAACCAGACTGTTCACCAGTTCTGGGGCTCTCAGGCTGTCTCTCCCACAGTGCCAGTGGCCAAAAAGCTCTCATTTTCACCAATAACATTTGCAACCCACATCAGAGACAGCCCTTGTGGGAGGGAGGGACCGTGGCTCGCTTTGTACCCCTGCGATCTGTCTCTGAGACATTCCTTTATCCACAATGCTCACAGCAAATATTTGGTAGAATCTTATGCTCTTTGCAGAGATAACAACAGTTTTGTTTTCCTGGAACAAGGAACACACTGTGAACCTGGAACATATTACTGAAATGCCTGAATATGTGGAGCAAGGCGGAGTTTTCATTTTGCGAACAAGACTTTATTGTCCAGTATTGTGTACACAAAATATTTGCATGTAAATAACATTTCTTCAGAGCTGGAGGTGGCATGAATTTATGGCCAGAACCTGTGTTTATTTTTTCACACCAGGGATTTCAGGCTCAAACGGAGGCAATTCCCAGGGTTATAGGCAGAGCACATAGCACCATATTTCTGATTATGACTAGTGAAACTACTATAGAACAAAAAAACCCAGCAGAAGTGCATATTCATTTAAAGCCTAAAGGGTTTCCAATGTTATTTATGCTCTGATCTTTAGGCTTGCAACATTACGCTACAGTTGCACAGAAAAGTAAGGTTTGGTTTGACATCATAAATGACAAAAGTATCGGCAAAAGTCTTTGTGAACTTATTTGTAAAGATAATTTGTCATTATTCCTCGCCAAAATGAAAATCCTCAGAGTGCCATTTTGCACCAAGCCAAACATGTTATTTGGCTGTAAATGAAACCTGTTATTTTTCAGGCTGGGTTCCCTGGGCTGACGAGGTAGGCGGTCTATTAAAAAGAAGCTATGTTTCAAAACAAAGACATTTTGTAAAATATTGACATGAAATGTTTCAACTTACCCCAGCATTTTCCCTGGTTTATTTTAGCCCCAGATTATGACATCGAGTTGATAGATTTTTTTTTCACTGAATAGACTCTTTGTTCAAAATTTTCCCAGTTGTCATTAGGACACAAAACTTATTAATAAAAAAATGTATTTTCAGTTTGACTTGCTCCTGGAATGCAAAGGTTGTTATGGATTTATAATTTTTACAGCTCACCCTCAGCACTTTCAGCAGTTCAGAAAAGACACTTTCCATAAAAGGGAAAATGAAGAAAGTTTAAAAATGCAAACCCACAACAAGTGTTATTGGTGGTTTTGTGCTAGAACCCATGGAGAGTCTGTTTAGATTGTTTTAAGATGGTCTTAGTTGTTGCAGGCTACTAACTCACTCCTGCTTATCTGCACAGCTTGAACAGGCAGAACCAAACAAATAAGCATTTTTGTTGATGAACATATGTCCTAAACCGTTTAAATGAATTGCATTGAGTAAAAAACCAAAGTTTTCGTTGTCTAGCAGAAGTAAAATATTTTCATTTCAAGCACTTTTTCTTTATAATTTAAGAAAGGAAGTTTAATATGAGAAGTAACTCAACTGGGAAAAAAAGATCCAGGGTGTTTTGTTTTGAAAGCTTCAAAATAAAATATTGACTTTTTGATATACTGTCTCAAAACAAAACATTCAAAGCTGACATAAATTCACAGGAAATTTTGATGTGCCCAAATTACACCTTTCGCTTTAAAAAATTTTTTATGTGAAAAATCTTATGCCACTTCCTCCTAAGTTGTTCCTTCCCATCTACGTATGATTCATTCACAGCCCAGGAGAGCCCAGGAGGTGGATGGGATTCATGGGGCTGGCTGTGTGCACACACTTGTCCCTCTTGCGTTTCCAACCTCTGCAGCTGCTCTTCAGGACACTTGCCAAACAGAGTTGACCCAGGGATCCAATGCCAGCTTCCAGTTGTGCCTCAGGTTTTCTTCATTTTCCAGGGCTGGATGCACCTTGTGTTCCATGAAGAAGACCTGTGGGGAGCAGAAGTTCATACCCCCTTCTTATGGCCTGTAGGTGTGTCGGCTGGGTTGCATTACTGTAGCACTGTGGTGGTAAAAAATGATTTTCCTATATGTCATACCTTATAATAAGTTAGGCTTAAAATAACACTATTTTTAAAATCTAGCAAGCATTTTAGGTAAAGAGTGTTCTACAGACAACCTTAATTTAGGGAACAAAGCATATGTAAAAATTTCCCAGGCAATATCTTTGCCTATAGAGGCCACTTCTTGGGAATGGAGAAAGAACCCAACAAACCACTGAGCCACCTGGGCTAGTTTCTTTCTGTAGGGCAGAACGGCCAGTGTTCAAAAAGTTATGTCCCTTCTGTGTCCTAGAGCATAAAAAACTCCTCTGAGAAGATAGGGGCAGCTGGACAGGTGATTAGCACATGTTTTGCCTTCTCCTCTGCATCGCTATCTGCAAGGCCTGCATAATCATCTGCGAGTTGTTCAGGATGTTGTATTCACTGAGGTTCAGCAGCCGTCGGTAATTCTCATCCGTATACCTGACCGAGAACATGCAGTAGGGGGAAAAACGACTGGTCAGATCCAGTTGTCCTCCCTCCATCTCTGAGCAACAGCGCTTGACACCTGGAGAGAAAGAGAAGTTGCTGCTGTGACATGGTGTTTATCTCCATCAGTGACAAGCTGTCCACAGCAGCCCAAAGAGGAGGACTTTTCTCCGGAAGAAAATTCACAGGGTTTAAATGCATGAATAATGCAGGTCATGTATCCCCACCCCTAGTCAAGAGAACGTTGTGTGCCTGAAATGATGAGGGCAGAAGGGAGAAGTGAGGGACGGCATCGTAATGGGCCATCTACAGCTCACTCATAAACATCTGTCTCATTGAAGCCACGGATCCGTCAAGGTTATCAGCCTGAAAGGGCACTCCGACAGCCAGTGCTGGTGCACTGCAGGTCTCACCCTGAGCAGTTGGGACCTCTACGAACCCCAGCTGAGGGAGGCGAGTTGCTAGTAACAATAGAATTTAAGTGAGAAAGGAGTAATAGAAACATATGGAAGCTTAAAGTTCCTGCAGTCCTGAAGGCAGTCTCAGGGGGCCTGCCAGCAGGATCCATCTCTGCCTTTCCATTTCTTGAGTCTCCCAAATTCCACAAAAGCAGAATTTTAGACTTTACATCCCTGCTACCAAGGACCAAAGACAATGCATCCTAGTAACTGGCAATAAAGGAGGGGAATACAAAGGAGGTGGCCTGGCAGAAAAAGAATGACAGGCCCCGAGCACAGCACGGTGAGCAAAATGACCCCTGGGCTGCTGCTGTACCAAAAGCGGACACACTGATCTTGACACTGCAGGAGCTCAGCCTGAAAGCAAGGTTCTTGCTCCCCCACTGTTCATACATGACACTATGCCTCCTCAAGTGTAGGATGAAATCCCTGGACAACAGACAATATATGCAAGGGAAAATAACCTCTGAGAGCTATACTTTTCCCAGGAAAAATCTTCTACAACTAGCTAGCAACACTTCACGTCACAAATTGGAGAGAGATGAAGGTACACACCATCTAGAAGACAAGGGCTGTGTCTGTCCTCTTAGGGCCACAAGGATGACATGAATGAGCATAGTAGCTTTGGCAGGGATGGGGAAAACAAGTTGAATTAGCTAAAGTATACCCCGATGAACCCAGCCAGCAAATATAGCCAGCAGCAAAGAAGGCTCTGAGCCAGGGAAGCAGGTAGTGGTGTCTTGTTTAATGCTTTGCCACCACTTATAACTTACCAGGTGCTTTGTACTCTCGGAAGGTATCATTCACAAGGGGAAGAAAAATCACAATTGGACATCCTGGCAAATCTGAATCGTGGAAGATGTAGCACTCCTTCAGATTTTTCTTATCTTCATCAGACAAAGAAATTTTGGGGAATGGGATTTGCTGCTCTGAGTAGTACTTGTATGCCTTATCTAGAGACTAGAGTATCACAGAAATGGTCAGCATTGAAATTCAATTTAGTCGTCTTAAAGCCCCTATACTGTTATCTAGTATTAAGGTTTAGTGACTCAGATCCATACGGACAGTTCCTCCTTATCAAGGGTTACTCTACACTTAATTACGACACATGGTAATCAGAATGCTAATCACAAGATGTAAACACAATTTCAGAGAGAGAGAATTCGTCCAGGACACTGCTTTTTAAAAAAACAAAGCAATCTGCAGAAGTTTAAGGTAAAGTATGTAGTTTTAGTAGATGAAAGAGCCTATGTTTAATATATTGTATAGAATTAACTAGAAAAGAAAACCACAGCAAGAAAATGCTTAAGGTATCTTATTATGTGCTTGGAAGCCAGGAGATAAGAAAGTTAAGTTTGAATGTGCAATTATGTCTCTGCCTATGCAGGCACTATGGCCACAGTGTTAATTGAGATTGATATTTTACTGAGAAAGTCTGAAGTACTAGGCTGTACTGTACCTTTTCCCCCAAAATGTTTAATACAATATCATGTCCTACTATGTGCTGTGTTATTTACTCTGCACCATCTAACAGCGGACACTATCAAACAGGAACCAGTTTCTACTAAAGTGCTTAAAATTGCAGCAGCTTTTCTTCGTAAAATCAACCTAGACAATGTATGAGGTTGAAATGAAACTTCATTACATGTACGTCTCATGCATCATACAGCTTATTAACAGTAGCACGGGTGTTCTCATTCACAAAAAAAAATTCCACTTAAGTGGGCCAAGATGCTTAATAGCGAGTTTCTAACTAACCTCAGTTTCTCAGATATAAAGACCCAAACTTCTTTTCTGCAAGGCCTTACACACAGCTAATTAACTTTATCTCCACGAAACTGGAGTTTCTGCAGAAAGATGCTTGTCATTGAATTTTCCTAGTAGCATCTTATTTGTCAACCCAGAAGTGATCTGCCTCTGACTATCCACTTAACCCCTTTTTATATTCTAACTTAAGTCAGGAGAAATCGCTTCCTCATCTTTATGCACATTCCTGTGCAGGGTCTGGAAACCTGCTTGATTCAGCATAAAGCAGAAGGGGCTCTTCCCATCGTTCTGGAAGAGACTGTGCTGATGTCCTCTTGCATAATTCAACTTGTTCATAAACCAGCAAGAGCGATTCCAGGAGTGGCAGGAAGAAATAGGAACGATATTAATCACTACAGTGAAAAAGGTAGGGGAAGGCAGTAGTTAAAAACTGAACAGCTGAAATAACTAGCAGTTCTAGGCACTACAGGCTAGACATTTACAAGCAAAAGGAGAGACAACACATGGTAACAAGATCCTCCTCACCGACGTATGTGATCCAGTAGTATAACTTAAATATATGATGACATCCACTTCCCTCTGTGGCCTTAGAAGTGGTGGACTGCTGGTATTGATGAAAAATCCAGCGTCTATCATGCCCAGGTGATCAGAATTTTGCATCAGCTGGTTGGGACGTGAGTCTAGCACAGTGTCTAAAAGGAAAATATTTCTTGGAATAAGAAATGATCTGTAGGTATTTTGACTGGAAAAAGAAATTCAAGGTGGAACTGACTGTCCCAGAGGCCTGGTTTAATTTAGTTGCCACGCTGCTGGATTGTCAGATAGGCATGGGAAGGACTGCAAAACGCCACCTAAGCTCCTGTTCTGAAAATTCTTCTATGTTGAGATTCCAGGCAATATGCTCCAGTAACTTGTCATACTCATTAGTGCCAGTAAGTTACTTCTAATACTTAACCTAAATCTGCCTTGCTTCGTTTCAATCATTGTTTCATCTTCTATCCATCACTGACTTGGAGAACAAAATATTCCCATCCCTTTGTACATTTGGATTTATGCCTTCCCCTCTTCTTTGGACTACAAAGCCCCATTCCTTTCCAGCTTTCTCTCGTAGGTCATATTTTCTGGGATATTCCAGTTGCAGCTGAAGTTAGAGGCAGAGTCTTGCCAAGTTAAGCTTTCTCCCATGTTCACTCTGCTCTTTCTTGCTTTAAATTCAGTTCTGTGGGCTGCAAGCCTGCCCTCTCAGTCTGGACCACAGAGATCTCAGCTAAAGCACACAAACACATGCTCATACTTAAAAACAGTCTTAAATACCTGGCAACAGTGAGGTCTTAGTTTCTTCTCTCCATTCAAAAAAGAAGTGTTCTTTCAGGAGATTTGTTTTTTCCCCCTGCCAAGCCTGACAGCATTCTTTCCTGAATTCCCCACCCCAACCCCACCTGAAAATGACGCCTGTTAAATCCCAGTCACCGTTACCTTTCCATCGACAGAAGTGCTCGTTCTCCAGGTAGCTGTTATGCAGCTGGTAGCCCTTCAGGAAATTGTGGTGCTGGGCGACGGAGAAGCGGTCAGTCAACGCTCCCCGGAGGGCACTGGACAGGGGGCCAGGAGGAGTGTACATGCGAGTCCTCAGCTCGTGGGGTCTCGTAGGCAGCACCGGGTCTTCGTCTAGAGGAGGGGGGAGAAAAATGGGTGAACTGTTTGTGAATTGACGTTCATTTCTGGTTGTCCTGGTGTGGAGGAGTTCTCAGGGGTTGTTCTGGGATAACTCGCTAAACACAAAAACACTATTCTGAAGGAGAGAAGCGGCTGCCAGTCAAAGCTCTGCTGATGGTCTTAAGCTTTGGCCTGAAGACACTTCAGAAGCAGTCTTTAGTCCTGGAAAAGGGACACCTTGAGGGAGCTAAGCAGTTCAGAGAGTGTCCTGTCAGAAAGTTACATGTCCTGACAGGAAGATATCATGAAACTGAGGCAAGCACGGAGCGAGCGGGGCTGAAGCATACGCTCCCACTCAGCCAGATGGGCAACAACAGGGCACCGTGGGGTCTATTGCAACAGTGACAGCTTCTGGCTGATAATCACCCATGGCTACGTGAGCATACGCTTAATCAGTAGAATGAGAGCATCCCAGGAAAACCTGGGGCATACATTCATATTTAGAAACGACGGGCAGTTTTAAGGGTGACTACATGGCAGCACACGTGGGTGAAAAGCAGAAACGGCACAAGGTGTGGTTTCTTGAAATCACAACCTGCTTTGCTGGACCAAGTGGCTGACGGTGCAGCAGGAGAGACTTGGTGGTTTCTGTGACTGCACAGATGTATTCCGTTATTTTTGGGATGTCTGTGATTATAGTTACTATCATATTAAATGATTTAGCAATAAAACCATGGTTTCTGTATTGCTTCAGAAAATACCCTCTGGGCCTCATTTACCTTTATGCCAGGATGAATCCAATGCAGTAATTACTGTACCGAGTAATACAATAAAAACCCAGGAAACATTGATCAACCAATTGATATTCAGGTTTATTCTCTGCACAGGCAGTAAAAATAATTTTATTCTCTGCCGCTCGTTCTTGGTTCTATACGGTTGAGCGAGAATGGGCAATGCCAAAACACTTCCTGAGAAATGTGTGACCCCTCTAAAAAGTCCTCTTAAGGACAGAGCCTTTTAATCAGTAGGGTTTTAGTAAGTCTGGTAATTACAGCAGCGTTTCCCTGATTACCCTCTTCCTCTTGGTCTTTACGGGGGGAGGGGAAGTTGCTGTCTCTTAGGAGGATCCTATGATACTGGCTTCAACATAGTCGACAGGATGATGCCATAAGGCATCCAGAAGATTAAGTGACCATAAATGAAAGGCTTAGTAATTTCTCACCAACTTCTTCTATTCTGTCTTGTGTCCATCTCTTCCAGAAGTCCTCTGAACTGTGGGACAGTCCCCATATTTGTAATAGGTTCACAGAAAATATACTGCTCCACATACCTGTAAAAGGAATTAGTGAACACAAGGACACAGTCTAACAAGAAACAGCCTCTGTCCTTCTATTTTGACCTCCTGGATTAATTTTTGAACGGTCTTAATTCAAATATTTCTAAACTTTTGGCCTGTTAAATTCCTCTTAACTTTCTATGGCATTGGTTCAGGTCATGCTGCCATCAGTTCTGCGCCTAACCTACTGCATGGCTCTGCTGCATGGTAAAGGGAGACACGAATGGGAGAGAAGGGAAAAAAAAAAACACTTGTTTGAGAAGTGAAACAAGAGCTCAGATAACGCAGGCATCACAAAAATATCTTTTCCATCCCTGTCTTCCTCGCTCCAGCTTCTCTTTTTCTGCATATGCTCTGGTCAGCTTTCACGCACCCTCTATTATTTCACAGTGGGATGAACAGACTTTTCAGCCATTTGGTTTGAAGGAAAGATCTCACACCGCAGCGTGTAAAGGCTCACAGACGCAGTGGGCTCCTGCTCCACTGTGCACTCTCTTCTCCATCCAGGATTGCCCCTCTCTGCCTCCCCACAGGGGCACTGGCGGCTTTGCTGACAAAACGCAATGCCACCATTTCGTCTGCCGCTGTAAATTTAAGTATGCGTTCTCATTAGTCTACCACAATTGGACTTCTTCATTTCCAGTGGGGCACAGAAACCAGTACAGCATACACAGTATGTAGAAAATGAATTTCCCAGTAGCAGACCAGGTAAAAAGGGCCAGCCCAAGAGGTATTATTTTAAAGATACTCCTTGGGGTTACAGACTATCTAATATCACAGCACGTTTACTGAAACCAGTGAGCTTCTAAGCAGCAGGAGTGTACCAGTGATTCTGACTCCTTGGGAAAGGGGTATTGTTACTTCTACAAACACCCATCAGTACAAGTCAGGGACTGACCAGAGAGATTCAGAGACCCTTCACTTCTGGTCCCATTTTTCACCCCGGGCAGCCTGCATCTTTAGTAGATGGAATTCTCTATGTGGAGTTGAAGGTAAACCTTGCAGCAGAAGCACAGCTGCAGGTTTCCTTCTGTCTCAAAATTTTCTTAAGTTGGAGTGCATTCAGAGAGGAATTGGAAGAATAACAAAAGAAGTGGGGACTCTTCCTTACAATGAAAGAATTAAGGAGATTTATCTATTCCATCTATAGGATGCAATGTTAAAAATTTTGCGCATACCAAGACAGTGACAGGAAACTGAAGATGTGGGGGTTTTTACTGTATTCTTTTGGACAAACTACCACACCTGCCCATTTCCCAGCAGGTGATATCATAGCAGCTTTCAGTACGTTAGACCAGAAATATCCACCCTTTGGTTAACAGCACTGCACCCCTCCGAAATGCCTCTGTGCCAGGACAACGCAATACATCACCTTGAAGGTAGCAGATCCGGGATTCGGGGAGCTTTTTTAACAAGCGTCCCATGAAGAACTCGCTTCCGAAATGCTCTGTGCGAATGAAAGCGCCGTACTTCGGAAGTCCCACCTCGTAGGGGGTGAACTCCACCCACTCTGCAATACAGCCACAACGGGACACTTAGAGGGCTCTCAGACAGGTGTGGAGAGAGGGGTGGCTAGGGCATGCATTGGTCTGACTTCTGTCTGCCACGCTGCCTTTGCAAAGCCTTGCTTATAAATGGCCGCCTGCAGGGCCAGGCAGCTGGGCGCGGACGCGGCGACAGTGGGGAGGCAGGAGCAGCTACCTTGCTCACGGTGGTGCCGCCGGTGACACAAGGCGCACACCGGGAGCACGGCAAGGCTCCGGCTCTCGCACACCCCGCGTGCGCGCACCGGTCCAGGGTGCGCAAGGTTTCACTCGGCCCTTGCGTATGCCACACGTAGGTGGAAAGTACTTCCCCTGTTCCCAGTGCAGTTGTCTAATATAACTGCAGTGTGAGCAAAGACTGGGACAAAAAGATCATGGACAATAATTTCCTTTTCTTTCAGAAGGGGTTCATCTTTTCACCTCAGACATAAAAAATTTGATCTGAATGTCTTCTCCGCCTCTTCTCCTCCTCCAGCTGCTTCTCCTCGTGGCAAAAACTAACCAAAACAATGAGCAAAGCGAAAGGTTCAGTTGGGAGTAGGTTGGATGATTTCCCAAACTTTATCGTAACTATGTGGTCTTTCTTCATATTGAAACTATAACAGGGCATTGACAAAAAACCAGTATTTAATTCTCGGAAAATTCCAATACTTCTTATTCTAGGCGGATCAGATGATATTTCAAAAATGGCCGTTCTGGCAGGATTTTGACCGTGTATGTCTAGACATTGAAATGCTGATCTCAAAAAGCTCTTGTATTAAAATTGCAAGGCACGGAGGTGATGGTTGTTTCTCCAAAAAGCAACTAACACACCAGGACTGTTTTCTCCAAGTGCTACCAAGCAGAGAAGAGCGAACCACAGGAATTCAGTTGCTAGCTTTAGCCCCACAGGATCTGAAACGGCGTCCTTACCTTTGAAATCATTGGTGCTGTAGCTGTCCCGAACACTGACTGACACATAGATGGGCAGTGGGTTCTGGCCATCACACAGTGCTTCTTGCTGCTCCGAAAGCTTGTGGGGGTCTTTCTGGTTTTGAAGAAAAAGAGTTATGTGAGAAGAGACGGAAACAGCCCGTGGTCGATGGGTCCCATGGTCGTGCCATGGCAGGTCCATTGCACAGAGCACTGCCGGCACCCACCCACCGGTGACAGACCTGTCTCCCAGGGTCCGGCCTGACTTTTTGTGCATGGGTTCACAAAAAGACGTGGGGAGGGAAAACTACTTCTGCATACATGTCTGTATGTACTAGACAGTACTGCCCTGGCAAGCAGGAGAAGGGGCAAGCTGCCCCTTAGGATGAGGAGCGTAGTGAGCAGTCCTTGCTCTCCTAGGGCTGAAGGAAGCCCTTGAGCATGTCGGCACTGAGTTTCTTTTCTTAGTACGCAACGGCTACCTCAGTCCAGCCTTGCAAGGGGACTTGCATCCCACCCAGGTTCTTTTCTGGAAAAGCATATTCTCTTTGAAGAGGGGTGTAAAAACCATAAAATCTCATGAACTGCTGACCAGTTTAGAAGCAGCTGGTTCTGGCAGATTAGGGAGAGGCTGATGGTTACATAGCAATGGTCAGCATTGCTCAAGGGAAAGGTGTTCGGCTAGATTGTGAGGGGGACCTCATCTAGACTATATTAAAAGAGAGGCAGCTATTCAGCTTATACCTTTGCTTAATACGTAGTATTCCTCTCTGCATATATTTATTTTCGGTTTATATATGTACAATATTATATAAGTACTTATATAAAAATAAATGAATAAAACCAAATGAATGGCTGAATGACTGCAGCATTTCTGCCCCCGCTGGAGGACACTTCTGTTCAGTCCTCAACCCACTTGCCAAGTGCCAAAGCAGACATCCCTGAACTGTGGTCCAGCTGGAGAGAAGAGGGAGTGGACTGCTGTACTGTAGGGGTAGAAACCACTTCAAATAATAGAAAAGTAAGTTTGTTATTGCTCTAAAAATCAATATCACTTAAACCAGCTACTGTCTGAGCAGTCCTCAGCAAAAGTAAAATATGCACTTGCCTCCAGTGTACCTGCAGATCAAGTTACCTGCCAGTGGATGCAAATCACCAAGCACTCTAGCTGTTTCATGCTTGCGTCGGATTTTCACACTCTTGAGATTACTCTGCTTTGCATCTTGAACAAATTTTGCATGCATAACCTGCATCTTAGGCAGACTGCTCGAGATTGCCTCCACCTCTAGTTAAATACCAGCCAGAGTTCAAATGGCTGCATCCACAGCCTGATTTATTAACATATAGGATGCATTTCTCCCTAGGCAGGACATTAAAAAATCTGAGAGTGTGTTGACATGGAGAACTCCACTCTGTTTTGAGGGATGTTATCTGAAATGATGGGCTAGTTTCCTCTCCATTCACTAAGAGAAAAATACATGGTTCTCTAAGAAATGGAATATACATCATACCCCATCATTTAGTAAGTACTCAATCATGAGCCCCCAAAGATCTATAAATGATGTCCTGTATCCCTCTTCTTGCCGCTGGCAAAGCTGCTTGTTGTAGTACTTCATGCGATCCATAGAGAAACAGCCCATCTTGCATTTGGTAGCTTGTTTCTGGGCTTCACCTATATGCGAGTCTAGGTCCTTCTGCGACCAGTAGGCATCTCTGTATAAGTTGGCCATGGTCCTGGAGAAAGATAATACAGACAGTAAAAGTCAAAAGGAGCAAAAAAAGACTTGACATTTTGTGCCTTTGGAGACAGAGGTTTACATTTAGGGATTCACTTCTGCTCATACATACTCTCGTTCTGCTGCTCCGTCCAGCAGAATGAACACTCCAGAGTTTCTGTGACTGTTTTAAAGACGGTCCTGAAGGATAAGGGTGAGGGGTTTTTTATGTTCTTGACTTTTTTTAGAAACAGAACGGGCAGCGGCTTAAGAGATAAAATTGCCAGGTGCGAACATAGGTACATTTCTGAAGCACAAATTAGGCAGAAAATGATAATAAATTTTCTTTGCCTTTTTTTTTTTCCTGGAACCATAAATCAGTTCACACCAGCTGCTGTCTCTTGGCTTTGTATCATTTAGTGTTAATTTTACGGTATCACTATGCTTTATTTTAACGCCATCCTCTATTTTACCAACCTTCCCTACGTGGAACCATCAGATGTTGGACAGTTGTAGGCCTTGTAAGCAGGGAATAAAGGTGCCCAGTGGAGCTTAGTCCTTTCCCAAACTGACAGGTTGCAGGGGTAAGTGTGCACTGTCCTGCAGTTTTCCCTGCGTGATCAGTTAGAAAGCAGAGCCAGTCTCAGAAGTTATTGGGAACAACAACTGGGACATCACTGGAGAGAGGAAGAGACGTGATGCTGTAGGCATCCACAGTTACATCCGCAATAACTACTTAGAAACCATTTTGACAAGTCTAATTGTCATATACGTATTTAAGTGCTGCAGATGTGGAGTTGAAAGGCATAGCAAAGAATTGCTAATTAAAAAGTCAGTGTATCAGATCAAGCTAATATTTAATGGCTTGTGACTGAGAAACAGCTTGTTTCTACGATGTTTGAAGAAAATCTCCTGATCTTGTCTGCTTTCAGAAGCTCCTCTCTACAGCAGCGTCACCCTCAAAAGGCCTGGTCAGTCCTCCTGCACGAGCTGGCTTACCACGTGGTGCCGGACAGCCCGCTGATGTACGTTACACAGTCCAGGAGGTTTAATTTCTTGAGTCCCATGAGGCTGCCATATAGTCCTGTCATTGACTTCAGTCCTCCGCCTGTCGTGATGATAGCCACAACGGGGACCTGTTGGGCAGAGGAGGATGGGACATTCACACCGACAGTGCTCAACATCGCATCCCGGACCGCAGTGGCGTCTGGCCACCGCACCCAGCCCAGGTCCTGGTCGAAGAGCTCGGGCCCCTTTTTGGAAGGAAAGGCTTCAAAACCAAGCAGTCACTGCTACTGCTGCTTCCCTTTGGATAAACCTGGGTACAGAGGTTAACCCAAACCTGGGTTCTTGCCAGTTCTCCCTTCCGTGGAGGCAACAATGTGTTTTCTCTACACGTCCCACCCCTTGGCCACTTCTTTCTTATTTCACGCATCTGCTACTAACTGTACGAAAATCCACATGCCAACCCTGTGAAGAAATACACCCAGTTCACAGCCAGTGTTGTTAAGCTGCCCTCATCAATGCTGTTATGCTTCAGTATCGTGAAGTTACTTTAAAATAAATTATATTTATTTTAAGGAATTTCAAAACTGCAAGAAAGGTAAGGTATTATAAGAAGCACTCAGAGGTGTTTATCCTAAATTCTCACAAAATGATGAAATCTGAACAAAGGAAGAAATCTTTGCTATGTAATGTATTTAATATGCACACAGTATTTCTGAACCAAGCCAGTTATAGCATAGGACGGCAGGGATGAACACACCTCGTATCTGATAAATTCCAAACTGACAGTCATGATGGATGCAATTCCTGCAACTAGTGTTCCTTGCAACAAGCCTTGGCAGCAGAAGCAAAGGTACTTAAGACACATCATAGACAAGCTGTTATGAGCACAACAGATACATGTGGCCCATTTTGCTGACCACTTATCTAGAAGAGAACGTGAAGGCACTAGAAATTCAAGATCTACCCCTCCAAAACACACGTACTTCATAATCCTGCAGATCCTGTTGTAGGTGAAAAACGTTTTTCAGGGCGCTTGCTACATATCTCTTTCTTTTCCCCAGGAAAGCCATCTCCTCTGAACACAAGTCAAACCCGAAGCGCATGTCCAGGTCTTGGTGGCACAAACAATTACTAAGATAAAAACAGGCACATATTTTATATATCAACACACCCATACCAATCTTAGGACTTTGATCAAAGATAATTCCCAGCACCCTTCCCTTCAAACAGGGTGATGCAATGTGACAGGAACAAGATAGAATAGTCTGACTATTTTTAAAAGTAAGAAAACTTTTTTCAATTAGTAAGCTTAACCAGTGGCATCATACCACGTTATTACTAATTGATGAAGAAACAACATATTTTTTTTACAAATGAAATAAAATATTTAAATGAATATTCTAAAACTAAAAGAATTACAAGTTTAGAAAATCTGTGCAAACGGTCAAAAGTGAGTATATTTATTCCCATGTCAAGGGAATATTTTCTCTTTCTAAATCTAAAATAAAACCCAGTTTTCAAATGTTGGCATTTCCAACATGCAGGAAAATTCTCATTTAGAGGAACCTGAGTGGTAACGCATCCCCGTCTAGCAGCGAGCATCGCTAGGGAGGAAACCCATCCACCCGCCCGCCAGGCACGGGTGGCGGTGTCACCGGGCTGGCTGGAGGGATGACCTCAGTGACATCGTGCCCCTGGATGGATGGAGATGGGTCACTGAGTATAATAGGGCAGGATTTCACCCCCACTGCTCTGATCTGTCTGCGCTTGCACAAGCTGTCTCACAGGTCAACACTGGCAGCTGTATTTCATCTCAGCCTAGGCTCAAAAATTGTAAACCATGATATTCCTCAGAGCAAGAATTCATTTGCATCAATTTTGAAATTTAATAAGTCATTCCTTAAAACTCCACTACTGTAGCTTATTTCCCTGGGCATCTGTGCTCTTCCGCTCACTAACCTCCCTCCCGTCTCTTCACGCCCTGTGCCTACGAGACTTCAAGGGGCAGGAGATCTGGCACAGTGTCTTCAGGCCTGAGCTACCCTGGCTGGCCAGCTGGCCCTGGCCAGGCGTTGTAAAATGGCAGGGTTTTGCTTTTTTCTTTCAGCTTCAGAACCTCTCTCTTCTACTGAGTCCATAATTTCAATGAAACTAGTAACAAAATTTATTCATGAGATATTTCCGCCATCAGATTTGGATAAAATCAGCCAAATTATTACAACTGTATTTGTAAATGAAGACACGCAAGGGAAATTGAGTTAGGTGGAGCTGCACAAGCCAGTTTCCATTGTAAATCAAGACACAAACAAACTGCTTTTAAAGTTCTCTGAAAGTAAAATAAATAAGAGGGAAGCATTTTTCCTGTCCTGGAATAGCACTGGTTTTCCTGTTGTCATTGATCACTGGCCTTTCTGAAATGAACAACAGAAAACTCTGTTTGAATTCAAAATTAAGTTACTTTTCCCTTTTATTTCCTCATTAGGCACACACACCAAAAAGATAAGTTTGCCCAGTTGTGTGTGTTACATATAGCTATGGATAACATGAAACATCTTCCTGTTTACTGATGAGTATTAATGAGCATGTCTATAAATGTCAAATCACTAGCCAGATTGTCTACCTTAGTTTCTACTCAATATACAGTATAACTGGACTTAACAGAATACAAAGTTTATTGCTACTGTATATTGACAGTTAAGAAAAAAATAAATGTTCATAAATTCTGATCAACTTGCATGTTTACTCCTGTCTATTCTGGTTTTTTTAGCCAGCTTTGTTCTTTTTGTGAATTTCAGAGACTGACATTGATCAAAAATAATATTCTGTGGTCAGAAGGGAAGGGATAACGCTATGTTTATCAACATTTATTGATTAAAGCCTCATCTTCCTAAGGTTAATTATGTATAATATACTGTGCATGTATTTTATGTTTTATTAAAAGCACATTCTATTTTTCAGACTGAGAATGCCTGTTTGTGTCATTTCCATGCGGCTAAAACAACATCAAAATCAACAACCCAAGTCTTTAGGAACAGAAGATCTCTTACCAGCTTTGTGCTCTCACATTCAAGTCAAATCTTTTCTCCTGGAAAACAAGAATATGTACTATATTTTTTTAATTTTCATTTTAAAATTTCTTTTCTCCCTCTCTGTCTTGGGGTCAGAGCTTGATTTAGACCCCAGCAAGGTCTGGCAATTGCAAAGTTAAATGTCTGAGATGTCGGCATATATTTCCAAAAGCATTCAATTATTCTTAGTGGAAAATCCCTACCCACAGATCCCAAATGGTTCCAGGCTGCAGAAACCATTAACAATCTTGGTATCGGAGGTTCCTGAGGCTCATGCAGCAGGTCCCATTTCCCGTGTTATTCACAAGCTTTCTGCAGCATCCTGAAATACCATTTTTTGTACGTTTCCCGTACTTTATGCTCTGATACACAGCAGATCTTTGACATCCTGGCCACAGTCTCACAGTGAAGAGACTGCAAGTCTGCATTTGCTTCTGCCAAGACTTCATCCTGTCTTAAAATTGTTATTGCAACTTTCTTATTAACTGACAAAAAGTGCTCTGTTCTGAAAGGATGTTTTAAAGGCCCTGAAATCTAATGCTCTCCTACTTCTTCACGACATAACAACTAATATTTGGACAAGGTTGTCCCTAATAATCTGAGCATCTATAGATGTTTCTTGGCAGAAACACATTTTCTTTGTAGGAAGGGTCTTCTTCTCCTACTAATTTCATTCAAAATTATACAGCACATATATCTATTTCAAGCAATATTCTCATCACATTCTTTAAAATCCATACACTATGTCTAATACTTTCAACGTATTTTAACATATTGTCCTTTGAAGCACAGGGTTCACTAAGGGCAGGTTTATTGACTTTTTCCTAGCTTGTGTCCAAGGAGCAACTTTCAGTTTGGACCCTAAGCAAAGGAAGGGTCACTGAGTCTGCGGATAACAGGGAGAGATGTACTGGAGGAATCGTCATATTTTCTGACATTCTCGTTGGTCTCTGTATCCACTACTGGCACATAACGGAGACTAATGGAGGGACAACCTGCTTCTGTGGAGAAAAGAGCTGGAGAAACAAAGCTCCGCTTGTTCAAGGTCTGAGAAAAAATCAGAACATTTCTGACCCTCTTAGCAGCCATCTGGGACAATACTATCGGGAATGGTTTCTGCTTGAGTGACGTTTTACTCCTAACAGCTCGAAGTGATGCTCACCTCTGCAATGGTTGTTTTCCTTCCCATGGGCAGCGAATTCAGCATCACCACTGGCGAGCCCGTCTCTGTACTGTACTTACAGGTCCACTGGGAAAACAACATGTTTTAGGACAAGAACAGTAATGGGTTTACCCTCCTCCCCCCCCACACACAAACTCTCTAGAAAGGCACTCATCACCAGTTCATCAAGGTCACTTCCAACATACAGGGTGGTAGTGCCTCTTCTTCGGCAACATGATGTCCAGCGTTGGCTCCACGTACTTGATATAGTGGAACTTGGTGGGGCCCGACGGGCTGGCCACTCCATCGGGGCCCAGCGTAATATCCTGTGTCCCCTCAAAGGAGCCCTTCACAGTGAGGGAAAGCTCTTTCTCTAAAAAAAGGCCATGAGAAATGTCACTATGATTTAATGGGAAAATTGTACTGGCTTGTTTAAAAGTGGGGTGCAGGTAGCGGAGCTGTAGAGTTTGGACCACAGTTTTGCCTAGTGGAAAGCGCTCTGAAGGGAGCACTAGCAGCGAAGGGAAAGGAGCAAAGCAGATGCTGTTTTAATGGAGAGGGTACTCTGAATGTTCTCGATGTTATATAGAACTGGGATTTCAACGTTAATACAGGTCTAATAGACTTTATTTACATATACTTAAGGGAGTACGAGATGCAGTCACTGAAGCTGATAACAACCTAAAGTGTTTACCTGGTGTTAACTGCACAGAATACTGTAAATACTATTTATTCCACTAATACGTTATATGAAAGGGGCATCCTCTCACCAGTAAGCATGCAGTTATCAGTAAACAGATAAGAAAGCAATAACCTTACTTGATTTTTGCTGCATCTTCTCCGCCACTTCAACTTCCAAGCAGCAAAGTTCACGACACTATAAAAGACAGAGAACAGGAATCTGTGAGAAAGATCATCACGTCTCAACCTCGGTACGGGGAGCTGTGAATCACTCAGCTTTTGGACATGTCTGGTTCCCTGAAGTGCCTAATTCCCTGGCATTTCTGGGCTTTTGTTCATTTCTGGGCTTTGGAGGGAGTCGTAGAGCATCCACCAGTGACAATGACATACAATTGGGCACAGTAAGAGTAAGGTACAAAGGAAGAAAATCAGGAGCATTTTCAGGATAGTAGCATAGATACAAAGGGTTAAACTGGGAAAAACATAAATGAAGGATATGTTGCTGAGAGATCAAGGGTCAGTAGTAGAAAGTGTTTTCTGAGGAAGCACTGCTATTAACATTTTGGGTTGGTTTTTTTTATGGCTCTCACTCTTCTTTCGCATAACGTAATTACGATAGGTCAATATTTAGTGCTGAGCTTACCCACCAAGCATGGGTCATCTCCCAGGGGAAGAAAGGGCTGTGTAGGTTATCAGCAAGTGGCTTCACAGTCTTTTTACCATTGTGCTTTGATAGACAGCAGTACGTTTTTTTGAAGGAATACTGGTACCAGAGGAAAGCTCTCTGTGTGCGTGTGTGTGTATGTGGGGGGGGGGGGGGTGTCAAAATATAGGACAAATGGGAAAAAAAGGGATATCACCAATGAACAGGGCAATAAAATATCCCATTCTCAAAGTACCTAAATAGGAAAGAGGGAAGAAAGAGAAAGAACCGGCCTATTGGCTTCTTTAACCCCCACCCTCCCCCTTCCCCTTTATATTAAGGAAATACTTATAGAAAATTTCTTGGCAAAAAGACACATACCACCAGGACTCCATTGGTAGCAATGGCTTCATGAGGACCAGAACTGGGAAACAAAATGAAAAACATGGATTTCTTTTTTAGATCAAACAAATGTCCACTCATCCTTGCCACGGTGCTGCCCTTTCTCCCCACTTAGAAGAATGACGGCCAGAGGGACCCACCCCGGCGGGTACGTAACAAGCTCCTTTCCCTGCTTGTTTGGACTGAGCACTGCTCTGAGGGGGACTTACCTCTGAACCAAAGCTGAGCAATGTGTATCATGGCTACTTTTTTGCAGTGCAATCTCATGATCATCTAATCTGCCATTAGGCAATCAAATTTTTCTCCTCACTGTAACATGTAAAGTACATGTATTTCAGCAGTAACATGTTAATATACCACCATATCCCTGTTGGGAAGCACAGTTCTATGTATTTGATGGTATGCAAATAAAAGCAAAGGGGCACAGAGCAGTGGGTACCAATTACATGGGGTAAAAAAAGGCTTTCTGGATCATTCAGGTGAAGTCAGGATATGGTGTGGAGTGACTTGAATTCTGGTCTTGGCTCCCCACTAGTTCAGGGGCTGACCTTAGGCTGGTCACTTTATTTCTGCCATGCCTTACTTACCTTCTGACAACACAGAGACAAAAATACTGCTTCATATGGATGGCAGGCTGACCATGCTGTAGAAAGAGCCCTGCACTAGAGCTTTCAACACATTGTCATTGTGTTAGACAGAAAGAAAACAGAATTACTAGGACCAAAACAGTGTTGCGAGGGAAAAATCGAAGGAGTCAGAGATACACTAGAAACCAGGATGGTTCAACATCAGAAATCTGTCCGATTCTTAAGCTGAAACAGGCGTGGGAAGACTGATAGACGTGCACGCACATGCAAGCTCATGCACACACACTTAGAAAGTCTTCTGAAATGTCCCCAGGTAGACAAACCCAACATTGTGGAGAGAAGAGACAATGCTGGGAAGTGCGTCTTTGAAAGCAACTAAACTACAGAACAAGCTGACGGGAGGGATCAGACAGGTGTCTGAGACTGCAGTAATGAAGTAGGAGAAGTCTGGCACTTTTTTACAGAAATCCCAGAAAAATGTGACTTCTAATGTTATTTCTTTGTTTTAGCATTTAATGATTTTAGCAGTTTTTTAAATAATCTGTATATCACTTACGCGGCCTCCAATTTGAATTCAACCTCTAGCTCCTCCTTGGCCTGAAAGCGAGAACAAGAAATTAAATGAAGTAGCTACATAATGCTTTCTCCCTTGTCTAAACCCAGGTCCCTGGTAATTGGTTGCAATGCACAGCCTGTGACAAATATTTCAGACTGGCAGGTCTGAAACAACATTTCAAACCAGACAGTTTAACGATTCCTTTCTCACCGCCTTCTTTCTTCAAGGTATCATCAAAACAACCTGTACTTTTACTTCTTAGTGTGAAGCTGCTGCAGAAAGACAATTCGCAACTTGCTTTTTCTTCTGAATCCTACCTTTTTCTCCTAACTATTCCTGGCACTGTCCTGCCATGACTTACTGTCCTTGCTATTAGCTTGGAAGTTAAAGATACTTTCCACTCATCACTTTAAAATAATAGCCAGAAACTGGTATTATTGAGTGATTCAGAGTTACCATTACGCAACCCCCCGTAAGGCCGTGTTGATACGTATGAGCTCGTGGTGAGTGACCTAGTTTGGGTACCAGAAGCAATCTGCCCATGGTAGCAAGAAGTTGCATGCAAGATATTTCACTGACCTCATCCACAGATCTCAAAGCGAATCAAGATTCTTTTTCCCATGTTATAGATGGGAAACTAAGAAACCAGGTAAATCAGTCATTTAGAGCTCTGAAAGTGCACTAATTCCGATAGACGAGTCGGCAGGCTCAGCCCTAGCTGAGGTGTCACTGCAAAGGACAGTGCTGGGATACACACAGGGACAACTTCAGCTTTGCCTTTGGGGTGAACGTAGATACAATCAAAGGGACAGGGAGTAGTGGCTATGAATTACGTGGAAAAAAAATTTACAGGTTATCCACCCTGCAACGGCTGTGCAGCCTTGGTGTTGCTCAGAGATAGCCCACAGTCAGATCCCTCCCCTACCTACTACACTGTTTCAGTCATACACTCTAACAATATACAAGAACACTGGGAGGAGGGGCTCAGAATCTCAAATCCAGATTTTTTACCACATCTTTTGTGTTTATCTTTTCAATGGTAATTCATGTAACCGTTACTGGGATAAGTCATCCATGGCTGATTCAGAAATCTCACCCCAAGATTTTGAAAGTGTTGTATAACTCTCCACTGCTTTTTTAGTTGCTTTATTTTTTGCTCTCACCTTTGGGCTGGGCTTAAAATATAGGATCACTGTTCTTTCAATTGGAAGTTTAGCGGTATCAAAGAGTGCACAGAGGAGATGGTCATCTGGAGTAGCAAAATCCTCATCATATACGGTCAGCTCCAGCACATTCTGGAAAAAGAGAGAGAACTGTTTTTTATAGTTTCTACAGTCTGGACATCATTAGCTATAGGGAAGAAGGAGTGTTGGGGCTGTGCCTCAGAAGAAAAGTGGAGAAATCAAGCATCACCCCCATTTGGAAAAACATACTGTAAATCCCTAGTTCGGTTTAATTGCTGTAACATGACTAATACATTGGCTATACCTACACGACAGCTTAGTTAACTCCCAGATTCTGTATCCATCTTGCACTGATTCATACGAGTCTCTAGTTTCCCTAAAACTTCAATGCTGAGCTCAGTTTCTGGCCCTCCTAAACAGCACCATAGAACAGGCATGGGAACTCAGTCATCGCTGCTGTTAAACAACTTGAACAGTCCCTTATCATGTGCCACCTCTTAAACAATCCCTGGGCGCCGTTCAGGAGATAGATAGGACCCACCACACACAAAATCTTCAGGCTGCTTCGAGCGGATGACTTTGGCTCCTTACCTTCACCTTACTCTGGATCCTGAAGTAGAAGGTTTCATTCCACACCGGATTGTTGGAGTTTCTCACGGTTTTAGTGCGGGATTTTTCACATGTCGCAGTTGGCAGCCACAACGTCACGTAGCAATCAGCCTGGCTTACTGGGCAGGGAAAGAGGCAAAGCAGTTGTTCATGTGGCAAAGTCAGTGGTGCTACGTGACACTGGAAAAGTTACTGCGTGGTACCAACAGCAAGTATGAGTTCTTTAAAGACAGAAATTCCTCATGTAATGTAACTCTTTTCAAGCTATCCTTTGAGAGGGAAAAAGCACGAATCATAAGATGACCTCGAACACGAGGTGGTTTCTGTTCTTCCTTGCGCGAGTTACAGAAAACAGCGATGTTGCATATAAAAGAAAAGGGTGATCATTTCCTCTTCTAGTCAGCCACTTTCTTCAGTTTCTCAACCAACAAGCTTTTCTGTGCTCATGTGTGCATGCACACACACACTAACCTTCAGCTGCTGACCGATGAGAGGGGCCCGGGAGCCTCCTCCACCTTTTGAGAACAACCGTAAAAGGTCTCCACCTCTGCCTTGCCTTCAGTGATTTTGTTGGTGAGGGTTTGTGAAAGCAGCTGCAGAACTACCCCCTTTGCAGGAGATGGCAGAGGCTTCCTCCAGAAGGAGCTCATCGAATTAGACATTGGATCTTAACTAATTGCCACCTTCAGGAAGAGAGGGACCAAGTCTCTCTCCAGGAATGCACTGAGAGAAGGTTAGTGAAGCATATTCCATCCCATTTCTCAAAGGCACCTAAATTAAAGTATATCTCAAATGGCTACAGCCAAAAATGCGATGTACTGTGTACCCGGGGAATGCAATGTTTCTTCATGCTGGTTATGCAAAATAATTCAGCACCTTGAAACTCTCTCTTACACAGTTCTTAACAATAAAATGATCAGATATCATGTAAAGCAAAAGGTAACTAACTTTGAGAATAGATGTCCTTTGATACGAGGCTTTTGAGAGGGACAAGTGATGGCAGCAGTAAATGGAGAGGACCCTTCAGCAGCAGGTAAGGACTCTGCAGGTAGATCGGGGGAACAAGAACTTGCACATCGACTGGTGGGGAAAGGCAAAAACTCGCCTGGCTGCAACAGGAGCTTTCTCTTGTCGTCTCCGTTTCTTTCCTTCTCCACCAGGTTTTGCCAGGTGCCACCCTACAGCCAGTGGCTCTATCTCAAACTGGGTGGAGGCTGCATTTTATGTAGCTGAAAGTGTATTTGTTCAAAAAAGGTTGCTGCTTTTCTGTCCAAGTCAGAATGAAGAACTGAAATTCAGAACTGCCTGAGAAATTACATAACACATTGTCATACGTCAGCTGACACCTTAATTATTGGTTTTCTACTTTTTAAGGTTATAATGCAGAAATGGGAAAACATTTTTAATTCTGTCAAATTTTTCCTAAAATATTGTGGAGAAATCAACACAGTCAAAAACCCCAGTATTCCTCTGATGGAAAAATTCATTTGGAAAATATTCAGCAGGCCCTAGCCCTTTCCCTCTCCTACTTTTTTTCACTTTCTATATCTTATTTTGGATTAAAAAAATATATATATATGTTAGGTTCTGACAGCAGTTTAACTGTCCTTATCTGGAGTCATATCTTCTGCTTTAATTCACTTCTACCTTCCCACCACTCTCTTCTCTTAGCCTCCTTCCCTGTACTTTCTTCCTGACTGTGTTAGCTGAGAGGACATTTCACCTCCAGCACTCAGGTTTTCTTCTTTTCTTTTTTTAAAAATTTTATTTTCTTTTTTTTCTCTTTTTCCTTTTTCCTTTTCTCTTTTCTTTTCCTCACCTTTCCTTTTCTCTTTCCTTTCCTTCCCTTAAGGAACAAAATCCCAAAGGGAAGGAAAAGGACTGCTACAGGCTGCCTTCCTGCCCTGTGTTCAAGCCCACAGGTGGAAACAACAGAAATGACCCCAGTAGCATGTTTCCCTCACACAGATGGCATGACAGGCTTTGCAGACTGATGACTCTGAGAACTGTGATTCCCAGGGATGTCTTTTTACTTCAGACATTACGGTTGCATACTATATCCTTTTGCCTCCTACTCTTGTTACATTCATGCCCACTTTGCATTAAGGTCTCGGAGACATACCTGGGTCTTTACCGTTCCTGCGGGTACAGGTAAACAATAAGCAGCATCAAAAGCCCTACAATTTAAAAAGGAGATGAAGGTCCTTGTATGCATCCAGAGGAGGGCAACAAAGCTGGTGAAAGGGCTGGAAGGAACGTTCTGTGAGGAGCAGCTGAGGACTCCGGGCTTGTCTAGCTTGGAGAGGAGGAGGCTGAGGGGCGACCTCATTGCTCTCGGCAGCCTCCTGAGGAGGGGACGTGGAGAGGGAGGTGCTG
>JAVKLA010000031.1:18554480-18572868 GCA_034782735.1 Sagittarius serpentarius | reverse complement strand
CTGCTTTAGCTTGGTCAGCCCTGAGCTGGTCAGGCAGTTGGACTAGATGGTTGTTGTAGGTCCCTTCCAACTGAAATACTCGCTTCTCTTCTCTTCATAAACAATGCAGAAACACTGCACTGCACAGATGATGCGTGCTGCAGCAGGCTGCCAGGAGACTGGCTGCTAACATTGAAAACATTGGCTGCTTCTATCAAATGTCTCCCCAGTAAGGGTAGGTCTAGTCAGCCTGGCTGCCTTACACATTTTGCCTTGCTTAGGCACATTGGTATCTCTCTGAAGACGGAACAAAGTTTCTCATCTGCACTTTTTCCTCTCAAAGGAAGTTGCTTGTCTTTATTTCATTTATAGACAGAGTTGATTTAAGAACTAGATTTAAGACTGCCCTCCCACTGTCTTAAGACACCACTTTTAACTGCCTTCTACTTGTCAAATTCCAGCATTCAGTCTGTGTGTTTCCAGGGTACATATCTGTCTTGGACTGGGTATTTGGGGAAAGTGTCATCTGGAAGAGTTCAGATTTTTCCAAGGATAAGACAGAAGAAAAAAAATTGGACTTTTTCATGTTAAAAAAGAAATTCTTGATTATTTCACTGCTAGGTAATACCCCTTCTACACCTTGCTCCAGAGTAGTAGAAACAAGCTAATTCTAGAGCAGTACTGCACCTGATCCACCCTCCATCATTCAGGCGATGCCAGAGTAAGGATCTCCCAAACCAGAGTTTGCATTGGAAGTACCGCATTTAATAACCCTTGCTAGACTTACGTTCTTTTTGAACAGATATATTTTAACGTCCATACACTCCCGTGACAATGAGTTCCACAGTTTACTTGTATGTTCCTTTTATTTGTTTTAAACTTCCTGCTTAATAATATTGGTTGCTCCTTTATTCTCGCATTGTGAAAAATAGTGAAAAATGACTTGTTATTCACTTTCTCCCTCCTATTCCTTTTTTGTAGAGACAGCTTCCATTCCTTCTCAATAATTTCCCTCCCACTCTTAAGGCTTGTAGCCTATTTGGTCCCCCTGGATGAAAAATTTTTTTCAGATCTGTCATCATAGTTGGTGCCTTTCTACAACTTCCTTTGTTACTCCGTTTCCTCAAGTGTCAGAGGCTTTTGCAGTGGACCTACCAAATATATCCCCCTCAGAGAACTGTATGAGCAGCAATTTGATTCTGTATGGCTGTTTGTTATTTTTTTTTTTTTTAATTATTCTGGGAAATTTTAGGCAGATAATAATGTTTTGAAGAATTTTGAAACTCCAAAAATAGGTATTCAAGTATTTTTGGAGATCCTAAAAGTAAAGATGCTAATTCTAAAATGTTTTTAAAGTAATTCTGTATGACTACTGCATGACTTTAGGTTTATCATTGGAGATCAATAACTACTGGCTGTTTGGCTGGCAAAGTAGTCTGTTCTGATGTGATTCGTCATTCTTGTATCTTAACTGTACTTTGAGACACAAAGCATATCAAACAATCCTTAATTATATGAGTAGATGCAGGCAAACTAGCCAGCCGTGTATTTAATGCAAGATATTGCTTCAGTTCTGCTTGCACAATCTCTTTCTACAACCTAGTTATTTGTGATTTTGTCGTGCTGCCTGACACGCAGAAGATCTGAGTCCTTGATGAAACCTTTCTGTGTTATTGCATCATCACACGTGTGCTACAGCCACGGGCCAGGAGGGAGATGCAGGCGCAAAGAGTGCGACCCAATGATACGACCTAAGATACGGCTGGTATATCCCTCACTCGGAGATGTGACAGCGGGAAGTCCTGTGATATACCTTCCAGAAAAACATGCGCCAAACACAGGGTAAGACGGAAATGGTACTGCATGGTAAATCCAGGTCTTTTTCTTTCAGAACATCTTCCCTGGCTCTTCCCGCGCTAGAGACTATAGTGCCGACTGCTGCCGCTCACAGCCAAACAGGAGAATCAAGAGAGACGGCAGGGTTACACCATTTCCCTTCCACACTCACCCTAGAGCTAGTTTCAGCATCCTTTCACAGGTGGGCATGTAGCTGTATTATTCAAACAAAATGAACTGTTAACTTGTCTGTTTTGTGTGAAATGCCTTTCCGCACTGCACATGTGGATAGTCCACGTCCTTGAACTAAACGGTGGTATTTTCCTTTCCTGCTCCCTCACTTCCCACCACTTTCCTACCCTGTGACTCACACTCTTGCACAACTGCAAGACTGCTGCACGAGCGTTAGAAGGGACAAGGCATCCCGCTCTCAGCCAGCACGTTTTTTGACAGTCATTTCAGGATAATTAATAATGGCATTAGCCTGGTGGTAATGATTTTAGAAAGTTTTCTCTTGTTCATTTCATCTGTGTCAGAACGCAGATGGGGGGGGGGGGCGGGTGTGGATGAAAAAGCGTGCTCCTCCCAGCCACAGTTCTTAAGGTGCTACAACCCGATGGCAAAATTACCCCTTGATTTTAAAAACGAGGGATGCGGTCTTTTTCATCTACCTGTGTCAGAAACTCTCCCTTCTTTGGGAGAAAGTACTTATCCTCAAAAATACATTCAAGTCTTAAAACCAACCAGAAAGGACAGGAATAACGTTCAATGAAGCAGCAGCAGGGACTGACCTGGTTTATAACAACTAGTTTACATAAACACTGGGTTATTTCAGAAACACTTGGAAAAGGTTGCTATATAACTTATTGCCTGTACCCTGAGATACCACTAAGAATGGAGATACTTACAGGCATCCACTCGCTGGAGATTTCTCATTCGGATGATCCTTACGGTCAGCAAGTAGCAGGGAGAGGATTCTATCTGGAGAAGGATGGTACAAAAGGGAGTATGAATAAGCCTTCAGTGGGAAAAAGTTTCAAATGTGCAAACTAACCGAGCGCTACAAAACAATAATACAGTCAGTAAAAACTGTGTCAACCATCTCATTATTCTGCAGATGAAAATCTGCAACATAAGCTGCTGCATTAAAGAAGTCTTGTTTTAACATTTTATACATTTCACTGTCTTTTTGCTGTGTTACTCTGAGAGTTTGGATTGCTCATCATAGCAGAAAAGAAAGGGATAAATCCCTGTCAACTGATACTGTCTGTGAGATGCTTGCAAAACTCCTTGCTCTGAAATTGCAGACTTTAGCTTTACAACATAGCTACAGTAAGTCTCTTGAACAGAGGTGAACATCATGATGGAGTTGTCAAAACACTGGCAGTCTTACTCAAAGTTACAGTCAATCCCCTTGGTAACCACCCATGAGGTCCCATCGCATTGAAAAGAGCGCTGTGGAGAATATCTGTTGTTGCTGACTCTCACTGGGTAAACCCGAAGTACCGATCTCAGAGAGGTGTTTTTGCCTTTTGCTTCAAAAACATAGATTTCTCTTTTTTCCCTTTACAATTGTACAGGAAAAACAGTAACGATAATCTGAGCTTTTGTAAATCACAACTATGAGATAAACCTATAGCTGAGAATTGTTTCCAGAGGATTTGGGGGGAAGGAATGAGGTATGGGTCACCTTTGGGGAAAAATAAAGAACAATAACCCCCCTCCAAAAAAACCTTAAGATTGAAAGTGCTCAGCTTCCTTTAGTCCCTTTGAATGTCTCAGCCATAACCTTCTATAAAACAAGTCTCTCCAGATTTTGTGACTGCAGGGACCTCTTCCTATTTATTATTAGAGGATAATGTGATTTCCTTCTTCTAAGGAAGGCAATTTCCTGCTGGTTCATTCCATAAAGCTGTCTCTGTCTCAGACCTATCTGCAAAAGGCTACTCTGACAAAGCCAATAAATAAATCAGCATTTCCTTTGGCTGTGACACACGGTCATTTCCTCACACTCCTAGAAACATTTCCACCCGCATAAGTGGTTACAGCAGAGCCCTCCAAATCATTCTTTTTGACAGCTGCTATTTTTATCAACTGATTTCCTCTCATTTAGGAGCGTGCTTCTATTTCTATAGCACTTCAGAGACTTCCTAGAACGACTATAAACAAGCAGACAAAATAGATGTTAAGGCAGATAAAGAGCTGGAAGAACCTCACTTGAAACAATATGTGTAATGTTGCCAATTTTTTTTTTTTAAGAGAACAGAGCTAAAAGGACCTTAATTTCAAATGGGAAGACAATTAGGCCTCCTTTGTCACAACAAATTATTTTTTCAGGGTGTGTTTAAAATCCTCTCTTCTCTCTCCTAACGCATTATGTTATCTTAAAATGTTTTTGCTGAGATCTTAAAAAGGGTTCCTGCTTTCACCCCTGCCCTATGCCCCTCAAGAATTCTTAGTTTTCTTCCTTTTCTAGTACTTCTTCATGAAATTCACCCCCAGCAATCCATCCACCTTCTATTTCAAGTGTTCTCAACGGAGAAAAAGCCTAACAGAAGCTGCAAAATTTGCAAACAACTGACAGAGGGATATGTCCTCAGAGCTACCCCGAGCAAGGACACTGGTTCACATTTCAAAAACAGTATAGCCACATTAATACAGTTCTCCACCCAGTTAATGAACCCTTCTTCTCAGCTGGGTAATTAGCAAAGGTGGATCACCACACTCACATGTAAGGAATGAGCTTGGGCACCTCAGCATATGCCCTAGAAGGCAGAAACTCGTTGTTCGGTAGGATCTGCATAAGCACGGGGCAATTCTTGCAGCCATTTATCTCCGGGGATTGCACAAGGCAGTGCCAGCTCCTGGATCAGGATCATGCCAGCTACTCTTCCCCAGGCAAATGGCATTGCTTGAGTGAGAACCAATGGATTCAGTATTTGCAAAGCAGTTTAAGATTCTTAGATAGGTGTTAAGGAAGTGTGGTGGGTTGGGGTTTTTTTAATGATTATTACGCGGTTTCTGCTATCTGATCACCTGTCTCCTGGTTCCCATGTAATGACTTTCTAAAGCGTTAGCCAAACTTCCCCATCTGGCATGGGGAAATCAAATCTCAGAGATGCGGCTTTCACAAAAAGACTTACTGAAGTTTCACCAAAAAAAAATCAGTGGCTTCACAGAAGCTACAGAAATCAGGACCTGTGCGCCAGCCGGTTACCCGAGGGAGAGGCAGCAGCCAAGTGTTAGCCCTCCTGGCAGCCCCGCTCCTGCCGGTGGGGGTGGCGAAGACAATAGGGCAAGCAGAAATCACCCGGTGATCAGGCCTTGCTAGTTCTACTGCTCCCAGGAGGATTTGCTATTTTAATTCCAGTAACATATTAAACAAAAGAAATGTATTTAAATAGCAACTGTGACAACCGTAACATGATGTGCTAGGGTCTAGTTATACAAACAAAGAAAATAGCGGCTATGCAGGCATAAAGCAAAGGATAGAAGCTCTGTTATTCTGTTTACTTAAAATCTGTTATGATCTCTTTAACAAAAAAAAAGGCTGCTGCTATGTCATGATGTTCCACATACAGAGAGGTTTCCACCACAGCCTTGACTGGTGGAAGACCCCAAGCAGTGTCCTGCCCTGCGACTAACAAGGACATACTACAACAACCATTTAGCACTGTCACATTGTAGCTTTGCTTATGATAAAATCAGGACTGATGCAGTCACTCTGTGACCGTTTCACTGATTGTCCATCTGTCTGCCTGTCTTCAGTTTGGTGGTTCCCAAATCGTGCTTGTGTACTTCACATACGCGCGTGTATCGCACAGCTGCACGCAATATAGCACTCTGCAGTGCCAGTGCACGAGCAGGG
The DNA here is from genome assembly GCA_034782735.1 of Sagittarius serpentarius. Classification (NCBI taxonomy): domain Eukaryota; kingdom Metazoa; phylum Chordata; class Aves; order Accipitriformes; family Sagittariidae; genus Sagittarius; species Sagittarius serpentarius. The sequence continues at coordinate 18,567,185 of JAVKLA010000031.1, read as the reverse complement.
TGTACTATTGCTAGTTTCTCTGTACTCCCAGGGAAATGAAGTTTTACTGGGATTTTCCAAACAACAGCTCGATCAGATGTAGAGCAGAGCCCATAGTCCCTTCTTCCAATTTGCCACCACTTCCCGCAGAAAAGAATAACATGGTATGATACTTGGCATCAAGTTACCATGTTGGCAGAAGTAAAGGATTCCTCTGTCATGCGAATGATTCCAACTTTCTCCCACCCAGGCGAGTAAGAATTTGAAAACAGAAATTTCTCTGTCATGAGCGCTCTGGTGATGCGGGCTGTCTGCATTCCTGGCAGATCTGTGCCTCGGTAGGTCTATCCCAGCCCTCTTTAAAGTCACGCATATATTCAGATACAGGTATGTGTGGCATGCATCCATCTTGAAAAGCACTTCTGTAAATTACTGCACTAGTTTAGCTGTATAATACATCCTGTCACATCACAAGTGGCTGTGGAGCTCCAAAATGACAGTACTCCTTAATGAGACAAGAATCCATGAGACCAGAGGATGGCTGTTCTTCTTTACCTTTTTTTACTTGCTTTTCTCTCAGTACCTTCTTCAGCCTCTAGGCTTCTTCACCTAACAGACTCTTCCAACATGGGCTATTGCTAGCAACGTCTTCCCAGCTTGCGATATCAATGGTAGGGACATTCACCACTCCGCCATGCCTACTGTAGACTACCCCAGTGTTGCAATTCCACAACAGTACAGTCAAATGTGTGCTGGGTCAATGCATATTTTGGTTTTCAGCGTTAGCTCCTTGTTTTACCATCGGTGTTCGATCACGTAGCAGAATATTGTACCTGCCTTCCCAAAACAGAGAGCAGCCACCCAACAACACTGATCCAGAGTGGAGAATTTACTCTTGAACATCCCAGGGCAGCCAACACTTTCTCAGTCTTGATTGTTGCCCTTTTTAGATTAGTATTTATTCCAAACCGATCATAAACTAACAGAAAAATAATGCAGAGATCCTGAAATTCATCTTCAGTGTGTGTGTGTGATGAAAACTGTATCGTCCCTAAAAAGCAGCTGTCCTCCCAGCAGGTGCTCGGCTGTTGCTTTTCTACGTGAAACGTGGAATGCCTTCCATCTGGTCTCGTGAGGAGGTGGCCTTTGTCATGCTGGATGAAAACTTGTGATGAGGAAGCAGAGAAAATTATGTGCCACTGTGTGCTGGTACCATTACCTATTTCAGTGCAGCCACACTGCGTGCTATTCCACAAGCCATCCTGCAGAGATCAGATGAGATTTAAAAATACCTTGAGGACAATCAACTTACTTTGTCAATGTTGAAAAAGGCCATTTCTGCAGACCAACCCGAAAAAATTTGTGTTATCTATGAAAACCACGAAAAGAGCTTCCTCTCCACCCACGCATTTTTCCTGCAGTCACCCAATAATAATGCCTCTGTCCGTGTCTATGTCATCTACTGGCATGGCAGCCTCTCCTGGCAAAGACAGCTGCCCTGCCTCGACTAAGGTCCCCCTGCATTCCTGGCCCGGAGAAGCATTCCGCTGAGATGAAGTCACCCACAGGATGTCACCAGGGCACTCCTTTCTTCATCTCCAGGTGCTAATTTAACTAGACGGAGCCAGGGACCAAATCAAAAGAACTAGAATACTTTGCTGCTGATGACGCACCTAGAGCGGGTGGTGTGTGAAGACGTGCCTGTCCTGAGCTGTCCGAGTGCCAGCTCTCCTTAGAGGACGCGCATCCTTCAAGATTTTTACAGTTGTAATCGGGGTGCTTCAGGCTGCGAACATCACTCAGCCAAGCCCTGCCCCAGCCTGCTAGAGCCTATGTCCCACCGCTGTGGGATGTGCCGGGGACCCCGCCGTGGCACGCTGCCCGGGCTGAGCGCGGTTGGCTGCTGCGGTTGGCCACGTCTCTGAAGCTCTTCCTCGTTCTCGACAGACCTGGGCTCCATGCCGGAAAAGCGGCCACTCCAATTGCTTCCTTCCTTCGCCTGCTCCAGGCGCTGGGGCTGTGGCACCTCCCTCGACGGCTGTGGGGCTGCCGGGGAGAGCTGGGGGGGGGCCGAGGACGACTGCTGCCACCGGCTGGTTTTCACAAGCCATGTGTTTCGTGGTTTTTATTAGTAACGTAACTTCTTCTAATCGAACTGCCTTTTCACCAGAGTTAGCAGAAGTCTCGGTCGGATATCGGTGAACTAAAAACTCCCACAGCTGGATGGAAACACCCCTTTCGTGCATATGGCCACCGTAACCCTGGTTTCAGCGGGGAAAATTTATCTGTGTCCACGGGAGCATGATGGGTATATGCAAGGCCACAAGCCTTGTGTCCTTCAGGTCACTGCTTCCTCATACATATATCCATCATGGAACTCTGAACACTTTTGAGGAACAAGACTGTGCACACGATACTGTGCTTGAAACACATTTCCAAAAAGCAGAACTTCAAATACTGATCAACACAACCTGGATACTCTCAGTGCACGGTGATCCCAGCTTCTGCAGAGATTTATTACTTGACTGATAACTCAGGATAGTTGCATAGCCCTTTCAGTACTGTTAACACTGTCCTCCATCTTTTAGTGTTTCCAGATGGTTAATAACCAGATTTTTTCTGATTTTGAAAAATAGGTCCATCTGAAAACACAGAGCATTCAACTGCATGTTCAAAATTCTTTCCATGTGTAGAACTGTAGCCAGGGGAATAGGACAGTCCATGCATGAAAAGACAGAGCCCTCTTATACTGCTTTGCCCTTCCCAACCAGAACAAATATGAGAGAAAGAAACCAGACTGAGCGTTAACCGTCTGAGGGCTGAGACTCGTCACACCTAGTTCCAGATAGCTGTAAAACAGGTGTTTACATCTGACAGCTGTTAGGCATTTCTGGAGTCTCATTCTAAGGTAGACGTTACCAGAGGACGTGCGTCACAGTCTGAAAAATCTCTATTTCTGACTACTGATTCTCAAGGGAATCTAGAAGTCTATCTCAGACACAGCTGTTTTACATTTTTCTATGTCAAGTGTGGGTAAGACAAACCATATTTCAAAGTTATGAGCTGATGGGAAGTGGCCTCCTTTGACTTCGCGAGGTCCATTTTTGAAGCGGGAGGCACGCTGGAGCATGTCATTTCGGCAGTCTGTGTTTTAGGCATCCCCACACCACCACTCGGCACGGCAGGGGAGGCACTCGGGCTCAGGGCAGCCTCCACAGCGGCGCAGAGCCGCTGCTGGTGCCACGCTCCTGCAAGCACCACGGGGCTGCGGGTGGCTCAGGAGTTGTTGCCTCCTGCCTTTCCAGTTGCTGCTGAGCCCAGGGCCGGAGCTGCTCCCACAGCAAGCTCCTGCCCTTGTGGGAGGCAGGGACCCCGTGCCTGGCACCAGCAGAGACCCAGCCCTCCTGCCTGCCTCAGCTCCTGGTTCACATGATGGAGTCCCACCTGTATCAGAGGCAGCAGCGGCAACCTCCTCCTAACCTCGCCGTGCAGCTCCCGTGGCGGCTCCCTGCTCTTGCCACGATCTCAGGAGCTGCTTCCAGCTTCCAAAACCCAGCAGAAGCCAGAGCTCCTGCTTTGCACCAGGGTGAGGGTTTAACCTGCCCCGCTTCTGTTAAAGGGCTGCGGTTCTCCCAGCTGCACAAACCCTGCAAGAACAAGGAGCCCTTGCCTGGCAGGGAAATGAGGTACCGCTTGACCTGAGGTATGAGGGATCTTACCCTTGTTAAGACATGGGCTCATGCTGAATTCAGAACTATGCATCCAATTTTTCCCCTCCCCTTCCCTCACACTAATTATTGTACGAGACCTGCTACGATCCTAAAATATTTTAATATAAGCGCTGATGTCTGAAATACCAGAGCTGGCTCTCCTTGCTGCTTTAGCACGGGGCGAAGTACCAGCCAAGGCTTGAATGACATAGATTTCTCTAATGCAGATTAAATCAGCATGTTGGCGTACAGGCACATGCAGTTGCTGGGATATGCTGTGGCATGTTTCTAACAGATGATCCCTCTCAGCAGGCAGGGACCCTCATATTTAAGCCTTCTGGTAGTTTCAGTGACGAAGAATTTACATTTGAGAAAAACTGAGCAGAAGATAAGAGCATCTATGTGCCCTTCACATAAGCACAGGATATGCTGCAGTAATCAAGTCGCGATCACGCAAGCGCATAGGATAGAGTTCTGTGTTCTGATCATAGAAGAAAAAACAGTGACTATGCAACCAGAAGCAAGAACGAATACTCAGTCCATCACCAATAGATTGTCATGAATTTTTGGAATTTTGAAATGTGAACAATAATCCTTTGGTGAGAGACAGGGGCAATATAGTGGTCTGGAAGAAGGTTATAGTCCCATACACATAAAATGATTCTTTTGGTCCACTACCATCAGACCTACCCCCCTGAAATTTCACGACCCTTGAATGTCTTTGATCTAAGCCTCTACCCTGAGCAGATAATGGAAAAACAAACACTTCGCTGTGTGGGATTAAGAAATGGAGACAAGAAGTTACTTGTCATATGTATAATTATCATAGCTAATTATAACCCAAGGAGTTCAATCTCATCATGATTTTAGGTTCCTTACCCCTTGTGAGGAGCAGATATTATACCAAAGACTGATCGATTCATTGTTTTTCAGCCTGTTTTTACTATCTACAAAATTCTTCGCCCTACACATGGTCCAGAATTTCAGTATCTCCACAGGCTGGAGATACCAGACATTGTAAGCTAAATATTTGCAAGATGAAATGCCACAGAGACACAAGACTGATAGAATAAATCCTGAGAAAACACAATATTATCTTCTAATGTCACTGATTCATTTTTTAAAAAAATAGAACTCCTAATACTGGGCAAACACATAAGCTAAACTTTGAAAAGTGTATGTGAAAAAGTAAAAATACTGCGAATGTGAATAAGAATTGGTTTTAATTTCTCAGTGCCTAAATTGTACCAGGACTACCTGGTAACTAGCTTATCACAAAGCTTACTTGTCTGCCTCTTTACAGTATTAATTCAACTTCCAGATAAAGCTCCTTTTCAGCTTCATTTTGTCTCTGTATGACTGGTCCGCATGGATTATAAGGTAAATTTCCATAGAAGTATCCGCCTCAGAAGCAGACACTTCTTGGGAGCACGTTGTTCTATGTGTTACATTTCACTTCTCTAATCCTGACAGATAGGAAACAATGCCTGTACTTACTGCACAGATAGCAAAGTAGCAGAATGAGAACCCCTATCAAAATCAGTAATTCCTAACAAAAATAAACCTATGACTGATCTTCAAACACAAGAAATAGCTCTAGCACATTCAAGCATCGCTCCTTTCACAGAATCCCGTTACAGTTTTTTTTTTCTGATGGAGCACAGAAATGGTGAAAAATCAGGGTTCAGTAATCCAGAACTCCCCCATAAATCGCTAGGACAGAGACTGCGCTGCTGAAGCCATTACAGCAGAACATGCATCACACTTAGTTTCAGCCCTTTCAGTTACAAAAATCATTGTGGAACAGAAAGATCGCCGGTGGATGTTGTTTACAAGTAACTGAGGGATTAATACAGGAGATATTCTAATTGCTCCCAATAAAACATAACAGAGAAATACAACAAGCAGTTCTGAAAAATCACAAACATAAGTGGAATAAAATGATCCAAACAATAAACTTAAGGGTGTTTCCCTTGTAACACTCGGGCTGCTGCCATCACTGTTTATCTACCTGAGCCTTCTCCCCCTTTGAGCAAAACAAAACACTCAGCCCGCTTTGGTTTGAAATTCTCTTGTTCATAATACCTTGAAATCACCTTTGTCTGGTCCAGTGCTTTCTTCATATTCTTCCTGCGGTTCACCATCTCCCCAAGAATCAATGTCTGATTCTTCATCCTGAAGAAAGAATGAAATGATAAAGGATAACATTAAAAGAACAACAGCAGCATTATCAGGGTAGAGAATTAATTCCTACTTGTAATAACTTAGGCTGAAACCCCAATTAGAACAGCTGTTGGTTACACCCAGCTGTGTTACAGTGCTCAGCGTAATGAACAGACCACCGTGTGGTTTGGCACACACTGGTACAAAATCCATGTCATGGGTACCCTTTCAATGAGTCAATGAAGGAAGAGCCATTTCAGCTGTGAGATACCCAAAAGGTGCCTCTGCATTGATTCTGCGAATAAAGGTTTGAGTTTTGTGATCTTTTGGCAATCTGCTCCTGCTCTCAGGAGTATTAAATCTCAATTTAAAAGGTCCCAGAATCTCTTCTCTGGGTTTGAACTCAGAGCGTGAAACACATTGCAATTGCAAAACTTTAAATGTAACGTTTCAGGTTTTTTTCAGGAAAGAGAAGTTCCAAAATACTTCTACAATGTAGGCTGCCCCCTTTTGAAACGCTTTGTAGGAAAACACCGTTAAAGGACAGCTCCTATAAAAAAAACGTCGAAAGTATTCTGCTTCTGTTTTGAGAGTACTTCCTGAAATGATGTGCCTTCATCCAATCAAAAAGCACACAGAACTGTGTGCAGCATACTACAGTTAAAATCAAATGCAAATCTTGAAATGACCCAGAGATTTCAAAGCAAAAAGGAAAATTCAGAACAAAAATGGGAATGTGGAAATAAAATTCAATTCCCTATCCCTATTCTCTATCCTGTCCTTATCCCTTTTCCAATAACAAAAAATGGATGTCAACGGACATTAATATGCATGTCAAATTTTTTCTATTAATACAGCAATATTAAGTTTTTAATAAAAGCAGCATTTAATTACGGAAGAAAAAAAGATTTTTTTTTTAAGCCTGGGTCTGGATCCAGGCTGATAATTCAGTCCCCTAAAAGTTGTTTCCTTCCCTGTTCATTTTTTCCACTTTCTCTTCTTTTTCTGTCCCCTTGCTACGCTGGCTTCTCTCATTTTGCCCATGAAGCTGAGATCTTTGGCTCCAGCAGAGTCAGGAGGAATTTTGCCACTGATAGCCACAAAGAGAACCTTTCACCTTAAACTCCTTCAGGCAGAGACATTGCCGCCGAGTCCCATCAGACAGGAAGTTTGTACAGTAGCTTGTATATAAACAGGCTCACAAAACAGGATTTTGCTTTCTGGCACATGCGTGTCAAATGCAGTGGACCTTAAGCAAACTTTTAAAGCCGTTTTCTTACCTGTAGTGCTTTTGCATTTGATGGCATCATGGCCTTCCCTGGATTCATGTAACAGAGCGTTTCTGGCACCTCCACGGGCAGCACTTCCTGAGACATGTTTGCAGGATTTACTCCTGTAGGAGTCAATGACAAGTTATTTTATAAAATGACCTGAGGCCCCACCCATCTCATCTCTATAAGTAAAGGACTTCCCTCCCATTGCCGAAGACGGTAGCGCGCCAAGGATGACTGCTCCAGGGAAGGATCTTACGGGGCAAGCACTACAGCCAAAAGGGATGGGGTACCTTCCTCTGGCTGGGAACGTCTCCCAGGCCGCGCTTGCTCCTTGGGTCCTGCACTGCTGCCACCCTTTTCCCTGTGCTGAGCAGAGCCCCAGGCCGCCCTGCCAAGCAGAGCAGAAGCACGGAGGGCACCATGGCTGAAGCCTGCTCCTTCAAACCCAGCTCTTCCCCACCTGCGGCCCGGGGACGGCCCTGAGCAGCGAGCGATGGCGGCTCCTGTTGCGGGGCGGAAACGAGCCCTGGAAAAAGCCTCTGTGCGTAAATAACTACCAGTGCAGGCACAGACCCGTCCACTTCGGTCAAAGCCTCCGTGTAGGTGGGGGAACCTGAACACGCTGCCTGCAAAGAGGCACTGCCCTGTGCCACACAGTACTCCCCCACCCCTGGAAAGGGCCACCCCCACCACCTGACAGGTTACTGCATGGACCGTCAGCTCCTAGCTCCTCCTGAGCTGCTCCCGTTTCTTCTTCCCGGGGGAGCAAGGCCAAGGCGTGGGCACGGGGCTGGGTCTTTGCGTTGCGGAGGTGAGCAGGAGGTAGGGGAGGTGAGTGAGGGGCACGGAGCAGCAGTACCAGATTGTGTGCGATAGGACGGGCGGGGAGAAGGAGGTGGACGTTTGCAGGGGTTAGCAGAGATCTTGAGGTCGATGCCTACGGCTACAAGCGTTACTCAGGACTACTACTGCACCTGGCAGTACCTTAAATTCAACAAAAAAAGCAAGGAAAAATAACTGTGCAAAGCAGATAAGAGTTATGCTTTCATACATTTTCCAGAGAAAGGCAATTGAGCTTCACACGGCAACTGCAGGAAACTCATGTCAAGATGAATGGAACATACTATCCAGTGGTTTAATTTTATTAGTTTTGTTTTACAGAGATTTTGTTCAACCAAAGAGCATGAACAAAAGAGTACATGAACATCTCCAGGCATACCCAGTGGAAATTACCATCTTCAAACACAGAAAAACAAATGAATAACAAACTAGCAGCTCCAGTAACAGTAGGCTGTGTCATAGCATCTGCATTTCCAGCATGAGAAGTATCTCTGACCACACTTGAAGTACAAGAGCATCTTTTGGCCTCAGGTCACGGACACTCTGAGCTGCGGCCAGGAGACCTCCTCTTGCAACTTAATTTAGAGAACAATCACTCATCTTTGGTTTTTTAGCCTCATCAGAAAAGAAGACCTGCCTGACCTTGGGAGACCTGCCATGGGACCCTAACAGTACCGGTATACTTGTTATTAGAGCAGGCCAGCATTCATAAGGCTGATTAGTTTGGAGGACCATTAGCATAAGTGATGATATGCACCTAGAAACCCCTCTAAAGGTGATGAACCTTAAGAAAGTTGAGATTTCCTGTCCTCAAGGAAACCCATGGAGAAGAACAGGTGGGTTCTGTGTACAGACTTCCACATCTGCGGAGTTAATTCCCCATTTTATGCACACTCTGCCATCTGGAATGATCTGTACAGCCTTCAGCTAAATCAAGGTATTCTGCTCCCACCTGAGTGACTCCACAGGGAATGCTATAAAGAAAGAAAACTCCGAGGCTTTCATTAACAACTGAACTAGCGTTATCTAATTTAAAATCTGAATGTACAAAGCTAGATGGTCTCAATTTGTAGAATGAAAAGCAGAGGCTCCAAGTGGAATGACTTTATTTCTTTACATTTCATATTTCAGTAATTTAAGGATAGAAGAAGCAAAAATATCCTGTCTGCTTCAAAGATCTAACTGTAGTTGCCCTGGCAGCAAACAGCACACTACTCTCATCCTTTTGTGCTTGCTAGACCTCGTACTCCCTCTAATACTTAGGTTTCTTATTAAAGCTACAACCCAGTTTGTAGAAGCATCAATCGCTTGGCAAAGGTACGGGTATCATGCCTGAATGCAGAGACAGGCTGTGGAGAAATGGAGCTCCCTGACAAACCTAAAATTTTCCAACATGTTCAAATAAAGCTTTGTGATTTCTTTTATCACAGTCCTGGACTGGACCGAAACTGCTGACAGCCAGTGCCCCCCTAAATGTCTTGCAGCGCTATATGCTTGCCTAGCCTTCGAACAGGCCAGGCAAGATGAGCCTGGGGTTATTCTGGCAAGCTGGAAACACAACCAGGACTGGCTGTGACCACCTCACTTCTCTCAGACATATAGATACTTCTGTACAAAACACAGCGTTGGAGAGCAGAGTCAGATGGGCATTCTGGCTCAGCTCCATCCTCTTCCCGCAGGAGGAGCAGTGTCTTAGACCATCACTTGTGCAGCCAGTGAAAGAAGGAGATGTGGAGCAGGAGAGGAAACTCACAGGAGGCGGGGGCACTACTGCTGTCCGTCGTCTTACCCCTGTCACAGGTAAGAAGAAATCTCCTGGGAAATTAATTTTAAAGCAAGACTTTAACCAAAGAGTTTAAAAGTACTAGAATATATTCCTGTCAGGTTGTGACGATCATACTGAAAAAAGTATGGCACTTTATATCCATTACATATATACATCAGCATTTGTATGCATCTAGCATATAACTAGTACACAGCTCTGATACTGAAAGGTATTTCTTCCCCAGTAGAGAGACTTAATGACTGTTTACATCACTGCACTCACAGTTAAATGCTTGTCTATATTTCTTTCACGTTACAGTTGCTGATGCACTGCATAAAGCCCAGCAGTTACCACACCTGACTTAGAGCAGCCTAACTGAAGTGGAGATTTATGCTCCATTTTATCTCTCAGATTTTATGCATGTTGCGAATGTACAGTCCTCAATGGTTACCCGTACACTGAGAAAGTCCTCTGTGCCTGGAGTTGTCTCACTGTGGGACGTTTTCTGTACTTGGAGAAGGTTTCCCAGGAGTACAGTAAAATAGAAGAGCGGTTCCCGAAGTTTTCTGAATCAGTGTTCACCCTCCACATTTCTGCAGACTACGTGCAAGTTTATCATCTCCTCACAATCTGGAAACCAGCACCACTGCAGCGCTTCCTCCAGTGCCCCAAACCAGCTGTGGGTTACAGGCCATCAGCTCCTGCACCAGCAGCTGCCATGGACCGGAGCTTAAGAGTGACCAGAAAAGGTATTTGTTAAGGGACTATGAAGGATTTTCTGAATACTCTTCCGCACGTGGGACCAAAACATTTAATCTGTAACAAATTCTAGGATATCATATCTTATCATCTGTTAAATCTCAAAAATAAACTACACCATATGTTTAGAAAGTAGATACCAAACCAAAACAACTGCAGCTCAAGGAGGAATTTGGAGCATGGCTTACTTTCAAGACTGGTTGGAACAATTTTGGATGTCAACCAGCTGAGCAGCAGAAATTGCAAAATTAAAGAAGCAACTATCAATTGCTCAAGATTTAAAAGTGCATATTAATGTATGTAGAAACTTGCAGCTCCTTACCCGATAGTTATCAGCCTTTAAGGATGCCCCATTACCTTAGCAGAAGAAAGGAAATAGGAGGGGAGCAAATATTTCATACATTTACAACTAATTTACAGATTATTAGCTGAGAGAGAGAGAAGGGTGCAACAAGCACCAACTACTGGCTGGAAAAGTCATACTGCTAGGGGCTGAGAGACCATCTATTCCCAGTGTTTAAGGGCAGAGAAAAGAAGAGAGAGCTGGGAGCTAGAAAGGACTCACAGTATGCGTATCAGGTGTCCGTAAACCCAGAGCGGTCAGAATCTCAGCAGCAGGATTTAATGCCATCATATTTTCTGGATTGGGGTTTTTTAGTTGCTATTCTTTTTAATGGAACAGCCTATCAAGACTGTTTTGAAGAAACTAGAGGAGGGATATACCTTTATCTCCATTTTAAATGTTTGTCTCCACCACCTTTTTGTTCCTGATTTCCTCTTTCTTTTCTTCTTTCCATTCCCTGCCATCTTTTCTTTCCCATTTACTTCTTAGCTTTCCAAAATATCCATTTCTTTCCTTTGTCCGTCTCAATACCACATAGCTATAATTCCCTTTTTCACTTTTCTTCGGGTATTATAAAAACTTTTTCCTTCTCCCCTTCCTTCCTCCCCTGCTTTTTATACCACCTGTTTTCTTAATCCTTCCCCTTTGTCTCACCTGTCTCCTCCATACTGCAAAGGTGCCTCCAGAAGCTTCAGGTCTGAACGATGGAGGTTTAGTCATATTTGGAACAAGTGTGAATACTACAAGCATTAGAGCAGCTGGGATCAGGCCATGACACCTGGGTGAGACACCCGACTGCATGGAGAAAAGGGGATAAGCAATAGCGGGTTGAAGGGAGTGCAAAGGAGACCTCAGGACCCAAGGAGGAAGAAAGAGGAGACATGACAAGACATCCCAGAGTTTTGATATGAAGCGCTGGAGGGGTGGGAGGAGTGCTGGGGAAGCGCTTTACGAACTCTGCAGGTGTGCTGAGCTTCAGTGGGAACCCTGCAAGGAACAGACTTTCAGGAGGAGCTCAAAGGTACAGAAGTTCAACGGCACGAAAGACGCACAGCTCTCATCCATTACTACCTGTTGGCCAGCATACCATGACCAGGGCACGAGGAAACCAGCCCTGCTGGAAGTGAGGCCCTGATGGCCTCCTCTGCAGCATTATCACTCTAGTGAGATGGTGGGATATTGCACATACACAGCAGAGCTTTATATGCGAACAGGTTTTGGCACAGGGTTTCTCAGAAAGGAGTCCTTCTGTGCCGCCCACGTTCTCCTGTATCCTCTGTGGCAGACACATTTCCCGTCATTCACGTGGTGCAACCTGTAGTCTCACAAACGAATAAGCTCACTTCACTCAGGCTTGTTTGCAATAGTCACTCTTTGGGCTACAGAACAGCAAAAAATGGTGCTGCCAACCATCCCATTAGCTTCTGCTTCCTCAGCAGCACTGCCTTGACAGGACTGCCCGAGTACTCACGTGCCTTGCGAGGGGTTAAAAAATCCCACTGCTGCTTTCTGTAGGTTCCTATGGGCTGACTCACTTCAGTGAGCTGCCCATGCACCTTTGTGATAATCGGAAGGGCTGGGGCAAAGGTGCAATTGCATGCTAATCCCTTCGCTTACCTACAGATAATGAATAGGTAAGAAGGAAAAGGCAGACACAGAAAAGATGCAGAACATATTAATTACAATTAAGGAGGTCACCGTGATAGCGTTTGTAGTTCCTGTTACCACAGCTACCAAGAGTTCTGTCTTTTAAAACATCTAGGAAAAATCATGTTAATTCCTGCTAACGTGGTGATACAGCATGGGCCTGCAGTGTTTGAGTGGTTCGGGGGGGGGGGGGGGGGGGGGGGGGGGGGGGGGGGGGGGGGGGGG
>JAVKLA010000031.1:18522846-18554380 GCA_034782735.1 Sagittarius serpentarius | reverse complement strand
CCGTAGTTTCTTTACTCCCCTAAGGGATAATTCCATGACATTACTCCTACTTCCTGTAAAAAGGGACACTCCCAGCCTGCAAAGCCAAAAGGGCTTTTAAGTGCCCACATCTGCAGCAGTTACCTACATTCTTTCAACGTCTCGGTACAGCCCAGAGGCTGAGCACGGGAAACATAACCCATCAGCGGCTGAACCAGAACAAAAAACGCCGGAAGACAAAGCCACACAAAGCCTCCATGCTGGCTTGCAAGAACTGACAACCAGGATCTTCTGCAAGTGTTCTGCGCAATTAATTAATAAATATAGTGACAAAAAGCAAGCTGAGCCCAACAAATTAACCAACCCCCTAAGTCACAAACAAAGCACCTTTACTAAGCGCGGACCAGGAGTGCTAACCAGATGGGAGTCAGGAGAACAGGCCGCTGCTGAGGAGCAGTCAGCTGGAGACACCTCTACAGTATCTCAGAGAGGAAGAAACCAACTGCAGATGGCATGATGGGGCTGGTGTCCTTCCCCTCTAACTCAAGAGCATTACACCTATGGGCTTGCGACGTATTTCTGGCTGAAGGCCCCCAGTGCCCCAGGAAAAAGATGGCTGGATGGAGGATTAAGCCAGACCTTTTTCAGGGTCTACAGTAATGCAGGACATTTAGGTATCTTCAGGGTAACAGCAAGGACCTTGCTGTGGGACTCAGGTGGCTGTGGGTGTATCTGAAAAAAGAAAGTTACGGATGTCTGAGGATTGCAAGGGGAGAATCGACAAGAAGATCCTGTTCTTGCCCAAGAGCTTTGCCCATACTGAAGGCACCGCTCGGAGCTATCGTGTGGGCCTGGCCAGACTGCCAGGAGGTGCGACGGGCTCAGCCCCTGGCAGGTACAGCAGAGCATGCCTTAGTGGCACACTGGGAATAAATGAGGCTTCCCTCTGTCAAACCAACAAACAAAAACACAGCAAGGGAAGCAAAGAGGTATAGTTAATGGCACGGATGGGAAGACAGAGGCAGGGTTCTTGAAATTTGGTGTCATCAAAGGACGTGGATGGCAGGGGTGGGAACTCCATCTTGTAGATGCCCGAAACCCCAGCTGGAAGATGGGAGGGTGGGAGAATCACAGAATCATAGAACGGCTTGGGTTGGAAGGGACCGTCAAAGGCCGTCTAGTCCAACCCCCCTGCGGTGAGCAGGGACACCTTCGACTCGATCAGGTTGCTCAGAGCCCCGTCCAGCCTGGCCTGGAATGTTCCCAGGGATGGGGCTGCTACCACCTCTCTGGGCAGCCTGTTCCAGTGTTTCACCACCCTCGCTGTAAAAATTGAAGTAGCAAACACATGTGTCACCCCAAATGGGTTTGCCATAATGATAAACAGGGAAGCCCGAAAGGGAGTTAGAGCTGGGGCAGAGGAGAGGCAACGCCGAAAGGGACTGCATGACTCAGCAGCAGAGATTACAAAGAGAGGAGCCCTTGATGAGCACCGGCAAGTAAACAGCCATTTCAGCACACTGGAGGTTTGAACCAGGGCTGCAAATTGGATGGAGGTGTGAGGGCCTGGAAAAGCAGCTGGGGCAAGGACACACCATCCCTAAGGGGGCTGAGGTCATTGGAGGTGAGCGTGGGAGACTAAAGACGACGAAGGCTAGAGGAAGATACAGCATAAAGGAACGCTTGAAGGAAGAGAGAGAGAGATGATGATGGCAAGAGGGAAGAGAAATTTTCAGCCTTTTAGATGTTCATATTTCATTTTGAATTAAGGATTTGTTTTCTATTTTGGCTATGATTCATTATTCATAGCTCTGTATTTGCCAATGCTTGTTACTTCAGCACAGACAAGTTACTGCATTTCATTTAAATTTGAAGTAATTAAGGGCAGTAGATACTGACTGAAGCATTATATCTTGGTTTAGATTAGTATCTTTGTTGTAATGAAACAGGTTTACAGAGCATTTGCATTATTGAAATCCTTCATAAAGCAAATAATTATTTCGGTCTTCATCTCAAAAATATGCAGTTTCAAAAAATTGCCTCGTGCTATTTATAGTAGTTGCATAGAGCCCATGTTGCTTGTATACAGCCAAGGACTGAAAAAGTTATGCAATTACCCCTGAATTAACCGTGGATATCAGTGTAAAGCACTTGGCTTGCCTTCTTACCACAAAATCTGAATGTCTCTCAGGTTTTGATGTTTTTATCCTCCCAGCATCCCATCCTATAATAACAAGAAATACCATTAAACCTGTTGAAATTAATGGGACATGGATGCTGAGCTGGGTCCTCTAAATATGGTGAGTGTTCAGTGAAAAGCACAGCCCCTGGTTAGGTACTTACACACACACCAGAAGAGCCTATCCTGACTTACAACAGGGTTTGAAACAGTCCCTTCCAAGGGATTTTCCAAACCTAAACATTGCTGGTGTAATAAAACTTGTAAATTCAGAAGTATAGAAAATTTGTGTTTTCCATGTGAAATCTCAGATCTTCTGTATCTTTTATGTTTAGTTTTGTGTGTTATTTCCAACAAAATTTCTTGCTGACACTATAAGAGAATACAGTTTTCTCTTTTTCCTTGAAATTGTCCACATTTATTATGTATTTTTCTGTTGCACTAGATTTGGAATAAATTAAATATCTGTAGCTCATTTGTCTTCACTTTACATATAACTTCTAGTAGTGCAGTAAATTTTGAAAGAATTTGTATTGCTGTCCCATATATTCATGCATTTAAAAAACTCGTCAACAAGCCCCATGTTTCCTAACCTTTGATTTACTGCATATACATGTATATACACGCAAAAAATTGTTCACCAGCAGTGAAATCCAACATAAAGCACGAGACTAACCATTATTTTGTTCAATTGGTTTATCTGCGATCACCGCATGATGGAGAGGAACCACAGGCTGAGACAAGTCTTTGTACTTTCCCAAGTCCATTGTGCTCATTCACAAACAGGTCTTGATTCTTCTGCAGGGGAAAAAAAATGCTGCGGGTACCCTTCTGAAACTCAGGATGGTGTTTATCTTTTGTGCTGTCGTTTCTGCTCTATGGCTGAATTCAAAGCCTGAAGGATCAGATGTTTGTTGTTCTGAATGTTGTAGCTGGTCAGTTCTACCAGCTTGTTGAACTCTTCCTCTGTGTAGGTAAAGCTGTTTAAGCAGTACGGGGAAAAAATGCTGGAAACATCCACGTTGCCCTGCGCCATCTCAGCGGGGCTGCGCTCCACACCTGACAAATAAAGAAAGGTCATCAATGGGGTATAGATATGGTCTCACGTCCCGCTTCCCAGACGAGGCACAGCGTTGCTCCTCGCTACCTGGACACCCAGATTTCTCTCCCACGGGAGCCACAGCAGGGGAGGGAGGGGACCGTGCTTGACCACATCTCCCACCCACACACAGCCAAAGGGTGACCAGGTGGTGGGAGGACCTTCTCTGTCCCACGGCTTACCAGGCTCTTTGTATTTTCTGAAGGTGTCATTCACCAGCGGGAAAAACACCACTATTGGTGCCTCTGGGGTCTCTGCGTCTTTGAAGATGTAGCACTCCTTTAGATTTTTCTTTTCTTCTTCACTCAGGTGGATTTTGGGAAATGGGATTCCCTGCTTTAAGAAGTACTTGGAGGCTTCTTCCAAAGGCTGCATTCAGACAGAAAAAAAGAGAAGGTCAGAAATTCTTCTCCTCCCCGCCCCCAACTTTTCTTAATGCACAATGCATCCATCAAAGGCCCTTCACAAAGATCCGGGAGCAGCGTTTGCTGTCAGTATTTCTTCTGGCCTTTGTCTCTTGTGTGAGATATTAAGTACTAGTTATTAACAGAACAACTGTTCAAGACCCAGCCTCCAACTCGCACTCCTGATCGTTGTCCTACCTCCTCCTCAGCCTTTATTTGCAAGATACATAAGATGTTCATGGCTGCGGGCAAGGGTGGCCTAACTGCTTAGGACACAAAAACATGCCCCTTACTGGAGAAAATCCCGAAATGAGCAGAATGGACAGGAATCTGAAATGGTACGGGTTTTAAATACAGATTCACAAAGGTACAAACATTTTGTTGACTTGGCATGAAATATTTAAAAGCCTCTAACTGTCTTAGATGCCTTAAGATGGTTGTGAAAAGTGATATAAGCATCTGGGAGAAAACATCTGACTGAAACTTTCATTTAATCTTGTGGGTGTGTAAATCATTTCTGAAAATAGGATTTTTGTTCCTGAATCTGGTTGGCGTGTACAAAAATTTTAGAGTAACTTTCAAGAACTTCTGTGTTATCCATATCTAGTAATAGGAATTACAGACCAGGTTATTAGCTGGTATTTGAAGCAGCAGATATGGCATCAAAGGACAATTCTTCTCCACAATTTAGAACCAAAAAAAAATCCAGTTACTGTTCTAAAGACAACTGGACAAATTACTTCTAAATAAACTGCACATGGATAGCTTTAGATGGATATCACAAGGCAAATGAAACAAGTTCATCAGTGGTGGTACTAGTTCCAGAGGTACACTCCATATAGAGCGTAGCCTCGATAGCCATATCGAGATCCCAGGAGCACACAGGTCTAGGAGATAGCATTTACCTATCAGAGGGTTAATTAAAATAAAAGATTTAGAAAACTGATACTAATTCTGTTCTCCTTAGGAGATTTGCCATGGTATACCAGCGTCACTGGGAGCCCTAGGCATCTACAAAGTGGGAGCTGTACACCAAGAATCCTTTTCTTCCACAATCAGTTTCTTCTACATAAATTGTTTTGACTCCTTAGGAGTTAAAGAGGGCTAAAATGGCTGAAAGACAGCAGTCATTATAAAAGAAAATAGGGTGGTCATCACACCGATGTCTGTGATCCAGAAGAATAGTTCAAGTGTAGGACAACATCCACTTTCCTCTCCGGCCTCATGAGCGGTGGGTAGCTGATATCGATGTATCCCGCTGTGTCTGCCAGGCGCATGAACTCTGCCGTTTGTGTCAGCTGGTTGGGGAAATTCTCTAGTACAGTATCTAAAAGGAAATATTTGTTATGATGAGTTATTCACTGAAGAAGTAATATATCTGTTGTTTGGCTAATAAGGGAGGAAAAAATGCCTCTTGTCTCCCCATTACTTTTGGTCTCCAGGACCCTGCTACACTACAGAAGCTCAGCCTTGACACAGAAAAGAAAGACCTGTCCAATGTAAAAAGACAGAGCTCCTTCACATCTCATGCTGCTCTTCTTCCGTCACCGATGAGCAGTAGTTGCCTTTCCCTGGAATCAAGAGAATTCTTGGAGCTGGATGAAATTTAACTAGTTATCTTGACATTTTTGTTTCCAAAGTGAAGAATAAAGCCCATCCCTCCTCTGCCTTCTCTTCACTGCTGAAAACACCGACCATCTAAGCAGATAAAAATTAATATTCAGGGATGTTTACCTTTCCACATACAGAAGCTTGTGCTCTGAAGGTATTCATTGTGCACCTGGAACCCCTTCAGGAAGTTGTAGAACTTTGAAACCATCACCCGCTCAGTCAGGACCTGCCGAATGATGCCCATGATGCCACATTCAGGGGTGACTAAGTAAGTCTCCAACTCATGGCTCCTGGCTGGTGAGGAAGACTCGTCTTCTTCTGAAGGGTAGAGGAGATGAACAAGTTTTTGTTTTGATACAGTTCTTTGCAATACTTAAAATACCAAAAGGCATCTAATATTAGCTAGAGGAAAGAAGATCCTAGTAAGACGTGGCAACATACAATCAAATCAATGTCAAAGTAGGAACAAGAAGAAAATCAATCTTCAGTAAAACATATTCCATGAAAAACAAAGTCAGAGTGGCAACAAACTTCCTAAAGCTGGAAAAAGTGATCTACTGCTCGATAGAAGTTATACATGGATTCCCTGTGTGAAGGTCCGGGTAGGCTGAGAATCTGGACCAGTTTCTTTCAAAATTAGTCCAAACTGGCTTTGCGAAAACAAAATGCTCTCAGGAGACTTAGACACCCAGAAAAAAGCAGAGAAAAAGGGTTGTGCTAAGTGGCATCTCATGAGATTGGGAAAGAGGGCCAATGACTTTCTATCACAAGCATTTATTGTGCTCAGGGTTCTGCAACACTTCCATGGAGAAAGTGATGAAAAGCCCATAAACCAAACTCGCTAACCACATTTGAACACAGGAAGGACAGCCAGCACCTTTAAAGACAACACATGTTTACAACAGGACCAAAGAAAATTGAGATTGAGTTCCACATAACTGGTATATCCAAGTCTTCAACAACAACATACAAAAAAGTACCACCTGCCAAGGCAGACAGAGAACACAGCCCTGAGATGTTTGTTACAATGTGAAGGTTCACTGAAAGGCCCCTGGTAAAGATGATCAGTTAAAAAACTTCAGTAGTTTTATATTTGTGGCAAATCATCACTTGCATAAATTCAGTCCAAGGGAGACTAATGGAAGTAATGTTGCTATGAATGAACTCTGAGAGGAAACCTAATTAGATATTGTTGGCGACATGACACCAAGGAGGGTGGGGGAAAGCAATGCAGGATTGGCCCCAGTTTTAATATTTAAAAAGCTTTCACAAAGATTTCACATTATATGTATTGGAATGTAACATTCATTTAAAGATTTGTAAGACAACAGGTAAAGTAGAAACAGAAGTGTAACCAACCAACATCAACAGTCCTGTGTTGGGTACACCTCAGTGAGCACCTTTCTGTAGGATCTGATGAATGCCAGGCATCCAAGAGGTTGTAGGAAAAGACATTGCTCCACAGGCCTGTGCAATGGTAGAGAACAGGGAAACTGCTTTAGGAACATTTTAATGGAAACTATCCCTTTAAAAAAATAACCTTTCAGCTTTGCAAGGGGTATTGGAAAGCCTCAAGTTTTCCGAACTCTCACCAAAACTTGTATATTCTTTTGCAGCAACTCACATTCTGTTCTCAAAGAGGAACCTAAGTAGTTTTAAACACTGTGCCAGGCCTTCAGCCACTGCAGCTCATCGTCACATACAGCTATTGCTGATACACTGCAAACCAACGTTTCCTGTCCTATAAGCGACTGCCATCAGAGTAAAAGCACACCATTTCCCACATAATAAGGGTTTGGTCTGCAACGTACGTCATATACAGCCGTATACTCAGTTAAAGGTTTGGAGGCTGCTCCAGAATAGCCAAGATTCAAGTCGTTAGAGCACAGTTTGGGATAGTCTGCAGAGCAGTCCTCTAAAACAAGATGTCTTCACTGTCCCTTGTAAGATTTCTCTTGCCACCAGATCTTTTGAGTGAGACTCCTCTCCCTCTCCTCGTTCTTCTCATCCCCATAGTCCCTTCTTCCACTTTTGCCCTCCCACTTAAAAGAACACCTAAAAATGTCCCCCCAGTGCAGAAATCTCCAAAACCCTCTTGGATCTTGAAAAGTATTTCTTCCTCCACAGCTCTGCCACAGGCCGTGCGAGGAACTCTGCCAGAGAAGACAGTGCTGAGCTTTGCCTTGAAAATCTCTGCCAGTGAAAGCTTTGCAAAAGCCATACGTCGCAAAAGATGCAATAATTTGAATTGCACAATACAATAATCATGCATTCCATAAATTAGTAACAGAAATAAAATTCCCTTCTAAACCTGGCTCGTTTGTGGAGCAGGACAAGCAGCCAAGGGTCTTCTGCTTCACAGGAGGTCCCCATAAGAATGGGACTTGCTTGAGAAACATTAGAAATACATAATTAAGAAATCAGATAGGGGTTTTCTGGCCCTACACTTAGCTGGCAACCAGAGTTCATTTGCAGATACTTACTGGCCAGTTTCCATCAGCACAACCTCATCTCCCTGCGGCTTAAGGAGCTTCTGTCCAGGCCTGTTGTGAGAAGGAAACTCCTCTCCTCTCTCCTGTCTTCACTTGGTGCCTTCTCACTCCATAACTGTTCCGGTTCCCCTAGCCCCAGGGGTTACACACTGCTCGTGCATTTTAATATCTTCCAGACACTGTTGTCCCCCCAGAACTTGGTCATAATTATGTAGCAATGTTTCCCAAACCTCTTGCACTGAATTTTCATGGTACCTATATTTGCTGAAGTAAGAACTACGAGGAGAGGCGGTATCTTTTACTAGGCTGACAGAGTCGAAAATAGCAGACAAGCTTTCATGCACGCCAACCTTTCTTCTGGAAACCTGAGGGTCTCTTTTATCCCCATAAGCTCATCCAATCTTTCTAGCTCTAGCCATTGCTCTTATAAAAGGCCTTACCTCTCCCTGCAAATGACACCTTGCTTTTATCCTTAAACTATCACGCCTTAACTAATAGTACATTTTAATCGCAATCCAAGAGGGCATTGCATGTTGCATCACTAGATGGCAACATCGCTTTAACTTTCCACTCTATCGTTTCTAAAGTTACACCTATGGCTGTGGGGTCACCAGCCTAATTCAGGTGCTGAGGTTGAGAGCGCAGAGCTCAGCCCAGACTGGATGTGTTGGGTGTGCTTGCTACCTGGGCACCTCGGGTATGAACACACTGCACCACTGTCATTGCAAAACTGCAACGGAGGCTCAACGTTCTCAGAAGAAGGCTCTGTAGTCCCACCTAACTCTCATCTTCCTCCTACCTCTGGCAGTCAGCATAGAGTGCTTAGTGGAAGAACACAAGAAAATGGAAAGTACGAAGGAATCTCTTCTCCAGTGTACTCTCCAGCATCTCAAGGTTCTGGATTTGGTACTTCTAGTGCTGGTGGCTGCATTTGAACTACTGTGTTTCAGAGCCATCAGTGGGACTACCTTCCCTGAATTTGTCATCCCTTTTTCCGACCTGTTTATACTCTTGGATCCGGTATTATCTTCTGTGTCTTTTCCCTCAGCCATCTCTCTTCTGAACTCTTGACATCACTAAAAGTTCCAAGCATAGCTATTAGAGCTCTGAGATTTAGTGTCTGTGTGGCTAAGCACAATCTTCTGTTCTTCATGCCCAGCTATTTTCTCATGATTGTACCAATATTACTCTGGACTCCTGCATCATACATCGAGATGCACAACATTTCTGCACACCAACTAAGGAATACCACATAGTGTTGCTGGCTGTATGGATTTTACATTTCATAAGTAAACCCTTTCTTACTGGTATCCTTGGTGTCCTGTTGTGAGTTGTGCTTATTTACATGTAACACAGCTGTTGTTCTGGGTTTGCGAGCAGATGGACTCTTCTGCAGACAGCTTCATCCCAGAGAACCAGCATACAAAGGGGTGCGGTAGAGAGTTCTACTATTATGCAAAATTAAAATGAGAATTGCATAAAAACTGCAAAGCTGTCTTTCATGCATTACTGGGAGCTACCCACTTTACTGAAATAAGGATGGCAAAACTCACTGATTTAATCACGCTAGAAAAATCACTAAGTACGTAGAATACTATTAAACTTGCAAAAATATCAGTAACCATTCAGAAAATTACTCAAAATTGCCATATTTTATAAAAAAACTCAGTAACAACATTGCTTTTTGTTATAAATCATGCCATTCATAGACAAATTTGGTTTTAAGATTCCAGTTTCAAAATACAAATGTTTTCCATGTGGAACTCTGCTGCTGATCCATTCAAAACAAACCTAACCTCTTTAAGCAGCCCTGAAACTTCAGGCATGAGAGTCACCATTCAAGACAAAAGCAACAGTGAATAGCGTTATTTGAAATTTCCTCTAAGGATTTTTTAGCCCACCTCCAGCGCCTAAGGAATTCAGCCAGAGGGGAGAACAATCATGTTGTAGACTTTGCTTCAGTCCTGCATGTTGCAGGGCACTGGTTGCAATATGCAATATGCAATAAAGTACATTTTTATGCAATTCACATTTTCGCAATGGAGCACATCACCTTTCATGAAACAGATGCGGGATTCGGGGAGCTTCTTCATCAGGCGACCCATGAAGAACTTGCTGCCAAAATCCTCTGCACGAATGAAGGCGCCGTATTTTAAGAACCCAACCTCATAGGGCGTGAACTCCACCCATTCTGCAGAGGCACAAAATGAACTTTTAAATCCTAATCCTAGCCCTACTTCCCTGCAGGAAGGGCACTGAAACAGCAAGGAAGCAGCTGCAGGACAAAGCCTATCAGCAGGGTGATCGCAGACTGGCCTTCCTCAGGGTAGGGAGTTACCATTCCGCTGGTTTCAGCCACTCACTCAGTAACGTTTCCCCGAACTTGTTCATTCAGAACTTTCCAACAAGCCTCTCCAGACAGGACATAAGTGAAGTTTATACCAAAAGGGGTCAGGCTAAGTTTCCCCACATGTGGAGCTAAGGCTTGTGACTTGGGAGTACCTTGGCTGTCCTTAAGCACCTCCCCCAGATTTCTCCTGCCCCATAGAAAATGGGTTCCTCCTAGAGCCTAGGCACAAAGCCTAGAAATGGAAGAGGAAGAGGAAGTTAAGGAGGAAAAGGAACTGTTTATGAATGCTACGGTTCAGCAGTGCAAGGGGTTGCAGGACATGCAGTAACTGATAACACAGATCATTTGAACACCAACCGAGTCTAGATACAGCTCAGTTTTTCCATCACCTTTGAACTCTGAAAGGCTGTAGTCTTCCTTGATGTTGAGGATCATGTAGATAGGTAGGGGATTCTGACCCTGACTCAATGCCTGTCGCTCATCTGAAAGTTTGTGGTTGTTTTTCTGTGAATTGACCAGAAAGAGAGAAAGAGCAAAAACCAAGGGACCTTCTTGGCATGGTGTATGGGCATGCAAGATTACAGCAAAATAAATACCTGTTTCCATATTCATTTTCTTATTCTCTCCACTCATTTTGTGTTCAGACTTTTTTTTTTAACCAAGGAGTTATCTAAACATTTACACATCCACTTAAGCTTATTTAATTACAGGTGAGCTGTAGGACACTTCGTGGCACAATGGTCTCTTGTTCTTCCCAGGAAACGCATCCACTTTACAGGCATTATTTAATTTCTCACAGGAAGGAACAGAGCAAAAGAAACCAAGAGCAGGACTCTGCTTTTAGGTGCTCAGATACTCATACTGATAGAAGGAGACATAGGTTTCTGCTCTACAGAATACCTCTTGAGCTGCTAATTATGTGTTGAGAGATATGGGGGGGCAAAACCCCTTTGTTAGTCAGCAGAAATCATCTGCGGATAATGCTGGCATGCTCTCAGGCTAGCATCCGTCCCTGGAGCTTCATTTTCCACACAACAGTATTCAGTAGCTGTTAGGGAAAACATAGACACGCTACCCCATCACTTAATGCTTTTTCCAGCAGAAGCCCCCAAAAATCAATGCTAGAGATCTGGTATCCCTCTTGCTTTCGCAGTTTTAGCTCCTTGTCATAGTACTTCAGGCTCTCCAGGGAAAAGCAGCTTAGCTTGCACTTGGTCATATGTCTGCGGACTTCACCGATCGGTCTGGACAGATCCTTGCGGGACCAGTCAGCGCTCTGATACAAATGTGACAAGGTCCTAGGGAAGAGAAAGGAGGTACGTTGTCATATGCTCGAGAGGATTTCACTTTTTAGACTTGGATTTAAGGACCACATCAAATGAATTAGCTGAGATTCATTAAAAACATCTTTTGGACTCAGTTTATTATTGAAGAGAAAAGTTTTTTAGGATGATGTCTTTGTTCAGGATCTCCTTACCATGTTGAACCAGATGACCCAGTGATATATGAAATAGCATCTAAGAGATCCAGCTTCTGAAGACCCAACAGGTTGCCTAACAGAGATGTCAGTGCCCTGGTGCCACCTCCTGTTGTCATGACTGCTACAACTGGCACCTGTTTAAACATCGACACAGCAATGGTAAGCAACAATTTATAGTTTACCGGCACATGTGATCAGAGCCGAGTGAATTGCAGCATTTCTGTCCAACAAGAAATTCCAACATTTCACCATTTCCCCAAGCAGGGGAGAAAAAGATGAAAACCTGGTATTTTGCACAGAAAAATAATGATAAAAAAGAAAGATTTGGTAATTAGCTGATTTTGACTTTTTTGATCAAAGTCAATCAATTTTGATTCTAAATTGTTACATGCTGGCTTACCAAAACATCTCAAAACTTGTTGTTTCAAGGCATTTCAATATTGGACTGCTTTTTCCTTAGCGGAACATCATCTCATGAGAGCTCTATTTTGAGAACAAGCAGAGCTCATCCTCCCTTGTAAGTCAAGTATAATGACTAGTTTACATTTCCTATAAAGTGCCTAGAGTATATAATTGCAGTGATGAACCACAAAGCCTAATTGCATGGAAATCTAAACTGTGCTACAGGAAGATAAATTCCTCCAAGAAACCCAGTGAGAGAAGAGGAGCCAAATGACATTTCCCATATACATTTCCAGGCAATTGCATCAAGGAAATACTCAGCAGTGACCTGATTCGAATCAAGCATTTCAGGTCAAAGCAAAGTATTCTGATTCTAGTTTGCCTGACTATGAGAAAACATTCTTTTGTTGGAAAATCTGAAACTAGTAGTTAGAAGTACTTCCCCTAAAAAATTCTTATACTTAAGAAACTGCTTTTTTTTCCGCTGAAACTAGTGTGCTGATGAGAAACAGTATACTGATGTGATCAGTTTGTGAGCAGGGACATGACTGACAGCATCAAAAGACATTCTGTCATATAATGTTTAATATGCCTTTGGTCCAGCTGTCCTGGACAAAGGGAAAAGCACAGGTGAAAAAAACCCTCTCAAAATGAAAACGTCTTCATTTCTGAACTGCCTGATCACAGATCACGTTCCCTCCCTAAAGCACCAACCATCCTCATGACAGCATGGACATAAAGAAATACAAACCCTGACTCAGTCAGACAGATGAGAGAAAAATGTTGAATGTCTTTGTGCTGTTAGAGTGACAATACAGCTGCGATGATAAGCACCAGAGTCTGCGGTAAGACACATTCTCATCGGTCAGTGTTATGCATCACTTTAACTGTTAGGTTCTCCCCCTCCAAAATCTGATATAAAATACCTTACGGGGCCTTGGCGACTGAGTGCTCAGCTAAGAGAGTAAGACTAGCCAGGTCTATAATTCACAGATGAAAAAGAAATAAAGTAAGGAAAAAATGCTGATTTATGGCATTCTGTTTTCTGAGCAAACGTGTAGCAAGCGGGTTTGATACTACCCATGCTCTCACATTGTTTCATCTAAACATCTCTCGATGCTTTACATGGGGCACTGAATACATCAGGGCTGGTTAAGGAACGATATGTAAACAGCTACAAGCATAACACATTCCTGTTACACAGCACAGTTCAGTCCCTATGGTGCTCCCCATACCTCATGGTCTTGTAGGTCTCGCTCTAAATGAAGTGCTTTTTTCAGAGCAGAAGCCACAAACCTCCTCCGTTTCTGTAGGAAATTTTTCTCCTCCGCACACAGATCAAAATCCAAGCGAACATCTAAGTTTCTTGACCTCAAACAAAGTCCAGGGTTAAATAGGATGTCCACGATCACTTACAATTAATGTCTGGGCCCATGCTTACAAGTCAGAAACTCTACTATTAGGCTTAGAAAAGCTGCTATTGCAGCCCCACAAAAGCACATCACAGATGGTATAGACAAGGCAGAGAAAAGGCTGAGAAAATTAAAAAGTTGTAAAATCTTACAGAAAAAAAACAGAAATATTGTTTATTGCTACATTGATTTTCAAGAAGTATCTAACATAAATACAGCAATCCATAAACAGATACTATAAACAGTGGAATATTTAGGGTTTGTTGCCTGAACACCACCAGGCTTTATAAATACAAACGCCCTGGATTCTTTACAAGTAAGGGAAGTGAGGTATAAACATATATTTTTCTAAACTCGGAGCTCCATGGATTTTGCAGCCAGAAAAGATTATTCTCCCCATCCAAACTGAACTCCTGCGTAGTAGCATAACAGGAAATTTCACACAGCACAGATAACAGTGTTCACCTTCTGGACACAGGTAACTAACATGGGGTAAATAGGGGTAAATATAATCACTGACTAAATACTTTCTCCCTTAGTTACAGAAAAAGCTAAGGCGGCAAAAAAAGCTGGGCGGCATCTTTTTTTCCACAACCACGAAACACAAAGACAGAATTTCTTACCAGTCATTTGACTTCACATGTAAATTGATTGTTTCATCCTAGAAAAAAACCACAATACAAGCATTAGAGATTATTTCATGTCCTGTCCTGTCCTTTCTGTCAGCTTTGAAGCCCTTCACTTTTTCTGAGAGCCACGTTGGAGCCACAAAGCCATAACAAACAGAAAATCCACCCGATTTTTAAAACTTCTCCAGGTCCACTTTATTTTCTTTAAATTGTTTTATACTAAAGATACAAAGAGCAGTATACAGTAATAACCAGTACCAGCTCTGCCAGTGTGCCCCATCTTGCCTCATCGTTTGCATTTGCTCTGACCTGCGTTAGTGCCCCAGCCAGTCACAGAAATCCCTCTGTCAAACGTTTGGCGGTGGTTTTCAGTTCTGCTTTGTTCATATGAAAATGTACAGGTCCATAACCCTCTCTATTAGGAATGTAAGGGCACTCTAAGTTATATACCTAACCCCCTACTTCATTCTCATCTAATTAACTCACGCCCATTAATCTTTGGTCCATAGCTTCACATTTATTCTAAAAAGTTGGTATCAATCACCTTTGCTACTGCTACTTTCTCTTTGAAGGGAAGTGAGTCCAGAGGAATAGTGAGGGACGCATGGCAGTCTTTTTTCTCTTCACCTGACATACACTGAAAAATAAATTATAATGTAGAAAAATATTTAATGTATACACCACAACAAAGCACTGTCACCAACTTATTTTTTCAAATGGGGTCACTGTCCAGCAGTTTCCAAGCTGGCATCTAATATTCAGGTGTCTTGGGGGGTGTAGTGCTCTTCCAGAACAGAAGATCATGAAATATGGCTTTTAATTAAAAACACAAATTCTTTCCATTTGTCTCAGTCAGGTATGGAAAACCATGAGTTTACTGTGCTTACGCGAGCTAATGATCGCATACCGGGCAGAAATGAGGCTGCTTCTCTGCTAGAGCCATGCGCAGCTCTGACAGGCTGTACTTGATGTAATGAAAGTCCAGGGGCTCCGCAGGCTGCTGGGAAGAGCCCAGCGACACGGTCTGGCTCTCTTCGTAGGATCCCTTCACTGAAAACAAGAAGTCTTTTTCTAAAAAAAAAAAAAAAGATGAAAAGCATACAGAGAAGTTAATGACTGTGATCTCAGAAATAGAATGCTAAACGGTCATTCAGAAGTTGTCATTTTTATATACAAAAAATTCAACAATGTTTAAAAGCTCCCAGACTCTATTTAGCCAATCAGGGAACAATACAGGAAGAAGAAGAAAAAAAAAAGGGGAAAAAAAAAAGAAAAAAGAAAACAAAGAGCTTAAAAAATAGCAGTAGCTGTTTTAAAAACTCAGACATACATGCAAGTTGGTCAAAATGTAAATTATTGAGATAGAAATACATATTTACTTCTATTTTGCAGCACTAATAAGATTTCTTATCACTCCATTCATTCTAATTTCAAAGTCCAGTTTTTACAGTTAGTTAGCATACACAGGCTATAACTGTTGGATCTATGATCCTGTACATACTCCTAAGCATCCAGTTCCTGTGTTCTAATTGCAAGAACACAGTAGGAAAATTACCAGATAAGAAAATGACAAAAAAAATTGAGAAATTTTCAGTTTACTGTAAAATAAGATTGTTTGTTTCCGGTTTAAAGTCTAACCTGAAGGTTCTTTCTTTGCCCATCTATTGTCCACCAGGACTTCCAAGCAGGAAATTTCACGAGACTGTAGCAGGGATGAACGAAGAGAGAATTAAGTATACAAAACATGCCATATCTGAGTCACTTCACTGCTACCTGTCTCTGGTCACCTGGGCCCGGGGGGTCTGGAAAACTGTCCCACCCTGTGTTTGTTAGGCTGACAAGAGAAAGACCTTGGCACTCTGAAGATGTGCCAGGTTTCGGCTGAGAGAAAAATGGCTGTGGTTCTGTTGGTCCATCCACGGGGCTGGGGCTGGGAAGGGAGGGGAAATAACAGGGGAGGCAATGGGAGCGTGCTGAGGCCTCCCAAGGGTAGACTGGTGGGTCGGCCAAATCACAGAGCTGTCCTTGCGGCCCTGCTTTGGTGAAGTTGGACAGCCAAGTGCTGCCTCCTCTAAACAGTGAGTTAGGGGCAGTCGAGAAAGCAACTTCCCTATCATCCTATGGAGGTGGGGAAAACAGGACGGCCATGAGGGGGGCCCAAGAGAAGTCCCCAGGGTGAACGGTACAGAGGCAGTAAGTCAACGAAAGAGCACTTCGGGCTTCCTCAAGAGGCTTACTATCAGATGGTGGTGGTGGACAGGTCTCTGGGTATCCCCCGTGACTCAGTTCTCGCTTTCCTAACACATCCTCCCACAGGGAGCAGCACTACAGGATGGCTGCCAGAGTCCCAGCCCCATCTCCCTCCCCTTCAGCCCTGCCTGCAGTGAGGGGGGGGGGGCACCTGCCAGATTCACCACTCCCGCCACTAGCATGTAAACGAACAGGGACGAGAAATAGTTTAAAATTACCACTAATACACCATTAGTGACAAGCTTTTCAGGAGGGACTGGACTGAAAGAGAGGGGAAAAAACGCAATCAGAACTAATATGACCTAAATACATCCTTAAATGAACAGCAAGGAATAACACTTTCCTTAAAGGTTGCCTTGTCCAGCATAGGCTTAATTATATCACTGATTTTTAATTTTGGGAGACTTCCTTATTTTATTAATGATAATGGTAAACAATAGTAGTAATAAGCACAGTGGTTGCAGTTCTTACTATCCTCCTCCCTCTTCCAGCAAATAACGGGATACATTAGTATCCAGGATGATTCCTGGTAGATAAGGAACACAGTGTTCTAGGCAATATGCAACTAATTTGATAAACACCAGCTGTTGCTGTGATGCTGAGCATTTTAAACTATGTCATACTGTATATGCTCTCTATATATGCTACCATGTGTTTGCCTGCTTTTGCAAAGGATGGTTCTTTGGTCCCGTATGGGTTTTACTCACATGCTCTCCGATGCAAACTCAACCTCCAGCATCTCTTGTGTCTGTAAAAGATTAATTCATCGTAAGCATTTGCTTTCATTTTCTTTCTCACTAGCTATGGCTGTCAATGATTATTCTGGCTCCTGAAACAGCTCTTAAAATCAAATTTCCTTCCTGTTCTAGGGTATGCTCAGATGACTGAAAGCAATCGAGCCACAGTGATTTTGGAAAGTATTCTTCCTCCTTCCTTAACCATCAGTCCCCAGGCTGACTGCACTTGTCCATTCTGTAGTGAGGCCGAGTAAAATGGTCACATAGGCAATTCTCAGTCATAAGCCTGCAATAACTATTGGCTTAAAACTGTCTAAAGCTGCCTTTTTTCTGGCTAGCATTATCAGAAGACCGATACTGTTGGATAGCAGAGGGCATTCTCATTTCTTCTGATTCAAAGGACTCCTGTAACATGGACAATACACTGACCTGTCACCGGACAAGTTAATATAGACTGCCTGCCGACATCACCGTAGAGCTGAATACCAATACATACCCTATAAGAAAAGTCAGTGAAACAGCAAATCTATAAAAGTATCTAAATGGGACATCCAGATCCCATGT
Source organism: Sagittarius serpentarius (assembly GCA_034782735.1). Taxonomy (NCBI): domain Eukaryota; kingdom Metazoa; phylum Chordata; class Aves; order Accipitriformes; family Sagittariidae; genus Sagittarius; species Sagittarius serpentarius. The sequence continues at coordinate 18,536,792 of JAVKLA010000031.1, read as the reverse complement.
TGAAGTCAACATGTATGCGTTCAGGCACACTGAAGTAATGAGATAGTTACAGTAACTGACCATCGACGGGTTTTAGCACCTCAGGATGGATCTTTGTGTTATCTTCAGGCATACCCAAAAGAATTACAGGGCAGGGTATCAGTTTTTAAGTGAATACTCCAACATCTGTGCCAGAATATGCCCAAACTCTTAGGTGCTGGTCCCAGGAAGAGAAATTCTAACAGAAACTTTGTGCAACGGTGATGAAGTCTTTTATTGCCAACAAAACCTATTTGAGCAAAAGGGTAAAGAAAGAGGGGAAAAAAAGGAAACTCTGGTGTCTGAGGTTTGAGGAGCTAGTAAAAATCTTCAGGATTATGTCCAAGGTAGGGAGGGAAACCTTGTCCACTTTGCTGCGCAAGGTTTGGAAAGTATTTTACAGGATACATGAAGTGCAAATCAATAGGAAACTAACCCTCCCACCTACAATTGCTTTACAACAAGTTATTTAGGAAGCAATACCAAAAATGTATTTCCTTCCTGTGGCCAAGGCAGTTTTATTCCTCACCTTTGGATTTAGCTGAAAAGTCAAGCGAACAATTTCTCCAAGCTGGATTTTAGCAACATCAAAGAGGACAGTGAAGAGGAGGTCATCTTTAGCAACTGCATTTTCGTCATAGACTTTCAGCTCAAGAATATTCTGTGAACAGAGGTACAGGATTAGAAACATCTCTATTTTGAGACCTTATGGAGGCACAAGATGATGTGCTCAGCATGTTAAGGAAGACAGAGAAAGAATGGGGAGAAGTGAGAGAGCATGCACAACCTTTTCATCCACACAGAGCTGAAGAAAGATATTCTGAACCTAACATAGTTGGGTTTGTTGCTGGTTTCCCTTGCAGAGTAATTTAAATGACAAAGGCTAGTAGAGTCGTTGAATGTGTAGCTCCCATATTGAAAAACATGTTTGACCTCTAATTTGGTTTGATGTCACCACTTTTCCCTTAATTGTGGGAAACCATATAGTGGTCAGCACTTTATTGCTATTGGTGAAAAAAAAAAAATCCTTGGATATAAACAGTGATTAAAATATGTTAAGGAAGCACCATATAACTACTGCATGGCTGCATAATTATATCTTGTAAATTATTAAAGAGATCACATGGAGATAGTTACCATGGAATCTACCAAAAAATGGTATGTTTTTGTGAAATTAGTGACAAAACGCACAGAAAGCAGCAGAACAAAGGCCTCTTTCCATCGGATTATATCCTACACCTCTCAATCTCCTCTTCCTTCCTCCCACTGCACAAATCTCCTCCTCTCCCTCCTCCATCACCTGCTTGTTTGGACGGACAGGAGGGGTAACCAATGGGCCTGGTTGGTAGCTGCGCATGGGCTGGCTCAGAGGTGCCTCCCAGAGTGCTGAGCAAATTAAGAGTAACGCCTGTTTTCTGAGTGGGGAAATAATTCAGGCCTCTCTCCGTATACTCAGACGGTCATTTTCATGTCAATTACAGGGACCTCTTATCTTAGAGATTCTTACTTATCTATCAGACTTAACTGAAACTTGCTAAGAGGTTTGATGCTTATTAGAGACACACAAACAGGCACATGGTCACACACACAAGCACGTGCACAAAAAAGAGCGAGCACGTGAGCTTTGTTGCCTTAAAAGTTCATAATGAATCACAGGAAGGTCCATAACTAAATCTGATAAGTGATTGGATATACAAATATACTGAAAGGAAAACGAACCATAATCCAAGTATTCAATTTTGAGATCTATCGTTTCTGTAAGAAACCAGCAAGTGAGAGATGGCAAGCTGCAGTGAACTCGAGTTTGCTGCCGGAAGGCAGAAAGGCTGCTGCCCTTTAAGGCCGTATAGGTAAACTTATCGCACTGTGCTTCAGACAGAAAAACGATTCAGTTTGGGGCTGGCGGGGTCAGCGGTGTGTTCCTGCCTGCCACCCTTGCTAAGAGAAGCATACCAACAAGAGGCAGAGAGAAGCAGCCACAGCAACTTGGTTTATAGGCCAGCTAAATAGCTCGTAAACCATTAAGGAATGTGACGGAGGGGGTATGCTTAAAAGCAATTATTTGCTGTTTGTGGAAGGCAGGCTTACACTGAAGAGCAGGTCAGATTTCCTGGCTGTGATACTGCAACAGACTGTCCTTATTTGGCTAAAATGGCTGACTTAGCGGCCGACCGATTTGAAGTCCCTCAGCTCCTCCCAGCTAGCCAGGAGGGGGATGCACTGGGTGCTGGCTGGCTAAGGGAGATCTCTGGCTGCGCAACTGGGATGCTGTGTGGGAGGCAGCCGGGGCTCTCTGGGCAGTTCACTGTTTCTATCCCCTCCTGACAGAGGACACGGGGGCAGCATCGCTGGGAGCCAGGCGCCAAGCACAGCCAGCCCTTGGAGGGGCTGCGTGCCACCAGCTCCGGGCAGGGTGGCCCTCCTGGAGCTGGGGGGAGCACTGCCCACAGCACCAGCCCAGGAAGCCCTTCCTCGACGACTGTGCTTCATCGGACGTTTATCAAAACAGATGCCTTTCAGTAAACGCTCCCCTTCCCGATGGAATCAGCCCGACATACCCAAACTAGTTTTTTTCTTCCACAGTGATAGTGTATTGTATGATTTTACTGAGCTCTGGCTCCCATGATTTAGGAAGGTGAATACCTCAACAATACACAAGACAGGCGAGGAGAAGATAACCAGACCAGCCAACTCTGGCTCTGCTCAGAGGGTAACGAGCAAAGCAATCGCAGCATATGCAGAGAAACCGGTGTGAGCCTTACCCTAGCCTGTTGAGCCCAGACAGCAGCAAGGCAGCAGTGACAGACATGCCAGAGTGCTTTGGTTGTCCCAAATCCCCAGAACACATTTTGCGCAGCCCACACTGAAGCCACAGCGGTCACTGCCACACTGCTGTTGCCACACACTGAAAATTATTGGGGCTAATGCCACGTGTCCTGTCTCCTGCTGCAAACTTACTGCAGAGTAAACGTGTAAGGTCTTCCCAAATATTACTCCATGAAAGACTAGATCAAACAGCCTCCTGTGGCCAAGACATTTTTTTCAGCTGTTACATGTGATACTGCAGTTTTGGAAGACCTGTCAGCCACGAACCGTTGCAAGGAGCAGGTGTTCTGGTACAAGAGTTGCAGATCAGTGGGTGTTTGTTCCCATGCTGCGGTGTTTGTCCCTTGCCTTTCGCCTCCCTGATAACCTGCTGGGCTCCGTGAAATTGTGCCTCACCGGTATTTTGAAAGAAGTTGGAATTTTTTTAGGTCTGCAGGGAAAGGACTGGATGTAGGCCACAGATGGGTGTTAAAGGTGAAAGCCGTACCAAACAGGACCAGCATCACCTAACTCTGTGGAAGGAAGCCTGAGAACTTGTATCATGGGCAACTTCTGCAGACAAAGGCAAGAGGGATTGTCCATTGGAGACCCTGTGGTGTAGCAACACCTCAAGCTATTCTGAAGGCTCTTTTGGAGGAGTTTATTGATGCTCAAGAGAGCCAGGGGACAGGCCTGCTGATTTGGCACTTGGCAGAAATGTTCTTGTCCCGCTCTGCCATCAGCACTAGAAAATGAAGGGTGCAAGTTGTAAAGCAGAGTCTGATTGCCCCAGGTGTGAAGTAAGCTTGGCTTACTTGGCCTGTCACTGATCTTTGTGGACTCCTAGACTGGTGTTGATGCTGTCTTTTGGAGGGAGTGGACAGTGGGACTGGCAAATCTCCTTAAGCTCTAACATTTATCATCATGGTAAAAGCTCAGCTGGTCTTCTTTTGCAACTTTAACTTTTGGTTTGTGATTTACTTTTTTTTATTGTAAGTCATTCCAAAGGAATAGTAACAAAGTACAGCACTGTGATGCTTCCACTACTTAGCTCATGCATGTCTTTTATGCTGTTCAATTTACTCTGAAATTCTCACATTGACTCTTGAAAAGCAGTGATTTAAAAAAAAAAAAGAAGAAGAAAAAGTGAAAAGTGACAGAACATTATATGAACAGTTGTGAAATATCTTGGCTATCTTTTATATATATCAGAAAATAAAATTTAATTTTGCTGCTGCCTGCTACTCCACGTCCCCTTACCCATATCCTTGTAGTCCCTCACACATATTTATTTTTATGGTACCCTACATATCAGTCACACAATGAAATCTCTGCCCCAGAAGAAAAACAAATGCACTCTGCGTCTTACTTTTACTTGGCTCTGGATCCTGAAGCAAAACGTTTCGTTCCACACTGGATCTTTGCAGTTCTTGACGGTTTTGGTTCGGACAGTCTCGGGGGAAGCAGTGGGCATAGACAGGCTTACATAGCAATCAGTTTGACTAACTGCATTTGAAAAGATACATTGTAACTAACCAATTAATATAAATATCTTAGAGCATAGCCTTATAGCACTGTATAGACAGCAAGCTGCAAAAAGGAGATATTGTCTCTATTACTTTTCCTACAGGTCCTTGTTCAACAGCACTCTCTACTATTTCTTCCCTCCTGCAGGTGGGAGCTCTGGTCATTAATGGAGAATCAAAAAAGCTACAGCGATAAAGAAAACGGGTAAGAAAAAAATATGCAGAGCTAGTTTTACTAAAGAAAACCCATTATTGGTATGTCCTCTCTTTGTTGCAAATCAAGATTTCTGTGATGGAGAAGAAAAAAGGTTACATTTCAAGAGAATCTTTTTAAAGGGTAAAATAATTATTTAACTCTTTGAGCATTTAGACAAGGGTCTAAATTTGTTCTTTGCTCTTGAAAGGGGAACAGAGGAGCTAAAGAGGGTCTGGATATGAAGGATTTTCACCTCTCTGGTCTGCTGCCCCCCAAGTAGCTGTAGTCCAGCCCATGTAATGAGCCGACTGTCTCACCCAACATGCGACCACATCCCTTCACCATCAACAAATACGCAAAAATAGCAATGCTCTTTTACCTCACTGATTTAAACGCTGAGCCTTGATAGTGAAGAAACTTCCAATTTCCAAGAAAGATGTTAATGTAACACAAGGTTGCACAGTTAGCTACCAGTATGGCATTAAGTCTTCGTAACACATGGGGGCTGCTTTGGGGTGGGCTCCCAGGAACCACCCCAAGGCCCAAGCTGGGACGCAGAGCCTCCCGGCCGGGAGGTAGCACAGCCGTGCCGGGCACTGCCGCAGGGTGTTGACAAGTTGCCTCTCGGGGATTGCCAGAGTTTTTGGGTGAGAGGTAGGTTGGGTACTTGTATGCCTGTGCAACTAACTTTCTTTCTGTGTGCTAACCGGAGGTATGTAGAGCATGTGGTGGTTAGGATTCTCTCTGACACTGCTAAGAAGATGCTGGTTTTCTTAGCAGGGAGCAGTGCTGGGCATCTGCTCCTAAGCGCATAAAAGAGTTGAAGTCTCGTGAACCTGTGGTAATAAACCGAGACCCTGAAAATACAGTGAAGAGTGGTGGGACTCGCTCTCTCGACACTGTCATTCACCCTTCCCCGCCCTCCCATTTGGAGCAAATCTGCTGTCCTTCAGTCCTGTACATAGTTTGCATTTATTCTTAGACAACGGGCATTTCTTTCGTCTGCTGGGCAACTACAGCTGTCTCTAATGCCTCCAGCTCTTAAGAACGTGTTTGAGTGTAATCACAGTAACGGGTCGGATTTGGGTATAATAACAGGCAGTTTGGTACTGTGGGATACAAGCTGAGAGGCAGCCTGACCAAGTGGGTAACCTGCTGGAAAAGGTCTCATGGCATGTTGCTTCCAGTCCCAGCTCTGCTCCAGGCTGCTAAGTCGCTCTGGGCAGTTGCTTCCATTTAAATTTATCTTGCTTCTCTATCTGCATTTCCACATCAATAAAACAGTGATAACAATCCTTTCCTGTTTTGTAATCTGCTTTGACATCCCATGATTAAAAGCATTATACAAAAAATAACTACTGTTATTAATATTTCCACATGACCCACAAGAAGAGAGTGCCTTATCGGTAATTATGTTATTCTTTCCCTACCAGTCTCTTGGTTCTCACACCACACTTTCTTTAAACTTGTGGTGTAACCCATGTGGCAATGAATAGGTGTTGCTCAAAGCAATTTGCGCAACCAGTTTATTTATGATTTATCTTTCAAGTCTTCTGGTACTCTCTGAATGAAATATCTTCCAGTTTTTCAGCATGCGTTTGATAGTTTCCCCCTTACTGTCCATAGCAGGGAAGAAATTGCTTTAACATCGCAAATGGAGATTGTAAGCAATATTAGGGTATTTTTAGACTTACTGCTGCAATTTTAAAAGGCAGAATATGTGCAAAGTAGTTGTAGATAACAATTTATTGGTAAAGGAGGTGATAAAATTATTTCTTTAGCTCTCTCTCACACAATATTTTCTACAATTCTTCCATTGATTTTTGACATTTGAAAAAGATAATATTAACTTTGCATAGTTACTTCCTCAGATGGTGCCAGAGAAGCAGGTAAGAGTGAGAACATATGTTTCTTCAGCAACCCTATCTGTCAGTTACGGACTACTGATATATGTGTGGTTTAGAGAATTTGTTCATTTATGGTCTGGGATATCTCTTTGTTGTACATACTAGCTATGAATCCTGATTTAGAAGAGAGGCATTCAATATTTTCAGAGTATCAAAGAAGCTCTAAACTTGTGACTTATAATCATCTACCTATAGAGCTGTGGTGGGATCTCTATTCAGTCCTTCATCCTCCAAACACAATAGATCTATAGCCAACTTGAGAAGTTAGTCCAGTCTTTAGCAAGGCTGTTCACCCTTAACAAGAGCAAAACCAAAGTCCCACAACCTGATGATCCACACGTAACACCAGCTTAGTTAGCAACCAATGAGGCCTCAGCTTCGACATAGCCCAAGACAAGAATGCAGATAGAGACAAAGATATTTGAATCTGAAAATAAGCAATTACAGCCAGGCATGAAGAATAACAAATTATGCCCCAGAACTATAATGTTGCAGGACTTACCTGATAATTTATATATACAACACAGATTTAGATAAATTTTGGACCAGATCCCTAATACACAACGTTAAATGTAATTGCAGGTGATGAGATTTAGCACTGAGATCTCTTTGCATACACTCCCAGCCCTGGACAGGAACAAACACGTGCTCAGTGTCTTCCATGTTGCAGTTCTCTTCCACTCTCTTCCTCCCTCCACCATAAAAGGCCTTAACTGTTACCAGCTACAAAAATTAAACATGTCCAGATTGAAAAGGATTAACTTAGCCTGGCATATGAGAAAGAGCTGAAAGAACTGAGTTTGCTAGTTAAACAACAACAACAACAAAGACTGTCAAATAACATGGTAATAGTCAGTTCCGTAATGTCCAAATGATTGATACAAAGAGGACAATGATCCCTGGCTCTGCATGGCCAGAGGAAATAAACAAAGACAAATATTAGGAAAACTGCTCCAGCTCTAAGAGAGTTAGCTCTAGCAAGAGAGATTTTATAAATTGTCTAGGTAACTCACTTCAGAGGGTATTGGTACCCAGATAGGTATCAAAGAGTGACAGACAACGTAAACTTGATCCTGCTTTGGGAGAAAAAGACCAGCCCAGGTGAACCTATGAGGTGTCATACGGAACTGCTGCCACGTGATCCCCATGTTTATGCTCGAAGGCAATAAACAGGATAATCATGTCATGTCAATTATGCTGCATGGAAACCAACTAACCGGTCTCCCTGCCAGCCTTGACTGTCAGGGAAGGAAGCGACAGGACATCCTTATATCGTACACCAGCCCAAGAGATCGATTCCCAGATACCTGGGCGCTGTCTCCAAAACCATGCCAAACCTCCTTCTTTGACACGTATAAAGTAAGACAGTAACTTCATTGGAAAAGTTGCCACCTTTCCTTTCCAAACACATACTGTGGCCAAGTAACAAGGCCTAAATCCATACCTAGAGCCTCTGTGTACCACCCCAGTATAATTGTCAAAAGGGAACAATACAAAAAGCAACACGAAGTAATGCAGAGAAGCCCACAGACAGCTGTGCTACAACTTCTCCCCTCCACCCCAACTCCTCCGTGAAGCAGCAGGGGATAAATTAAATTGCCTAAATGGTATTTTGGGTACGTGCAGCTCTTCTTGAAAGATTTATACATGCTAACAGAGGCACAGATGTCATTAGATCACTCTTACATATGCTCTCTTTTGGCAAAGTGGAACTAGAAATCATGAATTTCCATAGGTACACCCATTTTTAGACTTTTCGTAAGCATTGCCGCTATTTCACTCTTCCCACTTTCAGACTGTCAGCCAGTAGGAACCAAACAGTTGTATATTTTCGGCCAAGAGGTCAGACTTCCTTTGTCCCACCTCAGACTCTCTTGCAGTGATACGTGGTGCAATCTCAAATCTATCACTGGAAAATATTTTTTAGAAAGTTCCTTCATTTCCACTTAAAAATAAACTGGCCGAAAATTAAGTCTTGCCCAGGCATCTACACTGTTGATGCAGTGAGTAGTTAGAACTGCTGGGCATCCGAAGAAACCATTATCAGAGGGAAACATCACGGAAACAGACTTGGAAACAGGCTGCAAGCAGTGCACAGAAGTGCCTTGGATTTCAAAGAAAACAGGAGTGGGAATAAAATCAACACCAGAAGCAGCTGAACCAACAAATCAACACTCTCAAACTTTCTTTCTTCAGAAAGTGTTCCCAAGAATCCTATTCACTCAGTAAGGGAAAAGAAACAAAAAATGGTTTCAATGTTTAGCTGAAACTAATAACTTTTTTTGCCTTAAACATAACTTTTTTTTTTTGGACTCAGAAATGCCTCTGACATGCTTTATAAAAACATGCAGAAATGGTACTTTTTCTTGTATTCTCCTCCAGGATTTTTCTGAAAAAGCAGGAGCAATACGTCATGGGAGACATAATCTTGTGCAGGAACTGACACTAAGCTGCAGCACCGACAGTGCACTGCAGCAGTAATTCCGATTTGAATTATTCAGTTGAGACTCAGAGTTTTGAAACAAAAACTTTGCTACTGAATAAATACATTTTATGTCAGGGACACTTCTGGTTATCTTTTCTTTCAAGTAAAATTTGGTACTGAACGGGAAGCTACCAGAAAGCTGTAGCTCAATGTGATAGCGAGGACAAGGTCAACTAACTGGCATGAGGTGTTGTCCTTTCGCTGGTTTTGACACATCTGAAAACCAGAAAATACTTGCAAATATGATGAGTGAGGTTAAAAATATCCTGAAGTCTCACTTACAGGAAGAAGCCAGCACTGATAATCTGTAGGAATTTACTGTAGATTCTGTACACATAAATAAAAATAGTTACATGTAGATGTTCTTTGGTTTTTATGGTGAGGATAGAAGAGTTACACCTAAGGAAACAGCATGGAAATAATAAGGCATGCCGTTATAACTAAGTAACAAAAGTAGGGTGCAATAAGACACCTCATTCCCTCGCAGGATAGTTTGCAGCAGCCAATATGAAGGTAAGGACATCGATGCTGATAAATTAATTTGGTAACAATTCCATAATATACTGAGACAACTCACTAGAAGCAAGAGTGTTTACACCAAAATGTAAAAGGGTCTTCGTGTGCCTGAGAATTCAGCCCAAAGTCTGCAAATGTCAGTAAATGTCAGTCACCATTTTGTGAATTAAATTTTGGACCTACAGGGCATGACACACAGGTGAGGATTACAGTTTGATTATTTTGGTTTATTTGTTAAGGAGAGAGTTCATTCAGCCTGGATTAAAAGCTTACACTGCAGCAACAGTTCATCCTGACATGAATACTATGACTTGGATGCGTTGCCAATGTGCGCTTTGTTTTTGGCAGCCAAGTCTTCTCATTTTGCACGTCTTTTCTACAAAGATGTCACCATCAGTTTCTTTCACATCAAAGTAAGCCACAGATAAACACGCAGCCTCCAGACTGTCTTTTATCACAATACTACAACTAATCCTATTTTCACAGTGAAATTAAACGAGCTCATATTCTGGCTGGAGTTCTCCAGGACTCCCAACTGACCTAGCAGTCTACAGCAACCTTCCTGTGAGTAAGAATGAATGAAAGCATTAAGAATAGATATATCTGACTTGCAAGGAACATTTGTACCCAAGATCCCTTTTATCTAGTTTTCATTCTTGAGCTGAAAGGGAACTCTTTAAAAAAGGGTAGTTAAGACTGCTCCTAAACACACTGGAAAAGATGAATACCTTTGTCAGTCAGACATTCAAAAACATTGCCAATTTAATAGCAGAATACGAGGCAAGCACCAGCACCAACATTTGTGAGTGAATCTTATTTTTAACCTCCACTGGCTACTGCTGCAGCACTGCTTTCTTGGCTCCTGCTGAGGATACAGTCATACAAAGTGCCCAAGAGAGAAGCCATAGCCTCACGTTGAGACTGTCACGTGTCTTCGGCAACACGGACTATCACAACCATGTTAAATCTAGCCTCTACTTTGGCCTCCCACATAATACCAAATCACATCTGGGTTCTTGGTCCTTATCTACAAGGTAATCAATGTCCTCGGTTCAGCAAAAAGGTTGCCTGAAGCTCCTCTCTGGAGACCATCTCTGATGAAGGTCCTCAAGCTCTATGAATCTCACCTGTGAGCAAGGCTTTCCTTGGCACTGCTCTGAGTCTTCAGAATAAACCTCTGTGGGGGACTAAGACATACCACAGGCCTTATTGCATTGCGCTTTTAGCGTACAGCTCACCTCAGCAGCGCTCATCTAGTTGCATGTGAAAGAACACTCAGAGAGCACAGATGCATGAAACAAAACAGGTCTCTGCTCAGCGGGCACAGGAAAGAATGAATCACTGATTACAGATATCAGTCACACTGCTTAATGCGTAACTGGATGAACTGCAGATACTGCTCTCTTGATGAAACCAGAACAACCAGGACAGAACTCGAATAGATTCTGGAGGTTCTTTAATAGTGTATAAGAAAATCTATATGGAATCAATAAACAAAAATGCATTTAAATGTATTTTTTCACAATAAAATACCAGAGACGAGAAGCCTACCTTCTCCTCATCAAAGGAATACCTCAAAAATCTTGAAGAAATTCCTGCAATAAGTAAATGTCTGTTATCAGTCTTCATATTATTTATTAACTTCTTTGAATGTCCAAATAACTAATAGTACTGTAAACACAGATCTGCTGATACTGTTTGTGGTTACTGTTCAGTGTCAAGCAAAGTATACTTTGGTCTTAAACTCAACACATCGTTGTGCAAGAGTAAGCAGGATACAGAGTAAAATATGGTCCTTATCAAGGATGATCAAAAACTCCAAGGTACAATAACTTTTAAGAAGATGTGGGAAACTGTACGCATGGGAAAAGGCAATGCTCAGCTTATTTTCCTAAGTGGTGAGAAGGTGTTACACAGCCCAAGGAAATTTGTAAATACAGAAGGCCTATTCAGAAATCAAAGCACATACTTCATCATCATTATCGGTTGACAACTGCTGAAGTGGCTTACATGTGTTTGAAAGAAACTGCATGCTAATCTTGTGCTGTGTTATTTATTAGCAAGGCACTTCATGAAACGCGTCTCAGCTTTTGCAGAAACATCCATCCAGGTCTGCTGGAACTTTCTGAATGCAAATTAGAAAGTGACATTCTGAGCAGAGTCTGCCACTGCCTTTTAACTCTGCAAGCCAAATGGCAGAGGAGTAGTGAAGGGTCATGAATCAATGCATGGACCTGTGTCCTCTCAAAGCACCGTGTGGTTCTACATTGCTGCCATCGTCACCTACTCACTCCCGCCTCTCTTCTCCACCCAAGCTTCTCCCTTCTTCATTTCCATTGCCTCCACCCTTTTCAAACCTGTTTTAAAACAGGTTTTGACATTTTTAAAAATTATAAAACATTTTAAAAGCTGTTTCAACCACTTTAGAAGCCTCGCCTAAACAAGAGGATAACGAAGTCTACTAGGAACATGTAGTACCATCACAAAAAGCTTTAAAGATCAGTGAAGGACAGCTGCAATACCACCTGTGCTGGTACAGTATCAGAGCACGGTAGCTGCTCTCACCTTTGCCTTTGAGACAGAGATGAGCCTGACATTTACCTAAGGTTCTTTACTCCTTTTACCAGTCCTTCAGCTGGTAATCAGTTCTTCCTCCTAATGCCACTGTGAGGCTCCTAATGCCCTTGCTGAAGTCCTTGCTTTGGAGATCAGGAACTAAGATTTTGAGGAAATTCCTCTTCTCCAAGGTTACACCAAGAATCTGAAGAAAGTCACAGGGGACCATTGCACATAATACCTTTAACCACGAGAACAGCTTTCTGTTCTTGCACACAGAGGTACACAGAAGCCAGCATGGCTGCAAGAAGATGCATATGTACCTACATACAATCCATTGATGCCTAGCAGTAGAGATGCAATTATTTCCACAGCTGTAGGGAAGTGCCCTGACCAAGAACCCTAAACAAATAACATATTAATGAGTTCCTTGATTATACATAAGATTCTCCTTTTCGGTGGCAGCTTATGTTGCTATCAAGGCACAGAGCAGGCTTTTCATCTCCACACTTCTTATCATATGTACAATGCAATACAATTACAAATGATACAATATACACTACGCTCTATATGCTACACTCCATCGTGGCTATCAAAGACTTGAGGAAGGGAAAAACCTGGAAATAATCTCTTAGACTAGAGAACAGAAAATGGGTAACCTGAGAGAAACTAGGTTTTTGCATGTGTTTAGATGGTAACAATGAACTGAGGAAGAGTGGGAGCAGACTTAGATGAGTACATGAAACCAAAAGGAAACTTGAATAGAAAGGAACAGAGGTTGTTAAGAACTGCAGCTGTGAAGTGGATTCACATAATGTTCACTGAGATTATCCATTCATTTGTTACTCATATTATTAACTGTGGTTATGACTCTGTTATTACAAACATCAGTCAGGACCAGGGCTCCATTTTGACATGTACCTTAGTAGTTATGCAATTAGATCTTGATCTTGATCTAATCAGCTCACAATTACAGTAAGAAAAGCCCTGCTTCAGGATATGACATCACAGGGAGGAGCTTCTGGTGATTAACAGTTGCTTTTATACCTGTTTGTTTCAGTTTCTTAACCAGTTAGGAAATCCTTGTTTACAGGCCTCGTTGCAACTTGGCAGCTATCCGCCTAACTACTTCTCTGTCCTTGTGCAGATTCCTATTGCCGAACATCTGTCCTGGGCTGCTTTTAGGATTTCTCTCCGTTAATGCAAAGGCAGCCTGCCTGAGCAGCCAGGGGCAGCAGAACTTCGACGAGGTGCCCTGAGAAGACACCAGTGCTGTTTTTCAAAGGACCGTCTCCCAGGATTTCTCTCAATCACACCAGAAGTCAGTGACCGCAGCCGTTTTGACAGGGAAGTGATTTCACCCTAAAGCAAACGTGCCGCTAGCACTGGCCAGCCCAGGCAGCTGCCTGCGGTACTGCCCACGCTACCTGCCTGCCCTCTTGGCATCAAGGCTGCTGCTGGCCCCTCACGCCGGTGCTACAGTCAGAGATGCGTGCGTGCGTGTCTTCAATCCGCCCTTTCCCCACGCAATAGTTCCCTTTGGAGAACATGGCAATGAAAGGGATTTCGTTATTATGATGGTGTTACACAGGATTTAGGTGCTATAAGGAAAAACACCAGTAGTACCGCCTTCCAACTTTTAAAATCTATAGGCAGCGTAGTATTGGGAGTTTGCTATGAAATTACATAGCAACAAGGCTCAGATTTAACAAGATCCAGTTTTAATACTATGGTTAAAGACAAGCCTAAGGCTTTATCTAATGACAATGCTGATTGAGATTAGCTTGTCATATTAAAGGAAAAAAAAAAAAAAAAAAAAAAAAGCTTTTGCACTCTGTCCTGGGTTCAGCCGGGATAGACTTAATTTTTGCAGGAAAAACTGGGAGGGGGGCACAGCCAGGACAGCTGACCCAAACTAGCCAAGGGGGTATTCCATA
>JAVKLA010000031.1:18415751-18513660 GCA_034782735.1 Sagittarius serpentarius | reverse complement strand
CTGCAGGGGGAGATCTGCTCCAGCGTGGACCTCCCTGGGCTGCAGGGGCACAGCCTGCCTCACCGGGGTCTTCCCCATGGGCTGCAGGGCCGCAGTGGAATCTCTGCTCCGGCCCCTGGAGCACCTCCTGCCCCTCCTTCTTCACTGACCTGGGGGTCTGCAGGGTTGGTTCTCTCACATGTTTTCACTCCTTTCTTCTGCTGCTGTTGCCCAGGGGGTTTTTTCCCCCTTCTTAAATATGTTGCCCCAGAGGCGCTACCACCATTGCTGATGGGCTCAGGCTTGGCCAGCGGTGGGTCCATCTTGGAGCCAGCTGGCATTGGCTCTATTGGCCACAGGGGAAGCTTCTGGCAGCTTCTCACAGAAGCCACCTCTTAGCCCCCCCCGCTACCAAAACCTTGCCATGCAAACCCAATACAGAAGTGTCCAGTTGAGGTAGAGAAGGAGGTAAGAAATGCCTGGCTCACCCCAAACCAGCTGCGAAACAGCTACTTCTTGAATAACTCGAGGAAAGAAAGGGGGAGGACCAGTACCTAGGCCTTTATCACCTCTCCTACCCAAGCGGCACACTCTGCAGGAGTTTCCTCCACAGCAAGAGCTGCAGAACATGGAGCTGGAGGGAGCCCGTCCCAGACACTGGCTGTCAAGCGCCTCTGCTAGAAGAGGACCTAGCAGTAGTCCCAGCACAGGCACCCGGGACAAGGCATCTAGTGTGAACGTCTAGCAAATGGAGAACCCAGTAACATTGTGCCAGTCTCTGAGAAACTACTATTTCTGGTTTGGTTCAGATTATCTGAAATTTTAGGGTGCATCACAAATTCTGATAAGGGACATACAGAAGGTGGAGCAGGCTGTAGAAGGGATCCTCAAAGAACTGTTTCCCTTGTCTCAGGAATACATGTTTTCTGACCAGTCTGAGGCTGGCAAAACCAGGAAGGAGCAGGCGCTCACCATTTACTATCAAAAAGTCCACAGGCAAAGTAAAGCAGAGTATCTAATCCTGACAAAAATAATCCCCAACGAGGGCCAACAGCGGAAAAGTGAAACTGAACCAGAGTACCTCAGGGAGCCCACAGACTCTGCGAAGCTGACGCAATACCCAGATCTTTGCAATAACAGGACGACTTTGACAAATATGATGACACCCTGCCTGGCAGGTGTTAAGGATTCAGTCATGATGCCTGTTTTCACAGGCTGGGTACCTTATTTTGAGCTTATCAGTGGTTGCTCGGATAAAACAGTGGACAGGATTTTAGAAGATAAGGATTAAATTGTCTGTGTACCTTGTTGGGAAATTTGTGGAGAGAAGAGACTCTTCTATAGCTCTTGCCTAATTCTTTTAGGCCAGGCTACACAAGGACGTGAGGGACTCCTGTAAGTCATCCTGGCTGGCCTTTGACAAACTCCCAGCTGCCAGCATCTGCCTTTCTTTCACAATGCTTCTGTGGGACTATGACCAAAAAGATAGCAAAAGCCAACTACTTAACCAGCTCCAGTTCTAGAAAAGACCACCCGTCTTTCTCTAGTAACTTGCCCTTTCTTGGGCTTTAGTGTGTTTAAGCAGATTCGCTTCCCTCGAAACACCTAGGCTTTTTCTTTTTTTCTTTTTTTTTATCCAAACAGTTAATATTTTTTTCATAACATCTGAAAAATAGTCCAAAGGGACAGAGGATTTACTTAGGAAATGTCTCATTAGCTGAAGAGGAAGAAATGCAAGACGTTTATTCTGCTATGTATCCACATTCAGGTATGCAATGATGGTTGATCAACATCCATGCTTTGGTGGACAAGACTCTTGATTCTTGGGAATGACACACAATCGTTTTCTGCATTACAAACTGTTCTCCTGTACAGCTCGAAGAGGAGTGCTGCTTTTTGTTAATAGGGTGCTCATCAGGTCCTTTATCAGATGTGTGCACGCCTCATTTTGTGCCTTCCCAGGCTGGGCATTTCTTCTTCTGTTCTTTGGCAACTGCACTGGCGTTTGAGAGCTGTTATGGTTTTGTGCTATGTGTGTATAACCGAGAATTTTCCCCTCAGACACTGGACTTCAAAGTACTTGCCAAATAACTAGCTAGACTGTGGCAATCATATCATCTTAATTTGTACTAGCATGCCTAGCAGCTGTATTTTACATTTTATGGTTAACAACTGTGAAAAAGTGAACAGAATATTGGTGTCTTACTCCATTTCTCCAGTGTGATTCTGTGTACACAGTTACCATACAACCTGCAGTCCCCTTCATATGCTATCTGTTTCAGTAATAGTTCAATTCACTACACTGAACAAGCGCCAGATGATGCTGAAAAAAAACTGTAACTGGGGGAGACAACTGCAGCACACACACATGATCTGAGACAGAACACTGTTGATCGTGAGAGGAAATGGCAATGGTCCTTGAAAACAAATTCATAAGTTTGATTTAATTGACAAGAATAGATGTCATCAAAGACCTAAAAGGCCATCTGTCCATACATCTGTTATCCAACACAAGTTTGAAAAATCAAATAACCTTCATAAGATATACATTTTTCACAACAGTTCATGACAAAAAAAGCACCTGGGAAACAAAACTCTTAAAAGGCAGAACACCTTTAATTTATTAAACCAAATAAAATGATTTAAATTGATACTGCATGGTCAACACCTTCGGTGTCTGAAGAGGGCTTTATGGATTTGCTATCAATAGTCCCAAAGAAATGCCAGAATATTTTGCAGATGAAAAAATACTAGTGACTATCTACCAAGACAGTAAGAGATTACAGAGCTAGAGAGCTAAAACGGTTTCCCTGTCACACACAGCTGAACCTTCACCCCTTGGTCGTCACCGTGAGATGGTGTTAACAACTTAGTCTGCTGTCTCTGATATCATGACTCCAGATGAAAAAGCAACTACTGTTTAGTAAACCAAACCATGTGGCTTTGAAACAAATACTTCGAGTTTTCTTTTTTGAGAAGATTACTTAGTTAGAAAGACGTGGCACATGCCAAGAACAGTGAAGTAGCTATTGCACATGTGCTCTCATGGTAAATACTTAGTAAGGGAGAGGAAAATGCTGTTCAAGCAGAGGACTGTGCTTGTGACACTGGCTGGCTCGGAGCTTGTTTCTTTCGTGCCACAGCCATGCGCAAGGCCTGAAGAATCATGTTCTCATTGTTCATGATGTTGTAATTAGTCAGCTTCAGGAGCTTGTTGAAATCTTCTGCTTTCAGTGAGACCTCCCTCGTTGAGTATGGAGAGCAGAAACTGGAGATATCAACCTTGCCCTGTTCCATTTCGGCAGCACTACGTGACATGCCTGTCAAGGGAAAAAAGGAAGGTGTTGTGTAGTCCCAGTGATTTACAGTACTCTGACAGACTATGTCAAGAATAATTTAGAGAGATCACAGATGTAATTGCTATGAAGACAAACGCTACGATTTCTGAAAAATCTACGCCTACTGGAATTAAAAAAAAAAAAAGTATCGCTAAACATCTTTCTATTGCAACCAACACCTTCTAATGGCCAGCTCATGGCATGTCATTTTATGTGGTCACAAGTGCTCAAGTCTTACCCGGCAGGCTTTTGAGTAGAATACATACTAAAGGTAAAAGGAATAAAGAGATACATAGGACAGGAGGAAGCAGAATATTAGTAGCCTTGGAAATCATCATAAACACAAAGCCTGCATCTCAAATACTGGCCCAAAAGGATGCAGTGACTGTATTAGTTTATGTACCATTGCTTTGATTTTCCAGCATATACAACCACAACATTAAACAGCCCAATCAGAAAGCACAGTGGCCCTCCATAGAACCATTCTATACTGTACAGGTAATTCTCACCTAGATCCGACTGTCATAAAAATACAGCATCTGAAAAACATGCTTTGTTCTACACGCTAAAGTAGACTTCTGGAGATCACGAGAAGAAATTAGCTCTACTCAAGGAACACGTTTCTTCTTTCACTGAATTGCACCCAGACCCAAACTAAAATTGTTCACAAGATTCCACCTGGTTTTGCAAACAGTTTATGTCATCCCATTTTGCAATGTACTTGCTAGTAGGAACAAGCAAGCAAACAAACAAGGGGTTTTTTTTGTATTGGCATGAGGAAAAAACACCCAGCCAGAGAGAAAGTTCATTAGGTCAATAAAATTATCTAGGTACGGTTAACTTACCAGGTGCTACGTATCTTTGGAAAGTGTCGTTCACTAATGGAAAATAAAGCAGCAGAGGAGCTCCTGGGGTGTCCGCACCATCGAACATGTAGCACTCTTTCAGGTTCTTCTCATCATCCTTCAGCCCAATGCTGGGAAACGGAATTCCCTGCTCTGAGAAGTATCTGCAAGCCTGCTCCAGGGGCTGGTCATGGCCCAACAGCAGCAGCGTCAGTAAGGGAAAAAGTACCCAAGGTCAGGCTGCTGCCAAAGCCCAGTAATTGATGCCGAGTTGCACAAAACAGACTGATAGCGCTGGACAGGGGGCAATGACGTGTGCACCTGCAGCCCCAGGGACTGTCTTTCTCTTGCCTGAGGAGCTATTTGGAAACAGTCTTACAGGAAAACACCTAATACCAAGATGGTTAAAGAGGGTTTAAATATGTACCAAGGCGCGTCTCTAAAACGGAAATACGATCTCGGAACACAACAGATGAATTCAAACCATGTTATAGAGCCACATTAATTAAAGGAGGATTAAGTCAGAAAAATGTAGATCTAAACAAAACTAAATTTGTGGTCCAAGACAGGAAGATTCACAGTCAAATTATCTGTTTATATAGCAGTATAACTTGTGAGTTGACCTCAATAGTGTTTTGGGACCAACTTACCCATTTCTATAACTTTGAATTTTAGAAATAATACGAGATTTCGAACTAGCATGTTTTAGGCCTCAAAATATAGCACTGAAAGCATTCATCAGCTCACTTGTATTGACCGACTTTGCTAAGTTATCTAACACAACACTGAAGTACCACCTCAGTTTGTTTAAGTATTTTCAAAGGACTTCAGAGTACAAGAAAGAAATAAAGTGTAAGTTATTACATATGCTCTTTTTCAGCTGCGGTACAGAGACAAATATTTTTCATGTGGCATTACAGTGCAAGAGCAGCATTAAATTACCTTTGGCTTGAAAAAAATGACAGAACCTTAACCAGTGAACTTTGTGTTTTCTGTGGTGCCCTTCAGGGACAGGAATACAGTTACAGGTCTATATTTGGAAGTCTAAATCTGTCTTTTTATGTGGTGAATACCACCTTCAAAATCTATATAAACATTATAACCACATCAGATTTTTGCAAA
Source organism: Sagittarius serpentarius (assembly GCA_034782735.1). Classification (NCBI taxonomy): domain Eukaryota; kingdom Metazoa; phylum Chordata; class Aves; order Accipitriformes; family Sagittariidae; genus Sagittarius; species Sagittarius serpentarius. The sequence goes on along the minus strand of JAVKLA010000031.1, from coordinate 18,508,376 downwards.
CATAATAAATGCATTTGACATCTGGCTTCAAGCCCTCTATTTAAGGAGAAAAATTGTATTTGTTAAAAGAGACAAAAATAAAGATGAAGAAATTCTTCACTCACTAGGTTGTTCTTGGACGGCTAGAAAATCACACATTAAAATAAAAAGACAAATAAAATCTTATGTGTTTAAAGAAAACACAGATTAAATTCAGCATCTGAATCACAGACAAAGTTTTCCCAACTATATTTGTGCTATTAAATCTTACATATAATTGTAATAGAAGTTGCAGCTCAACTATAATTTCACTGTGCCGCTCTGTACTTCATTGCTGTAGCATTTAGGGCTATTTCAAAAGTAGTCTGAGAAAAATAGAGGTATTTTCCCCTCTGGGAATTCCCATTCTTCTTCTAAGGTTTGGAAACACCATGTTACTAAATTCCACTAAGTTCCATCTTTTACAGACACCTGTCTGAAAGTCATGGAAAGCAAAGGAAAAGCCGTTACTAAACAAAGAGAGTTTTGAGACTTCTCACCAAGGTCTGTGATCCACCAGTGTAATTTAAGTGTATGATGACGTCCACTTTCCGCTCTGGTCTCATAAGGGGTGGGCAGCTGGTTTCAAAGAAGAAAGCTGCATCCACCAACTCCAGGTGCTCTGAGTTGCCTCTCAGGTCATTAGGAGAGGTGTCCAGCAAAGTGTCTAAAGAGTAAAGGATTCGGGGCTATTAGCAAACTGCAGAAAGACATCTGTCAAGTTAGAAAGCAAAAGGAAGGCAAGCTTCCCTCCCGTATTTTCCCATTGCTTCAGGATAGTGTGCAGCAATCCTAAAGCTCCCTTCAGCCCCTCCACTCACGTTTTGTTGGTGTTTCCAAACCCATGAACTACACCCAAAACTTAGGCAGCTGTTCCATATGTGCAGAGCCCCACCCCAGCGGACTTTCAGTACCGAACGACCCAGAAATTGAACAGCTGTGTTACTGGAAGTGAAAGACGTGAGAAGTTAGTTTGTTCCCCCTGCTCTCCTCTCAGCAAGCACTAACAACTGGCCACAAAACCCCCTCGGTTCTCTCCAGGACGTGCAAATGCCCCTCGCTAAATCCCAGGCCCTGCGCCCGCCCCGATGACCGCTGGGGCACGTAGGCAGGAGTGCTGTCCGCACCTTTCCACTTTGAGAAATGCTGCTGCTGGATGTACTCGTTGTGCATCTGGAAGCCCCTCAGGAAGTTGTGGTACTTGGAGACAGCGGGGCGGTCCGTCAGGATATCCCGGAGAGCCGTGGAGAGGCCGCTTGTAGGCGTGAACATGCATGTGGCCATCTCGTATGGCTTCTCGGGCAAGTCCGGTTGTTCCTCTATAGATACATGGCATAAATGACGTGCAATTGAATTACAGCCACAATTAAGAGGAGGCTAGGTGCAAAGAGGAGAAAGGGTCAGCAGCTCTTCCGTACCAACAGTAACCATGGGTTTACAGCTCTCAGCATTGCAGTATTTTTCCCTGAGGTCTGCTGTGAGTTCCGGTTAATTTCTTGACAAAAATACAAACTTACTTTTGTTTTCTAAACCCTGATTGGCTATATCTGACTAAAGGAGCATTTTTCTGATAAAACAGCCTGATTTTGGTACACATTAAAGTAATTCACTTTTCCAAGCAAACAAAAACCAGGGAAAATAATTTTATTTATACATTTGAGGGGATTTACTGGTTTTAGATCCCATGTAAGTTAAATACGAAATTCAAAGCTTATTTTGAAAAGAACAGAAAAATTTGAACTTTTTATTTTTAAACTTTTTTTTTTTGTTACTTTTAAAAAAACCAGTTTGTTCCATGTGGTTGATGTGTGGCCAGCTGAATTCAACACAAACTTGCAAATTATGTATGTAAACCCAAACATAAGAGTTCAGGGTTTTTTTCCAAAAACATAGCCCACAGAAATGTGACCCAAGTCTGTTCACTATGAAATCACTGACTTTGCTTGAATTTTAACATGAAGATGCTCATGAGTATTTTCAAGGAATAGTCTATCAGTACGGAGCTGCCTCTCTCATCTGGTGTAATAAAGCCCCACTGCACTGATTTCCTTTGACCTCTACTAAATCTTTTCAGTTCAGTCAGATTTTGAAGGAGGGATGTGCTGTGCAGCATGAATAGATATTGCAAAAGAAACACTCGGGCTTCCCTCTGGCTAACAAATAGCTGACATGAGATTTTGACAGAAGTTCTTCTTTCCAGGCCTTTTAAAGACAGCACTTGAGGGACCACCTTATGTATCCATCCCTATCTCCTTCCCATCAATGTCCGTCTGATGGTGCCTTTCCTTGTAATAACAATCTCACTATTTAAGCAAAGCACTGCCTATTCAGTAAAATCAAATCACTTGATTGTCCTGGTGCCTCCCATACCCCAAGGCTGAGAGCACCAGGATGACAGAAAAACTCAAAAAAGTGAGAAATGTGAGCACAGTTACCCTATCAGAGGGGCCTGGAGGAAGGAGGTCATAAGTCAAAGGGTGCTTGAGATTTACCTATTTCGGTCACTTTGTCTTGGGTCCACCTGTGCCAGAAGTCCTCTGAATTGTCAGCTGCGTGCCAGGCATCCAAGAGGTTTTTGGAGAAGATACTACTCCACATTCCTAGGAAGTGGGAGAGGTATAGTAAGTGGTGCTGAGGTAAACACAAGAAAGTTATTTTAAAAACAAACTACCTTCTGCTCCTTCCACAGCTCTTCTCTAACGTTTTTGTATTTCTATCCAATTTTTGCATAAGCCCAGACATCTGTTTCAGTGGTAGAGCTGACTCAGAAAGCAAATTTATTTCAGAAGAAATTTCAAAGTATTTTTCCTTCTGCCTTTTTTTACCTGGAACTTTTTTTTTTTTTTTTTTTTTTAGAAATTTTACGTTGCCATTTTCCTATTTTCACTTCCTTTTTCCTTTGATAAAGAAATATTTTCATCCAGCTTCCCTGATCCCCCTCTTTCTTACCCTGTTTATTTCTTCTCAACATTTCCTTCAGCTTCCACAAAGTCTCATAGATTTCCAACTTTCAAAATGTTCTACAAGCTATGGGAAATGGTGATGCTTCAAAAGCACTCATGAAGGTGCATAACAACTTAGTTGTCCTTTTAGTTTCATTTTATCTTAGTACGAATGGTAACACCACCTTTGCTAGCCAGAGCAGCTGAGTAAGTCTCAGGAGACAGGCTGAATTCCAGCTGACTGCCCCAGTACCTCTGCTGCCACAGGCAGAACACGCTTCTGGGGACTAATTTCCAGAATCATTATTGTTCGTATTAAAATCTTGTCACTCCCCCAGGCTGATGAGTCACCTTGCATGAAGCAGATCCGGGACTCGGGGAGCTTCTTCATCAGACGACCCATGAAGAACTCGCTGCCAAAATCCTCCGCACGAACGAAGGCACCGTACTTCAGGAAGCCCACCTCATACGGCGTGAACTCCACCCACTCTGCCAACACACGCACCAACAAGGTTAGCCCCACTACTAAAAACGATCAAGTTGCCAGACGCGGAATAAACCTTTCAGGCGTCAGCCCCCGCAGACAAGCTGGCTTAGCACGTGCCCTGAACAAACCCTGCTGACGGCCGCCACTGAACCAGCTATCACGCTGTCCGCAGGTTTGTGAAAGAGCAATGCCAGGGAAAATCTAAATTCTGCTCTCTTTTTATCTAGCAAGTGGGAAGTTTTCCCATCGAAGGTGGACTAGAACACGGATTGACTTCTCTTGCTTTTATTGCCTTTAGCCAGCCACGAAAAACATACTTGAAGCAAACTTGAAGCTCTAGCGAATCACTTTCTTTAAGGATTCACAGTGCTTCTGAGACAGTGACACAGATTCATGTTGTGTTATTAGTCTGAAGTTAATGTCTGAATATGCACACTTGCATGCCGGAAGATCTTACAAAACACTGAACTGTTGCTATCCAGCCTGTGGCTGCCCAGTTACTCTTTACATCTCTGAACAGGACTCCTCCTGGCTTGAAGTGAGAATTTAAAACAGTTCTTCATTATTTACAGTATCCCCATGCTGTATCTCCCCATGGTAAAAACGTAGCTCTTTTCCAGAACTGAAACATTACCTCTAAAATCTTTGGTAGCAACTTTGTCCTTGACATTGAGTGCAAGGTAGATGGGCAGCGGGTTCTGACCCTGATTCACTGCCCGACGTTGATCAGAAAGTCTGTGGTGGCATTTCTGGATTTGGGAAAAAAAAAAAACAAAAAAACAAAAACAAACAGCTGATAAACAGTACCTTAAAGACATCATCTTATAAAGTCTGAATATGGGATATCATTTCCCTGAATTTCCTCCTGAATTTGCTTCCATGTGCTTGAATTACAAAGGGAAAGAAAATCATGGGAACAGGAATAACTATTGTTAAGATAACCAGCGATGTCCTACAGTCAGTACACAACAACAGTAATGAGTTGCTTCACATGCTATTCTAACTTTGCGTCGCTAAATGTAAGTGAAAAAATAGGGCAGATGTGGGTAATTCAGCTGCTACCACATACTTCATCTGTTAAACATACGGATTCTTCAAGGCAGCATGAATGACTCTTCCAGTCAAGATTTCTTTTTTTGCAAACCATATTAAAAGTTACCATCCACAGTGGAAAAATCCTTGAGCTGTCCAATACCAACAACTTATTTTATACATGAAATGGAGGTTTTGAGTGTACTTCAGCCACATGAAATTCTAGCAAATTTTGCTATGTAGCACTGAGGCCAGAAATGCAATGTCAAATATGATACGAAATTAGAGTATTTCATCTTATCTGTTTCACCTAGACAAAATATAAATCACGTTTACAGGATTTTAAAATAAAATAGTTTTTTTCTCCAGCTATCATCGGTCTGCTAGTTTACACAGAGGGTGTTGCTTGTGTCGTTACAACAAAATTAGGAACGGGAGGTCCTGAGAGATCAAATCCAAAGTAGCTGAAAGGCACCTGCAAAACCACAATTTCTGTAACCAAGATGTCTCAGGAGCTCTGGATCTATATACTTTCTCATCACTGAATCACAAAGTGCAGTAACTACATACGGGGTACATCTGCAGTACATTCAAGGTATGACTGCAGCTTGTGTAAATATTGCAGCAGTGGAGACATAAAAGCATGGGGCCATAAAAAAACACCCAAGAACTTCAAAAATTTCTTGGACCGCTACGATGCTAATTAGTCTGAAAATTTCTATGCTACGTTCCATCGCGCTTCAGGCTCCAGTGTAGACGTATGCTATGTCTCCAAGTAATTAATGTAAGTAAGTGGTGTTCTGCCTACACACCAAGTACAGTGTTACTGGCCAGGTGTCTCTTCCTGTGGTTTTAATTTGTCGTAATGGTTATAAAGATTAAGTCACCAACTTTATGAGAAGAAAGATGTATAGACATTACCCCATCATTTAACATGGATTCAATCATGAGCCCCCACAGATCAATAAAAGATGTTTTATGTCCTGCTTGGGTCCTTTGGCTCAGCTCTCTGTAATAATTCCTCAAACTTCTCAAGCAAAAAGCCCCCATCTTGCACTTGGTTGCTTGCTTCCGAGCTTCAATAATTATTTCTCCAAGATCCTTACGTGACCAATCAGCATCTTCATACAGTTTTGTCATTGTCCTGCAGGCAGGAAACACGATGGAAAACGGAAAGAAATGAAGATGCTTTTGAAACTCAGAGGATATACTTCGCAGAGCTTTGGGCATTTATTGTTTTATCTTCAGGTTACTCTCCTCTTTGAGCTTACTTTGAGCAGAAATACAAGTCTAAAGGCAATCAGTCAAAAATCACTTGATTTGGGATCCAACACAAGCAGCTACACCAGCTGCCTATGCTGTTCCTGTCCAACAGTAAATAACCATAAAGGCTCATTTTGCATAGGATTAAGGATGTTTGCGCTTCCAATAAAGTCTCCTCTTTTGCTTAGGGATAGGTTACTTTAGTGACACCAATTGTATGATGCACAATAGACCTCTCATGGGTGACCCTGGCATCTGCAGACCTAAAGATGGAAGCAATAACTCAATCGACCCTTTTTACCCTCACCGAGAGCTAAAACGCTAGACAGAGCACGGGTTTTGCTTAACACAGCAAGATCCAAACAACAGTATCAACAGGACTCCTCACCATGTTGTGCCTGACGAGCCACTGATGTATGAAACGCAATCCAGAACACGCAACTTTTGAAGACCCAAGATGCTGCCATACATGGCAGTGAGTGCTCTTATCCCACATCCTGCTGTGGTCACAGCCACTACAGGCACCTGTTCAACACAAAAAAGGGCAGAAAGCACAGGTGGAAAAGTGGCATTAAGGCACACCCACATCAAAAGATGACAGACATGCAAAAGCAACGTCTAGACACTAGTAAAATAAAACACCTAGATTAGAGAGAAATCAACACTGCTCCACGAGTTATAAATAATACAAGTTGCTAGTCATCCCTGTGGGCTGTTCTAGAAGATTTTGGCACTTCAGGCATTTAAGGATTTTTAAGAAACACAGACCAAACTCGTTGGTTTGAAGCTCCTTCAAAGGATTCACTTGAAAGCCAAGCGGAAATAGAGACTTTGCTCATCCAGACAGGCTGTTGAGCTCTCCGTCTGCGATCACCCTGACTGCAAACAGTGCCCTGGAGGAGAAGCTGCTGACTGAGGTCCTCACTCCTCTTCTGGATGGAGGTGAGAAATCACTTCTCATCTCCAGGCCTGAGGGAAAAGAGAGAGAAAAATCCCCCAGCGGTGCCTTTCCTGGTTACCTCATGCTCTTGCAGTTCTTCCTCCAGATGAAGAACATCCTTCAGTGCAGCAGCAACCACCCTCCTCCGATTTTGCAGGAAATCCTGTTCTTCGGTGCACAGGTCGAACCCTAGGCGGGCATCCAGGTTTCTTGGCCTGAAAAACAGACCCTGAGTCCTGAGACCAGGGCACAAATATTATTATATTATTATTCACCGTGGTCAACTCCAGCTATGCTTGTGTGTGTTTACAGACCAGTTTGTGGACAGTAACATGTAATAAATGAGAAGGAGCAACACCACAGACAGGCCTCTGCTAATTGCTGTAGCTGCTAACAAGAACGCAAATGGAAAGGCAGAGCAGAACATGACATACTGTCCTGGTATGGTAACAAGGTTCCTGCAACACACTTCTGGTTTTATTTGCATATATGAAGGTTCCGGGGTGGCCTTACAGCAGCCTTCCGGTGCTTAAAGGAGGCCTACAGGAAAGATAGGGAGGGACTCTTTACCGGGGAATGGAGTGATAGGATGAGGGGTAATGGTTTTAAACTGAAAGACGGTAGATTTAGATTAGATATTAGGAAAAAAAATCTTTACTGGAAGGGTGGTGAGACACCGGAAGAGGTTGCCCAGAGAGGCTGTGGATGCCCCATCCCTGGAAGTGTTCAAGGCCAGGCTGGATGGGGCTGTGAGAAACCAGGTCTAGTGGAAGGTGTCCCTGACCGTGGCAGGGGCGTTGGAACTAGATGATCTTTAAGGTCCCTTCCAACCCAAACCGTTCTATGATTCTATGATATAATTCATTTTTCAAGTTTAAGTAGTGCTGCCATATATACCTGTAAGTAGATAACCACTGTCAACAGGCACTGCAGCTGATTAGGCAAACGGCTACCATGCCTTGGGGTTATTTTGTTTGTATAATACAAAAGTATGATTTCTTTGTGGAGCTGCTCGTTCCATCTGTGGGCATAACAGTTGTGTTGGATGTGGCTGAGACGGAGTTCATTCTCCCCATAGCAGCCCTCATAGTGCTGTGCTCTGTAGCGGTAGCTGGAACAGTGTTGATAACACACCAGTGCAGGCAAATCGAGATCTACTTATTGAGCTGCACTAATAGCTTGGAAACTTGGAGGAAAGGGGACCCATGGTTTAAGTCTCCATCACTGAAAAAGGAGAACCTGGCAAACAAAAGCCTGCAACCCAAAGATGAGCACACCTGTGCTTACAACTGAGCCTGCATGGACCCCTGCTGATTTCAACTGAGCTTTGCGTAGGTGCCAATGTCTCCCAGTTACAGGATCAGGTCTTGCTGGAGACTCACTTACCATTCATTTGCCTTTGTGTACAAGTCAATTGTCCTGTCCTGAAAATCGCAATACAAACAGTGTAAGCATGCTCAGGTCATTAATCCTGCTCCTTCCTCCCCCACTCCATCTATGGGCCGAGTTTTACTATCTTTGCAGTCAGCAACGCAGCTGCCGAATCTGGCCAGCAATCGTCTGGGTTGTGAGAGGTATAATGAGCTCCAGTACAGTCTGGGTTGAATAGAAGTGGGCCATTCACCCAAGCCAGGTGGGCTTGGGGCCCCTCAGCTTTTCGTAGCTGAACACCTAGTTTAACCTTCATTTTCTGGGAAGGTCATTGAAAGCTGGGCATCTGAACCACAGGCATAGGGATGTTCTCTGTTTTATCTTCAGCTTCGGGCTTTCCCTTTGCAAATAGAATTCTTAATTGTCATATCCATTACTGTTAGCTCGCATACTATGTTGATGAGCATACTAGATATGTCCTGAGGAAATCAAGTTTAAACTCAGAACAGGGTTGAATGGCATGCCTGGATCCACATGCAGAACAAAAGAAAAAAAATACATATCACATAGTTGTGAAGTGACTGTCATTCACACCTTACACTGTAGCATGCATCATGTCTGACAGGACCTGAATCACTGAACTGTAAGACTGTCATCACCCACCAAATTGTATGTGTGTTGGGCTGGGTTTTATTAAGAAAGGCTTATTCTCACCTCTGCTATTGTTATTTTCTCTTGTATAGGAAGCAAGTTCAGAGCTAGAGTCACAGACTCATTCATATCCCTTTCATTTTGACTTGATATAGACTGGAAAAAAACAGTAAAAAAGAATAATGGCGGTTAAGTATTATACAAAAAGGGGGAGGGGGGGTGGAGGTAAACGCAGTCTCCCCCGCCTCACTTACATACACGCACTTACCAGTTCCCTGCATACTCAGACCTGCACACACACACACTCAGGTCTTGCAGGTCCCCAAAGAAACAGGCAGCACAGAGCCAGCTACACGTTAGTGGCGATCACATACCCTGCTGAGCCGCCTGCGCCGCGGTAGAGCCACGGTGAGCGCCGACTGATTATACTTGATGTAGTGGAACCTGGTCGGGGAGGCTGGGCAGAGGCAGGAGCTCAGCGTGTGGGTCTGGGTTCCTTCATACGACCCGTCCACAGTTAATGCAAACTTTCTCTCTGAAGCAAAAGAGTTTCAAACTTAAGTTCTTCAAAAAACGTGGATAATTTGTTTGCACAGTAATGTAATATATGCTTTTCTTAAGTAATAATTTCATTTTGATACCCAAATTATAGGATAAAGAGACTCATTTATCCGAGCCTTTGGGATTCAGCTGTAGAGCTTGTGCACAGGATGTGCCATATAGTAACTATTGCTATAGTACCACTGCCCTTTCGTATATAACGTGATTGCTGAGACTACTGCTCTATTAATTAGATAATGACTGACAGCTAATAATAGTTTTGGGGGAAAAAAGCACTCTCTCCTGAAAGTCTGAAATTTTCAAAGTACTTCAGAAATAAGCATGTGGTATTAAAATATTATTCTGCTATAATAATAAGGTATTTTGAAAATTTCACACACTCAAAGGTATATAATCAGCCTTCAAAAGAATTATCCCACTCAAGCATTTTCAGCCACATTTCGCAAACTTCTTCACTGTGACAACTGAGCTCAACTGGATCATCCACATGCTTAAGCAATTTGCTGGATTGGGGCCATCAGGAAATGTCAGAGTGAGATGTTTTAAAAATTGCGTAGGAGATACACAGGTCCACAAGCATGGACTCAACATGGTAGTGACGCACTGCTTAAAATGTGCAACAAATGTCTTTGGTAACATACTGTGGTGTCTTGTGTTTCACCTAGTGGCATGTTTTATATCGTTAGGCCTGAAGAAATTTTAAGAAGTTAAATTGATAAGAGAGACCCAGTCCTCATTCTGCCCATTTTCTTTGTCTCTCAATCCAAAAACAACAGGAGTTAGCTCCGGTTTAGGACTCAAAAAAAATTCAATTCCCTGGACAAATACTTTGGAAAATTACAAGCATCTGACAAGATGCTATTAGAGAGGAAAGTATGTTGCGGGGAAATCAGACCACGTGCTCATCACACCACATTCTGTAACAAACTGTACATTTTTGACCATCTACAGCCCCTCCACAGGCCACTGGCATCAGTAAGATCTAGTCTTGCATCTCAAATAACTTTAAACCAGGGTGTTCAAGTGTAAAACACTGAGCGCTTTTGCCGTGAAGCGGCACCCAGGTTTGCTCTGTAAGACCGCGAAAGGCTCACCTGTACTGTCCTTCCTCAGCCTCCCGCCGTTCACCTGCACCTCCAAACAGGAAACTTCACGGGACTGCAAGAGACAACCGGGGAAAGAGGAAAGGGTGTCCTCTGCCAGCAGAGCTCTGCCTCGGCCGGTCCCTCGGGCACGTGCGGGGCGCGGGGCCTCGGGGCACGCACCTTGGAGGAGAGATGGTGCCAGCCCGTAACCCCTCTACCAGGTCTAGGGAGGTGGCATTGGGCTTCCACGTGGGAAATAACAGATCACGTAGAGATGAGGGAAGAGAAGGGAACTGCTCGCTCCTGCCTAGAAGAGCAGCCCCGCAAGGGCCTGGGGGAGGATCAGCCACGGGGAAGGCTCCCCGCTGGCAGGGTGCTCAGCCCAGCCCTCCCCGGGCAGACGGAGGGACATCGTCCACCCGCGCCCGGCTCGGCTTGGGCAGAGGCGAGCGCTGGCAGCAGCTCTCAGCTTTCGCAGCGGCAGCCTCTCCCAGCCTGAGTCACTAGCAGGGACCGGGTGGGAAAGCCAGCGCTGACGCCGGCTCTAGCCTGCCTCTTGGCCGATGCCTTCACACCACCCTGTGGAGCAGCTGCCTGGTACCCTCAACGCGAGCTTTGCAACAAGCATTGCTGTGTGGCAGGGAAAGGATTACGAAATAAAAATTACCACTAAGACTCCATTGGTAACAATGTTTTCAGGAGGATCCGGACTAAAAGACAAAATGGAAAACAATCAGTTCAAAACCAGCACTCTCTTTTTTTTCCTGTTTGTTTGTTTTTAACTCTTCTTTAATCATTAATTCATTATCTTTAAAAGACCATCTCTGGACAGGCAGCGTGCGCAAAGAGCATCAGAAATTCTAGCCGGACATTCAATCCAATTTGCATCTCACAGCCTTGAGTCTGAACTTCAAACTGTTTACGGAGATCTGCTGAATGGAGGAGCTCCTCACTGTGTCAGACAGGATCGTTGTTCTGACACACTGAAGCAAATTTACGCAGACAGGGCATAAATACACAATTGCCCCATATTGCTCAGCCCAAACCTGGGAGATCGGAGCTGAAACACTGGTGAGTACGTCCAACGTGCCATAACATAAAAGGAAAAAATACTACCATTTACCTTAAAAATCAACAGCAGCGCTAGGACTGATTTGCAAGCCCGTTCTCTCCATTGACTGTACAGTCAACACAGAAACACAGTAAAAAAATGTTTCTAATCTATTCCCACAACTAAAACAAATGCCAAGTATCAAGAGCAAGAGGGGTTTGAAGCTTAAAACTCCCCGCCCCGAGCAGAATGCCCATTGCAGCCCGGTGAGCAGCAGCTGTCCGGGACATCTCTCTCCGGCCATCAGCATCTGCGCTAGCTTCTCCGTGTGTCTGGATGCCCAGTGTAGGTGCATGCACATCATGCACTGTCAGGCACCCCTTCTCCGTTAAATGCCCTACGCAAGCATTTCCTGAACCCCCAAAGTTCCCCTCCGCTTTATTCAGATGGTGACAGTGTTAGGGGCTGCAAGTGTAAACTGACGTTTTGTGTCAGTAACGTTTTGTCTCTGGCTTACGTTTCTATCGATGACCTATTTGACCTTACGCACCTGCTCTCCATTGTGAATTCAACCTCCAGCTCCTCTTTTCCCTGTGAAACAAAATGAATGCAGTCACTGCAGGTTGCTTCTCCTGTGAAGAGAGATACCCTACAGCAATCCCTTCTCTTCAGGGGACTCTGTAAGCCAGCGTCCGCCTTTTGTTACTGCGCATGCACCAGATTTGGTTTTCTTCGTGTCCTACCCGCTATACTTCTAGTGTCACATACTTCTAGTGTCATATCCACCATTTTAGCAGGCTGCTACTTTAGACCTTGAAGGCCAAAAGAAATATATACTGCAGGGCCTCTTGGCGGTTGCTCCCCCTTTCTGCAGCCATAGGTTCACCCCTCACTGTTTCACAAGCCACCTGCAATCCCCTTCCCCTTCCCCTCCCGCAAGCGCCCAGCGCTCCCCACCGATCCTCAGCATGAGCGAGGCTGGATTTCTCTGGTGCATCCAAAATCACCCTGCCTCTCTCCCAGCGCCCACCCACAGCCTGTGCAGATGGGCCTGGTGGCACATTAATACAGTGGCATGCTTGGGCGTAGGAAGTCCAGGGTGTTCTGGAAGGTGTGCTTTGGTTTGGCGGAGTCTCTGCACACAGACTCATTGCGTGCTCAGTCCTCATCTTTGTCTGTTGTAATTCCCTCCCCCTGAGACTTCCTTCCTCCTTCGCAGGTTTTGGTGCAACTCCCATTATCGTGTTGGCCCATAGCGTGAGCACTAAGGAAAATACAGGACGGAGAGCCAGCCTTTCCAAAACAGCTATCAAATCAAATCAGCACTCACTGAAGCGAAGTATTTCTAGGCTTAAACACTGTCCTTAAAACTTCAGTATAAAGTTGTCTCAACTTTATGAAATCGAGACCTGCTGAAAAACTCACTTATGAAAATTGGATTTGCAGCTTATGACTGCAGATCACTACTTTTATATTAGCAGACCATAATGCACAGCTCAGAACCACCAGCTCCAACTGCAAAGGGACGCCCAAAACTGTTGGGGTAAACTCTTGACATTTTGGCACTAAGGAGAGCAACCGGACACTCAAGTCCAGTAACGCTGGCCAACTCTGTCTGTAGAAGCAGCACCCAAAATTTGCAGTAATTACAGAAGTTAACACTGGGTACCAAACCCTGAAACCGTTGGACATACTCAGGTGGCTAAATGGGCAGTAAGAAAGGCTTGTATATGGGGCATGTGAGAGGAAAGATGAGACAACCGCATTCTCACCTGACCACATCACCTTAGCTTTGTCCTTGAATTTGATCCGTACCTGTGGATTCAGCTGGAAACACAGCTGAATGTTTTCTCCAAGCTGGATTTTGGAGACATCAAAGAATACAGTGAGGAGATGGTCATCTTGAGTTACGTTGTCCTCATCACAAACTTTCAGCTCCAGAATGTTCTGGAATCCAAAAAAAAACCCAAATTAGATTGTATAAGGTTTAACAGACATCAGATGCCACAGATACTTCATTTTAGCTAAAGGAATTTGGGGAAGAAGTTCAAGAATGAAAGCAAAGGCAACAGTAAAATAGAAATTTTGCAGTTGCACTCCACACGCAATTGACTCTTCAGGAAGATGCAGTCTTATCCAACCACTGAAAGCTATGTAACTGCAGTAAGAGAGCGTGAGTACTTCGTAAGGGAACTCGGAGAGAGACACGGTGTGGAAGGGCTATACGGTAGGTTTGATACCTGGTAAGAATACCTGTTGGGGGTAGCCGCCATTCCTACCTTAACCTGGCTCTGAATAGTGAAGTGGAAGGTTTCGTTCCACGTCGGGTTCTTGCTGTTCTGGACCGTTTTGGTGCGGAAATGTTGCACTGAAGCTGTTGGCAGGCTGAGGCTCACATAGCAGTCCGACTGGGTTACTGTGGAAGAGAAGGAAAGCGTGAAAGCACAGGACCAAGGAAAAACATCTAGTACCCTATAAGGTGTAGCACCGTATGAATTTTTAAGCTCTGTACAGAGGACGATATGCAGAACGCAGGCCAGGATGCTAGCTAAGGTGCCATCAAGCCAGCGCTAGACAAGCAGCTTGCTTTACTCTTTGCGAAAGCCTGGCAGTTTGCTCTTCTTGAGAAAGACTTCTTTTAATTGCTGGAAAAACAATAAACACTCAAAATATACAGCTACATTGCATTCTTTTTCGGAGACATACATAGCCATATGTACTATAGCTATCTATCTATCTATCTATCTATCTATATATCTCTATCAGACTCCAAAGGTTTTAACACTGACAAGCCATCCGTACGCACAGGGGCACGCACACGCGAGAGCCTCGCAGGGCTGGGCACCGCTGATGGTTCAGCTGCCTGTCAGGAGCAGGGCACAGATACCATTAACAGCTGTGACAGAGGCTGCTGGACAGACAGAGCCCAGCTCATGCAGAGTGGGCTTCCACAGGTCGGCACGGATGTGCTTTAACGTTACTGGGGTAGCTCTGGCTGTAAGTTCTGTCTTGTCTACTCTTTGGAGCATCCTTCCTTTTCTCTAGCGCATCTGGCTGCCAACACAGCGGTGACAGGAGCGCATTTCACTGCAGGTTCCCACGAAGCCCCGTTGCTGTCCCAGAAGGCAGGTCTTCCACCACGGCATTTGATCTCAGTCTGCCTTCTTCCCCTTTGGAAAGTTAAACAAGGGAAAGCACACATAGACCGCAGAGCTCAACAACAGAGCTTTTCAAGAAAAAAATTCAAGAATATATTTTCAAGAAAAATAAACTAATCATCTGTGGAGAAGATGAATTGCATTTAGTCCTCTCTGAAGTGGATTAAAATGAGCACATACAAGAAAAGCATTGAAATGTTGCACAGTCTGGCGGTGTAACATTTGGTTTGAGAAGCAGCTGTCCTGAGGGAGAGTTTTCACCAGTAAAGCTGTATTTAAAAATATTGCTTAATGCCACTGTTTTCACCTGCATCTCAGCGCTTCAGCCAGAGAGGGATAAGGGTATTTGCAACACTCAATGGGCAGGTGAGAGCTTGTCTGTACTTCCCAGCACGGAGTGAGGCGACGTTCCTTCTCTGCACAAGATCGCATGGCTTTGGCTTTGCTGCTTCAATTAGAGGTGTATTCAGGTCACAAAGTTCACCTGTGAATTTTAACGTTTCCGGATGCAGGAAGGGCAGCTTTAGTATTTTCATTTTCCTTTCCCAGATGAAGAGGCCTGTTGTAAAATCTGGATTCCCGCCTGAGCTCCGTTGGAGGTGAGGGATGTTCAGGACCAAAGCTTCCGTACAAAGCAGTGGCTAGCAGCAGTCTGCAGTGCTTACATCATCAACAAGCACTTTCATTCTGAGGTCAGAATAATCTGCCTGCAAATATGTTTTGTCATAATTATTAAGAAATAAAAGGCAAACGTGAATCATGACATTAACAATCTTGTGGACCCACGCTCAAAAGTCAGGGATGATCACTCTACAGAATACAAGCTCTTAGTTAGGGACAACCACCCACACAAGGGCCAAAGATAGCGCGGGGGAGTATTGCCCATAAATGCCTTTTAGCATTTATCATTAGCATTATATTCCCTCTATTTGTAACACCACCTACTTGAGCATTCCTGCCGTTGCACAGCAGACACACCTTCATCTGACCAGACTTAGTCTTGTCCTACTTAGTGTTACTGGTAGACCTGACTTCGGGAAACACAGAATAATTGACTTGGCCCTTTATTGCACTCTGTGTAACTGAAGAATTAACAAAGCCCGCCTTTTTTTTTTTTTTTTTTTCCCTTCCTGACTCCCCTGAGACTTAAGTCATCGTTCTTTGAGTAACTCTGGGGAAAAAAAAAAAAAAGAGTAACTTTGACTGATGAAAGTAGTTGTGGTATATACAAAGATATATAAATTAAAAAAAAAATTAATTCAAAACACAAGGAAATCACCTGAATTTCTAACAGTCCTAATCACTCCCATACTTTTGTGTGCGTACAGGAAATGTCCATATGAAAATCCTTTCAGGCTCTTGGGAAGTCTGGGTTGATATTAGCACAGACGCTTTCAGCTCTTGTTCCCACTGGGAGGAGGATCAGAAGGACCCAAGTCCATAAATTTGTGAGCGATCCAAAGCTTATTTCATTGACATTTCCCATATAGCAATACATGCTCTGACGAGGTCTGTTGCAAAGAACAAAATATTACTTTGAAAGTCCACCGACTTTTTTCTTTTCTGCCAGTGATCACTGCCTGCTACCGCGCTGTATCATGCGCCTTTAGGAAATAACTACTTGTCAGGCAGCGGAGCTCTGACTTCTCGTTTCAGATCTCTGACTTTCTCTGGGGGACTTCTCACACAGCCACTAAACAAGCATGCTTCCCTCTTCCCATCTGCAAACGTGTTTGGTGATGCCTTTTGTACTTCAGAGGTGTCCCCTGAAACCTAATTGCCTCTTGCTCATGAAGTATTTTCCAGGTGGTGTAAGAGAGGCACTTACAACACCCGGGAACCTTTTTTACACGTCTCAGATACCTCAGGCCTGTATTCTGCCCGACCAGCTCCAGGCACAGGCAGACGTGAGAACTGGAACTCCACAGCATATCCTGTGCCCAAGCTGGTCGGTCGCGCCGCAATATCCCATCGCCTTGTATCAAGTGCCTCTTCACGTACACGTACAAGGCTCCCGCTGCCAGCCACACGCAAGCAAATCATCATTACCCTCGTACGTAAGCCTAACCGCCACCTAACTGCGGCGATTACGCTCACACACGGAGCACACACCAGAGCTTCACAGCAGCAACCTGGGGTGTCCCTGCCCTGGACCATGACACGAGAGCCGTCAAACGTGCCTGGGGTGGCAGCCGTGGCATCACTGTGGGGCAATATCCTGCCAAAAGCAGGCGTGGCAGCAGGTGTTTACGGCAGCACCGTCTCTTCGTCCAGTTATTACACTAAGTTTCTAATTATCTGCCCGGATAGCAGCAGGACTGGATCTTAATTGTGCTGTACCATCAGAAAGCATTACAGCGGCATGACCCACGCTCAGAAGCAGCGTAGCCCCCCCGCCCAGCACCATGCTGCATCCCAGACAAGAGCAGGGCACCAGCTGCTCTGGCTTGAGCTGAAATCTCACCTGTCTCATAGACAGCTCAAATTCAAACAGGGCTGAACCAAAATATTTGATTTTAATTCTGCCTCTTTTTTTGGTGCTAACAGACACAACCTCCAGCCCCCCCTGTAACCTGGGCAGAAACCCAGACATCCTCCTCCGCTTGGACTGCCTTTGAGTGCTCGCATTGAGGCTATTTCTAGCGGGTAGGCTTTTTCCTGACTATTAGGATACGGTTTTTCTTATTGTGCTGAAGGGATCCAAACCAAGAATGTAGCCTCAAACACTGTTCGCCCAGATCATCTCCTTGATCATGTCTCCCCTCACGTGGGCCTGTCCATGTCACAAAGTATATACTATCACCGCCAGCTGAGAAAAGCATTTTCCTTCTTCCTCCCACACTGTGGAGCTGGGCAGAGATCTGGCTGAGGGGGGGTGGACAGGCAGGCGTTGCTGTTTTCCAGAGTGCAGAAGATTAGAGAATTTAGATCTTTGAAACTTCTTATATTCTTTTTTTAAATAAGAACGTGGGTTACTTCTGTGAATGTAAACATCTTCCTTCCCAAGGTTCTTCACAGTCAGACTACAAGAATTCATTCAGTCCTGGGAGATCAGTTCCTGCCTCCAGGGAGCATTCAACGTAAATCTCCTAATAGCTAAACTTCAATAAAAAGCTTTCAGTCTCCCACCCTGCCCTTCACATTGGGTGGAGCACCCTACAAGTATCCCTAAAACAGTATCGCTAGTCTCATTCGCATCCCTCCTTAAAACATCCCTTTGCTGAGATGTTGCTAAATAACCTTACTTTCCCCCCCCCCGCTGTTTTCTCCCTTGTCAGGCTTTATCAGTCCGCATGCTCTTATTTTATAACAAGATTTCAAGCAGCATCGAGAACAATAGGCTGTTGGTACATAACTGCAACTGCTTAAATGGTGAAGTAAGTTATAAACAACAATGAAACAATAACAACACTGCAAGAACAAAACACCGGAGGAAGTCTGCGGGTTCCTGCAATAAGTATCACATCGAACCATAGTTCCTTCAACACTAACGTATTTCACTGGTTGTATTTCTTTTCAGGATCTCAAGGGCCTTTCCGTGAATTAATCTCATATATGGCAGAACTGCTACCACAATGCCATAAAATACATTTTTTTGATGAAAATGTAAAACATACTTAATAATTTTAGAAAATATTCTACCCAAAATAATATAAGCCTTGTATAAAAAAAAAGACCAAAACTTGGAAGTTTCCAAAATTAACAAGCCTAATGTAAAACAAAAAGAAAAATCCGTAAAAGCTTAAAAAAAAAAAAATCATTTTCTTAAGAAGAAAATGCTGAAGAATATTTTTAACCCTACTCCAGTCCAGGTCCATTTAGCCCAGGGGCCACAGCCAGAGTCCACTGGGGGCTCTTGGATGTTTTCAGGAAGCAGGGAATGACGGCTTAAAATTGCTCAGCTCAGTGTTCCCATCCAGTTGCCTGTTTTTTCCTTTTTGTTTAAAACCCTTAACATTCTGGTTTGTTTTCTTTCTCATTTGTTGATTCCACTTAATGATTTTGTTTGTCTCCAGTATCTTGTTCTTTAACCCGTTCGTCTTTTGGGGGGAAGGATCTTAGGTCTTGTTAGGGATGGACACCAGCGCCAGAGGAGAACATGCCTCGCATTTAGCAGTGGGTGTCTAAGGAAGAGTATAAGAGGGCAAGCATCATATAATGCTCTGTCAGCCCTCAAAATTTAAGATTCAGAGACTTCCTAAGCCAACCTTCACTGGATTTTTCTTCTATGAACTTGTCCAGTCTCGGCCTGGAACTTTTGGCATCCGTGGTCTCCTGTCGTGGGGACTTCCCAAGCTGAACCACGTGCTGCGAAAAGACGCGTCCTTCTGTTTGTTCTGGAACTATGGTGGTTGCCCAAGGACTGGGAGAGACCAAGCTTGAAATTTGAAATTCTCTGCAGAGAAAGCCCTGTTTTTAAGGGTGGATTGGATTGGTGCACATCCAAGTCTCACTCCATTAGGGAGTCAGGATGCAGATGGGACACACGCCCACGTCTGGGAACTGGCAAGCGTTCACAGGTCCAGGAATACCAAAAGCCCCAATGAGCCTGATGGGGATGTGGGTGTGCTCTGTGGGAAGGGGGAATGTGGAGAACATAAACAAGGCACTAAATTCACAGGTAGTATCAATGATATCAGCTATGCATCAATACACAAGTGGAAATTAGTGTTATAATTTACACACTAATGGATCAGTGGGAAGAAAAGACAGAATAATCAAGGGTGCCTTAAAAAGATTCAGGGTTTGAAAAGCAGAATGAAACAATTCAAATTGCCTGAGATAAAAATACTATCTTATACAGGGAACTTCCGTTAAAGGTCTTGTGTTATCTATTCTGTAGGAGATGTTAGTCAGGTTTTGAGAGTCTATTGTTTTGGATTAATTTTCCCATCTCCATTACCTGGAAAATGGAGCAGATAGACGAATAATGAAGTTAACCTGAGGCACCAGGTTGGGAGACCTTCTAAACACTAGATGAGTATTAAACAAAGTCATCCAAAAACTCTTTGGAAACCTGGTGCAAGAAGGGATCTTGAGAGGAGAAAATAACAAAACGGTATTCACTTCAGAAACAAAAGGATGGGCACAACTGGTAAGAAAAGGAGTTGATTTAAAATGTTAAAAATCTATATTAAAATAGGTGACACTTGCCAACTTGTTCTGTCTAGAAAAGTTTGCAGGAGGAGGAAAGTGATAAGAACAGAGCTGGGAAAAGGAAGAATGAGAAACACAATCGGTGTTAAGAAAATGGTACTGTAAAGAAGACTACATCACTGGTGATGGAGGTACACATGCTTCTGGGTTTCCTAAGGCTGTGTCAAGCTCATCTCTAGGGAACTGTAAAGATGACCGAAACAACTTGACAATATTCCCCCAGTTTTACACACAAACCAGCAAAATTTTGTACAAAGTGGTACATTTTTTATCTTAGGCCTCCCATTTTGTTGCTTGTCAGTGAAAGTCACGTACAGTTACGAACATGCAATTTGCACTAGCTTTTACATTGCCAGTGAGTTTAAGCAGAGGTTAAATTAATTTATTAAAACATTTGAAATATAGGTTTATTTTATATGATAAAGAGTGTGTCATTGAAATATGCGACTTCTACAAGTGTGGCTATATAGAAAACTACATCTTGAAATGGTTTAAAAGCTGATCTTTCGGATAAATGCAACCGACAAATTTTGTGCTCAGCAAAATCAAATGTTACTGGAATTCAACAGCTGTCAATCAAAACCAGATTCAAGAATTAAGTGTAAGCAAGGCAGTGCCATGACTGATATGTTTTTCTTTTCCTACAGGATGGAAGTACCCAACAAACAAAGCATTCAGCTTTTGCAAATATCGTTTTTGTTTTGTTGCTGCAATTCCCCCGCCCCCCCCCCCAATATTTTGACTGATACTACCATTTCAAACAGATGATAGCTTGGTGATGGTGGTGGTGGATGTCTGTCATTCTGTTTTGCAGGCAACATCCAGTATGTGCTTCACGCAGCGTAAGGCAGAACAGCCTCAGCCTGGAAAGCCCGTGCTGTGGTTTTACTGCTGCACCAGACCCTGTGCCGCACTCCAAAACCACCTCTGGCATTCAGACTGCTCCTTTGTGCAGCTTTACAGGCTGGTGGGATGCGTCTTGGACTGGGAAGCAGAAATGCCTGCGCATTTCAGTACCTGTCCCTTGCCCTAGAAACTCTCTAGTATTGGGAAGGACAGCATCAAAACATGGGAAAGTCCCTTCAGAATAAAAATAATTTCAAGACAAAAAATAAAAAGCATTGATCTAGATGAGAAAAAGGTGGAGAGGAAATTTGGTAAGCTCATTATGATGCAGATAGTTTAACAGAACGTGATTATGTGGGGAGATATCTAAGGGCTGTAGTTTCCCATACCTCTTTCAGTTCAGAGTGCATGTTTGTACCTTCAAACAGGCTTTAGCTGTAGCAAGGGATTTGTCTCCAGCCTGTAACTGAGCTTCAGATCTCCTTTCCGCACTTTAGAAGTAGTCCAGTGGGAAGGTTCACACAGGCTCTTCTTCCCCGTGCATTCAGCAACAAGAAAGTATCTTACTTCTCTTCAAGAAAAATGGGAGTGAGAAACTCTTCTTCATATACCTTTGGTCTCTAGAGAAACTGTAGCAGAACTCAAAGCAAACCACTTTGGAAAAGCTCAAACAAGTGTCTTGTCTTGCATCATTTTAACTGAACCAATTTAGCTTGGCCTGGATCCTACAGAAACTTTCTGGATTCAGACCTTCTAACTTGTACAAATGAATAAATGCAAGACAATCAGCCATCTCCTCAGATTGGAGGTGATTGCCACTCACACTTTTTTCCCTAGTGCTTTGCAGTTTGGATATTTATGGAGCACTAATATATAACTATCATTCCTGGGGATTTTGTAAAAATAGTTAATAGAAAAGGGTAACTGTGAGCCCTCAACTAAGTTTTGAAACTTGGCTGTTCCTATGGCTGAATGAAATTTGACAGCCCATGAGAGATGTCAAGTATCCAGTCCTCAGCTTACATAAAATATTCTGTGAGAGGCCCAGGGATGCACAGGGTGGGCATTACTGTAAGAGGGAACCACGGAAAGAAGCGCCCCATCTAAACTTCCTGTTGCAGCCTTCCCTGTAAATAAAAAACCTTCCTTTGCAGATTCAGATGTAAAACATTTTATGCATTCTGTGCAAACATCTCCTGATCTACAACTGGTGGCTAGACTTCAGTGTTACACCGGCAAAGATGTAAGAATAAATAATATCTTCTAAGTATGCTACCTCATCTTCAGCATACTACAGTCACGCACTTTCTCTCTCTCTCTCTCTCTCTCTCTCCTTTTATAAATACTCCGTAGTGTTTATGACACTTGGTTATATTCTGAGTAGTTTTACAAGCATGTGGATGCTCCAGGGATATAGCAAAGATACTCACACAAGTCTGCTTTCCTGGCATTTTTCATCCGTATGATTTTTACAGTGAGCAAGTTGCATGGAGACGGTTCCGTCTGTTGAAGAGCATACAAAATGTGTGGGATGAGAATGCAGAGAGAAAGAACAGAAGCACAGTCAGAGAGAACACTGAATTAAGTGTTTCAGTTCCAACCATCCAAAACATTTCTGAACTGAGGTTCTTCCTTGTGCATTGTCTTCTCTTTCTTCCCAGAAGGTCTGCAGCCAGGTGTGGCCAGAGACCCAGAATGTACATTCAGTCACAGACCAAACCTCTGACGTCCTCCATTTTCCATTCTGAGGAAACTTGTGGTGACCCTTACAACGCAGTCACAGAGAAATGTACGATAGTGAGCCTGGCTGTGTTATTAATACAGCTGACACATCTTGATCTGTGCAAATTCAAAGGATGTCATATATATCCACTATATTTCACAACAAGCAGCAGACAATCTAGCAGGGCAGGAATTAGTAACGATACCATGGTGTAACGATGCTGCCTGTCAGCTGGTTTACAGCCATATAACTCCATCGCCAGGTTTGACGTAGAGCAGTGCTGGCTCTCACACAATGAGGACCTGAAAAGTGTCTTCCAGAGACCTATCCCAGGCTTCTCAGAAGGGGGGGGTGAAAGCAACAACTCTGTAATTATTTCTCTCTGAATAATTCAGCTCATCTAATCTTCCTTTAAGCAAAGGTCATAGGAGAGTATCGATGGCAATCTTGGGAAACCACCTAAACCTAAGCAGTTATCAAAAGACATTTAACAAACCTGCCAGGAAACTGGTTTGACTTTATCATCCTCTCTCATCCTAAGGAAGGATCAGACAAACATGGTACTTAATCAAAAGTATGAGCTCTGAAGGAGAGGTAGTTCGTTCCCTAGATAATTGTCTTTTTTAAAGGACTAAAAGGAGGGAAAACTGCACATTTAATGCTCTAAATGACAAAAAAACCCTCATCAAAACCAACCAAAACCACTCAAAAGAACCTTAAAACCACAAAAAAAAAAGAAAAAATCCAACCAACAATGAAGAGGAGCAAAAACGAAAGAGCCAAACTATGTAGTAATGCAACAAACACATATAAGAGACAGGTCATGCATGCTACGTATAGAGCAGGGAATATCACTGCAATGAATACATAGATCAACATATAACAACGTGTCACCATTCATTCCCTTATGCCCACAAACTCCCACAATTTTTAAGAGAGCTATATGTCACCCCTGACATAATATTAGTTTCCTGGTTTTCCCCATGCACTCATCGACACTAGTGACATCTCTTTATTTGTTCTCAGTGGGTTGGTTTGCCTAGCCCAATTGGATGGAAGCAAAGGACGACGTCAATGTACAGAAAGATATTTTTTTTTAATTGGGGATTTTCAAAATAGTTAAATTACTGCAGCATTAAAGTCCTTGCATTCCTGAAGGCCAAAACACAAAGTAGGCACAAAACCCAGGCAGAAGCCCCATTTTGCTCTCAGCCTTGGTGCTGAAGGGGAAATCTCAGAGCTGAAGACACAGGAGGTGGAACACCACCTCCTACAGCAGGTCCCCTCTGCCACCAAGGGGCTGCCTGCACAGCTCGTCGCAGAGCCTCCTCTTTCCTTTTCTTACCTGGCTCTTACTGTAGAACAGCCCCATCGTGGTCCTTTCTGCGTCCGAGCCAGGTGCGAAACGTGGCAGTGGATGGGTACGGAGGAGTCTCAGCCAGGCAGCTTCTCGTGCTTTAAGCGGCCGGGAGCAGGCAGGCAGGTGTGTTAGTGCCTGACTCAGCGCCGCCTCACCCCGCCACCACCACTTGAGCAATCCCCAACTCCTCCTCCTCTTCCTCCTCGCTGCCCTGGAGGTGAGTGCCTGCTGCACACCTGCATCGAGGTGCAGACACCCAGGCTCCAGCACTGCAGAAGGACAGTCTTCGCAGCTGTAGTTAGAGGGACATTGCGACCTGAAAAGGATCTTCCCTTCACAGTTAGGGGCACTGAGCAGGTGTTTTATACTTTCAAGCATCCCCATCACTTCTGGAGGAGGCCACCATGCCTTCGCACACTGGAGGGCTCTCAAACTGCAGCCCCTTGTGTGGAGGTGGCTGACGCAAGCCAGGGTCCACCTGGCTGCCCAGAAGTGGGCAACAAGGACTCCTTTGGCCAAGGACATCTGAACAAACTGATGTGCATGCAAAAAACTTTTTGTAACTTTTTATTGCCTATAGGGAGTAGGTGGGTCTTTCCTTAAGGACACATCTGAAAGAATTTTTTTAATCCCCATCTCACCTTCCATTTTGCTCGACTCAGGCAGTAAACTGTCCTTCAGCCAAGCAGACGTTGCAGTGACAAATATCGCATGAAACAATTCCCAAATCACCTGCTGAAACTGTGAGTTTCTCTTGTAAAGGCAAAGCTTCAAAAGCTCACTCTCTCAAAGATGTTGTTACTTTGTACATCTGAATCAAGGTGCTTCAGTGAATGACCTCCAACAGAATATGATTAACATTGAAATTAATGTTAATTACTCTATGTTCTCATGTGTTCTTTATGGCCTCACTTTTATAAGGCTCCACTGTCCATGGCAGTGCACATCATGTGAGGTGGTCCCTGTCTCAGTGAGGGAGTACACAAAGGGAGTACACAAAAAGTTTTAAATAAAAAAAGTTTTTTTTAAAAACCATCACCCTTGCTATTACGAAATTTAACAGAGAAACCAAATTCAAAGTAATCTCTTTGCAATGAATTGAGAACTGATTGACAAACTTAACTTCACAGACATAATATAATTTGAATTTCATAAAACATTTGGCATTTTAAGACAATCTAACTTAAGAACTAGATGCAAATGTCACCCAAATTTTAAACCCATTAAGGATGGATAACTAACAGATCACAAATAGCAATAGTCAAAGGAAAGTAACCCCAAAGGAAAATATTCCTAGAGAGATTGCAAACAGTTCAGTTATAAGTCTATTGCATGTTTTTATCAACCATCTGGAAATTAAAAAAAAAATAATTCAGTATTGGTGCCCTGTTTCAAAAAGAGGATGTTGAAATATTGGGGAAGCCGAAAGAAAGAGCTGCAGAATGATCTTGAGAGTAGGAGGAACTCCCGCAGAGAGCAAAAGGCAGGTTTTGTATCAGCCAGCAGGACGCAATGCAGAGATACCCCAAGGCTCACTGGGGACGCAGCACACCTATGTCAGTACAGTAATTAGTCATGGTTGGAAGATGGGCTAATTAACCCTGATGAAAAGCAGGGTTAATCAGGCTCAGGCTGTGTCATGCACCTATCTGGCTTTTCTCCATCCTGTTGTTAGGTAAGTTTCCCCTGTAAAACAGACTGAAACCTCTTCCACCCCGCTCTGTTTCATTTCCAGCAAAAAGGTCCTAGAAACCATGGGAATAAAACCAAAGATGTCTCTGGAAAAGACCCAGAGGGATCCCATGAGCCGAGATCCTCGTGTTCTGGAGCTGAACCACAGTTACAGCTGCCTCACACGTGGAGGGCTAATAATCTAGACTTAAACATGCAGTACTGTACCTGAAAACAGGCTTACACCATGCCCTTTCAAGTGTTGCAGGTGCATGAACACAATGAACATGCTCGTAGGTGAAAAACATGGCCCACTGCTCCTCTTCCACCACCCAAATTTGCTCTAAGATGCACCACCAGCTGTTTTTTCCATAGGAGAGAATCTTTTTCCCCTATCCGTTTCCTAGAACTTCATTCCACACAAGCAAATTTCTCACCTCTGAGCATAATCAAGACTCTCCTAATCTCAACACCAGTTCTGTGCTGGTGACTCAATCTGAAGTTCATTGCAATGGTAGGAGCCTTTTATTACCAAAAGGAAGATAATCCCAAGCATTTTCTGAGCCGCTGTGACCAGTCTCTTACACGTATCACAGCTCCACAGTGCAGGGCTGCTATCGTGAAAGGCTGAGCTTGTGATCTGCCTGTTGCAGAGCTGCGAGAAGAGCGCCTTGGGCAGCTACCTTCCCCCAGAAGGCCTCTAGAATTTTTGATGACGAGGAACCACTCTCTCAGGACAATCCCTGCAAAAGACCATTTGCAGGAAAGTGTTGAACAGTTGCAAAAAAATATGTCTGGAAGGGATCTCAAAAGGCCCTCTCGCGTTGCCCTATTCCATGCAAACAGCTAGCAGCCGCTTCCCATCTTATGAAACGCTGGGAGAAATTTCAAGGCCATCTTTCAGGAACAGTCAAGGCAGGTGCAGATGACTGAGACAGGACAGTCAACAGCAACTCCAAGAGAAAATGAAAGGAAAGTTGGGTGACGTGACTACTACTTAGGCTGAATATAGGTAGTTCTGTGAATAGCAGCTCAGAGGACTCGTTTGACCACCCGAAACAAAGATGACTTAATTCAGGGGTACTTTTTAACAATGGTGAAAACTGTATAGATTTTTACAACACTGATAGTAACATAAGAAACTTATTTTCAAATATTAGTGAAGAAAGCCACTTAAATAAAAACGTCATCGTGGACAGACAATCAAATCAGAGATGACAACCTTTAATAATTAAGATAAGCAAGACCAACACATTTACGAGAGAAATTCCAGTTCAAGGGATTGGCTGTTCTGCCAGACAGAAAAAAAACCAAACAAACAAATACTGCTTTGATTCACATTTTAATGTGCTACATATTTCATTATTATCTTACACAGCACTGTATTAATTTATACGGAATATATATATCAATCGGTAAAGTAACAAGGTAACAAAACTAAACACAAATTTGCCGCTTTGAAGTTTGTTTTGGATTAAACTACTAGTAAATTCCAATCTGTTCTTCTGAACAGTCATGTAAATAGGATGGAGTCCCGCACATCCTCAGGATGATGCGATTTCTACTGCAAGTGTCACTGGCAAGCATCAAACATCTTGATCTCACCAGATAACAGATGACCCAAGAAATATCAGGTGGAAGGTTGAAACTAGTGGGTGGTGGCTAATAATTCCGCTGCTTCCTCCGTGCCACTGCCAAGCGCAAGGCCTGAATAATCAACTTCTCATTATTCAGGACATTGTAATCAGTCAGTTTCACCAGTTTGTCAAAATTCTCTTCACTGAAACACACCTCTCTTGTCGTAAATGGGGAGAGGATGCTGGAGACATCAACTTTGCCTTCAGTCATCTCTTCAGGACTCCTTTCCACACCTGAGGGACAAACCACAAGGAGATGCACCAATAACGTCTTACTGCAGTATATGACTCTCATCAGTCATTTAAGTAACTGTATGTAGAAAAGGGAGATTTAGAGTGAAAGATATGTTTTGCCAGAGGGACGTAAAAGTAGTCTAGTAGCGCTGTATTCTTCAGCCTCTGGATCAAGCCTCTGTCCAAAAATGATGTAAACCCAAACAGCTGGGAATGAGAACAACATTGATCAGCAGCAGCAGCGCTTGCAGACCACTCCTTGGAAAACATAAAGTCTTTGTTACCCAAACTAGAAAAACGCACGCAAAAGGAAAAGAAGATACTTTTGTACTGGATGAAATAACAACCTCCTCACTGGAAGTTCAGGAGAAATGATGGCACTCAGAGGACATAGTTCATATTAAAACCAAAGATCTCTCTCCACTCAGTCCTCAGTCTGGGAGATTACTTTTAAATATGTGAACAAAACCCAGATGAATGGGCTACCAACAAAACCTCCAGAAGGTTTTGCCTCCATCTTTCTTTGCAAGCAGCAGCGCATAGCAAGGCCACATCTGTAGAGTAAAACAGATTGTGGTGAGGACCTACCACCCATGCTGTACATATTTTGGGAGTTTTACCTTCATACTCTCTCTAGTAAGTCCTGTGGATGAAATGCCTATTTTCATCTCAAACGTGTTACGGAAAGCTTCCGGAGTTCTCATAGTTCAGACGTACTGACACAGACCAGTTATTTTTGTCAGTGAT
Organism: Sagittarius serpentarius; assembly: GCA_034782735.1. Classification (NCBI taxonomy): domain Eukaryota; kingdom Metazoa; phylum Chordata; class Aves; order Accipitriformes; family Sagittariidae; genus Sagittarius; species Sagittarius serpentarius. The sequence goes on along the minus strand of JAVKLA010000031.1, from coordinate 18,480,442 downwards.
GAGACTGACAATGCCAGCATTGGAAAGAAGGCCAGAGAGGACAGTGAGACATTAGACACGAAATGGAGAGGACACACTAGGCAAGTGACTTTTTATTAAAATTGCTAGCCACACATGACTTACCAGGAGCTTTATATTTCTTGAAGGTGTCATTTACTAGGGGGAAGAAAAGCACTGTTGGAGCTTGTGGACTGTCAGCATCTTCAAACACATAGCACTCCTTCAAGTTTTCCCTGTCTTCCTCACTTATCTCAATTTTGGGAAATGGAATTCCTTGCCCCGAGAAGTACTTTGCAATCTGATCGAGAGGCTGGATGAACGAATAAAATAAATAAAATTAATACAAAGAATCAAAAATCAAAAAAGATCCAGAGATCTGGGGATTTTTTAAACTCCAGCAGCTAACATGAATATTCTAAGGCTTGAATCTTCCTCTGGGAAGATGTTAAGTTTCAAACAGAAACAGCCATAACCACACCAGACATTGCAGCTTATCTTATTTTCCACAATGCTTTAGGCAAAACAAGAAAACAGTCACTTTCTTTGAGCTTGCAAATGGAGCCAAAGGCCACAGGATTGATTTTATAATTCCAATGAAACAGGTTCAGAAGAGGAAGGCAAAGAAAGTGCAAGAATGGGGAAGGAACACATCAGTCCAGACTATTCTGTGTCCTTGTCTTGACTTCTTTATTATTTAACACTTTCCCGATCTTTCTGTCCTCTGCGTAGTTTGTGATTGTTTGATGACTCCCTATTAATAAATACATTTATCAACATACCTTATGACCTCATGAAAAAAAAAAAAAATTAACAGCTATATTTACGATAAGCCCATGTTTATTTTCGTATTATTCTCATTATACTTGCAACACTAATTATATTATTTTTCATTATTAATCAAGTCCAGCATCAGCCAGTACATTTCCCTAAGACCGATATGAGATAAATAGGCCCACAGACACATAGGTTTTCCCATTTAATCTGTCAAAATACTGCCAGGACTTTCCAGAACTTTTTTTTCCCAGAACTTGCTCAGTTCAAGGAGAAACAAAATCAGTATCAGAGCTCCAGAACACTCCTCAGTCAGCTCTTAAAAAACTCTTGGATCCACAGCAATGAAGACCTCGATGATTTTAAAATGCCTATATCCATCACTGTCTTCTAATATCCTCCTTCATTACTGAGAAATAAACCACCTCATAATCTAAATAATAAATCAGATAATAATCATCTAATTCCCATTCCAGTACTGGAAAGTTAGTTGGTTTAACTGACGAGTGCTGGAGACCAAAAGACCATGAAGGAAAAAGTTCTCAGATACCGTGGCTTTTCTTACCAGTGTCTGGGACCCTCCACTGTAATTTAAATGCAGGATGACGTCCACCTCCCTCTTTGATCTCAAAAGTGGCGGGTAGCTGGTATTGATGAAAAAACCAGTATCAACCAGGGAGAGCTCATTGTCTGCTGTTTCCATCAGCTTATTTGGAAGGGAGTCTATCACTGTGTCTGAAACACAAACATTTCTCATTCCAACAGATAAAAAACAAGATTAACTGCTCCTCTGCAGAAAGCTAAAGAGGGAAGAACAGAGAATTTTGCTCCCTGTTTTCCCTGCCATCCTTTGACTCACTAGCAGCACTGACTTACAGGAGTGACACACTACAGCTTTTTCTTTCCTTCCTTGACTCACCTCAAGCAGCTTTGGCCCTAAAGGGGAGATCCCTCCTCAGGCTGAGCTCACCTTGTCCACTGGAACACATTCCCTAGACAACCAAATGCAACTTCACCCCTCAGCCCCCGCAAAAAAAATGAAATGCTGTTCAAATCTGGATTCCACATCTTCCATCTGTGGAAGGGAGAAGTGGAATTTCAGAAGAAGAAGTCAGTCTCGTCTCTTCCTCCTTGTTGGAAATCCTAAATGAATTCCCAAACCTAAACCTCCTCAAAATGTTACTGAAAAACATGCAGCATTACTGTGCCTTTCCAGGTAGAAAATCCTTCGCTCTCCAGGTACTTGCTATGCATCTGGAAGCCTCTGATAAAATTGGGATACTGTGCAATGGTTGGGCGTCCTGTTAAGACATCTCGCAGGGCAGAGGAGAGGGCGCTCGAGGGAGTGAACAGACATGTATCTACTTCATAGGGATTCACGGACAGAAAGGGTTCTTCCTCTGCAAGATGGAAAGAAGTTCTGAGTTCAGGACAGCTTTCTGAAATGATCGATGTTTTAAAAAAATGGAGTAACTAATAACCACTGTTGTCACCATCCCCCACCCCAAAGGTAAATCAAACATAGTTATGAGCCCTTAAGGTCTACGCTACCAAATAAAACTCAGCATTAGACAGTGAAGTAAATGCAGGCATCAAGCTGCCCGGCAGTAAGCACCACCTCCCACTCTAGGCTTCCTCAGATGATGCCCACTTCTATTGCAGCGTGTGGTGGAGGGGAGAGCCGAGTCCCAAAACATACAGGAGGACAACACTGGCCTTTGAACAGGACACCTTCGGAATGCACGTGAAAATCACCCAGCTGCAAACATCAGCTAAGTTAGGAGGCCAGTTACTCCGGGTTCCCTGTGCAATCAACAGCGAGAGCGAGCTTTCTCCACCGGCAGTTTAGTGGAGAAAACGGCCCCCTGCAAGAGCTGTTCTCTCTGCTGACAGTATTAGTGGCCAAGGATCCTAACTTAACAATCTTAAGATGTGTTCTTAATACAACATGCTTTTTACATGTCTGCTGGAGCCTGGGTTTGTGCCTTTAGAAAAAGGCACAGCTTTGCCAAAGCTTTGCCAAAGCAGCACCGTTTAGTTCTAAATCAGGCAGAAAAATATCTTGGCTGACATCACTGCTTTGCTTTCCTCATCTCTTTCTCTCTGACTTCGGCAGCATCTCTTTAGGCATTAGACCTCTGCACTGAATATAAGCAACATATAGTGGTCGTAAAAAAAAAACACAAAAAAATCTCACCAATATCTTTTACTCTGTCTCTGGTCCATCTACACCAGAAGTCCTCTGAATCAGTAGCCAAATTCCAGACGTACATCACATCTATGGAAAATATACTACTCCACATGCCTGTAATGTGAAAGAGGGAATAGAAACCGATTAATGGAGTAGCCTTGGAAGAATTTTAATTGATACATGCCTTCAGTCCCTCCCCTTGGATACCTCCTTTCTGTCTGGGTGGATATCTTCGTGGGCTTACTTCCCAAGGATGTCCTTGCTAATGCAAACTCACACCAGCTCAACCTGTTTGCTGGTGTCTTCCCAGTGCTGTCCACTACAGACCACATGCTCACTCGTGCCAGCTGCCTCTCAAGCAGGCCACCTTTCCCTCTAGGCAATAGTCACCTTGCATATAGCAGATCCGAGTCTCTGAGAGCCTCTTCACCATCCTTCCCATAAAGAATTCGCTTCCAAAATGTTCTGCGCGAATAGACGCTCCGTATTTCAGGAGACCGACTTCATAAGGAGTGAACTCCAGCCACTCTACGGCAACGGCAGCCAGATCATGAAAAGGCAACAATTTATTAACTATTGCTAAACAGAAGAGTACTAGAGAGCAGGAACAAATCATGAGACAGGCACTGCATAGTTCATAATATGCCATTCACCAGCTATAGCTGTATCTATACTGCCTGCAGTACTAATGCCATAAGGTCCTTTCACATCAAGGGAGGGCAGTCTCAGGCTGTGATACAGCAACCTCCCAGCCGAAAAGCCCTGGCCTGAATAAAACCATAAGCACTCCCTGCAGTTAATCTCACGCAAAAGTAATGCATTGCTCATGTATAACTTGTCCCCTTTAGGGCATCAGTGACAGAAAGCTTAGCACTCACTTGGTGTCATGTACTCAGCCACTCACATTAAACAAATACCGGGAAAATTAATACTAGAGGGAACAGTGATTTTCCTGCCACTGGGTGCAAAAATTCAGTCTTCCCTTTAACTGTTGAGAATAAGACCACATGGAATCATCATAAGAATTAGTTTCATTACAAGGTTTTTGTAACCAGGATAAACTGTGAGTTTGGCATCTTCTGTGGTATAAGTATTTTTTCGCTTCTGGCAACATAGAGAACTCAAATTCTAAAGACTAAACGTGTTTGGATTTTTTTATTTTTAAGTGTTAGTCACTATTATCTGAAATTTTAAAAGGGTTTTTTTCCCCGATTAGAATGAAAGGACTATTGTATTATTAAAGCTGATAACATGCATTTAGTCTTAGTTCAGATTACTTAAATTACAAAGTTGTTAAGAAATCTAAATCATAACCATTACCTCTGAACGCCTGAGCACTATAGCTGGACTTGAGGTTGATGGCCACATAGATGGGCAATGGGTTCTGACCGTTATCCACTGCCTGCCGTTGGTCCGAGAGTCTATGCTCATCTTTCTGGTTTTGATTAAAAATGGTTAAGGGAATGAGGCGAAAACCAACTTGCACTTGAAATAACGTGAATTATCAGCTTTATCCAAGGTTCTCCTTCCCGTTCTCAGCTCACTGGGTTGTTCAGAAATATCTACCATGGGATATTCTGAACTTGGCAAGTATGCCATAAGAAGCAGCTACACCCTATATGGGTTCTTGGATTTTGAGATATACAGAGAGGTTAACTGTAGATTCAGCAAGGAAAAAAACATTCCCAGAAAGAAATAGGTGGCTAAGTGAAAGGGAAGGTACTTTCCTTGGCTGGATCTCAGCGAACAGAGTTGATCGTTTTTTAAGAGATTTTGCAAGTATACTCATATGCAAGAGTATATTCTATTGTGCATGACAATTTAAAACTTCCTTGTATAAATGTAAACTGGAAGAAAACTACTTAAGTTATACTCTTTTTAAAGTACCAAAATAGAAATCACTCTTTCTTAAAACTTAAAAACATATTTAGAGAATGGCCTTTCCTGCTATTCGAATCATCTCCATACGCAGTATATAAATAAGTCAGTTTATAAATATATATAAATATATATATATAAATATATATAAATATAAATGTATATCTTCATTTATGCTACTGAAGTAAATTATTTCAAATTTTTAAGTGCCTCTTCTAGTCAGAATATTTAATGTCCAAAGTGATTAGTTTACATTTCAAAATAATTCTCTCTCAGGATTTTTCTTTCTTTAAGAAGAAAGAACACCTTTGACTGCAATGCCACAGCTCCTTCAGTTCAATGTCAACCTCACTTTAAAGCAAGAGTAATTTTTTAATAATGGATCTGAATATACAGAACTTAACCACTAAATTATTTGCATTAGTAGTACTGAATGGCACCCCAGGATTTATTTTCTTCTCCTTTATAGCTATACAAGTTCATCAGGTTTCTGGAAAAAAGGAGTAATACCTTATCATGTAGCATGGATTCAATGACAAGTCCCCAAAGGTCTATGAAAGAAGTGTTATGTCCTTCTTTAGTCCTCTCCATCAGGTCATTATAATAGTACTTCAGACAATCCAAAGAAAAACAGCAGATCTTGGATTTGGTTACTTGCTTGCGAGCTTCCTTGATTGCATCCTCCAGATATTTTTGTGACCAATTAGGATCTTCATATAAGTTTGCCATTGTCCTGAAGACACATTAGAAGAAAATAATGAAAGAGGAGTAATGCTGTGGTTTGGCTTCAGAGAACTTTTGTGCAACCTCTGTGCCTGTTTCTTAATTCTTATGGTGTCCACAACTAAAAATTAAACACACCTAAAATACTCTCATTTCAAGAGCAAACAAAACCTCCAAGCTTTCCTGGTTTTGATGATAAAAGTTTATGTGGGTTCAAAAATGACCTGAGATATTCAAGGGAGAAAAAACAAACAAACAAACAAAAACCAGCCAAGGCTATTAAATACAAAGACCCCACAGGTCCTCAGAAAATGCATTTCTTGGAAGATGGGGAGTATTCTAGGGAGCAGTCACTGCTAGTTTGCTCTAGTCCTACATTTGTTCCCAAGTATCTGCTAACGGCTCCTGCCAGCGAGAGAACTGGGCAGTTCTTGGGTCTTGGGCATGTCCTGGTATGGCCATTCTTACTTGTCTCCTTGAAATCGTAATACAGGCAGATACACTCAGGTCTCCACACAGCTACAGAGAATTTAAAAGAATTTTGGCAAACCTGTCATTAAGGTTTGGAATTATATAATGGACCGACACACAATTCAGTGCAAAAACACCCTCCACTTCCAACCAGGTGTAGAGGAGTGGACCTACCTAGAACCCACTTGATTAAATACTTAAGTTATTTTAAGTATGACATCATCTGCTATATGCCCACTGGGAGAAGACAGCACTTTATAAATGAGCAACCATAGCTGCAGTCTCTCCGAGGTCAGTAACCTGGTGTCATCTGTTGGACTGTCTGTGACAGTATTAATTCCACTAGCCCCAAATACATCTTTTACCAGAGGGAGATGCACTCTAAATCCAAAATGGAAGTGAGAATAACCAGCAAATGGCAGGCATAAATTCTTCTTCCCATCTTTCTTCAATTTCCAGTCTAAAGACAAATTCGTTGCATTCAGTCTAAGGTATAATTGATAAAATATGAGAAGGGAATAGAGCATTGACATGAAAATATCAGGCATAGACTGTGTCCGTGTGGTGACAAAAGCAGCTGATGAATGTAGTGACTGATCTCTTAGTCAGGACGTCTTGTTTCTTTGCTGTAAGTGGACACAGGGGAGATTGTGGGGAAACTGGAAGTGCTTTTGCTTTACTAAGTGCCATATAAGCTGATGGTGCTGTACAAATAGTCAACAGGACTGAGCAGAGAGTACAAACATAAACTCTGTTTGGGTCATTCTCACCATGTGGTACCCGATAAACCACCGATGTAGGAAATGCAGTCTAAGAGATGGAGTTTCTGGAGACCCAGCAGGCTGCCGTACATCGCTGTCAGCGATCTCGTCCCTCCCCCAGTTGTTGTGATGGCCACCACGGGCACCTGTTCAACACAGCAAGGCAGAAGGGGAGAAAGCCATGCATGTAATAGAGACAAGCAATCCTTCCTACTGCAGAAATCAGAGAACAGATTACAGGCATTGACAGAAGCAGCGACATCGCTTTGTACAAACAAGGATGTGACTGTTGGAAAAGGCTGCTATTGCCACCGCCTGACTGATAGGAGAGGGAAGGTTTCTGTCGGGGGAGGCTGTTTACTTAATATATAATTGGAAATCAACCTCATCACCCTGGAATTCTTCTCAAAGTGTATTATTAGAAGCCATCATAGAAAATACAGGATTTACCATGCCGGAGCAGATTAGGGATCTGTGATTCTGCCTCTAACAATGACCAGTGTCTCGGAAGAACGCGCAGCACCCTGTAATCAGCCAGACCACACAATAACCGAAGCCTTCCTGGCCTCAGGCCGCTAATTACTTTATGTCCTGAAGCACCATCATCGATAGGGCTTCCCCCCTCCAAGGTCCAAGCGTAACTGAAGAGACAGATCATTCTTCTCTTAATCTTTTCCTGACCTAGTGCACCCTTTGCTTCTGTTAGCATCTTGAGTTGTGTGGATGTTTATATGCCCTATGGAAGACTCGTATTTATACCTTTCAAGTATTAGCTTCTAATTTCATCAAGCGATCTGCTGTTCTAAGGTCAATGAAGAAAGCTTCAAGAAAATATTTCTCCCATTCTATGAAATTAAAAAAAAAAAAAAACAACCAACCCCGACGTGTTCTTCCTATCCTAAACTCAGTAAGAACTTAAAATCTAGGAAAATGTATAAAATAATAATGAGGAAAATCTGATCATCTTAACTAAAATTAGAAGAATATCGAAAAGTTCTATTTCGTTCTTGTCATTTTCTAACCTTTTTAATCATGAGTTAAAATTCTGATAATTTTTTTTTCAGTTCAAATATAAGTCAGTTAACAAGGTAGAGGGGATTTTTTCCACAATTTTGAAGTTAAATACATTAATAAGAGAGCCAGAGTAATTAGACCTTTTCAAAAAACAGCTTTGGTCTTACCATTTTGGTCTTACCACCTCAACCACTTGTCATGTGTCAGGAAACTCTTAGACAGCTATGTAAAATGTTCTTCCCAGCTTTCTTGAAAACTTTTTCCTATATTACTCTCTGCTCTGAAATTCAAAATACGATTTTTTTTAATCTGTACCCTGTCCACAGCACTATTTATTTTAATTGTAAGCTAAAGCGGATTCTTGCTGTTGGTATGTTTGTACTTTTCTGATTTTCAACAACCCAGCTAGGCATAAACAGTTACAGAACTTATGACTGAATTGTGGAGGCAGGAGCAGAGGCTATAGTGATAAAGCTACACTTTAATCGCAGCTATTTCATCTATACAACTCAGCGATGCTGTAAGATTCACTCTTCTTTTCCAGCTTGATGGTTTTATTCTAGTAGTCAGTTTTCCCAACAGTACACCTTTTTTGCTGCAGAAACCACCCAAAGTATTTTTATTCAGATGTCTGTGTGAAAATTTTTGCTTTCTCCCCTCGAAATCCTTTACAAACGCTATGACCACCACCTTGTCTCTGTTACCGAGCTAAGGCACACTATTTCCCGGGCAGCATCCCCCAGCTGTTCCATGTCTGCCCACTATAAATTTTCCTCCTCAGACCCATGAGCAATATCAAGAATAAATAGGAATGGGTTGAATTGAGGAGCTGTTGGGAAGCTTTGGGGGCTGTAAAGGCATTATCCTGCCTTCCCCGCTCTGCTGCATGAACTAGCTACTGCTTCTCTTACACGTCTCTTGTCCTAGGTGGCCAGGCCTGCCCCAGAATAGCAGGATTAATTAAGATTTTTTTTTTATTTGTGGTTTTAATCTGTGAGCCAGGCCCCAATCCCCAGAGAGGAGTTGCTACCAGGAACTGTTTTGGCTTGCCTCGTGCTCTTTCAGATCCTCCTCCAAATGAAGAATCTTTTTCAGAGCAGCAGCAACATATTTCTTCCTTTTCCGCAGGAAGTCCTGCTCTTCCGTGCACAGGCTAAACCCCAAGCGCACATCCAGGTCTCCTGAGCTGGAATAGGCAATGGGACAAATCAATGCACATGTCATTTATAGCTGATTTCAAAACCTGTAGGGCAGGTAGTCAGCAAACTCCACAAATCATCTGTAAAACAAGCTATTTCCGAGCCTGAATATTGATCAAGGAACAGAAGAAAAAGGAGCATTTCTATTGCCAGCAGGGAGTGGTAGTGAGGATGAAGAGGAGTGTTTCCAAGGTGCTTTAGATTTCTTGCGAACACGGGCACAAGACACACAAGCCAGGGAAAGATCACCAAAAGGGGTTATTTCAGGAGTAATTTTTTTTGTATCCGTTCCTTTTTGTCGCCGTGACATCCTGGAAAACTCAAGTGATGCCACCATCACCTGTTCTCAGGTTTTGACAGCTCACTAACAGTATTTAAAGTGAAGGTCCTAACGAGCTGTGTGATGGAGCTTGAACTGCAGAGCAAGCATCATCCCCTGCTCAGCCTCTGTCCTGTGAAATCCAGCCTTTCACCTGCGTGCTGAACAGATTTCTAGGTAAGCATTTGCAAGCTTCATCCTGCAAATATATAAGATTATCCATCATTTTTTCCACAGGGGTAGCCACACTGAATTCGCCCTTGAGAAAAGGGCAGCACGAGCCAAAAAATTTGCAGGAATAAAAAGCTACACAACCAATGAAATGGCAGCTAATGTTTTACACCTTCAACAACACAAATACACTTGTTACCGAGAAAAGCACTCGATACTGGCAAATCTTCTGGGTCACATCACACTCTGGTGGCTGCAAACTCTATCCTGAACATTGCTGTCACCAATATTTCACAAGCATGAATGTTACAAGGGTTAATGTTAGTAACCTCTGTTCTCCAGCAAATTTGGTATATCACAGTGTAATTCTGAAAACAGAATAAGGTCAATTGATCGACCTTATAAAAACAAACAGCTTTTTCAGCGGGAGATTAAAATTTCTCTTGCTCTCTCTATAAATCTGTATCTGTTAGATTTACATTTCAATATACTTTGCTATGGGCTGAGATTGAGCAGGCAGCTCTTCTTCCTACGCTCTGAATTTCATCTACACAAAGCGCTCCCATTCTCCGAAAATCCACCTTGCCTCCCTTCTGTATATCACCCAATATTAAGGATGCTGTGAACCATATGAAGTTTTCAGACCTCATTGTCTTCAGTTTTACCTATCACTGGTGCAATTCTGTCCCTGCGAGTGGGTTGGCAGGGGTGCAGCTGGTCAGGTCTCAGCTCCCATTCTGCTCAGTGAAGCAGGAGAAGGGGCAGGAGCCAGGCTGCCCTATGTTTTGGTGACTTTGCAAAGTCAAAGAGGAATAGAGTTTATTTCGGTCATTATGCAGATCTGACTCCTGGCGCAAATGAGCAACAAAATTAATATGCGAGTTGTGCAATTTTACTCATATCTAAGAATAGTAGTCATAAAAAAGGCTAATTTACTCTGAAGAAACCTACCAAGGCTCATAAACTCATATTGAACTGCATGATCTTGTAACTGCAGCAGACTTGCACTTACCTCAGGCACCACGTGAGTACAGGACAAAGCACTCACGCGGCATGTGTTCATCTCTTCACCTATCATAGAAAAAAACCTAGATAACTAGTTTACAGTAATCCTGGATGATAGGACAAAAAGAGGCTATCTTACCATTTTCTTGCTGTCAAGCACAAGTGAAAGGAATGATCCTAGAAATCCAGAAAATGAAGTTAATTACCACCAAATTTTAAAACAATTCTTTTCTTCAAGCTTAGTCAATGCTCACTAAGTAAGACAGGAGGTTCTCAAATAATAATTCATATAGCTAAGGACATTATTTTGGTGCAATTAACCAAAGTCTCACTCCCTGCTCTGGAATCAAATTCTCTGTTATCTAACCAGCCTGTCTGTCTGGGGCTGTTAGTGTGCCACGAGCTTGCATGTCGCACCAGCTCAGAGTGTGCGCACTTAGAAGGAGCGACATGAATGAGACAAGTAGCCTTATTAAAAAAAAAAGAAAAAAAATTACATACAAACCCGCTCTCAATATCAATATTCAGACGAGTTAATATCTGAATTAAGCTTGTATTCTGGATCTTTTTTTTCTAATTACTAGACATTCTGGAGTTAACCCAATATCCAAAAAGAAATTTTTGAATGCATGTGCATAGGACAGTCATTTTTGTTCCTTGAAACCACTTATTTCTAATTTTGGGATGCAGGTTTGCAGTGATTTTCCTATTATTGTAATTATTATTAACACTGGCTTCCTTAAAAGCAAATATGACAGTCTTCATTTTTTTTGAATGTTTTCAATAAATAGCTGTACAATTTTACATGGGGATTTTGTTCACTTGGTAACTTTTTTCCTAGCAGGACAATAATAACCACATTTTGAAAATATTTATTTCAAAAGGTTCCCAGCACTTACCTCTTCTACTATTATTTCCTTCTGCAAAGGGAGTGAATTCAAAGGGAAAGAAAGGACCCCAGATCTCTCTGTTTCATTTTTATCTGCCAGCTAAAACAATGGAAAAAAGTGGTAGGGATGCGCACATGAAAGGTTTGTCATCTCTAGAACTTCTCCTAAGAGTGCTAGTTCAGTTCACTGGTTACATTAATTTCTTCTTCTAATTTCTCTGAGGTTAATGATAACATACAGAAGGGGAACGTACCTCTTCTGGTAATATGATATCCAGTCTTGTCTGGTCATTTATGACGCAGTGAAATATGATGATCCTAAGGCTGGGGTCAGAATCCAGCAAAATCTTCTGGCTCCCTTCATGGGATCCTTTCACTGTAAATGTAAGCTCCTGGTCTAAACATAGAGGCAGAGAAAAAAGAGAATTTTAACTATTCCAAGCAAACACGCATAACTAAAAAAATCCTCTTCTATTGTGCACACTTTTTGTCTGATTTTCCTTACACCACGGTGACGAAGTAGACTTGGGGTGGCTAAAACAGACTGAAAACTAATATAAGCCATCCTGGTGGATCTTTATAAAACACCGATATACAGAAATCACATATTTTTTAAATACTGTAGCATGCTATTTCATAGGTGATTTCTGCTACCTGGTAGGTGATTTCCATAAATAAATAAAACCAAGATTTAGATTTAAAGGAGTGTCAGTTTAAAGGTATTTTGGATTATTCACATTGAGTAAGAGTCATTTATTTGATGTCAGTCTGCTCTGGTTCCTCATGTACATTTTATTGTATGTTGCGTCTGCTACAATAGTCAAACAATTCAAACCCCAGAATCAAGCAGACTACTTGACACATGCCCTCATGTCCCCAAAACTGAAACAACCAAGCCAAAGGCCATGTTCCTCGTACAGAAAAGCCTTTATGTTTACAGAGAGATTGTATGCTCTTCTCTTGCAAGATCAGGGCCAAGAGGCATGTAATTTTAGGTCACTAACCTTTCCTCCCCATGTTACATTTCAGTCTGAAACTTCCTATAATGCAACTCAGCCTTTACTACCATTTTCTTCATAAAGGTCAATTTTCCGTTCGTGAATTATCTCAAAACTGCCATGATTTTTTTACGATTTGCCTCATGAGCAGCTTTACACAAGCTACTGTTTATTTGAATGAACTTAAAGACAAGTGAAGAGTCCTGCTACATTTTACAGGCAAAGTCCTGATTTGGTGGTAGTTTGCATTTTGTGCAGACCCCTTTGACACAATTTTACATTTAAACATAAGAACTAAAGTTTATTATTTTTGCTCAAGCAAACAAAAAATAAAATCTCTTTCAGAACCCTGAATGTGCACAAACTTTGTACATACTCAGCCCCAAATTAAACATACCAGATAAGATTTCTACATACTAATTTAATTACAATTTTAAAAATGATCCAACTTCGTTAAAAAATTTCATTTTGAACAAGCAATAAACAAAGAGCACTAATATAATTTTTTCCAAGTTTTTAATTCTAGTATATGTGGCTCTATTTTTGCATCAATTTAAGATTTGCCTTGGACCTAAATACTTGACTAACTTGAATTTTGGCAGATACAATCTTTCTGCAAGGTGGGGCATGGCGAAACTAAGTATTGTGAAACACAGCTACAGTAATGTGCACAACAGATTATTAATTTTTCAACATCTGTTACAACAACTGGATCACAACACAAAAACAATAGGTTAATGAAGCAATAACCTCACTTGTGGATTGCTGCTTCAGCTTCCCCGTATCCACTCTAACCTCCAAACAGGAAACCTCACGTGCCTGTAGCAAGAGAGGTGTAAATGTCATTGCAAGTGATTCATACTGTTCTCAACCAACCCCTCTAGTTTATCAATGAGCAACACAGTTACTATCCATGTCTTCAGATAACATGAGAGCAATAGTGACATGGTATTTTTTCTAAGTTTGAAAGTAAAGAGGAACAACTCATGAGCTGCTTGAACTTGGAGAGACAGTAAAGATGATTAGACCTATTCAAAATAACAGGTGTACTGAGATATGGGACTCCTCTTATGAGAGTTTTATCACTTTCTTCATTAACCTCTGATAGTTCTGAGTATAATGTGGGAATAATGGGTAGATAATTCAGGTTTACAGAACAAAGTAGGCGACACATGCATGCTGACAGCAGCCTCACAGCACGCCTTTGCAGAAGGTGGCACCACGCCGGAGTGGATGGGAAAACAGCGATCCTTAGTGACAACAACAGATCCTTTTTCTCAGTGGGACAGTGTGGATGAGAGTACTGGCTTTGGGACACAGCTCAAAGTTTCCAGAGTTAAAAACATGAATTCTTGTTATGTAGGCACAGGAAAAGATTGTAAGAAATGTACATTACCACTAGTACTCCATTAGTAATAATGCCATCAGGATAGTCCAGACTGAAAAATAAAATGGAAAATATGTCACGGGTGGCACAACTCAGATAAATATTTAAGCCTATGAGTTAACACATTACTCATTTTCCCCCCATCAACTTTGACATTTCTGACTTTAACATTCTCACTCAAAAATACTTTAAAGCTTTTACCAAGCATAGTTCTAGAAGACAAGCTGCATTGCAAGTTTCTCCATTCACCCATGACAGAATATGAAGCTGGGCTTTTACTCCTGTGGTTTTTCATACTTGCTTTAGTATGAATTCTGATATGTGACATAACAAGTTTGAGAAGGGCTGGAGGCTGTTACATCCATCTTGATTCCTCTGATCATTACACAGTTTGACCCAAGGTTTTGCACATGAAAAACTAATACACTTGTCTAGATTTCCACAATTTTCCAAAAATTACCATAACAGCAGAAGAAATTATACTTACCTCTATAAAGTGATTTGCAAAACACACATGATTTTTTAATATAACACTATATGGTAGATGTGTTTCCACTTACCTATCTAGGGGCAGAACTGGGTACATATACTGCAGATGCCGATTTTTATATTCTTAAATATTTTTTCCTCAGAAAAATCAGGCACTCTCTCATTAAGGATATAATTTACCATTTTATTAAATTGCAGATGTAAATTCATACAGTATCTCAATAACAAAGATTAGTCCAAAGGGAATTCATAGATATATAAAATTATAAGGACTGAGCACCAACTCCTCAATCTACCGCAGACAGTGTGAGCTGTTTATTCAGACTTTACAAGCTATGGATTACACACTCTGTAGTCTCACAGAGTTACATAGTTGAGATATGTATTTCATCTCAGCTGAAACCAAGCAACATGCTTCCTTTAAAATCAGATAAATGACATTGTTGTTATCCATTTTAAGAGAAGGTTTATCACAACTATTAGATTTCAGCATAAATACACATGAAATTAGCTTTGTAAAATTTCCCATGACAAAGAATTCTCCCAAAATTTCAAAACTCAAACAGTTTAAAGTTTCATTTCCAAATCAGTATTTCCCTTAAAGAGAAAAATATGAATTGGCTAAATACAGTGCAGAACACTCAGGAAAAACTTTGCAGTAAAAAAAAAATTAAATTAAAAAAAAACAACCAAAAAACCCAGTTATACACTGGAAAAAAGAATTTTACTTAAGGATTTTGTAGGACCTTTTTTTGAAAGAGTTGGTCAGGAATGGGGAAAAAATACTCAGTGTTTCTACCTGCATGCAGGGAAACGGGTTTAAGTACCACTCAAGTTTTGTTTCAGATACAAACTTTTGCACTTAATTACTATTTTGTAGTCAAGCAGTTGCAACATTATATGACATATGGTGTCACCATCCTCAAATACTTCATTAAAAAAAATTAAGGAAAGCAGAGAAACATCATGGTGGATATTAAAGGACCTCAGCCTGCATAGCCTGGTGAAATGTAGGTGGAAAGACAGGAAAAGATGTCTCTGCATGGAGGTAAATATCCAGTAGAGTGCAGCATTATTTGAGATATTGGTATCAGCAAAGTATAAAGTTAGGCTGATAGCTAGGAGGTCCAAGGCATGACCTTCAAGCAGGGTGGAAGAACCTGCACTATTAGACAGAACGGTTTGGAAGGCTCCTGGGATGAACCAGGACAACACAGGCATTAAGCACCGACAGCCGAGATGTCCTTCTTGAGGTGCCACCTCTGCAGTCACTGCTGTAAGGAAGCCCAGCTGCTGTCACTTGTTGGTTACTCTCCACACTGCACTTCCAACTTTTATATCCCAAATTTCAAGGCTGCTGCTGGTCCCAGCCTAAGACAGATGTTTTCAATTTTTTATTTTTTTTTTAACCTGGTGATCCATACAGTTGTTTTAAGAAGAGCAAAGACACTCACCTTTCTCTGAAGCTTTGGAGATCAGCTGTGGCTAGTAACACAGCTAAGCTGGGTGCAGAAGAGCTCTGACTATTCAGATTGGCAGAGACCTTTGAATATTTTGCCTGTCTTTGGAGCACTGAATAACGTGCACTGCTCAGGACCAGCTGGTAATTTCCCTAACAACCAGCCTGCTATTAGACAACCCTCATTTCACGTACTAACACTCCTGAACTCTCCTCCATCACAGCTTGTGATTTGTGGCCTTTTTTAATGCAGAGCTCAATTTTACTATGAGAATTGGGAGCACATTGTGGCCTGTGGCAGGGAAAGCCAGGAAGAGAGACCCTGGGCATCCTTCTCCACTAAATGTCTATTGAAGGGGTTGCCTAAGCCTGCAGTGGACTCTGTGAGCCTGGGGATCACTTCCCAACACCTGGCATGCATCAAAGTGCCACCTTCTCCTTTTTAGGTCATGCCGGACTTATAATGAAATGGGCAATATTGTATGGGAAGTTACCGTCACACAGATGCTCATATTACAGTTTGCATTTAGAGTAGACTACTGTCGTCCTTTTCACCAGAGAATTGGGATTTTTTGATACCTACCTACAAAATTTTAATTCTTTCATGCCAGATCCAGCTTCCCCTTCTTTTAGTAGCTTCCACACAGTGCAGGCTACTTTTCTGATCCTTCTGATGTCCCAAGAGAAGCATGGGGGATGGTATTTCAATAAAGAAAACTGTATTCACCTCAAAGATTCTCTGGTTGACATCTTTCTCGACTTAAAACTTTTGCTTTCCGTGCTCCTTGAGGCCCTGTGACTTCCTGCCACAAACACAAATACAAACAGTACACTTGGCCCCCAATGGCTGGAGACTCAGCCTGCTCTGAGAGTTGTCTCAGCAGTGCCCAAACCAAATGGCTAGCATGATCTGCTGGTCCCCACACATACGGGGAAAATTTCTCAAAATAACATAGCAGAACTACAGAAAGAAAAAAAGGCTTTTATTTTCTAAAACTCATGCTTTTGCCATATTTCAATAATTAATATTTAACTTCTATACAACTTTTTGTACACCTATTTACATTTATTTGTATTAAGTGGGCTTTGTTTTAAACATCATCTTTCACATTTGGGAAAAAAAAAAAGGGAGGGGGAGCTGAGATGAAAGGTTGTGTAAGAGTGGTCCTTCATTCTTCTAAAAGTTGTTTGAGATGCACCTCCTCAACTTGGGTCATCTGAAAGATAGAAAGAGGTCAAAAAGAAGATCAGCAGATCCAGCAAATACCATTGGGGCCCTCAGACCTCTCCTTGGAAACTCAAAGTACCTTTTAGTTCATCGGGAAGTCTCTTTGTGGCCCCTCAATATCAGGTGTGGGCTTCAGTAGAAGTCAGAGGGGAGGGGGATGTTGAGGGAACGAAGCCACCTAGTCCAGCGGGAGCCCGTCCCAGTAGCAACTCGTAGAGGCTCATGCTGATGCTGGACACTACCAGTGGAAACACAGGGGAGAAAGCCCATGTTACGGTTGATGATCACCAGAAAATAACACAAAAAGCACTAAAGCACGCAAATCAACAACCTGTTTACAATGACCTTACCTTGTCTGTCACTGCTGCTCGAGGGCAGCAGCTCTCACGCCAGCTGGGCTCATGTTATGGGCCCATAAAATATTGGGCGGACGTTTGCAATCCTTTGGTTCGGTTGCTGGTGAAAAGGCACTTGGAGGAAGGAGCGTGCCTTCCTCTCCGTGTCGTTAGGATCAAACGTCTGGCTCTCAGTGCCTGCCACGGGTAGTGGCAGAAGAGAGGTGAGCATTTGCAGGTACTGCAGGAGTGGCGTAAGAGTGAGGCAAAACTAGAGAGGGTATTCGTCTTGCAGTTGTGGAAACCAAGCTACCAAAATGAAGGTTTTCTTCCATTTTAAATCAAAGATAATGGCAACGAATGCAGGAACCAATTTCATACAGCCCACCAGTGTATCGTGAGGGAATTTTTACAATGTTCTTTGGTAAAAGTAACACAAAACACAATTTTTGCAGTGAGGTCAATAGGCAAACAAAAATAGGAGTGACAAAGCCACTATCGTAGGTGCAACCCAGGAAATGTTCTTGGCCTGGGGTTACACTTCATGTGTGATATTATTCATCTTAAATGCTGAAAAGAAAGAACAGGCTAATACAGTAAATTTTGCAATTGGTAAAGCCTGGAATGAAGACGGGGAAGGAATGAAAAAGTGTTTCAGATAAATAGTCTCGGACAAAATGCGCTGGTGGGAATAGTTATTAATTTCAGAGATAAACTGCCATATTTACCTCAAAAAAGTATGTTCTCATTGTTCTCATCACAATACCAGATTTGTAGAAACTGTCCCGCGTGCTTAGCTCTACTTCTTGTTAGCACTATGGTTGGCTCTCCCCCTCTGAAAATTATCTCTTATCTCTGTCAACACTTCTCCCATCCAGCAATGCCAAAAGCCCTTGCCAAAACCTGCTGAGCTTGTTCAGCACAGGAGAGGTCGGTTTGGTCTGTAGCTTTCTGGTGACCCATCTCAGCTACTTCAGTTCAGTCTTTCAGACCTTTTCACGGCTCTTTAGTTTATCACAGGTAATGTGATCTATTGTCTCCAATTTCAGTGTGCAAACCCTTTCATTCATTACTCCTGACATCACACTTTTCTATGTTGAGCGCAAAAAAACCCCTCTCAATAGCCTACCAAGATCACGATATTTAATCAATTCAGATGTGCTTACACCTTTATACCAGACACGACTGATGGGCAGAACAGCACTGACCGCCATGCATATGCAAGAAATGCAAATAAGGGATAGTAGGGGAAATGTTTATCCACCTTCTGACAAGAAGCCCATTTTCCCAGCGAAGCATCTTCCCTTCTCTCAGTCCTGCTGGGACCTCACAGGGACTCTCCCTGACTTATGATGCAGCAATTTCTTCCCTTTGCATGTGGAGTTCTTCAGGCCACAACTATTTCATTGGTCACCCAGGTACCACACTATTAATGAAGAAAGTGGATCAGATGTGTTCTTGCTGTAGCAACTGAGCCATGACTGATTCTTTTTAAAACCTCTTGGGACTGCCAAGGGTCCTTTATATTTGTACAGTCCCAACCACAATCTTCCAACCAGCAGAATTCCTACTCAGATAGTACCTGCAGAAATTGCTAAATTTCTGACTTTATCTATTAAACACGTCTCCAGGAAAAGGCAATTGGTTGCAAGGTCCAAGAGAAGAGTTTGACCCAGAGCTGGTGCGCGCATCGTCCAAGACAAGTTCCAGCCTCTGTCCCAATATACAAACACACTCGTGCACAACACCCAAGCCAGACAACCTACTGGGACCTCCCTCATCAAAAGACAGGATTATCAAGAGTATGACTCTATGCACCAACTCCATAAGCCATCCTCTAACTTGCAAAGGAAGGAAGACCCTAGACAGGCCATTTGGAATGTCTACTGGAGCTCCCTTCCCCATTGCCATTACTGATGTTGTGACACTCTTAAGCTGTGATAGGCACCATTTGTCTTGCTGTTGCTGGGCCTTCTGCCACTTTTGGTGCACAGTAAGCAACAAACAATCCACCCTGGTGAGTCTCCGTGAGCTGTAATAGGAGATTCCGGGACTGCTTTCTCTATGATGTTTTTTTTTGCTTGTGAACACAGAGATCTTTCCTTCTCCATTCATAACACTGAGCTACTGCCCTTTCTCCAGCAAGTCCCAATTTCCCCTTCTGTCAGGAATAAACACATTACTCAAAGCCTCCACCAACATATTATCCTGCTAGGCCTCCTGAAGTGCCCCGAATGCCTTGAGAAGGTCCCAGCAATCCCATACCTTCTCTAAGGTTGTTTTAACAACACTTTCAGTCAATAACATGGATCACATTGGTAACAGAAATGTTTTCAAGTAACTTCCTCAGAGTCATAAAGCCTATTATGGAGACAGACTAGAATACCCGTGATCCTGCATCAGGCTCCCTCTCCAGTTAGAGCGACAGACTCCCAGATTTCTCCACAGCATGAATTACCTGAAGCAAACATGTCCCCTAAACAGTCAAACTCCACCAACAGCTTTCAGCTAGTGCTGCTCCTCCAGTTTTCCTGGTTCCTCAGACCTCAGCCTCCCACAGTGATCTTTGCTCCTTACTTTATGGAGAATATTTAGCTCCTCTCCCTGCTGGAGCTGATACTCAAGCCTACCCCAGCTCCTCTCGCATAGCCAGATGAGCTGAAACGATCAACTTACAGGACAGCATTTTATAGTGCTGTGGATGTGAAAAGCCAGATTCCCCACGAAGCGGGGACATAAGACATTTAGGCTTGGCACTCCTCCTTTTAAGGGTCAAAACTTCCTGAATATTGCAATTGTCCTCATACCTCCTTGTGTATTGATTCAATGACAAAAAGAGAACAGGAGGAAGCTGGTGCCCAGGAGGTAGCAGTCAAACTGGGCTAAAGTTACATTTTCGGATATTTAAAATCTAAAAATACGTATTCCGAAATTCCAATTTACTAGACTTGAATGAAAACATCCAAATACTGCTTTCAGAGACTACAGGTTTAAGAAGCACTGTCACATATAAACCAGCTTTCCACACTATTTTTAAACTGAATAAAACAGTAGAATTTAGGACTCTACTCACGTGTTCTGCAATGTGAACTCCACCTCCAGTTCCTCACGTGCCTGAAGAGAGGGGAAAATAAGAAAGAAAGGTATATTACTTATTTATCTTCATAGCTTTCATCATACCAATTACATATAATTTGAAAATTATTTTTAGAATAGCACTTAGGAAAATTCCCAGAACATAAGAATAATTTGAAAAAAAAACCCCTGTGGTGCCAACTGAAGGTATTGAGTTTTAAGATACTGAAAATGTAGTTGCTAAAACTAGTCTTTTGAAATCTGAAGGCAGTATAAGCATGCAGATGCAGGAACTGCTATTCTGCTAAAACAGCCATTTTTCAGATTTTAATTCCCAACACAAAAAGAATCAGCTGCTTTAATATTATTACAGTTTAAAGTGGTTGAAAATTCAGAACCTATACCAAAAGCCAACAAACATGCCAGAAAAATTCAGAATCAAGGCACCAGGTAATTAGTTCTAGCTGGTTCCATCCTAGATTTTTAGCACAGAGATTTGTTCTTAAAAACTAGCATGGAGCACTCATACAGGGATTTTAAGTGTCTCTTATAACAATGGCAAAATACAGTTTAAGTAGATTCTTCCTATAATGAAACACTGTAACAGGATATATTTAGATGGAAGGAAAGAATTTGCTTTTGTTCTCCCCAATTCCATTGCTCACCTGTGGATTCAGCTGAAACTTCACTCGAACAGTACGTCCTACAGTGAGTTTATCTATGTCAAAGAGAATTGTGCAGAGTTCGTCATCCCTGGTGATTGTGTCTTCATCACAGACCTTCAGCTCTAGCACATTCTGCAAAAAGAATTTAAGAATATCATGAGGCTATTTCTATATCTAAGAGGTCCATAAGGCAGGAAAATCTCAAGACTAGGTTTTCCTCCCTCCTCCCTCCAGTTTTAGAGGAAGAAGAAAGGAGAAAGAGAAACAGAAAAGGTAAAGAGATTCGGGACTATTCGACTTCACATTACTTATAACTGTACATACACAAAGAAGCAGGCTTGTCTGCTTGGGGAAATGAAACAAGACAAGCAGGTCATGCAGAACCTTCATGAATTTGTGATAAATAACTGTATTAAATATCTCTACATTTATTTTATGGCTTTTGGCTCTAAGTGTATAAACCAGGCACAGGTACATAAATAATGTTTAAAGGATTTCCTTTCCACCATACCTACAACTAACTGATCTTACTGTTATTTTTATGTCATCTTTATCTTGGATTTCACTTGTATATGTCAAGATCAGGAATAGGATAGTAAGGCCATATTCTGCAGGGCATTTAATTGCGTCTCACTGCTTCAGTATAGTATATGTTTAAGTAAAAAACAGCTGGAACAGAACAATACCAAGGAGGATGTAAGCAACAGAGTTTTTTCTGAGGAATCTTTAACACCTCCAGTGTTTGGAAACTAGCTATCTACTTATTGGTTTATTGTAGTTTTGCATAATCTACTGACTATCTGCAGACAGCAAACGATGAAAGCAATTTATTTTCACTACCTTGACTCGGCGGTCAATCTTATAGCAGAAAGCTTCATTCCAGACGGGGTTTTTGCTGTTCCTGATGGTTCTGGTCCGAACTTTCTCGGTTGAGGCAGTAGGAAGCCACAGTGTCACATAACAATCTGAAAGGGTGACTATGTAACGAGAAGACGAGCAGAGTGATAATGTATCCAGAGAAAGAATTACTGCACTGTGCACATTTAACTCTAATAAAACAAAGATAACACGGTAGGGGCTTTCTTCCTGAAATATAGAGGGTGAGGAGTAAATAACACAATGAAGCACTCACGGGAAAACAGAAACATCCTCACACATTTGCCATGCTCATTCCCACCTTTTCGCTTTTAGTCAGACTTACTTCTCTTCTAAAACGTTACTTTAATATTTGAAATAGCACTGTACTCCACATGCAGTACATGCACACCTACCCATGCTACCTTTAGCTTTATATTCATGACTATCCAAATGACTGGGGCAGGGTAACATTGCCAAAACATGAGAATAGGTACCAGTATATGCATGCGCACTCACACCAGCTGTAGGGTGGCTCCTCTGTCAGGCAGGGCACCTCACAACCTTCAGTCTGGGTTGCAGAGAGACTTGTTTTCTAGCATTTCCTCCCCAGATTTGGTACCTCAACTAACTGAAAGCCTTTCAAAGCACTGGCTTAAATGAAGAAAAACAGATTTTTTTGCCAAAAAGTGTTCCCCCATCAAAGCTGAGAAGTTTAATTTCCTTATCACAAATCAGAATGTGCCAATTTCATATTCATTCATATATTTGACAAAATTTTTAGAAGTTGTGTCATTCTCAGCAATCCTTTGGAAAACAAAATTAGTTTCAGTACCGCAGTTAAATTACTGTTCATCCTATTCCTTCCTACTATTCTATCTGCAGACTGGAAGAATCCTGCCGCCACTCCTGTCTGGGGAAGGAAGCCAGGAGTGCCAAAGACATCAACTCCTTCCATATTCTGAACCCCCATGTTCGGAGGGAGAATTGCCAGGGAGTAAGATCTGCAGAAGCTTGATACAGGCGCCGATGGCCTTTCTCTCGTACGTATAATGCAGTACATATTCTCCCTGTTTCACATTAGCAATGCTCAAGCAGTCATCTGGTTCTTACAGCAACCTTGTGAGTCAGAAGAGGTCAAATAATTGCACCCATAGTCAATCCCTGCATCATGCTCAAAACCTGTAACAGTGTTGTTATATCATATTAAGTACCATTTTCTTCATCTATTTCCTCTTTATGTTTCAGTAACAAGTACAGATTTAGGTTTGTCTACCAGCCATATTTTTCCCAAGCTGTGCCTTTATCGTGTAGTTAACCATGCTATCACAATCAGCAAAACCTTGATAATGACCGTGGGAAGATAAGCATTTCCAGAAAGCGGCCTTAGCCAAACCTGATCAGAAAAGCATGACTGATCAGATGTTCAGCAGAGGCACAAGTGTAGGCAGATGAAAATATAAATGGTTAATGGTGATTAATGCTACAGCTTCCATTTTCAGAGGGCTTGAGACACACTGATGAATTACTTCACAGTGGCAATGTAAGGATTAAGCAAATAAGTACATTGAGAAAACCTGAATGACTTGCCCAAGATCCCATAAGGCAGTCAGTGTCAAGGTCCAAAACACAGTCTAGATTTCCGGGCTTATACCCAAATCTATTAAAATGATCTTGCTCTGGAGCAACAGTAGGGAGAAACACTTTTAAAGCATATTTATTTTTCACTGGTGAAGTAAATAGGAATGTGAGAATCAAAGACCAAGAAGAAAGATTCACTTCAGTAAATTAAGCACAAACATTTCACTAACAAGAAAATATGAAAAAAAAAAACAAAAAAAACCATGGGGACACCAAGGTTTAATCAGAAAAACAGGAAAGCTAAAGTGAAGGAAATACATGCTAACTCAGAACTGTAGCAAGCAGCATACTACAAACTGGTAGAAAAGGGATATTTTCCCATAGTTGAAAATACTGAGGTTTCAAGGAAAACTGAAATGTTTGCTTTTTAATGCCTCAGAAAAGGTAAAGACTGCCTGAAATATCCTTCCCACTGCAGACAAAAAATAGACAGGTTTTCCACCTTAATTTGAGTTTCTTCAGAAAACAAATTTTCTGCTGACAAAATACTCTAGCTGAAAAGTTTTCAAATCTCTCTGCCAGATATACTTTAAACAGATCCCTGGGACGCCCAAGTTCTGAATCTGGGCCATCTCAAGGGGGTAAAGATATGATATTCATCTGTTCTTGAGACCAGAATACAAGGTAATAAAGCAACATCATGTGGCAGACATGCCAACAGGCTTCATGAAGAAAGACCGTACAATTCAGTGTGGTAAGGAGTGACTGTGAGCAAGTTGTTCCTGAGGACAGCCACAATGAATTGAAGCATAAGCAGGCAACCTGCTGGAGTACATAAATGCACACGCAATTGTGCGTGCAGGTTTGCAGACGCAATTGCGGTGACTGTCTGGTCAGATCACATATTTGGTTGGTGCAAATCACCACTTAGGCATTTGAACATCTGGATTTTGTTAAATAAAAATTCTTGCATACAACTCTAAGTCCACAAAGGGTGTGCTTCCATACATGAAAATAGGTCATTAATCTCCAAAAAACCCAGAACTTCATATTTTATAATGTGCTCTCACTTTGTCTAATAAACCAAATCCCTTTTTAAAAATGGCACAGTAGATTTCATAAAACAACACAGTTTGATCATCTGTCATCTCTAGAATAAAAAAAATTGAGACATAAGCAGTCAACAAGGCATTCAGTAAATCATAGCAGATTTTTTAAAGCTGGAAAACAAAAGGGAAAAGATACATAAGCACAGTAATATTACCATCGCGGAAGACGCAGGAGTGAGTAACCCAGAATACCGCAAGCAAGTGCAGGAAAGATTTGTTCCCTGATAGTAATCATTAATTCAGAAATACTGGTGGTGGTAAGCACAACTTCCACATGTTCCAACCACATCCCTCCTGCCAGAAACCACCAAATCCAACCTCAGATAAGTTTTCCCTTCCTGACCCATCACAGTAGTTAAAATCTCAAAATATATAGTAGATTAACTAAAGTTTACACCTGGTTTCCGTAGAAACTATGATGTGCTGCAGGAAATTCTGAGCGTACCACATGAAAACTAATTTTGAGCCATGTTGAGCAAGATTTTGGGGAACATATTGTAGACTTTTCCTCTTTGTTTTACATCTTTCCGTTTTATTCTTGTGGGGTTTAGATTTGAATTTTCTTACTCTCTTTGACTTTATTTCACCTTTTTCTTTCATGCCTTTCCAACCTCTTTAAACAGATGTTTCACCATTTAAATTTCCCATTAAAGTGGCTCAGTGGTATAATTGCATTTTGAAAGGCACCTGAACAAGCCTCAGTGCACCCAGGAAGGGTGGGTTGCTGAGGACCCACATCTGCGGAACAGAAGCTGTGAGGAAGATCCTCAATGAACTGGAAAATTCAGAATTAAACCAGTCCCTCCCCCGGGTGAGTCAGTGCCACATCTGGACAGTGAACAAACCGTTCTTTCCACCTATTGCAAGTCTCATTTTCCCACTGAGGATTTTAATTTTAAATTTGCTGCAGCACCCTTGTTCAACAAGCCGATGCCCACGAGTCTGCAGAGGCAAAGGTGAATCCTTACAGGGCTTCCACAGTTGGGTATCACCAGACTCTGTAGACTTCCCTACCGCAGAGATTTCTTCTGTCTTGGGCTCTTCTCACTATTAACCCTTGTTCTGTGATTTGGCTATGACATTTTTCTCTTGCAGTCTTCTATTCTAGATATCCTTTTCTCCCTTCCCCTCACTATCCCTCACTTAAACTCCTTTAAAACTCTCACAGTAGTGCTCTGATTTTTTCTGACTTTTAAATTGCTCCATTCTCTAGGATAAATAAATTCCCAGACACACTGGATTTTATCCTCTCTTCTTGCATATTTATAAATTCTGCAGAAGTAATAGAATGTTTTTTCTTGTACTTCTGTTATTTTCGTAAGTTTTCCTACTACTGTTGATTTTACATTTACATCACCAGTCCTCTCCTTTCTTCTGTCCAGAAATTCTGTAGGGAATACTCAAGGTTTCTTACTCAAAAGTACAAGAATTTTCATCATTTAAAGAGCAGCCCTCTGATCAGCAGCTAAGTTTGATGTCACAAGGGTAGGAAATACATCTCATACACTGAGGTATGAATGCAAGAGATCAAATGCATCACCTCGCTTGAGTTAGCCTTTTTACACTTCAGAGCAGAAAGCAACGCTTCAGTATCACAATAAAAATAATTCTTGCAAACTTGCAGCAACACGTATTTTTATTCCTACACAATTTAAGAACAGTAACATTGACCAAATATTTTCTTTAAGAATTATAAGAAACATCCGACAACAGCAGAAGTACTCACGCAAGTCTGCCTTCCGGACGTTCCTCACTCTTAGTATTTTTACAGTGAGCAAGTTGAAAGGAGATACCGGTCTCTGCACAACAATTCAAAAAAAGAAAAAAGAAAAAAGATGACATTGAGATTAATATTATAGTCTATAGTCACAGACTACTGTAAACTTAAAGGTCTAAGGATGTAGATAAAACAAGGTTTTTAAGGTTGAGCCAATATAATTTCTAAAACCCTACTGGAGCAGTTGGAAAAACTATACAAAACTTTTGCCACAGAACCCTTTTCAGGTCTGAAATAGAAGCAACAGATTTCAAAACCACATATGAGTTGAGAATAGGTGCTGAGAGTTTGATTTGATAAAGATCACTTCTTTCTAACACCACTCCATTATTATCACAACACCCCCTACAGCACCCGCACAGGTGTCCTCACCTCTTACACAGCACTGCCTGCAAGAGAAGAGACTGTCTCTGAGACACCAAACGCTGACACAGTAGCTTCGCAAGTAGAGCTAAGCAACCACCACGCACCAGCAAAAGCTCCTGCACCAGCACAAGCTCCCGCGCACAGCCTAAAAGGCCAGAAATGCAGCTGACAGCGATGAGACGCTTCTCATGAAGGCTCTGATCCATCTCCGATCTTCAGCCCTGATCCCCAGCAGAAAGCTACAAAACTCTTTCCAGAGATGATCTTGGGAATTAACTCACAACGCCACTAGATATCAGACACCTTGGGCTCAGGGGTATTAATTCTATAATACTTCGTAACTTCCATGGCTCATACTAATATGTCTCCATATTCCTCAGGCTATAAATTAACTCTTTCGTCATTTCACCTCGGAGATAATTACTTAACATCTTTCTCTCATCTCCCACACTAACATCTCCTCTGTTTCATAGGTACCAGCTTTCCTTTTAAAACCAATGTATGTACAGATGCAATTTCTCTCAACACTTGCTTAAAACTGGTATTTTGTTTCAGAACTGATTTTGTCTTAGAACAGAAACAGGTGTTTTGTGCCCAAAAACTTGTCTAATCTTTCTATTTATACCAGTTGGTAAGAGCAGATACTAACTCTACCCATAAACCCTCTCACTCCTGCATTCATAGACATACTATACCCTAGTAAAGTTAATACAGTGTCCTAACACAAACACATGGGTTTTATTACTTTGCATCTGAAGCGCCTGTATTAATCATAAGCAGCAAAAGTAAAAACCATGTACTGATGTTAACTAATAAAATGTACCTTGCTACTGTTTTCTTCATACATGCTATACATTTTACCAGACAATTTGTCTTTCCAGCTGCAGCACAAGGCTTCTCCTGAAGTGTTTCACAATGCTTTGACAAAGCGTTAAGCAACTGGGACCATAACGCGACACTGGACACTAACACAAGGGTAATGAAGCAGGTCCTTGTCCTCACCAACGCAAATCTCAGCACCTCTGAAAACGCAGCAGAGATGAAGAACAGCCTCCAAGATATGCCTGGATAATCCCAGCATATCGTCTTGCATTCCCCTGTTGGTTGGCAAGGCGCCTGAAGATGCAGAGTTGAAGGTCAGTGAGAGAGAGCAGCAGAAGGGTCGGAGCAACCACTGATATGGGCGTATTTGTTCTACATTATCTTAATCTGTCCAGACTCTAGCACAGGGCACAGTTTTATGGTGCACAGCTTGCAAGCACTTGAATTGTCAGCTGTGGGACATTTCAGCTGTCTCAAAAAGTGCATCACACCTCTACCTGCTCCGTTATCCCAAACATGGCCACAAAGGAGAACTTGGGCAGACATGCCTTGAAAGAAAAAAACTAGTTATTGGGGGGGGGGGGGGGGTAGCGGGGTGCAGCCAGGGAAGATTACAGTCTCCAATCAAAAGCAACCAAAAGACACCATGCCCAGACTATAAAGTTGAACTGCCAGAACTACTTTTCGCATTAAATAGAACTGGGTAAAACACAGATGCACTCCTAGGCACAGGGACCACAGCCAAGGCTTCTCTATCCCTGCCAAATCTACTGACACATTTGCTGCGTTTATGCTTAGTCCCTGCTTTCCCCCCCAATAAATCCTAAATGTTTTTGTCCTCAGCAGTGCTATTTCGACAGAAGAGGTGGAGCATATCTTTACCCAGGCAGGATGGGGCTTGCATCCCTTGAATACAGAAGAACAAACTTGAGCAGAAGTTCCCCATCCCAGGGAAGAGCTGTAACGACTCGGCTTGACACCATTTTAAAGGAATAACCTTTGCTCAGCTCTTTGAAAACAAGCATCTAGACCTCTACTTTGTGCATCTCAAGTGGATCAAGCGGTAACTCCCTGCAGCCCTAAGTGGCACACAGGGATAGGATCCAAGAAGGGTGTTTCTGTGTGCAGCTGTCCCCATTAGCTGGATGTACCTATTTACATGGTTCCCTGCTCAGCTGTTACAATTCCCATTCCGGTGTATTTAACCCTCCAAACATACCGAATCAATCTTCAGTGCTTCACTCGGGGTCACAGAGTCCATTCCCATACTACAGACTTGGAAGTCAGACCTTATAGCTCCTAACTTTTAAGTGCTGAAATGCTTTATCAAGTCTAGCTGTCAACGACTTACTCAAAGTCACACAGAAAAACTACCGAGGGGTATATCTTAAACTGGATAATCTGCTAGTAATAGGCAATGACTTCCACATCTTTCCCTTTAATGTGATGACAACTCTATCGCAGGCTGGGTAAGTTCTGAGGCCAGAAGCCTCCCAGGTCAGTTATTATGCACACTTTGACTTTCAGCTTCTGTATTTATTTGTCTGAGACATGATTGTTACCTCATAAACCGGAAACACAAGCCAGGCATTTTAATAATCACTGTTGAAACTACTTAAATATATGAGATTGCAAATGCAGGACTTGGTCACACTATCCTACGTCAGATAAAAGTTCAAACAACTCCTGTGGCACACTTGTGCAATCCTTACGTATCTAGTCCCAGGGAAGCCAACAGGAGTGTTCACATACGTGAGTGGTCATCCATATGAATAGGAGTTACATAACTGGGCTCTAAAACTGCTCTATTTCAGCAAAATTCCAAGGTTAAGTCTTTTATAGAATTTTTTTCTTGAGGAGGCTAGAGGGAAACACATATAACATTCCCAAGTTACATCAAGAGAAAAGGCAGTTACCGAAGCAAAACAGCATGTTGGATCCATTTGGAGCAAAGCACTCTTCCCTTAGCTTTCTTTTCAAAAAGAGGAATAGAGACCTCACCACTACTTTAAAAACTATGAAGACCAACAAAGAAAACACTCAGCCCAGCCGGAAAGAGCGGCAGGACTTTAAAACACAGATCATTGCCTTGCTTCTGAGCCGGCCCAGGTATGTGGCACCTTTTAACTTCAAAGAGTTTTGGAGCCTCAAGGGTAGGCAGGATTTCATTACATTACTATGTCTACTACCTCAGGCAAGGTCAAATGCATAAGAAACACTTTTCCTTGTACTACATGTTTTGTATGTATTTCACCCATTTTAAAATATCCCATAGCTGGGTCTTATTAAGTCAGCAGAAGTCACTGGGGTTGTTACAGAATAAAAACAAATGGGGCAGCAGTGACTCAAGGCCTATTTCTTTCCAAGAGCTATGTAAAACTTGTGTGGCTACAGACTGCCATTTTCATGTGACTTCTCTTCCTGTTTGCAGCTCCACAGCTGGACCTGCATGTTAGAATAAATCCAAATCTTAGAAGAGAAACCAAGTCAAGCATTTCCACAGTTCAACACGGCTTTTTCCTCAAGACCACGCTAGCCTATATTATTTTGATACGATACAACAATTGGAGTAATCTAAAAAGTATTACTTTTTTGCCTGTCAGCTTAAGGGCACTACCAACATCTTCTCGCTAAATATTTCACATATTCCCTTTAATTTAAATGGCTACTCAAGTTTAAATCACACACATCCCATGGGTTGCCCTGAAACTGACTCTGATAATGAAAGTTGATTTCTTTAACTGAGCCACTGAGTAATAAAAAACAACTCAGATATACTATGCTTATATATTTATCATCATAAATACCAACTTTCATGGCAAAAAAAAAAAAAAAATGCAGCAGCTCAGGTCCTTCCTGATTTTTGCCTCCGTGAGCCTTGAAGAGTCAGGGCAGAAAGAAGGGACTCTGGGTCCTACTATAAATTACGTGTACTATATTCAGGTCAGTTCTGCCACCCTAAATACCCTAAAAGGCAAGAGGCACAATCTAAAGCCACTGAACTGCACAGGTCTTACACGTAGAGACCTACTAACAATGCAAAAAGCACTAAGGATAAAAAAACTAGCTTGACCCTCTAAACACAAGCGAAGTTCACAGGCCTAAAATTAACAATTTTTATGATCCTAGCATACTTCCTTAGGGCTGCGAGACTGTACACAGAGGCCTAAACATCATTTAAAAAGCTACTTTTTGAAGAAACTCTGCAAAGTCTTTGCTCTACCACAGCATTTTCCTTTGAACAGAGAAGGTAAGAGCTCTCAGGCACAATCAGGCAAACACTATCAATAACAGCAAATCTTCATGAGGCAGATCAAATTTACCACCATTTGGGAGAATCTCTGTATCACTGCAATCCCCCAAGTAGAACCAAAGCCCAAAACAAACTAGGCTGGGAACCCCCCAGGTCCCTGAAGCAGGGGCAAGAGCCCACCTTTCCAACTACAGATCCCCAGAGAGTTGCAACTGATACTGGCAGCCCCAAACCCATTGCAAGTGTCTGAAGACAGCCCCATCCTGTTGCCGCTGCCATTGTTCCCATCCGCTGGCTCATAGCAGCTTATCTGATTATTTTCCTTTATGCTAATACCTGTTAACATGAACGTCTGCTAATTGCCCAGGGAGTTTTCATTTGCCTGTACAAAGAATTCAATCCTCAGTTCAGCTTTTATAAAACACCTTGTTGCTCTTTTTTTTGCATTCAGAGAAGTTTGGGCGCTGCTCCAACTCCTACCGGGCTGATGAGATTGGGCTTGTCAGGAAGCTGAACACAACGCATTTATTCCACAGTTTCACCTGTTCTGATGCTGTGTTTTTAAACACTGTGTTACACAGAGAATTGCAAGCTCTACGACAGGTCATTGCAGCGCAAAGAAAGCCTACTAGGTATAGTAGAGCACTAAGAACAACTGAAAGACCCATTTAAACAGAGTCTTCTTATGAAGCAATAACGTATAAGACAAGTGGGTGTTTCATCCAAAGAAATCAACACACAAATAAAGGGAGGAATTAAAAAATTAATATAGGTGAAGTACAAACCAGCCCAGATACAACATGACACCTACTCACAGCATTGTAAAGATCAGACACCAACAGAGGCCAGACTCTTTAGAGTTTACTGAAAGCCAAGGCAATATTTCATCTACAGAGTTGAAGTCACAGGTCAGCTTTTCTGTTTCAATAAATATTGCAGTACAGTTTTCCCTTGAGCCATTGAATTCCTAACATTTTTTCTGGTGATGTACATTCAGCACTGGACAGCATTTAATGAAGGGCCAGCTAATTACTACCTACCGTTCTCACCGCTGGTGCTGAGGTGCCCGTAAAAGTCTAGGAAAAACAACACAAGGCAAAGTTAAGAAAACTAAGCTACACGTTAAACTCTTATTTTAGGCTGACATATAAAACCAGCTCACATTCAAAGCCATACTTAGAGCTATGCTCATTAACAACACCCGTTAGGTGGTTTACCGACCACCAAACCCATCACAACTCTATGCCAGCTTATTTCCTTGGCATGAAGCTTTTTTTTTAAGGAAGCACAATAAGTGACATTGTTAGCCCTAAAACATAGCTTGCAAATACAGACATGCCACGAGGTTCTGTGAAAGGCTAGACTAGGAAAACCATCCTTGCAACCATGAGATCTGAAGAACAGCAAACTCGCTTTCTGTGGATTGCCCGTACACCTCAAACAGCTTCTCTGTGATCAACTTAACTGAAATATCAGATAATTTTACGCGCTTTATGCTTGCTATCGCTTCTTTCACTTACCTCATTTGAACTTAAATTTGATCCCATTGCAGCCCCAGGTGCATATAAGTCCAATGTTAAAAGACACCGAGTGGTACAGCTGGCAGGAACTCCTCATGCAGATTAGGGGTGGAGGAATAGGGATTTTATGATGAGGCTCTCCTCCCCACCCCTTTATTATTTCCAGTCATTAGGTAGTCCCCTCCCTGCTTCCTGCAGCCTATTAGAGCACCTCAACTGAGTCAGCAGAATGAAGAGTGATTTCTTTTCTACCTACTGTGATGTTGGCGGGGGATGACACTGAAGCCCCTTTCTACCCAGGAATTGCTTTTTTGAAAATAGTACTAATAAAAAGGGTTGCATTGATGCACCAGCTCCGATCCCCAAGCAAAGCAGTTGCGACTAAGTAAATCACAGCTCTCAGAGTATCTGTACACTGCTACCATCGTATTGCAGGGTAGAGGAGAGAGATCTCAGTAGCTTCTTTCCAAACCATGAACTCAAATACCTGTGGCAGTCTTCCCCTAGCAGCACACTGTAACACAAGGTAAGTGACCCCATGGCAGCCCCACAACTCGGGACCCATGCTCCCCTGAAGCTACTTTGGGCATCTCTGTGCTATGCTCAGTGACCTCGCCACGTGCTCAGTATTCTTTGCCTGGATATTTAGCGTGTATCTAGAAAAAAGTTGAATCCACGTCCAGCAATCTTGCAGTTTGATTTTAAATGCAACGAGAGGGAAGGGAGGAGCTATAAGCAGTACGTGAAACTTGGGGGTGGAAGGGTGAGGCAGGAGAGAGGGTTGTGCTCTCCTGCGTGGGCCCAGGGAGCGCAGCAGTTCACCCATCCTCTAGAGCTTACTTCAAAGGGATCTTGTGTGTGCTCGCTCAGGAAACATCGGGACACAAACCCCTCCCTGATTCCTCTTCACTCTGGTGCGCAGTGACTCACTGCCTGTAAGAGCACTGTATTATAGCAGACCCAAATTAGCATGTATCTGCAGGCTGGTAGATTTTGGAGCGTGCAAGGCCAGACTCCAGCTCTGCCACACTCTTTCTGGCCTCTCTGCTTGATGACAGGAAGCACCTAGTACTCGCTCTTGCATCACAAGATCCAAGTGATGATTATTTTTAAATCAATCTCATTCATATTGATGAATAGTTTACTTCACACAGGTAAAGAAAGTAACCTTGCAAACTGCAGTGGGATGCCACCTAAATGCGCTCCCCTGTGCCATGGAGGCCAGTATCAAAACAATTCTTCACAGAAGAAGAGGAGGTGTTGTCCAATGATGTCACTAGAGTAAGATCCTCTTTACAGACAAGTCGCTTCCTTCTGTGTTGATGTCTGTGTGATGCACGTGTGATGACTGTTCAAAAGGTCTTATCCAAAATGTGCAGTGGTATTATCGGGTGGTTTCCATCTAAAGCATTTAATAGCCTGCTGCTCACTCCATAGTCACACTTTGCACAGCCTTCTCAATATATATGGAATCAAAGGAAAATGGCTTATAAATATGAACCTGCAGCATCTGAAATGTTCCTTGAAAGAACCACCAAAAGATATTTCCAATGGACATTAAGCATCTCTACGCCAAAGAAAAAAATATCTCCCTTAACTTCTGTCTTTATTACTTTATATCTGCGTTAAATACCTATGGACAAATTTAGGTGGAGTGGTCACAGCTGAGAATCGCTTACATGCACTCGCACAAAACTAGCCTTTCCAGCTTATGAAAGAATGCTTCCCTGGAGAAATCCCATTACTAAAATTTAAAGTGGGGATCTGCTTTCATTAAAAATGTCTGTAAAACATCCTCTATCAAAGGAAAGAGGGTAGGTTATCCAGCTCAACTTCCTCGAGTTGTCCCAGCAAGTACATATACCTATATACATTTACACCATCCCAGCTGTTTCACAGCCAATGCAAGACCCCCTGACATTACATACACTTACCCATGTCTTTTTTAAGATCCATAAATGAGATACCACTTCACAATTTAGAACATCATTCCAGAGTCAGTGCATCTTGCCCACTGAATTGCTTCCTGACATTCAGATTATGTTTTCCCTTTCTCAACATAATGTCATCATTGCCATACCCAAAACATATTCCTAAATAATCCTTCCTCTCCTGCTCATGACCACCACCAAGTTTTGTAGCTGACGTCTTCCCTTAACCACTGCTTGTCCAAGCCACACAAGAAGGCTTTGGAATACAGTATCTTTAAAAGCTTTGTGCAAGTCAAGAATTACGATCTCAACAGTTTTTCATTCATGTGGTAAGTTCATGACAGAACTAAGTGCTGAATGCTCATAACACCCATAACAGTAAGTCCTTGTCATCACTGAGAAAACATTAACTGTTGATGGCTTATTCACGGGTGTCTATAAGGACTACGCCATCTGCTTCAAAATAAATTGTGATTTTGTAGTTTGTCCCACTGGCATTTTAGAGGTAGAAATGTGTCTGTAGGATTATGATTTCAAAAAGACTATTACCTCAAAGGTTAAGTATCACGTTGGCATTTTTGCATTTTTCCTCAGTTCTTCCACAGTTCAAGGAGAATCTCAAAGACAACCATCAAGCATGCAGTAAGTACATTCATGGGTGAAGTTACCCAAAGTCTAAAAAGCTATATACTGGCTCTTTTTAGCAATCACATTTCCAGAGTAAATAATTTAAAACTGGTAGTGATCTTCATATATGTGCTACTTACACTCTTACTTTGCTTTTTAAAGACTAGAGAGACTGTGTTACTGGTGAGAGAACACACAACAGTCTCTTTAAAGCTCTGAGCATTAACAAGGGAAGTAAGGAGGAAGATACAGTTTTCCTCTGCTCTCCATCTAATTTATAGTGCACATGATTTTGTAACTGTGTCTTAATTAAGGTGAAGTGGAGCAAATATAAATATCTTGCTGATCCGAGGCAGTCAAACTTCATCTAAACTACCCTGTTGCAAGCACTAGTTTACCCAACATGATATTCAGGTAATTGTATACCTAAGTGCAATAGGTTGCAGGTAGCAATAACAGCTGCATCCAGTATCCCACAATTACCTTATATACCACTTCATCACCTTCTGATAATCCAGGACTACAGAAATGTGTGAGTAATGGGGGATTTCATATTATTGCAAAAGAAAAATATCCTTGTACCACCTCTGGGATGACAATGGGAGTTGGTCATCCTTTAAACGCCTTGCACATAACGAGAAGAGTAAATATCCAAAAACATGCTAGAGATGTTACAAAATGACAGCCAGATGTCACATGAGAAAAGGAATACTCAGAATTAACAAATAAAGCAAATTAACAAATAAACAAATATAGCGTCTGATCTATAGTTGGGGACTTTCCCTGGCTCTAGGCTTTCAGTTTGTTTTCTTTTTTTTTTTTTTAAATCAATTCCATAAGCTACAAAACCTACACAGACCTCATCCTGCCACCCAAATGAGAGCAAGCAGTCCAATTCAAATTCCAGTTACACAATGGACCCAAGCTCAGTAATCTCTGCCCACCAGAAGATTTACCATGGATTAAAAGTGTCACTTCCTTCCCTGTGGTATTTCTGTCTCTGAAAAATTCAGCTTTGGCTAGGTACTTTTTGGCCTGCCACTAATTTAAAGCAACTGTCTGGCATTTAAAAAAAAAAAAAAAAAAAAAAAATCTAACTTTCACATTACTATGTTGGCATTTTATTTTCATGTTTATACATACAACACCTTCAATATACCTGTCCTTCAATACTCTACAATATCCTTGATGTTTTTTATCACATAAGGTCCAAAAAAAAAAAAAAAAAAAAAAAAATCACATAATATGCGAAAAAGGACTTCCTGAGAAAGCATTGTTGGAGAAGGTGGCAGGGGGGACAGCTTAGAGAAAAAAGTCTGAAAAATTGTGTGTCCCCATTTGTAAGTAGGAGACACCTTCAATCTTAATCTGAATTTAAATTCCTGAGAATGAAAGGTGCAAAATCAGTCACTGGAGAGAGAGATCACACTAGCTGATCGGGGCAGGGGGGATTATATTTTTGCTTAAAGCACTATTCCGATTGTGACATACATGAAGGAGGACTTCTGCCTTCAAAAGGCTATTGAGAAACTTGATTAAAACAATCCCACATGCCTTTGATACGTTTTGGAGAGATAAAATCTCACTCCTCCTACTCACTCATCTGAAGCAACTGGGCAGTTTTGCCATCCAAAAGTCATCAGTAAAGTATTGCCCAGCTGTTTCCAATAAATGCGATCCTGCCTTCAGTTTTGTTGCAATGGAATTTCAAATCCAACCCTTGTCTCAAAAAGCAGTAGTTCACAACCTTTATCTCTGCCTCTCCCTGTGCTCTGTAGATCTGAGCATCCACCAGCGTCTGTCTTTACCTCAGCAGGAACAGTCTGAGGTCACCTGACCTTTCCAGGTTCATTCAACACTTCAGACACTGTTCAGGCAGCTTTTTCTCTTTCCTAACCCCATCAGACCACAAACGTGAGGAATACCAGCACCAGCCTGTGTCAGCTAATTAGGCAGTAATTCCTTTGGCATAAATGTGGTAAGACACATAGCCCAGGACCTTTACAAGGGAAATCTACAGCCAATTTGAATCTGAACCAATTCACAGAATATCAGGAAGTCACCTCATGTCACCAGCTAATTAAAGGGGTAACCTCATCTACAGTCAGCCCAAGAGATGTCTGAGTCCTAACAGAGACTATAAAGATTCACAGCTAATTGCTTACACGATCATGTCATTACACTTAGCAGAGCTTGTGTGACAGGTCACAAACGGGTGTTTTCAAAAAAAGAAATTGTTGTTGACCTACCTGGATCTTAAATAGAACAATTATGCCAATGCTGAATCACTTTGAAAAATCCAGCTGATATGTCACTGAGCCTCAGCTCCTTCCTTAAAAAATAGTACCAGTAATACTGAACTTCTCTCCTTTGTTATTTTTTCATTAATAGCTGGCAAGCCACTCGAACAAACCTCTCTTCCCCTGTCCTCTTACACTACCTTTCACCATCACATCACAGGCAGGATTCTGAGGTATTGCTGCAATACAAACAACATGAACAAGTTTTAGTAGGACAGAAAAAGAAGCCTTTTCTTCCCCAGACAAGAAAACAAATGAGTCCATTGTGAAGAAAACTTACAAGCCAATGTAAGATCACTGAGCTTGGCGAGCCCACCCAGGCAGAGTATTAGCCTCATGCAGTGTCAGATTCTTGGAACCAGGTCCCAACTCAAACACCAGCATTTGTTTGACTTTCCTTCAAGTCAAAATACCGAGCTTCTAAGCTAGACAATTTGGGCACCTTAAGATTTTTCAGTGGCTTGCTCAACAGGCCCAGATTTCTTAAAATGGACTCCCTTTCTTTAGCTCATTCTAAGCCATCCTAATTTTCTGGATCTGCTGCCAAAAACACACATCATCACCACACCTTGGGTGAGTAAAGCTGAAGGCCCACTGCCAAGTGTTGCAACCACCAAAAAGCAGTCGGTGGAATACACCAGGCACAAACTGCACTGCCTCTGTTACATCGTCCTGGAGCTGTAAAAATGAATCTTGAAAATCTTTAAAATACCTAAAAGACACTTAGCAAAAAAAAATTTAATCAAAATTTTAAAACCTCATTTCATTATTGTTTAAAAATAAACTTATGAACACAACTGAGCTGTCAGAGTAACATCTTCCTTTTCTTCTTCGCTCACAGAAAACTATTGCTGTCTTACTGGTGAGACATTAACACCAAATTATCCTAACCAAGGGCAAGAAAAGAAAGTGAAAAAATGGCTTTCTGGTTAAGAGGGCAGAGCTGAAAATGAAAGATGTATCAGTAGCTGAGAAAAAGAAAAAAGTTGTTGGACTTGACCACTTTAGATCCATGAAAAAGAGATGTAAAGGTTACTGCCAATGGTTTCCTCTTACAAAGGCAGACTTTATTGGTTTGATTCATATTGCAGCAAAGCTTGACAGCAGATACCTGCTAGCATTATCTCCTGTTAATTGAACTAAAGCACAGAAAAAGGACTTAGAGGTAACAAAGCATGATGTTATCTCCTGCTTAATGAACAGAGTTCTGTAAGACTGGATGAGAGAGCCCACTACCTTCTGACGATGGCACATGAGAGGGAGGCACAGTGTGCCACACTCCCAGGATAACGCGGGCATACTGCTGGCATACGGATAGATGCACTTTTGTTTTTATACTCGTATCAGTGCAATGAATGAGATGACTGCAAAGGGGAACAGAAAAGTGATGAAAATAGACACATATACAGTGTTAGCCAAGCGCTGCAGTCCGTGTTAGTGAATAAACACCTTGGTGTTTGCAAATACCAGTATTTGGACTTGTAAACCTCTCATTATCATCCCAGTCATCTGCACTCTTAAAAGCAGAGTTTCCTTCCATTTTTTGTCTTCCACTGTTGAAGTGGCAGCTTTTCTTTCATCCTTCCTCAAAGGATGCCTTTTTTCCCCTCAATATTTGATGTCTCGGTATCAGAAGCATTTTTTTCCCAGATAACTCACTAGCTGAGCTGAGTCCACAGAACTTAATTAAAAAAAAACATTATTCAATGATTGCATCTATAAGACACTTATTTTTAATAAGATTATGCATGGGTACTAAGTATTTGAAAGGCAATTACGCCGTTTGTATATTAATATATACAAGAGAAAACAAGATCTAAGAATGACCAGTTAAATATATATTCTTAAACAAGCATTTATCTAAAACGAGTATGAAAATCTCGTGAACACTCCCATCTGTGTTTTGGATGGTAGTGGGAATAAAATTGTAGCAGCCGCTACACACTGACCGTCATAACATTGCAGAAGTCATAGGAGCTATGACAAATTTTGCTGCCACCACGAACATCTGTGAGCTCGCGGAGGATTAATAAACGAAGACATGGTTATGGCCAAAGGTGAGGCTGTTAATACTGTTTTTCCAAACCCACTAAGTGTAGGATTTGAAACCTTAGCTGCTATCCGCAGCTTCAAAAACTACTTGGTAGGCAACAGTTCAGAGAGAAGTTCAGCAAAAATAGATGCAGTCAGATGATTTTTATCAGACAGTTGGCAGAAAAATCAGGCTGTTGTCTGTTGATCACTCTGGGGCAGTCAATCAAACACATAGACTCAGTGCAATGACAGCCAAGCAGGTAAACTCACTGAAGGTTAGACTTCTGCCTAACAGATGGATACTGAGAAATAGCATGCGCAGTTCCGTTCTTCAGTTATCAGCCTTCCTTTTCCTGGTGCAAACATTCTTGCTATCTGTTTTACTCCTTACTGTCACAAGCAGAGATCTGCAAACAAGGCAAGGATTTGCTTGATCTTTGCTTTGGTCTCTGGTTCAAACACCACATACCACCAAGATTTGCATCCAAATCTGGCATAGACTTTTGTGAGGTTGAAATCTCATCCTTATATGACCGTATATCCAAATAGGACCCTACAGCTCTACAACTGCCTTTCCATTCCCTAAAACAGTGAAGAGAATTTTTTAAGGTAATCATGATTTGCCAGTTACTTTAATGCCAGAACCAGCATTAGTCCTCACACACAATACTGAATAAAATACACAATGTTCTTTTTTAACAAGCTAACATGGATGTTCATTCTGTATGGATTCACATTCCCTGAATATTTATTAGTCCATTACCAAAACATTTTATATCTCCTTCTGATGAGATTCGTCAAAATATATTTTAAGAGAGTTTAGACAACTGAGGTGACGAAGAGTTTTTAAATCGCTTCTTTCGTTCCACTGCAGTTCGCAAAGCCTGAAGAATTAAATGTTTATTATTCAGGATGTTGTAGCTGCACAGGTTCAGCAACTTGTTGAAATTTTCTTCAGTATATGTAAGCAGACCAGTGCCATAGGGAGCAACACAGTTGGACACATCTACTCTTCCCTGCTCCATCTCTGCGGGACTGCGCTCCACATCTGAAGTAAGAACATAGCAAAGTTCAACACGGCAAGGTTACTGAGGTGGAAGACTCCTACCAGGCAATGCAAAACACACAGCAACAGCCACAAGAAGCCAAATTTTCTCAGGAAAATAGTTCAAGATTTAATTACTGTACAGATACTACATCTGCTGTACTAATAAATTCCACTACTTTGCTGCTTGGTTGCAGTCACAGCTGACCCAGAACTGACTGGCAAAACAACTTTTCCATGCAAAATGCTTTCCTCTCTAAATTAAAGTTTTCCATCAGAATATTTCACTTTTGCAGACTTGGAATTTTGTATTATTAACTTTTCCACTGGGTGCTGAGATGACAGATCCTTATTTGCTAACTGGTAGAAAATGACACCTGGAAGCTCCTAGATTGGGAATTCTCCCTCTCAGGTGGTTGAGATTTTAAGCACATGCAGCGGGACAAGTAAAATGATGAACTACAAGAGGTCTTTTCCAATCAGCTGGTACATGGATTTTTGGTCAGTTTTTGAGGCAAGTTTCCTGGATCATACTAAATAAGCAAGAAAATTGGAGCTGATGTATGCAAAAGTATTTGTAAACTGAAACTGAATTTGCCAAGTAGTTTTTCTGGTGAAACAAATAAATCACTATTTATTCTATTGCTGAACTAAAGAAAATAATCTGGCAACTTCTCAAAAATGACAGATATTAAAGCAGCTTGTTACCCCTGGAAATCCTTTGCTTCATTGTATGTTTTCAGCACTTTCTATTCTCAATTTTTTTTTCATGTAAACAAAGTAACAAGAGGATTCTAGCTTTGTTAACAAAATAAACATAGTATCTCATTACAAGACTGTTAAGTGACAGTGTTAGCTACCAGTGGATATAATTTAGCTGCCTCCTGTCCTTTGTTATCAAAGGAACACAAACTGTCCCAGATGATGGATAAGGGTTTTTGCCTCAAGCTACAGCTATTCATGCTATTAATTTTGAAACAATTCAACTCAATCCTTGATTAGTTGGCCAACACTATATCCATCACAACAGGCCTGGGAACATGATAACTTAGCCAACTGAGAAGCTTGTTTTAGAAAATGAATAAATTCAATGAATAAACCGGATGTGAAAATCTCAAAAAATGATTGATTAATGCTGGTAACTTACTCGGTGCCTTGTATTTTTGGAAGGTATCACACACCAGTGGGAAATAGGCCAAGACTGGTGCCTCTAAGCTATCCTCAAACACATAACATTCCTTCAGGTGTTCCCGGTCTTCCTGGCTCAGGTCCGTGCCAGGGAATGGGATCCCATGCGCCAAACAGTACTCTGAGAACAGGTCCAATGGCTGGTTCAACAAAGAGGAGAGTTGCAACACAAAGAGAGGTTGAAAGAAGGCTACCAAGCCCCGTAACTGCTATTTTGTTGCACTAGGCAATCTGTGATTGATGTGTATATTTACAAATAAGGCTAACTATGCACTGGAACAAGCATACCCTCTTGATTTTAATATATCCTGGGTAATAGAAATTTGGTTGATTTGCTAACACTGTACATTTTTAAAGCAAGGTTACTGTTTTCTGAACTTTACATGAAATTCAGATCATTTTTGTGATTTAGTGGGCACAGCGGAGGATTTGGATCAGGAAATTTTGATTACACATGCCATCTCAGGTCACAGGTTCTTGAGTGTTTGCATTCAGTGCATCTAAAAATCAATGTCTTCATGTCCTCCTACAAATAAATTACATTATTTTCAATCATATACACCCCTCAATGTTTCTTCAAACACAGCAAAACAAAAACCTGACTGAAACTTATGCAAGCACCAGGAGTCAAACATAAAAGAAAATCTCCAAATTTTCAT
This sequence comes from Sagittarius serpentarius, assembly GCA_034782735.1. Taxonomy (NCBI): domain Eukaryota; kingdom Metazoa; phylum Chordata; class Aves; order Accipitriformes; family Sagittariidae; genus Sagittarius; species Sagittarius serpentarius. The sequence goes on along the minus strand of JAVKLA010000031.1, from coordinate 18,438,347 downwards.
TCAAAAACAGCAAAATTATGTATTAACTAATTGTACTGTAAAAGTTATTTAACTAACTATTGAGGAATGTGGTACCACAATGACAAATTTGCACAGAAACACAGAACAGGTAATCCTCTGCGTGTCTGTGTCCATGTGTGTGTCCCAGAAAGCTACTGAAAATAGCCCTGATAAGGTCAGTGACATTATGGTCAGTGTTGCATAGTATCACTGATACGATCATTTAACTTAATACAAAACAGACCATTTTCTGGGGAGAAGAAAAAAAAAAAAAAAAAAAAAGGAGAACTGTGGTAAATCAGCTGCGGGAGTCATACAGATAACGAATCACTACTTCAAAACATCACCAGAGTCTGTGATCCTCCGCTGTAATTTAAATGCAAAATGACATCCACTTTCCTCTCTGGCCTCAGAATGGGCGGGCAGCTGGTGTTGATGAAGAAAGCTGTATCTATCAGCTTGAGGTAGTCACCCATTTCATTCAGCTGATTGGGAGAAGAATCCAGCACTGTGTCTGAAAGTCAAAAACTTATATTATCAATTAATTACTGCAGGAGCAAGTCCATTTTTTTTTTCCAAATCAGCATAACAAGGAAAGAAAGAAAAGACAGCCCACACTTATATTAGTCTTTGACACAAAGCCCACAGTTAAATGTTTGTCTTTGACACAGTTTTAGCATCTACAGCTCAACTCGGATATCAATAAAAGGGAGCAGTTCTGAGACTCAGCCTCATCCAAAGTAATACATTAAGTTGCTTTTTCAACTGGGGTAAATTTGTGGCTATTTAGCTCCAGCGGCAGCTGTAAATCATTCTTTTGTAGCTTTTCCTAGGAAAAACAGAATCCAAGCAAGCCTGCTGTGGCTTCTCCAAGACAGAAACAATACCAGCAGTAAATCACCTGGAGCTCAGCAAAACCTGTTCCACAGCCATAGTAATCAAATAATATTAATCTAAATTTGCCTTTGTTCTAAAACTTATCAAGTATTTGTCCTCAGCAAGTACCAGCACTCAAATTACCTTCAAAGATGCATCTAAAACAATTTACTATTACCTTTCCACATGCAAAAGCTCTCATCCTCTAAATACTTGTTATGTAGCTGCAAGCCCTTGAGAAAATTATGGTAAGTTGAAACCACTGGCCGTCCAGTCATGATTTCTCGAAGAGTATTGGAAAGGCAACCTTTGGGAATGGATAAGCAAGTTGTCTGTTCATGAGGCTTCTTGGGCAGAGCAGGGTGTTCCTCTGTAGGAAGAATGAGAAGGCAGAAAAAGTCTGCATTTGTTGAGAGTGTTTCTCTGATACTAATAATAACAAAGAAAGGAGAGCTGGGCAGCCAAACCACCATGGCCCCATTTGTAATGAAGCACATGCACTGACATACAGACTGTTGCAGGCAGAGGTGGGTTTCAGAGTCACAGCATGATCGTCTTGTTCCCCATCTGGCCTCTCCCTACCCAAAGGACCCATGGTAACCCTCTTGGGACTAACAAAACTCTCCAGGGATGTTGCACAGTGAGCAGCGCAATGTTTTTTCATGTTTTCCAGCACAACTGTTTCTCTCCTGTTTTTCCTTCATGCCCAAAAGCTTGGCATCCCCCAACCCAGAAACAGGGCATAAAACCACACCCGTTACCTAATCTCAGGTTTCCCATTTCAGAGGGGTGCAAAGACAGTGCAGATGCAAGTGAAAAGTAATCCAAAAAACCAACCAATGTCATGCTCAGTGCCTTGGGTCCATCTGTGCCAGAAATCCTCTGAATGACCCGAGAGGTAGACAGCATCCATAAAATTCTGGGAAAATATATTACTCCATGTGCCTTGAAGATTTAAAAAAAAAAAAAAAAAAAAAAAGCCATACTTACTACTCTGAATTTTTAGAGCACAGCTATGGCAACCTGCTTGGATTCGGTCTCTGTGGTTGTTTAAATTAGCACCATTCTAGTTATGAAATATTATGAATTTTAGAACAAATATCAAATGCCATGATATTCCACATCATGTCTGGCTTATGACTAGGCCATTTTAGAAACTTGGCTGTTTTTAAAAGTCAGACTGTGATTTTAAATACTTCAGAAGATCAGTTCTAATGTACGTGTCTCCTGTTTTGGTCTAACCTGAGAAGTTCAGCAACTTAACTGCATTTGTCTCAAGAATTTGCTTCCTCTTTTGTTACTTTTGGCTGTTTCATTTGAGATTTAAATTGATTGCATCAGATAATGTATCTGGTGTGCTAGTATTGCTACTTGCAGACCAGATGCCAAGTCTGTGTAGCTAACTGTGTGGTTATAAAGATGATGTTTCTCTGAGATAGTAAATCACCTTCCAAGAAGCAGATGCGGGACTCTGGAATCTTCTTCATCAGGTGACCCATGAAGAACTCACTACCAAAATCCTCTGAACGAACAAAGGCCCCATATTTCAGGAAACCCACCTCGTAAGGTGTGAACTCCACCCACTCTGCAAATAAGGCATCAAGAAGGACTTATTGAAGCCACCTGAACACATGTAAAAATAACAGCTTAGAGAATCAAAAGCTGGAAGAATGAGGCCTGTAGCTTCAGCATGTTGGTGACAGACAGTTCGAACAACCATGTTTTGAAACAAACAGGTGCCCTTCAATGCATTGCATGTTAGATTGGTGAATGCAAAAGCTAAATTTACTTCCTCCACTAACACTGTGAAAATCCATTCGGCCTGGGGGTCAGGTCCATTTCTGTACCAGGAAGCAAAAACTGGAGCTGAAATTCTACCGATTGCTAAGGCCCTGTGCAAGACGTGGCATTTTAAGTTCTGAGTCAGCAATGACAGCAGCTACCATTCATTCTCAGACTCTGATAATCACTGCTTTGTGAAGCTAAAAAAAAAAAAAACTCTGACCAAAACCCACCCAAACCTTGGCTGAACACACTGGGAGTACAGATTGTGCCTAGAAGTAGAAGACCAAGTTCAGGTGCAGGATCTCCTGCTTCATTTGGGCCAGGAAACACTGTGGAAATAGTTCGTGATCAGCATTACTCATGAGGGCACAGAGCGCTGCGCCTCTTCAGATCCCTCTCTGGCTGCTGGGAGCTGCCTCCCCATCTCACCCCCCTCCACATCTTGCCTTCTCCTCCCTTCCTTGCCCTCCTCCCCCAGCTCTTCACAGCTCTCTTGGACTACTGCTGCCTGGACAGAAACCTCAGCAGCTGAAAGAGGCTGAGAGGAGTAGGTGGGGATGACAGAGAGAAAGCAGCGGTGGTGGCTCTCAAGGCTGCCAGCAACAGGCATCTCTGCCCTTCACAGGGCAGTGCCTTTGCACAGGTATCTCCCTGCCATAGTATTAGGATGCATGTTTTTCATCCAAGTCAGAACCCAGATGTGAAGACAGGGAACAAAGAAATTATTTGAAAGATTTATTAGCTTGGACATACAGTAAATGCCTTTGGCATTCACCCAGCATTAAAAGGAAACTCCTTAGATTTATAGAAGTGTGTACAATAATCATTACCTTTAAAATCCAGAGTGCTAAAGTCATCCTTGACATTGAGGGACAGGTATATGGGCAGTGGATTCTGCCCCTGATTTACAGCCAGCTGCTGATCAGAAAGTTTGTGAGTACTTCCCTGTTTATAACAAAAAAAGTAATCGTAAAAGATGAACATGATGCATGGACTTAATCAGTATCTAAGCATGGACTACCAATGAAATACCTCCTAAACCTCAGCAGATTTTTGTTCTATGTACTTCACTTGTTTGACCACATGAATGTTTTCATGTGTTATCAACCTTCGCCAAAGCATTATCGCTGATGCTTCCGGGGATTTTGGAATGGCAGATAAAGCAAAAGTGTGAGAAACTTGTCCGTGCAGTCACTAGGATATGACTTGCTTTAAGGAAAGAAAGATATTTAGCTACCTTGGAGGTGCTGCAGATAAAAGTCAACCAGGGCCCATTTATTTCAATACAGCTTTGTTTGCTGGCTATATATTGCTATGCCTGAACTTAGCTCTGTCAGAGCCACCTCTCCTCTGCCTGTTACTAGAATGTTCACTTGATCTGAAATTAAAGATGGAAAATCAGATTCATTAATGCCTTTACTTTTTTTACATGTTCAGACATTCCCCTACATGCTTACATTTTAAGCTTACCGTGTTATTTTTCTTCTAAAAAGCCAAAGACAGAACCCTCAGAATTTTTGAGGGCCTTTCCTATAACTGAATCCAGAGCTTTAAACACGAAAAGTTGGAAATCATCTGGAATAAGGGACAGGCATACAATACCTCATTATGTAGCATACAATCAATGAAGAGTCCCCATAAATCTGTAAAGGACAGCTTGTGGCCCTCTTGCTTTCTTTCACAAAGCTCCTTTTCATAATATTTCATATGATCCAAAGAGAAACAGTGCAGCTTGCTCTTGATCACATGTTTCCTGATCTCACCAATTGGCCCTCTGAGATCATTCTGTGACCAATTTGCATCTTCATATAACTTTGCCATGGTCCTGGTAAAAAGAAACATATCGTGGTTCATCACTGGGTACACAGCAATTCATGGGCTTATACCACACATAAGCGTTTTGTTTCAGGACACACGAGGCTCTCGCCCTCCAACTTTTACATTGGCAGAGCAGTTCAAAGCTCAGGCAGAATTTAGACTATAGAACGGTATTTTTGCTGCAGCGATACATTCAAAATCATCCTAGCTTGCTGCTTCTCAGAATCAAAAGAGTAATAAAGCATCACCCATAGCTTAACACAATTTTACTAGAATTACCCTTTGACTGTCCAGGTTCAAGCCGCAGCTTCTGTCTGAGGCCAGTTCCCTCAGCTGTTTCAGATGCTGCGTGAAATGTTAAGCAGGAGCTTGGCAGCAAACATTGCCCCTGGACAAGCGCACGAGCAAGAGCTCTCCTCCCTGGGCGTGCAGCAGGCCAGTCACCTCAGACTCTTGGCGCACACACACAGTCTGCCTGAGATTTCAGTTCCCAGAGTTCGGGCAGATTCCAGTCATCTCTTCTCATCCTCACCCCACTTGTTCTAATTCTGTCTCGTGTATCTTTTCAGAGCAGCCCTCCCGAGACAAAATGTTTTAAAGCCCCAGACCCCTGCTAGTCATGCAAGGCAGTCAACATTGGTGCATGACACTCCCTGTTTCTCAGGGCTTTTCTTTTAAATTCTGCTTTTCAGAGCCATGTAAGAGTTGAGCCAGACAAATATTACAGGAGGATTTCTGAAGTGTTACATGCAACTAGATAACCCAAGAGATACACAAAGGAAGGGAAAACAGTATTTCCCTACTTTCATTTCCTCATTGCTCTCAAGTGTGCTCGGCTATTGGGTCTGCGTCCTTTCAGACATTCAAGTCTCCAGGTCTCCAGCTGTATTGCTTCTCTTGCACATCTCCAGCACCTTCTCTGACTTGTAATTAACATCTCATTTGTCTGAACTGGCAATCAAAAGGTTTACTTCTCCCCCAGGAAGCAATCCTCATTTCTTACACTCCCAAGAAAATGCCACCTTTTTGGCCTACCAGGCCCTATCCAGTCCCTTGTTGATAGCCATAAATAACCACTTTTCATTCAAACTGAAACACCAAGACACCTCTGCCCCCCATCTTAACATAGGAATCTTTTCTGTCAGGTAACTGGGAAATGAGAAATGGAGCCAGGTCATACAGAATTTTCTTCAAAAAATAACCACGTTTCCCACCCAGTCTCTGCACCAGGCACCGAGGTTATGACAGAAACAAGTCCAGCCCCCAGGAGAACTCATACGATATGGCAAGGCAGAAAGGCATGTATCCGAGCCACAGAACAGCTGCAAGTGGGTTTGTCACCGACACTGAACTGCAGGGAGAGACAGGTAAACCAGCCTGGGTCGTGCTCTTTTCTTTCAGTTTCTGTAAACATGTCATTGCAATTATAGAAATACAGGAGTTCTCATTCAATTTGTTTCTTGTAGCTAGAAGAAATAAGGGCTACAGCACTGAGTGGTCCCATGAAATGGGTGAGCACCAAACTGAAGCCAAGTCCCAGCATCACGCTGAGTAAAATTCGTCAGCAAGGCAATATGCTTCACCAGGTTATCACTTTGCTAACTCAAACAGCAAGCACAAGCCCCACTCTCCTTACCATGTTGTGGCAGACAAACCACTGATGTATGAGACACAGTCCAAAACACCTAACTCCTGGAGAGCCAGAAGACTGCCAAACATAGCCGTCATGGACCGCACTCCCCCTGCTGTGGTCACGACTGCCACCACCGGCACCTGCTCCACACACAAAGGCACAGAGTCGTTCGTCACCAGATGAAATAGAGAAGTGATGGGCATACAGAAAAAGTAACAGCAACACCCTGATTCAGGTTGGTTCAGATTCATTTCACCCTCTTTATGGCAGCGCTTAGGTGTGTGTTTGAGTTGTGTAAACTTTGGTTGGACTTTGCGTATGCTGAAAGCATCTTCCTGATCAGTGATGCCTGGGTAAATCAGAAGCTGTAAGCGTGGCTCTCGTATGGCATAATCTATCTCCAGACTTGTAAAGCGTCTTTTCTGGATGTTTTTCATTTTTCCTCACATCCTTCCCTCAAAGCACATTTTAAAATCCTGAGTATAACTGAGGGCAGAGAAGCAGAGCAAAAGCTGCCTGCATTGTTTTTTCTTCCTCTAAGTTTATATACAATATTTGCTATTCTCCAGGCAGATGGTGCCAAGTTCTATAGATTTATTTTAACACCCTCTTTGTTACCCAGATTACCCCCCCCCACCGACGTCAATGCTGTATGTAATTTGGTCTTACTTTCCTCAAGGATGGAGCAGTTCTGTTAGCCATCCTCCCTTTGCCCCATAGGTAGCACTTAAAAACTGAGACAATGTATTTATTCAGTTTTTACGAACGTATCTTGCCATTACCTTAAATCTTGTCTTCACTGTATTTTACCATCTACTTGAGGGTTTTAGTTTTTGGTTTTTTAATGTGACTCAATAACCCTTTATTCTCATTTAATAACAAGTTCTATTCTACTTGTTATTTAAGTTCATGAGCACTTTGACTTGGTTGACAAATGCTGTCCTGCACACAGCATCAGGGGATGGGTGTGCTGGGAGTCGAACAGAGCAGTGGAGGAAATCCCACACAGACATTCTCCCAGTTGCAGAATAGTGTCTCCCTGACTCTTGCTCCAAGCACCACAGCCCCATAACAGATTACTGTCCTCCAGTAACAGAGCAGCTACCTCTGAGTCCAGGGATCCCCTGGGAAGGAGAAAGCAAGAGGTAACACACTGAAAAACATATGAGACAGATGATGCTGCACCAGTGTGCTAAGGAGAGCCAGAGCCTTCCTCTGTTAGCCTTTTGTAGCAGCAGAGAACGGGAGACGTGCCAAACTGAGGAGAAATGGTCTCAGTCCAAGCAACCAAATTTCACCAAGTTTGGTTATACATAAATTCATCCGAACAAATACGTTCTTTGGGCGACCCTGAGTGAGGATGGAGGTCGGCAGAGAATAAAGGAGCTACATCTGACCTCCTGACAGTGCCTCTTCAATCCTCTGTACCAAAAAATCTTGGATATGGTCTTAGGTGCAAATGACAATCTGGCCTATATATTTTAGTCTAGATGATGTGGAGGAGCTCTATGGATAGTCATGCAAATACATCACACCCACTTCGTTCGAAGTGGGACAGAATACTTTAAGTTCCCAAGATGCTGTCCCACATACCTCATCCACCTGCAGGTCTTCATCTAGATGAAGAACATTTTTCAGAGCAGCAGCAACCACCTTCTTCCTTTTACAGATGAAATCCTGCTCCTCTGCGCATAGATCAAACGCCAAACGCAAATCTAAATCCTTGCAACTAGAGCATAAGAACAGAACAAGACACGTTACCTGTAAGCCATTTCTAGAGTTACTGCCTGAGACGTCAAGCAAAACCAGCAAAAACAATAAACCAGTTTCAAAAAAGGCTACTTCCATGCCCAGGAGGGTTCCCCTATGCAAATGAAAACAGGTATATGGACATCACAGGCCCTGTATTTCTGCCTTCCTGTGGAGATTTTAGACCAGAATCATGTCCTGAACTATTTCACGCAATCATGAGGAAGTTAAATGAATCAAATTCTCTGCTGATGAAAAACAAGGAACATAACTGAATTCAAGCTGGTTTACATTGAGCTCTGAAATTTGGACACCACTTCACGTTCTTTTGCTACGTATGTGTCTCCTGAAGAGCAGAGGCGGCCTAACCAGTTACTTAAACTTAAAACGCTTTAGGCAAAATTGCCCTAATACCACATTAGGCTTATCTCTACTAAGAGCTTGTACTGCAAATACTTGAATCAGAAGATGTCTCAAGTTGATCCCTTCATATCTGTACGTGATTATGAACATCATGTGCATCGTTAATTCTGCAACTTCTGTTTTCACAGGGCTACTGTTTCAGGGGGGTTTCAGCCAAAAGGTTATTCTGTCCCTTCTGTGACTCATAATTAATATTCAGTAAAAACCTCTGATCTATCATCTTATCTGCAATTAGTGCCTGCAATGTAGCTAACTAATCAGTAGGGGGTAATGTTGCCCTTTGGAAAATCACTGCAAGCCAGTCAGTCAATTAATTACTGTCCACTTGCTTCATTGAAAAACGACCTCGGGAGGACTGGTAAATGCATAAAGGTGTTAGAAACATGTTAGAAATATGTTACACATGAACGTGTATGTACTATAGATAAAGGTTACAAGACAGAGGGTTTCTCAGTATCAAATTTAGAAAGCATCAACATTAGGAAAAACATTGTGACTGGTTATATACCTCATGACTACCTACCACCTGTTCTATGCTGAACACTTACCAACCAATTTATAATCATGTATCATATTATTAACCTTTCCCCATATTTTAGTCTCCTTTAACCAATTACAATCTTTATTACTTTTTTCAAAATGAACTAGTTTCAGCTGTAGCTTCCTTTCGTCTAAAGATGATACTACAAAAGGATAGGACACGGCCAAAGTAATCATTCAAAAGAAATAAAAGATTTACCCATCTTCTTCCTTCACAGACACCTCATAAGATTCACCCTGAGCATCAAGAATGAAAACACCATAAATTTTAAACAGAATTGAAAGTTTGCAAAAGCAAGTTTTTATAGTATTAGCAATTACTCAGATACACAGTCTAGTGATAAATCCTTGGTCTCAGGCCTTCTGCACGCAATGATCACCAGGATCCTGCTTTTAAAATACTTTTAAAGCAATCAGCAATTATGAATATGCTACTTTTTCCCTGAATAACAGTTATACTTTCAAGTGTATGCAGAGCTGAGCATACATATAACTCAGCTAGTACATATTTAATAAAAAAATTAATAACGGACCAAGTGTCACACAGATACAGCTTACAGTTGCTGAAACAATTCCAAACACTGTCAAAGGTTACTCACTTTCATCATTGTCACTGTCTTTCCCAAGTCCAGAGAATGGAGAGGCACAGCCAGGGGACTGTTTACATCCATTTCCCTCCTAGCTGAGCCATGCTGAATTAAAGTGGGAAAAAAATTGTTAAGGAGAAAATTATTTACAACCCACAGGTACAAATCTACTACAGAAAGGCTAATGCACGATGCTTCTCCCAAAAGTTACTTTAGCTGTTATCACCGTCCACAAGCAAAACATACACCACAGAAAAAAACCTCCTTCGGCAGCGTCATGTGCAATCTGGGCTGATTGTGCTTGATGTAGTGGAACACAGCGGTTTCACTGCTTCCCTGTCTGCAGCGAGGACCTATGGAAACATCCTGGGTTTCTTCATAGGATCCTTTCATTGTGAACATGAAATCTCTCCCTAAGAACAAGAAGCAAACCGCAGAGAAATGTTAACTGCATCTAGCCCTGAAAAAAACAACTAAAAATGCCCCAAGTAAAGTTTCAGCCTTAGTGCAGTCAACATTCATTTGGGCCGCAATGTTTTTCCTCCCCTATAATTAAGAGTGTGAAGAAGGGCCAGACTGAGTAAGCAGCAAAAGGCCGGTGCAGCATTGCAACTTCTCCCCTGCCAAGTGACGGAGGGCATGCGTTAGACCAGTGGATGCCACTAGCAACGTTCACACCCCCTGAGTTTCCACTGTAGTCTTTCCACTCCTGATAGTTGTGCCTCCCCTCTTTTACTTTCTGTTCTCATCACAGGCATTTCAGTTCCATCAGACTGCACTGATGTTTCCGAGTCTCCCAGCCACCTCCACAGTTTCCCTTAAGCTACACAGTCACGCCACCTCCAGAGGATTCTCACTATTAGCAAGTAGGTAATTCAGGAAACACCTCAATCCCCAAGCAGCCCTGATACAAACAGAGACTAAAACAGATCACATTTATCTAAATTCAGCTGTATCTCCCGTAGCACAAAAAAGCAGTGACGATTTAAATCAATAACCTCACTTGTGTAAGGCCTCTTCATTTTTGTTTCCTTCACATGTACTTCCAAACAGGAAACTTCACGAGACTGGAAGAGAGAAGCAATAAAATCACCAGTCACAGAAACAAGTTCAGGATCCTCACTGAGGACCTAGGGGTCCTGTATAAACACCAGGCTTGGCCATGATGTCCTGTGAACGTGAAGAAATTGCTGAGGCTGATTCTCCTGTATAAATCATGCAAGCAATACTGTGGTCAAGGGAGCTACGATAGCTGGGGATCTGTCCCATTCTGTTTAAATACCATTCAATCCCCAACAGTTAACAGAATAAATTTTTCTCCCCATCTAGGCCACACTTTAACTTTTGTCTACAGAATAGTGAGCTGAAGGATACCTACAACTCTGCAGAAAGACTGGACAGATAAGCTTCCACTTCAATACCTTTGGGATGAAGCTGAAACTTCAAGTGGTTCAGCTTCAAGTGTTTCAAGAGAGTGCTGCATAGGAGGAAGTAGCAGCACAGGAGCATCGCACAGTACTTTGGACGTAGCGTGAAAAGAGCCTTCGGCTCCGAGGTATACATTCAGTAATAAATTCTGCAGTGACACGGGATTCACGCCCTTCCCAAGTTTCCTTATTTACTGCCATTATATCAGTGAGCAGCTCACTGGCACTGTGACGGGGTGCTGGTCCAAGCCTCTCCCAACACAGGATGCATGCGCTACAAGTATGACCAAATTCAAAACTTTACAACCACACCTGTCTCATCTGAAAAAGAGTAAAGACTATGCCTAAAGGCATAGTTTTTCCAACTACATCCTTCCGTTCTGCCCTACCTTAAGAACATAAGCATAAAAAAATAAAAGTTACCACTAGTACGCCATTAGTAATGATGTTCTCAGATACACCTGGACTGAAAAGCAAAAAAGAAAAGGTTTATTTGAGAGTGGGTATCTGAGCAATAACATTTTAAATTAAAATAGTTCTCTGAGCTCAGTTTTTCTGGCTGCCAAGTGCCATCAGCACTTCTTTCATCTCTGTCTTACGCTCACTGCCAGGTCGCAATCCCATAGATCCTAGGGACACTCCCTCTTTCCTACCTCCCTTGATAAGTATCATCTCCCCCCAGGCTGAACTACAAAATAAACACCCCTCAGCTATAAAGAGTAAGTGAGACTGTCACTGAAGAAGGGATTTCACCAGATTCAGGAGAGAAAAGCAACCGTGGGGAAGATGCCGAGATGGTATGTCTGAGCACAGGTACATGGAGCCACTTCCCCAATGCTGCATTACCACTTTCTCTAAAATGCAAAGTCTTCTGATGACAAATTCTGGAACATTTAGGCTTTACTCACATGTTTTCCAGTAGAAATTCCACTTCTAGTTCTTCCCGATTCTGAAAATAAGATTTATTTTTCATTTCAGGAAAATGAATGGATAAACTTTCTCCTTTGATAGAGCTCTGATGATTTTGTATAACCCTTCCCTTGCAAGGTTTTGCTATTCCCACACCCTCTGCATCATAATTGTAAATGGATGGAGCCTTCTTTGGCCACCCTTTCATTTCACGTCTCTCCACCACTCTAGCGTTTACAAACCAACTGTCCCCCCAGGGGGAAGAGGAGAGTAAGTATCATGGAATAGGGGGTGAAGGTCCCGTTATTCATTTATTAGTAGGACGAGACATGGGTCAATCAATGCCGAGGAAGGGAGGTACAACAGCTGAATGATGGCAGGAGAACATTCTTGAGAATAAATGGACCTACGTGGTAAGCATGTCTGGGTTACAACAAAAGAATTTGCAGAGTACGGTGACTAAACATAAAAAAAATGGTGGGAGAAGAGACCAACTTGGAAAATGAAAATTGCCAGGGTGAAGGGAAGGAGAGAGAAGAGGAAAGACTGAAGCTGTGAAGGGGAATGAGGGAAAGAGCTCACAAGGACCAAATCAAGATGAAAAAGGGGGAAGAGTGTAAGAGCAGGAAACAGCAACAGAAAAGGGCAACACACCAACAACATAAGAGGGACTGAATAACTACTACTTTACTGCAGCCATTTGCTGGATCAGCCTGTACGAGACACAGCCAATCCAGGAAATACCACACAAAAACATATATCAGAGAGATCTTCTGTATAACCCACAGGGAGGAAAACACTAATGAGTGAAAGATATAAATCTCCTTCCGACAAGCAACAGTAAAATTTTTCATTCATATTCAGAAGAACTAACCTTTACTGCCAAGTATCCCTTCTGTCTGGCTGCATAGCATACTTTAACTTGGTGAAGAGACTGTGAAAACCATGCCAAGTCTGATAATATAGCTGCCAAGGTAAAATCATCGCTACAGTAAAGGTGAAAAGTGAGTATTTTTGTATTTACTAGTTCATGTCAGTAAATGAGACATCTCAAGTGGCTTCTCTGAGAGCTGGATCTGTGGCATGTAACCCAGCAGCAGGTGGTTCTGTTTGTTGATTTCTCCCAAAGTCTCCGTTTCACACGAATTAGGGTGGTTGCAACAGTTTGTAACAGAAGGCTGAGGGATGGATTTTAGATAGCCATCACCTTACAGAGATGCAAGACAGATTTTAATCAAGCACCAGATTGTGACCAGTCTGTACTATCCAAACTCACTCACTGACTGTTCCAACTTTGTCCAAAGAACTGCAGAAACAACGTTCAGGAGACCCTGGCTCGTAACATCTGCCTAATTGTGCCTGCCTTATGTTCCCATCCTTCTTATGCCGTTGTACACACTTACACAAGTTATATTAAGTCCCATTCACATTTCTGTGGGTGAAAAACCTGGAGCAAAGCAATGGGAAGACTTGTTAGACCACACAGTGAGCGAGAGGCACAGCAGGAAGCAACCCTGATGCTCTGACGTTACCCATCCAGCCTCCTCAGCCTTCCTTTTGAGATACCTTGGTAGATGAAATCATTATGGGAAGAGGTGGCAGTACTGCCTATTATTAAGGTTGCCCAGCATGTTCCATTACTAAGTCACTTCAAAAAAAAAAAGTTAACCCTAAGTGTTCTAAAAATCCATGTACAGACCATAATCTGTGATGCCTCATGGGCACCTGAGTAGGAGTTGTGATCTCAATAAGGATGGCTTGACCAAAACGTTCCCAAGACACAGCTCACGTTGTCTTATCTCCCCAACTTCCACCTTGCTAAGCCAATGGGTTAAGCCAACTCTGCACATGCCTCAGAGCAAACTCACGGCTTGAATGACACTTCAGATGATCTCAGTCACATGAGGCTTTTTCTAAGGAAGGCTGTAGCCAGCTGGAGCAGGTATATCCTTAGTAAGGACTGGATTTCCGGCAGACTAGTTAATAAACACTCTCCAAAGCAATAGTAATATAAAAAACAGGCAAGAGTGTTTTCCGAACAGCCTGACACCGTGGTTTAGAAATAAACAGAGCTCACACAGCTCCCAAGAACTGTAAACTCAAACCCTTGACAGAAGTGTGAAAAAGCCCTGAAGTCTCATTACTACACAACCTCCAAGCAGAGGTGGTGTTACTTTTTGTGGAAAGTAATCTGAATACGTATTTTGCTCTCTTAAGAGATGGGTGTGATTTATCCACCTGTCCTCTCAGCAACTTCACCCACCAAACATTTCGTAAGAAACTCTTTATCCCCTCTTTAATACAACCAAACACAACATTCATAGAACCATAGAACGGTTTGGGTTGGAAGGGACCTTAAAGATCACCTAGTTCCAACCCCGCTGCCATGGGCAGGGACACCTTCCACTAGACCAGGCTGCTCAAAGCCTCATTCAGCCTGGCCTTGAACACTTCCAGCCTCTCTGGGCAACCTGTTCCAGTGCCTCACCACCCTCGCAGTGAATAACTTGTTCCTTACATCTAATCTATATCTACCCACTTCCAGTTTAAAGTCATTACCCCTTGTCCTAACACTACATGCCCTTGTAAAAAGGGCATTCTTTGAGATGTATGCAGCAAATGAAACTCCTAGGTCACACACTGACCTAGAAGAAAAAGATAAAATACTGAGGAGATTCTCATTCATCAAGCCCTACCTGTTCTGTGCTGGCTCAGCCCCCCTAAAAGAAATGTGTAACCCCATAACAAAAGATCATAAACAGACTTGCTGAGAATTAAAAAAAAAAAAAAAAAAAAAAAAGGTTGCTGTTTATCAGAAGGAGGAAAAAAACCTGAGAGATTTTCATGAGACTGTATAATCATTTACCAAGGATATTGCCTGAAAGCACAGGACAAAACCCCTGGTGAAGCTGAGAAGAGGTACCCCTAGTGAGCTACTGGCCAAGTAGTCGGGGCAGCTACCCGGAAAGGGGGCCAGGTTTGTTACCATCCCTGCTCTGTCAGTCTCCTACAACAGCAACAAGATTTCTAACCATCAGCTTCTTCATTTTTGACTCTTACTCAGGGGTTTTTTTCAAAAGACATTTTTGAAATGTCAAAAAAAATTCAGAATGGGAAAGCCATTTTGCATCTAACTGTAATCACAACAGAGGGGTAACTGTTTCTGACCCCTCCTAAACCCTGAGCATTTCACTTTGAGCTTTAATAAGACCCTTTTAACAAAGTCTTTGTTTGTCAGAACAACTCTAATGTTTAATACAGGTAGTAACTTGGGACAAAATTCTGATCAAAAGTATTATTTTATCTATCCACTTAATTTCACTTGTCTTTTCATTTCTCACCTCTGGATTCAACTCAAAATTCAGGTGAACTTTTTCTCCAGGTTGGATTTTAGCTACATCAAAGCGAACAGTCAAAAGCTTGTCATCTGGTGTAAAGGTATCCTCATCACAGACTGTCAGCTCCAGGATGTTCTGAGGAGAGAGGCAGAGAAGGATGTAAATGCCGTATTCTGGGACTATTGAGCCCAAAAGGAAGGTCTATAGCAAGAGTCAGCATGCCGCCCTCGCACTATTCAATGTGGACAGACTCCGGCGACAGCACAGAGCTCAGTTCACAGCCCCTGTGGCACAGACTGCGAAGTCAAGAAAGAGGTAAGTCACCGGATTTGGCAATGAACAAAAGCTCAAAAGAAAGACAGCATAAGTGACATGCACGATGGTTATACGCACTGGACAGAGTAGAGATTACACACGCTGTTCATCAGATCCTTTGTGGATTTAAAATTACTATCTCAAGAAATTTTGGCATATTGGCAGAAAATAATAATAGCGGGCAAATTCTTAGCCCTTTGCAAGCGGAAGGTAAAGCAC
Source organism: Sagittarius serpentarius (assembly GCA_034782735.1). Lineage (NCBI taxonomy): Eukaryota > Metazoa > Chordata > Aves > Accipitriformes > Sagittariidae > Sagittarius > Sagittarius serpentarius. The sequence continues at coordinate 18,422,728 of JAVKLA010000031.1, read as the reverse complement.
ATTAACAAACTCTTTTAACAAGATTTAACAAGATTGTAGTGATTCGCCTTGCAGTTCCTCAGGGCTCCGAGCACCCATAGCAGTGTGAGAGGACGCAGCACTGTTAAGACATAGGAAGCTGACCCCTCCATGTCTAGACCTTGTACCACTTGCACTCTGACCGCTCATCTATTTTTGCTAACTCTACAAACATTTTAAGTTTTTTACAACTGCTCTGGGACAGAAAGAAGCATTCAACTTCATTCCAGATGATCCATAAGCCTCTGAGTTTACTCTTATTGAAGCATGGGATAGGCACAGTTCTATTGTAAGTCTGTAAGTCAGATGTACAGTTTGCTTTCTTATAGCCTATTAGGCTTTTGAAAACATGCCTGTGCAATGATGGAATGGTTAGTATTAAAAGTTATTTTCAATTTTTTTTAAAAAACAGCATTAAGTTACGGTACTTCTTATAATTTACGAATGGCATCGCTGTTACTGCATAAAGCAGGTATTACAAGTTTGCGGCAACATACAGCAAAAATGTCTTCACAGTTGTATACAAGAACATATAACTAATCCTCTAAAGAGTTTATAAAACCTCCCATCCAATTCATGGGGTTCTAGTGCTTAGAAGATGACAGAGACCAGTTTAGGGCACTAGAGAATCCACACTAAGGCTTGCATATTTACTTGCTGGTAGGAAAGAGCACCTGTGACGCTTTCCTTATCCTTCCGCTACCATCCTATTCCTCAGCATACCTGAGTTCAAGCCTCTACGAGAGCCTCAAGGCTCTCATAAAGAGTCTGCACAGAGCAGGTGAAGATGTCCCCTTTAGAAAGCATCTGCTGACTATCACAGGTGCAGATTCTACCTTTACTTCACTTTGTATCATGAAGTGGAAAGTTTCATTCCAGACAGGGTTTCTGCAGTTGCGTACAGTTCTTGTCTGGGCTTCTCGACATGAAGCTGTTGGCAGCCACAGCTTGACATAGCAATCAGTTTGGCTCACTGTGTTAAGAAAGAGATGCATAATTAGTACAGCAGTAATTTTTTTATTATTTCTTTTGCCCAGTCATGGGAAAAAGAATTAACCTCTGAGAAGTCCTAAATATTTCATTAGACCCAAAGGAAAACATTCTGGGTTTAGAGTTATTTAACTTTCCTATCTACATTCATGACAATTCCAAACAAAAGTCAATTTTAAACCACTAATTCTATTTGAAAACAAAATCCAAAATGTTCAATTTCAACAGTACTAAACTGAAGTATTCCAGCTCTTCTGATTTTTACTTCTGTTTTCAAATATTTGCCAGGCTCCAAGCAAATTCATACACGACTTCACTTCCTGAACATTGCTTTTTCCAAATAAATAAATAAATAAATTTAGTTCTGGGGATTTTTTTTTTTACCTGTTTCTAATTGTAATGCACAAGTCATCCACAGTGATATAGCAATGAAGACAGAAACAAGCAGCACCCAAACACAACTACTCATCTTTCCTGTATCTTTCACAAAGGTAGCCCTTTCACAAGGGAAATGGGCAACCTGTGGATAAAGGGGCACTGAAGAGTTAGGGGAGAGGCAAATATCACCGAGCAGCCAGTGAAGGAAAGGATAACTCCTTTCCCGACACAGAATTTCTTTTCCATTTTGTTTCTATTGTTAACTGTTCTCTAAATCATTTTAATTGAGCCTGGAAAAAAAATGAAAACAGATACAACTTCTTCAGCCAAAAAAACTGAGACATTACTGTAATCCAAGCAACAGGTTAGCAAGAGCACTAAATTCAGGTGACAGTGACTTTCTTGCTAACCTATAAACATGTCATCAGTGATACTTACACAGATCTGCTTTGCGGAGATTTCTCATGCTAATAATTTTTACAGTAAGCCAGCACAACTGCGGCACTTCTGGCTGCAGAACAATGAGAAAAATACCTTAATTATTAGCAAATAACTCAGATATAACTAACACAGCCTATCCTATAGCACAGCAAAGGCCATTCTCTCATTAATGCAGTGCATACATTTTAATTATTTGAGACAATTTCCAAGAAGAAATTCTTTATTGTGATTTGACACCATATAATGCCAGATTCCAGCTATGTTCACTAACCAGATGTGTTTAAGTTTTCTAAAGATTTAGGGTTTGGAGGTTAAGTTTTAATGCAGGGAGTAGTAAGAAATATCACAAGATAGTTTTCACTGAAAAAGCCATTACATAATTGCCCCTGTAAAATCCAGCTACCTTCAGACTACAGGGTTTGCTCCTCAGATTTCAGGCTGAGCGCAACAGATGACAGCACAGCACTTCTCGGTGTGCCGGCTTGGGGACCATGGGGTGCCCTCCTTCCTCCGGGCAGGGACTGCTGCCCATCTGCCACGTAACATTACTGCAGAACAGGACAGATACCCCCCATTTTATAATGTCCCAGTCCAGATATCACTGCTACTGGCCAGTCTGGCTGTGGGATACATAACACCGTAAAATCCTTCACCATACCAAAATACCTGACCCTTAAAAGGAAATAAATGACTAGAAGAGGGAGAGAATGGTTCTAGAAGTGAACAGCCCAGAATGGGGCTCCAGAGCTCTTCAGTTATACCAACAGAAGGAAGGCTGGAATCGGAGACTTGGGGTAACCATTCTTCCATTTCACACTTAGGTCCAGCTCCCTATAAGGCAGCTTTAGCATTTCAGTGCAAATTCGACATGACATAAGGCAGAAGCAACTGTATTTTTTGAATTTTTTTTTTCCTCTGTGTGACACTGAGTAAAGATAACCTGTCATCCATAGCTAGGGTCTACATTAATAAAAATGAAACCATATTACCACAACTGCAGAAACTGCAGAACTTAGACATGTACATTAACCAGGAGCTGGAGGAAAACCAGAAGTGAAGAAAGCACGAATCACCAAATCTCTAAACGATGTAAAACAACTGAAAGTTGCAAACACAAACCGAATTACAGATTTGATAGGATGAGCGTAAAATTGCCAGTGTGTTAGATTATGCAACTAAACACAAAGAAGAAAAAGAGTTATAGTTGCGTATGAATGCACATACACAATAAAATAAACAAAAACCAAAAGCACAAACAGGTGATTCAGAATGCCTTGACTTACTCAGGGCTTTTGCATAATAAATTATTTTAAAAATGTGTTCACATCGAAAAACAGTAGGCTGACCTGATTGATTTACCAAGGAGAAGCACTAAGGTGTAGCAATATATTGACATCCCATAGTGTAGAGCTCTACAGAGGAACAGCTTGAAGGCTCCACAACCCTCTCCATTTTTTGTTTTCTCCCTCCACTCCCCATTACAGCTACACACAACCCTATACTTGGTTACAGGAAAAACAAGATAATCTTGAACATCAGAAGTAAAAAATACTACATACAGAAGCAGTAGCTCCATTAATTAAATTGAAAGGAGCAATTAAATCTTCAAAGCATCATGATTTCTGGGGAACCGTCTCCTTAGGACCTTCTTGTGTACCTCTTATTTTGATATGCCAGTGTCGTCAGAGGAGCAGATTAACCATCTAAAAAGCAGTAAGTCACCAGGCTAGATGCTATTTACAGCCCACTGAAAAAAATCTCAACCCGATAAGTTTTCCTCTCAGAAAGTGCCATTTGAATAAAACCATCAGGTTTGGAAGAATCCCATCAACCTCAGCAGAATTTTTGGCAGCAATGTTTCTGGAGATAGAGAGAATGACAGGAGTAGATGATCCGAACTGCTGAAAGCTCAACGTTTCATCCCAAAGGATTATTTTTTCATCCTCAGCTTTAGTACCAGCCATATTCAGGAGTTTGTAGAAAACGTATTCATGAGGTGACTGAAGTACTAAGAAAATATGCAGACACAAAACCAATTATTATTCCATAGTGCTAGCAGGTAGTGAGTTCGTTGCTCTCCCAGATCTAGCAAAGAATTAGCCTCATGCTTCTGCACTGAATACAGTTAGGGAGCAGATTCAGGAAACTCATGGGGGAAAAACACATCATACAATTTATTATTTTTTTTTAAAGTTATCATTTAATATCATTTCAACAAGCCATTACTCAGAAAAGGGAATAATTTATTACATATCCAGTATGTACCACATTCAGTACCTTCCAACACCTTTTATCAGTTCAATTTCATAAAAAATAGCGTTCAGAATTATTTTAAGTGGCAGACACTGAATAATCCATTTTATCTGTTGATCTGCCTCCATAAGGCAAAGGAAAAACAATCTGAAGGCTGAGCCTTGGGTGTTATGAGGTATGACTACCATCATATAGTGATGTCACAGTAAAATCAAGACTAAAATCCAGCTCTCCCGGTTCCTTGCCCAGCATCTAAACCACAAGTTCCTCACCTTCCCAACCCCTAAGTCATAGTGAATGTTTTCCACTCTAGAAAGCACACTCACAGAAGAAACAAGTATTCCCTTAACTAACTGTTAAAAAGTACCACCTCTCATAATAACAGTTAAGCTTAGGGAGAGATAGGAAAAGCTGATGGAAGACTGTAGGTAGCATGGCCATTGTTCATACCCCGCAGCCCTCTCCCTGCGACCAAGAAGCTGCCCTCGATACAGTACCTCATCTTCAGTGCTGTGCGGTCTTTCACGATTCCTCCTCCTGATTCCAATACTCCTGTGCAGGTTTGCTCGCATGAACCGATCCTGGGGACGAGGAGCCAAGAGAGGGGCCAGTGATGAAACCCAGCAGTCAGCAATTCCTGGTTTTCAGTTTCTACTCAGATTCGCCACAGCAATAGCAGGGGGCCCTACCATTTCTCCTGTTCATGACGGGATACAGCTCCATCTCACCAAGACCATTTATCTGCTGCACTTACTAATAAACCTGCCCACTGCAGACCCATTTGACATTTAAGGATCAAAATTCCCCAAGCAGTTGCTTTTGATGAATCTCAACCAACATAGCCAAACAGATCCTCCTGCCCCACCGCTGATTTGCTCTTACCAAAGGTGAATACGCTGACGATCCCATTAGTATCTCTGTTTCATAAAAGGCAACACTATAATGGTCCAGTCTGTACGTCTCACAGCTGGCAGGTGCTCCTGGACCACGCTATTGTCCAGCCAACTGAGGCAGGGAAAAAGAGCTCTATAGATTGACTCATAGCTCCACCTCCCACTGATTTCAAAAGCATAAATTATGCACTTGTTCTGTGCCACATGAAGATTATTATTTTTTTTTTTTTTAACATCACAGTGATTTAGGGGAAAGGAGGAGATGGGTCAAACATTTTACCACAAGCTAATTCCAAAAATAAAATAGTTACCCAGCGCTGTAAGGCCACACACAGAGTGATATCCTGGGGCAGCTGCAACCCTCACAAACTAGAGACGATTTAACACAATATCACAGCTACTGATATCTGTTGTTACTTTCTCTAGCCCTAAAATCCATACCTGCGCTTTGGCAGCACCAAGTGGAGTGATCTGAACAGCAGCATTCCAGCTCACGCCAGCGCAACTGCAAGGGTTTTCACCAAGTTCGCTACAAATTACAGCCACAATGTGGAGGTTGGCTCTCAAGGGCAGTGGCAAATAGTTAAAGAAAACAGCCTGTAGTTTTTCTTCTCCTTTATTTCTGTTACATAAGGGATGTTACAAGGTAAACAGAGCCAGCAGGAGCTTTTGTTATTTAAGTATTTTTTAGTGAACATGCTACTTTCAATTAAATTATGTTAGAAACTCATACAAGCCTTAACACAAATAAAAATATTTTTTTTTCCAAAATATTTTAACATTCACGTTAAAATTGTCAATTTTGATTTATTTTTCATTCTGACAAAATCTGAAGTGATGGTGATTGAAATCTATAAGAAATTAAGTCTTCATGCAATTTGCAGAGCATCTCTTTTAAGCATTTGAGTGAGATGGAGAACAAGAGAGATTAAGCTGCATTTCCTGCTTTGATAATACAGAGAAGACCACAGCAAAGATCTTTCTTGTGGGACAATAACAAATAACCTGTCTGACTTAAATATTGTCTGTTGCAAATAAGTTGCACAATTGTGTTCATATCCTGTTAGAATTAAAGTTTTGTTCTAATACATGATTCAGTATGACCAGAAAAAAAAATATTCACACTCGCATTGCCAATTTAGGCCTTATTTACAAATCAGTTGCATCACTTTTCTCAGGTTATTTCATAAGTACTTCAATACAATCTGAGGTGAGCTGACACAAGTGACAGTGACAACAAACGCACAAGCTGCTTTGTGTTATTGCTGAAGAGACAGCTCCCAAGGACTGAATTACTCAAGAGCACCTTCCCCTCAAACAGCACGACTGGAGTCACCCCATTCACTGCTGAGGGAATGCTAAGTCACAGCACCCAGGATCCAGCTGCATCTTCAGCTCAGACCAGAAGATATCACCTCTTTATCACTAACTCATAGGAGACAGGGTGGCCCTACACTGGAGGCTCTAAAGGGGAATCTATACCACCAGTCAAGCAGTTCTCTGGTAGCACCTAAGGGCTGAAGTGCTCTTTGAAAGTGCCCAGCTCTCTCCAGTGACTATGATTTTCATCCTACACCACTCTGACACTTTGGTTATCTACCTACAGCTAGAAGCTTGTTTACCTCCCCCATTTTTATTTTGGAAAGTATTTGTACACAGTACAGCAAAGGAGCACAGCAGCAGCAGCTAGGAAGTATTTTAAAAAGCCCACTAACCATGACCTAACTATTCATATACTTTTTCTGGCCACTTATTTATGCATGGCCTGCAGTGTGCCCAGGTGGCCAAGAAGGCCTATGCATCCTGGCTTGTATCAGAAATGGTGTGGCCAGCAGGACTAGGGAAGTGATCATCCCCCTGTACTCGGCACTGGTGAGGCCGCACCTTGAGTACCGTGTTCAGTTCTGGGCCGCTCACTACAAAAAAAGACACTGAGGTGCTGGAGCGTGTCCAGAGAAGGGCAACGAGGCTGGTGAGGGGTCTGGAGCACAAGTCTTATGGGGA
>JAVKLA010000031.1:18399668-18415651 GCA_034782735.1 Sagittarius serpentarius | reverse complement strand
CCTGGAGAAAAGGAGGCTGAGGGGAGACCTTATCGCTCTCTACAACTACCTGAAAGGAGGGTGTAGCGAGGTGGGGGCCGGTCCCTTCTCCCAAGCGACAAGCAATAGGATGAGAGGGAACAGCCTCAAGTTTTGCCAGGGGAGGTTTAGATTGGATATTAGGAAAAAGTTCTTCACCAAAAGGGTTGTCAGGCATTGGAACAGGCTGCCCAGGGAAGTGGTTCAGTCACCATCCCTGGAGGTATTTCAAAGACGTAGGGACACGGCTTAGTAGTGGACTTGGCAGTGTTAGGTTAATAGTCGGACTCGACGATCTTAAAGGTCTTTTCCAGACTAAATGACTCCATGACTCTATGGATGCAAGACTGATTGGGGTCTTCTGTCAGTTGACCTTGCAAGCAAGACTGAATCTAGCAGCAATACTCAGGCAGGCCTGATTCTTTATATCCATGGTGGAGTTCAAGTAAGTGTCATAGTGTCTCAAGCTGAGGGAATTCAGGCTTGGAACATCTGGACTGCTACAGACAAATCCCAAAGAAAATTAAGCATAAGGCAAAGACTAGCTTGTGGTCTATGGATTTGTTGCTCTTATCTGACTTAAAAATGAATGTGTGAAGGGATATATCAACCTAACTATAATAAACCGTAGTGGTTGACTCCAGTCAGCAGCTCAGTACCCACGCAACTGCTCGCTCACTGTCCCCCCAGCAGTAGTACAGGTGAGAGAATACAAAGAGCAAAATCAAGAAAACTCTTGGGCTGAAATAAAGACAGTTTAAGAAGTGAAGGAAAGAGGAAAAGAAACAACTAATGCAAAAGGCAATCACTCACCATCTCCCACAAGCAGAATGATGCCCAGCCAGTCTCAGAGCAACAGCTACCTTGGAATACTTCACTCTCAAGCAAAGACAGACCTCAAGGCCAGAGAGTGTCTTAATGTGACACACTTGGAGAGACAGGTTACCCATTTGACTTGAAAACAGATGCTCCCTAGCACTTAAGTTTTCTCCAGGTGACAGCAGTTAGAGTAATCCAGATAAGATCTACATAAAGTATCTAATGAAAAGGCAACTGTTCTGAAATAATAACCATCAGTAATGTATTGGCTTGATATGCAACCTTAGATATCCAATGTAAAATAGAGAAAAAGTGTTAATTTGGAGAAGTTTTTTTATTCACATCTGGTGTGAAATGATATATCACATCCTCCAAACCCTTCTGCTTTAGAGTCAGAAGGAAGGAACTACATCACTTGGGAAGACTGAAGTCTTCCAGTACTGATTTCAGTTATTGCTACATTTCTTCCATTCAAAGGCCATGAAAAAAGCCTGCAGAATCTGGTCTGTTATTCTGGATATTATAGTTACTTATAAGAAGCCATTTGTCAAAATCATGCTTACAGTCTGTCATAGTCATCTACTTATATGAAGGGGAGCAGCCAGCAAAAGGTACCACTTTTTCTGCCCACACCAGCAGAACTGTGCTCTGCTCCACTCCTCCAAAAAGGAAGAGAAAACAGTCTTATTAGCAAAGTTTCAGACTTCAAAGTGGTTGCATAGCTGGCATCAGTCTTGACAGCAGCTCTGCTTTTGACTGTTATAGACAGTGCTTTATAAAACAGCTGCTTAGTGGAAAGATATTTTTAAAAGAATAACCTCGAAAGCTGTGCTCAAGGAGTCATCAAAAGGACAAGATGATGCTCATGCTTCTCTCCTCCTTTAGTGGAGGAGCAGTGGGTGATGGTTGTTCATGAAATTTACAGCATCAACAAGGCAGAATTTGTCTTCCGGGATCAGGGAGCAAGTTCAGCTGCCAGTCTGGAAAGCAGACGGTCACTAGCACAGCATTCAGAGTTGCTCTATACCCATCTCCACTGTGCAAGGGAATCAAGAGATTTCAGCCCTCCAGATATGAGAAGCCATGGATGGCTGTCTCCATCACTATCCCTTTACCCCATCCTAGAATAATTGCTTAGAGTAAAAGAGAGGCTTTGTTTTACTAGAGCAATTTAAATTTTACCACAGTGGAATAGGTGCCATAAAAAGAGGACTTAAGGAAAAAAAAATCAGATATTCAGATAGACTCAGGCGGTCCTGCAATTCTCCCTTGCAAAACAAGCAAAATCCATGGAGAATTTCAAAAATGCCACAGAATTTTTCCCATGATTCCACCAAGCAATAATTAGTGTTTGGTAGATGCATAAACTCCTATGGGATCGTAACAGATAGTGACATTTTGCCTTTTCTATATAACTTATAGAGTGGTACTTTAGACTAAGGAGCTCATTCAATTTCAGAAGTGCCCGTTTTCTTCATTTTTTAAAGGACTACCACACTTCAGCCCCAGCTCAACGACAGTTTGCTTAATGAAGTCACAGTGTGACATCTCACTAATTTTTATTACTTTTTTTTAAGAATTCTTGGGAGACACAAACCTCCACTCTTTGATCCCCAAATACTTCAACTTTACACAACTGAAGGAGAAGACAGTGTTTGTCATAGGAGGAGCATCTGGGTTAGATGCTCTGGACAAGCAGAAGCGCCAGACCTCCAAACAGAAAGCAGCATCTCTGGGATGGTGCTGAGAGCGGAGCTCAGGTGTAGACACTCAGCTGCGGTACTCTCCTCTGGAAGAGGGCCACCTACGGGCGGGCTGTAGGAAGAGAAAGAGCACCCAGGAACACCAAGCATTTACGTGGGCCTCAGAAATCCCACTGAATTACTTAGATCATGAATAAAGCCATTTCATGATTATTGGGCTGAGGAAAAAAAAAAAAAAAAAATCAGTGGATTCACCAGTATTTCAGAACACTGGAAAGACGTATCTTAATGTTCTCCTTGGGGGTGGGTCATCAGCAGCGAGGGGGGCATTAATAAAATTCTCAGTCCTCTATCCAGCTATCTATTTCCACAGGACTTCTAAGGATTTGTCTTTGATAAATAGGTCAAATTCAGTTGGGATCAGCCACAATAAAAACATATCAGAGTAGAATACACGTGCACAGGGAACATGATCTTGTAAGTCTTGATGCCTTTAAAAAAGCCAGGAAAAAAAGAGAGAAAAAAAACCCTCTTACAATTTCTTGGGAACTTCTTTCAAATTAATCCTATCTGTATTCCTAAGGGAAACAGGATCCACATAATAAGGCTTCTTGGGATACTGGCACAACACAGCTTGAGGATTTCACATTGACCTCTGAGTGAGGGTCAATAGTATAAAGCAAGGGGCAAAAATCAGATATTAAGGTTAAAGGCAGAGGGTAAGTGTACAGCTGACCGATAAGTGCATTAAGCATATGTACTTTTGTGCCACTCAGAACAGAGCAGGATCCATAAACACTTTTGACTTCCTGCGCTGCTTGTGCACATTTCCAGAAACACAGTAATATAGGAAAGAAAAAGATAGCTGGTTATTGCTATTTCTATTGACTGCCTGATACTCATTTCCCCTAGCATTTCCATGTCTTTCCAGCACCATAAGAAATATCTTAAAAATTGTTGGATTTGCTAAGGAATGCACCTTTTAAAGGATAATTGATCTCACAGTGCTTCTCCTAAATATGAGTATTGACTCAAGTGGATAAAAAAATAAAAATACCAAAGCAGTCCTCCAGTCACTGAAAACACACACTCTTGAATTCAACACATCTTTGAAAGCAAGACACAATTATGCCTCTAGAATAATTACATTTCAATCAGCAGCAGATACCTGGTTCTCTGAAAGTTAAGTAGAGAGGTAGAGGATTTTGGCCCCAACACCTGACGAAAGAATAAATATCCCACGACAGTCAGACAGAAAACAGACAGCAAAATGTGAGAAAAAAACTGAATTAGCTGCTAATTGAATGGAGCTGACTTCCATTTCCTGATGTGTACAGGACTGATGTGTTCCTGAACTCTACAGGACAATGACCCCTGCATGTAACCCCACGTATGTGGCATCGGGCATCAGTTCAACCAGAATACATGTTTTCCTGATTTTTTTTTTACCCTCATTTCTTCCAGACACACTGCTTTAATGCTATTGACACATTTTAAATGAACCTATGGTGTAATATTTTCCTTAAAGCATCACATGCATTGTTATGCAGATTCCAGTAATGGATCACAGTAAGGGCCAAGGTGAAATTCATAGATAAAACATGCTTAAACTTGCTATGTTTCACAATGGAGTAATGAATGCAGCTGTCCAGGTGTCATTTTCTAGAACACCTCATTACAAAACACAGGCTAACTTCTGCAGACAAAGCATTCACAAAGCACTTGTAAAATACAGCCCCATCCACTCTGAAGCTACTGCCTTCCCAAGCTTCTCATTTCCAGCTCTGCTTTTCAACTTCCCTGGTCTGCTAGCAGAAAAAAAAAAAAAACAAAAACCCTGGCGAGTTGGGAAATAGTCTTAACAGCAGGGGACCTCCATCGCTCTACAGTGTCAGTGACCAGCTGTGTGGTGGCACACTAAAATAAAAATATCCCCACAGACTGCATTTAAAATATGGATATGCCTGCAATGGGTCTACAAACTCTGACAAGGTCATAACAATGCTACGGTTGTACAATGGGTACATTACAGTTCAGGTTTAGATGCGTATAGCCGCTTCGCAATAGGAACCCTTAGCGCTGGAGATGGAAAAGAATGTATTGCAAAGGTAGAGAGACTGGTTAACCTCACAGCAATGTTGCAGAAACCTACTTTAATTTCCACTTGTTACAAAGCAGAAGGAAATGTTTGTGGTGGTCGGGTTTGGCAGGGCCAGTAACCATAATTACCTTCTATAAACATTTCTTCCCCCCCCCCCCCCATTAGGGTTATGAAATGATATTTTTGGTTTGTTTTAAAGCTGAAGGTTGCATGTAAAATTTAATTACGCGTGATATTGCAAGATACTTTTTTTTTTTTAAGAGAAAAGGATTTGAATTTTTGTCTATAATTTTCTGAACAACTCTTCCAAGTTATCACACCTAGTTAATCAAGCTTTGCAGCTCTACGTGTTTACCCTTAAGGTAAACTCAGCCTGATATTTACATCAACACCCTTGGTTGAAACTACATGAGGCATGAATCATAGTCTCTGTGGAATTCTCGTCACAATTTCTGGTTTGTAGGACATTATACAAAACTCTTAGCAGACCTGAGCTGACTTAACTGTGATGGTCAGCAACCCAATAACCAGTTCACAAAACAAACAAAGAACCACCAAAAAAACCCCACACACACCAACAGCACTGCCTAACTTAACTGCAACCATGGATAAAAGTGCAATAGTCAGAAGCATAGGCATGATTACACACCCACAAAACTACAGCAGGGAAGATGGTGTACACGACAAAGCTTGTAGTTAGTAATTTACAAAGCTTATAGTTAGTAACAGAATGTTTCCCAGATCTCTCCTGTATTACTAACCCCAATTCTGACATATTTTGCCCTAAAATTGAAAGGTTCTTCCATCAGATACAGTTCATTTCACAGAGATTTTCCAGACATTTGCAGGAAAAAGGATAGTAATAAATATCAATTTATGGCATGTCCACTAAATACAGCGGCCTACTCTTGCAACAGACTAATGAAGTTACTGTTCCTGTAGCTCAAGGTCTTGTCTTATGATATTTTAAGATTATAAATACAGCAGGTGATGCCTTGTTGAGGAGTGGGTGGAGAGTCACTGCAGTGTCATGTAAGAGAGCACTCTCTCTCTTTAATGCATTTGAAAAATGTGGTGAGTATGAAAGAGCATGCAGGTATGTGTGTCAGTGCTAAAGCACAGACTGGACACTCCAGTCACTTTCAGGACCAAGTTTCACTCACCACCACCAAAACACCAGTGGTGATGGCCTTAGTGGGGGCATCTGTGCTGTGAAAATGAAGAGTAAATATAAGTGAGGTTTGATACCATTGCTGCGATCTTCCCCCTCCTCCCAGTTTGATATTTGGGAAATCCACAGTCAGAAGGTATAGTCTCACAGAGAAAAAAAAGAGTTATCAATATTCCTTCATGCAATAAAGAACACTTTCATGGCTTAGTGGAGCAATCTCATGCTTTTCTGCAACTTCACTGAGCTCTGCTACTGTTTCACCATGAGAGTCAGAAGTGGTGGAAGAATTATTAGACATATTCTATATAAATATTGGACTAGGTAAAGAGACATTTTTCAAGTGTACTAATCCGCTCCTTAGTCCACAAGAACCACAATTCCTCACAGCGGTGCTTTAATTGTATTTTTATGCTTAGGAAGGAGCAGCACAGGGATATGCATGATCACGTTCCTTTGGATAGCAAGCAAGCTGAATTGCAAAAAACGAGGTCATAAATAAATTTACATTCAACAGCACTTGGCAGGCTCCTCACCTTTCTCCCAAGAAAAATTCTGCATCCAACTCTTATATTTCTTCTCCTTTCCCTTCAGAGACATGCACGGGTCACCTCAATACATAGTTCAGAGCCTCAGGGACCACTGGATTTTCCAGACAGTAACTGCTCAAACATGTTTTTATATTGGGTCTGGCCATCTGTTGGTGAAGCCCCACTTCTGACACAGATGTCATTTGATTTACATCCATGTCTTAGTTCCCACCATGTCTCAACCTATTGCCATCAAGAGTATCTTACCTCCAGGAGAGGTTGTGGACAGGAAAATGAAACTGCCCTAGAGTATTACTAGGTGAAAAGGTAGTAGTCTTGTTTCCCCACCTTCATTCAGAATACAATACTTTCACCAAAAAAACCACACCTAGCCAATCCATAAAGACAGCACTCCTGAGGTTACCCTCATCTAATGCTTCACATGCAGCATAGATTCTCTCAGGACTCACTGTGCTGCAGGAGGAGTATATACACCAAATTATCACGACTACGATTCTTAGATACGACTACGCTGGAAGAGACTGGGAGGAGAGCAAGTACTGTCCTCAAGTTGCCAGAAAGCCTGTAGTGTCCTATTTGCCATATCAGCATGCAGCCAAATAAAGAAGGAGCAACCAGATTTGTGACTGACTGAACATCTGTGTTAAAGCGCAGCTGAAGCAGTGAAATAAACATTTATTTACAGTGCTGAACAAACCCTGCAGCAAGAGCAGACTTGCCCTAAAGTAAAACATCATTATCTCTACCAGTGCGAGTGATTTATGACTAAAGGCCATTATAGCTGCAGATGCCTGAGCCAATGTTCAGGCTTCCATTGACTTCATTTCCCAGCTCACCTCTCCCAATGGAAGCTAAAAACCTTAGTATGTATGCTACTGAGAGGGAAGACTACAAAGAAACCAGTGTGGTTAAACATCTCATTTCCTAAGAGTACAGTATTATATAGTACGGCTTAAGACTGATCTGAGTAAAATCTCATCCTCCAAGTCCCCGGACACCTGTAGGTCCTGAGTATGGCATTTTTATTTTTTTTTTTTTTACAGCAATAAAAGTACTTTTCCCCCTGAAAATTCTTGTTGGGCAACTGTATCTTGTTTAAGCTCTTGCAGTAGTTTTTATTTTAAGGAGAAAACAATACAGGCTCCTTTTGCTTATATAGAGTCTAGGGAGACAGCAGCATTTCTCTTCCTATCAGTTGTTGAACTCTGATCACAAACCCAGAAGACATGCAACAACAGAACAGAGCTTAATAATTGACATACCTTTGTATAAATCATTTGGTGTATCAGTTCATCAGCTTCTACTTTAGATGTCCACCAACAAGTTAGCCTAGCCACTCTCAAGTCTTTCATAGATGCGACACAACTCAAACATTCTTTTCATAGATGCCACACAACTCAAACATTCTTTTCATGTTCAGCCTAAGTTTATTCCTTAACATATTTGTTCTCACACAGACATTGGCCTTCTAGCTTTATCTCCCTTCTCTAGACTGCTTTCATAAAGAAGAGAGGTCCATTCTCAGTTGTTGCTGTGACAAGCAAATTAACCTAGTCATCTGGTGCCCTCTCAAATGGCAGGTTTTTTTCCCTTTCCCATACTTCCTCATCCATGCATCCGTTACCAGTTCATCTTCCTCAAACACAGGCGACCAGCCAACATGCACTGTTCTACATGAGACCTTACCAGAACTTTGTTCAATGGTATTAATATTTCACTCTTGCCACTGGAAATGTTTCAACCTCCAACGCCTCTGGATCTCACTGCCTTTTTCAAAGTCATGTCGTGTCAGTATCTTGCTCTGATTAGACATTGCTTCCTGTATTTGTCTTTTTCCCTTTTGAGGTGTTGAGTAAAGTGTCTCACCTGGTAACTGAGCACAAATGTGTGACTAAAAGTCTGGCCTGGTGTAGTATTTGCCACATTGAAAGCAACAGAGATAGTACCACTTCTGCCTCAGTTTAAGATTTTTGGGTGTGATTCCAGATGCATTTTTCATCTACTAGAGTTAATACTGTAAATATTTTGCACAGCACTATAAAGAGGTAAAGTTCAACACAAGTAACATTGTGCGGCTTGTACATCAATTCCTTGGAAAAACGTAGAAATTTACTCAACCATCTTGCTCCAAAATGCAGCAGCCTTAAGAGAAAAATACCTTCCCTTTCCTGCTCCAGCATTTTCCTAGGCAATGCTTTTCCTAGGACAGTGAGCCCTTTACTAACAGACCTCACTTAAACACGCACAACAGCAGGCCACCAGTGGTCTGCCCTCTCTACTACCCCTTATCATAAGATTCCGCTCCCTCCTTTGCCCTGGCTCTGCTGTTTATCTGGAGCTGCCCTGAGCAACCTAAACAAAGAAGCGTAAGTTTTACCTTCACATCATCATGGTGTTTGCATTTTAAGTTTCATTCCACTTTGAATCACTGCGATTACAATAAGACCTGTAGAAGCAACTGGAGATGCAGTCAGAATATCTGCTGCCACATAGCAGTTTGCCTTTGACACTGGAAGGGAAGACAAACAGGGAGTTATCTTCATATGAAGCCACTGTTTTCTTAATAGTGTATGATATCCCATTAGCGATTTTATATTGTTTCTTCACTACTTCAGGCTTCAAAAATCCGTGACAGAATTTTCAGTATAAATTCGATGTTTACTTATACAGCAGCACCAACACCGAGCACAATGAATTACAAAAATCTTAGTAACTAAGAACTGTAGCTGAAAAGAAGCTTCAGCTAGAGAAGCTTCTCAGCTACTTAGAACATAACTTGGTCATCATCTGTGGAGGAAAAGAAACCTGTATTTTTGTGAATGTAAAGAGGTCCTTCTCCATGGCAGTCTAGCAACCCCAGAAAAGAAAGGCTCTCTTATCTGTAATATCTGTTTATATGAATAGGTAGTCTTGCAGGTGCAGGCAGTATGCTCTTTTTTAAGGGTGATCATAGTTGAAAGATCAAGTTGTTAGAGTCTGAAGTACCAGGTTGATTCGCTTAGTTGAAATCAAACTTTTTTTTTAAACTCTTTTTAAAGTAATTCTGCTGTAGGGACAGCAAAGTGAGTTGACTGCAATTTAAGTGTAAGTCAATTTAATTCACTGGCACAACTTCCAATTCTTACTACCATAATCGAAACCACACTTCTTCACCTTGACAATTTTGACACTTTCAGTTTCTCAGTGGAAGTGGGTTTTCCACATTTTTGAGGCTCTCCAGGAAGTAGCTCTGGTATTATCTTGTTCATCCTTCCCTTGATCAGCTAGCCTGTAGTAAACACCAACTATGAGGTTGCCTTTGTTGGCTCAGCCTCTAATTTTCACCCACAAGATCTCAACCTGTTCATCACTATTTTTCAAAGACAGCTTTGGGCGATCAATCATTTTTTACATGTTGAAGGACTGTATGAAGAAATTCCATTAACTATATATACTAACCCATGATGTTTCCAACTGGATCATCCCTTTGCTCCTCCCTTACCCTTCGGAAAATCATTACCCTAAAAATGGCTGCCAAGCCTTATTTTTCTGCAAATCATCACATGTGGTTTCCTACAGAATAAGCAGTAGTTTAGTAATCCACCCTTCAAGTGCTAACTTCTTGCCATATTTTGCTAGGTTTATCATGGCTTTTTATATCTATACATACACTTAAATGTATATTTTTATATATATAAAAAAATTTATTTCTTTGTTCTTTCCTTGTTCTCCATACTTTAGAAATGAATTATTTTATGGGAGGCTACAAAAATGTCTTTTACCTGAACAGAGGAAAAAGCAATCCTGAAGAGCTGTTACTTCTTGCACATAAATTAATCTACTTTGGTGTGTAAATCCAGGTTCATTTAAATGCTTATCACCTCTGCAGATCATTCACTCTGAACATTTATGAAGAACCAGAATAACCCAAGCTACCTGGCCACAAGTGCTGTAAAAAAAGGTTGCTGTTACTTAGAACCCAGTTTCTCCACTTCCTTTGGCATCTCTGGCTGATTCCCAGAGTGCAGTCAGTACCCCTCTGACAACTGTGTCATGGTGCGAATCTCCTGCTTCCACTCGCTGCTCCAACAGCCGACTCTGTCCCACTCACAGATCCCTCTTGTCTGCAAATGTAAGCCATGCATGGCTCAGACCTGGTCTGCACTAGAGCCTTGCTCAGCCAGACCTTGAGCCCACAGCATGAACAACAGCAAGCATAGTAATCCACTCAAGTTTTAGAAAACTGCATTTGTTTGGTTTCCTGTTAGGAGTCCCTTGATGCTCTGGAGCTGCCCCAGTAGCTTCTGGGAGTCCAAAGCCAACAACCATAAGAATCAGTCAGAGCCAGGACTACCCACAACGGCTCAGGGCAAGGACAACCACCTTGCACCTGGCCTCAAGGTGTACTAGGAGCTAAATGCAATCACCCAGGCTCATTGAATGTTGTAGGACTTGGATTTTTCCTCCAGTGTGTTTTAGACACAGACTTTGAGCAACACATTTGAAAGAAAGGAAAGAAATGACAGAAAAGGCAGCTAAGTGAATGGCTGCTCACAGAAAGATTGAACAGTCAGGATCCTGTGCCCATTTCTACAACAGTAGTACCATATGGATTAAAAGAAATCAATTACATTTTTAATACTATTCAATATTAGCATTGCTGCAGCATCAACATCAGCCATATATGGCCCTCAAGTGCTACATGCAAAATTTGTTCTTTTGGACAATCTGTGACACAGAGAAGGGGAGGGATGCAAAAATTAATGTGAGCCCAGGTAGCAGTCTTGAGATAACAGCTGGTAACAGCAGTTCCAAGCCTCTGCACACTCTCTATCTAGAGAAGAATATGAAATATTTTTAATTATTTCACAGGATTAATCTTAAGATAAGGTTGCTTAAATGGTCCAAGTTCCCTTCACCAAGAACACTGAGTCACTAAAATATTTGTTGTGGTTTTTTTCCTCCATTATCCAGCACTCTTCCAGCGTAAGTGCCAGTGTACATACATAAACACTTTTAACTGTGGAATAGAGAAATTCTTCTATGATAAGATTTTTCTGAAAGACTTAATTCATTAAAAATGTTTCAATGGACCCTGCATTATATATAAAAAAAAGACTGAAAGGGATGCATGAGTTGTCAAATCCACCAGGTGCAGACAGTGACGGAATAATCAAGAAAGGCTACATGAACTTCCCTTTCCCAAAACCACCAAAGCAGGGCCACAAAACATTTCCCAGAACCTCATGATAAATTTTGTCTGTCTGAAATCAAAAGCCTCAATTACAACATAGCAAAGACCACAACAAAGACATCACTTCTGTTCTACATTATGGCAAGAGAAGGAAATCTGGCAAGTAAAGTTCCATGGTGCTCCAAAGTAGTTTGTGTCCTGTAGGACACCAGAGAACAGTGACCAAAATCTTCACGTGTTGAGAAATTCCCTTTTGAACACTAATATGAAGAGCTGTTAAGCATTCTCGGCAAATAAGCAAGTGTTTGATACCAGAAAAACACTGCATGCCTAGTTTGGATTATGAAAGGGTATAAATAATGAGAAGTATAAGATTAGCTGAGCACACACTGTCTCAGAACAATCAGTTTTTACCAGCCAGGCCTTCCTTGGAATAAAGTTAAGATATCAGAAAGACAGGTTAGCCTGCAGGCTATTTTTGTACACATCTTGTTTCCAGACTAACATGCAGCCTACATGCACACCTACTCTTGTAAACATACAGCAAGAGCAAGACTTGGGCACCCATGCAAGTTCTTCCTAGGACAAAAAAACGCTGGTGCATTCCTCCCATTTTCAGGGCTCCTTCCTCACTGGCAGTCCTTCGTGAGAGAGCTCCAAGGCTGGGACCTAGAACCAGAAAAGAGGAAAAAAACCCCACAAACCGAAAAACAAAACCACCCCAAACTTACCTGCTTCCCAGTTCTCCTGAGTGTTCCTTTGCCTTGGGACGCCAGGCTGATTTCTCCTTAGTAACTAGGCTTGAATTTAAGTGCCAGGACAAAAGACAC
Organism: Sagittarius serpentarius; assembly: GCA_034782735.1. Taxonomy (NCBI): domain Eukaryota; kingdom Metazoa; phylum Chordata; class Aves; order Accipitriformes; family Sagittariidae; genus Sagittarius; species Sagittarius serpentarius. Next base: position 18,403,288 of record JAVKLA010000031.1, on the reverse strand, counting down.
ATTCCTCCTACAAGACAAGAAGCATTTTAACAAGACTGAAGAACATATGCCGTACAGCGAGTGCACAGACTTGTGGACAAATCTCCTGCTGTAACATGGAGTTTCAAATGAGGTGGCCACTTACACACCAGTTTAGAAAATTAAAATTAACAATTAGGGCACCCATATCTTGTTCCAACAAAGAAGCCCTGCCACTGTGGAAGAACTTACAGAGAAACTGCGCCTTAAAAGACTCCATTGTATATGCCCAGCAAATATGAGTAGATACAGTTTTTGGAGAAAAATATTCCATTTTCCATCTATACGCTGGTATCTAAATACCTGTATCTCCACAGTGTCCAAGCATCTCCAATTAGGAAAGGACCTCAAAACCAAGAAAGTAGAAGTAAATCAAATCATGCAGTTCAACTCAGATTCACATCAGGGAAAAAAACCAAAAACAAATCAAAACAAAACAAAAGGAACAACTCAGGAGGAACAAAGGAAACTCATCCTACTACAAACATTCAAAGGTATGGCATGGTGGCAGGCTGAAAGGTAGCTGAGACAAGAATACTTGAAAATCTTATATGGAAAAATATACAAAAGTCACTCAGCAAATATGACAGATGTCCAAATCCTACAAAAGCAGGTAGCTGTGCGGCACCAGTTATAAAGAAAAATGGAAACCTCCCGTTTCTCTTATTTCAGCTTAAATAGATAAGTGCTAAGGACATAAAGAATGCATCCTTCCAGATAACAAGGAAGTTTAACCACTCAGATGAAGTCGCTGGTTGAAATACAACTGAAGAATTCAGTTTCAAGCCATGCTTCCTCAAAGAGAAGATATTACTTTCTACTGCAGTGCAGCACCAGTCTGAGATGGACTTGGTAAGTCACTTCCCACTGTCAGGTATCCTGATGTAATAAAAGAAACTATGCAATATAGTACCACATTGACTTTTTTGCTTACTTGTTACTGGAATAACGAAAAATATATCAAGACAAGTGTTCATAAGAAAAACTCTGAAAAGCATGTTAGCAAAACTTTTATTAAAAGAGAAACACATTAAAAAATAAATCAAGAATCATACCTGCTTATAAGCCTTTACATCATTTCAGAAAAGACAGATTTCCCGTTTCCAGTTTTCAGATACAGAATCAGTACATTCAGCTCAATGTAAAAGCCACAAAAGTAAACAGTGTTTGTTTGCCACCTTTTTGTATTAAATAGTTTCCAACTGCATAATTCAGTACTTTTCTCCGAGCCTTCTGGAAAGTGAGGCGAATTCCATTGTATAGCATTTCATTCATTCAAGGCGTGCCTACCTTGAATATTGATGTTTCTAAAATAGACACACACACACACACACACAGATCCCTTGAACAAAGGTCTGGCTGATTGCAAACCCAAGTGTAAGGAAAAAAATACCTAATTCAGACTCTTCAAAGGAGCCTTCCTTCCTCTTACACAGAAAGAGAAACATAAAACTTAGAGCATTTTTAAAGTTTCATCAGTTCATGATGATCAAACTGTAGGAAGAAGCAACACAATCCCATGATGTGTCTTTAATTGTTAAATATAAAAAAGGGAACTATTTCCTCAAAAACAAATGGTTACAAAAGTAAGGTACTCAATAGTGAACTTCTGGGAGACTAAAAGCCATTATAATCCTTGAGAAGGGTAGGAAGAAAATATCAGAGATCTCTGAACCCATGAATGGCAAAAATGGAAAGCAGATAATGACTGTTCAATCTTGAAAGTACACGGGCATCAGGCAGTAGCAAGTTGAAAACAAAAGGACACATTTTTCTCTCTTGGTGCATAATTACAATCTGTGGAGTTCCTTGCCAGATGACGTACATTGTAAAAGTTCATGGAGGGACGTTCAAAAAGCAAGAGAGAAAGGTATAGAAGAAATCAGTGTTTCCTTGAACACTGCCAGACCTTTGATGAAAAGAGGTGCTTCACTCAGAGGGGTTTGGAAGGTTATTCTCCAGATGCTTGAACTGTTTGAACAGACCTCCCTAGTCATCTGCTGTCAGCCACTGTAAGATGAGATACTGCGCTAGATAATTCCCTACTCTTCCCCACACAACAAATCATCCATGTTGTACTGTACATCCCTTGAGTTTTTGTAAGAGCACCTGTTATTTGGATTTTCAGTGTCACATGTGCTACTCCCTTCCCAAGACGATAGTTTCCAGCTGTTAGTTTTCAGTATTCTGTCTTGAACCACATGGCTTTCATACACTGCAGCCTGTCTGTATCCTTAGCTATGGAAGCTGCTCATCTATTGGACTTACTGATGACTTTCTTCGACTTTCTCCTTTGCAGAGCCAAGTTTAGGGTTTTGAAGAGAGTGTCCTTGCTGTTCAGAACATTGTAGCGACTCACTTCCACTAACCTGCTGAAATCATATGGCTCAAAGGTGAAATTTAGTGTACGGTATGGAGAATCTTTTGACTCAATGACAAAGTCACCAAAGGATTTCTCTTCTTCTGACTCACGTTTAACTCCTGCAGCAAGAAAAACAAACCAAAAACCAAAACAAAAAAACAACAACCACCAGACCACACAAAACCAGCTGTGGTAGACTCATTTTAGTTGGATTCTGCAAGGAAGATATCACAGATAACTCTGTTGAACTTTTTCCCCAAAGCTCTTCCTCAGATATTTCAGCTCCTTCAGGATCCAAAATGCTTGGAAGCTAAAGGTAAAGTATTATTGCCCTTTCTACTTCCACTTGACTCCAAAACACAGGACTAAAATACATTTACATTGTGATAAATTGTTTAGCGCATTCACGATTGTCATGCTAAAAACAGGAAATACAAAGCTCTTCCTGGAAGTGCTGCTCTACACTAAAATAAAAGACACTAACACCCCGAGTTCAACTGACCTTAGGAGGTTAGTATATACTCTGCAAATTATGGTAACTCATGGTTTTAGCACTCTGTCACTTAAATTCAAACACCAACCCTGAAAGATGAACCTTAATTTGCTAAAAACATTTTTGCTTGTTGCTATTCTAGAAATAGTAGTCTTGAGCCATATTCAAGCCCAACGCTTTGAAACTCTTCATTGTTGATGAGAAAACACAGCCAGGCTTGGCAATCATAGTATTAATACAGATGGTATTAACAAAGTCCTTATACTTCCCTTGCCTGCATCAGTCCTGCATGTTCTTTTCTACAGATTCCAAAGGCTTTCTTCAGGATGCTGTTTCTTCCCAGCATGGGAGAAATAGGACATTGAATTTTGTCTGTCTCTTCTTAAAGGTATAGCTCTATGTTTCATTCCAGTGCTCTTGCTGGATAGACTGAGGTGGGCCTTACAGTTTATATTAATCACATTAAATGAAGCAAGGATCATTTATCACTTGACCTTAAACTACAAAGGCACAGGCCATTTAGCATTAGGTTACATGATCCAACGTATAGATTAGTCCCCAGCACTTTGCTGCTTAGTGGTTTATTCATATCCAATAAAGAAATGAACTTATTTAATCTGATTTATAGTGCTTTCCTGTAGTATCATAGAATCTTAGAATGGCTTGGGTTGGAAGGGACCATTAAAGGTCATCTAGCTGAACCCCTCTGCAATGAACAGACACATCTTCAACTAGATCAGGTTGCTC
>JAVKLA010000031.1:18376559-18391016 GCA_034782735.1 Sagittarius serpentarius | reverse complement strand
TCCCTGCCCTGAGGTCCATCCACTCAAGAGTTGTGGGAAGAGAGGTTGCCAGAGAAGACCGAGGCAAAAAAGTCATTGAGTACCTCAGCCTTCTCATCTGCTATTGCCAGTCTTCCGGTCTTTCTCCCTTAATGTCTAAATACAAAGCTTGTGTCAAACAGTATTCAGATTAAGCTTCAAGAATTTCACAAAGGAAGAACAGATTCTCAGTAGGTGAAGAAGATTGTATGAGGAGCAACTGAGATCACTGTATTGACATGGATGGAGAAATGAGGGGAAGAGTGATTTTAAAACAGAAGTTTCTGAACTTAAGAGGCAGAAGGGGACAACTGAATGCCAACAAACTTGCTGTGAGTTTGTAAAAGGGGAGCAGGATCTTCAGTTAATGACTATATACCCAATGACCCTATGAACTTACTAGCCAGCTGCTCAGGTTTGTGTGTTATTTTTCCCTTATCACTTTCTTGCACCTTTCCTCTATTTTATAGTTCAACCTCTTCACACACTGAGATGTCCTTTCCTATTTGTCAATACAGCACTGCACATATTCTGAGAACTATCTGTACCTAACAAAGCTACTTAATATTTACATCATCAGCTATTTTACTTTTAAGTATTAGGAACACAAAATCTGTTCAGATATCAGCAGGACTGACACCAATCCAACAGACAGTATCTGCAAAGTGAAGAGTCACAGCCTTCAGGAGAAAAATAACCAAGTATTTTTCTTTAATCTATCCCAAGAGATCAACGGAGACAACAGACAGAACAGAGAACTCCCCAGAACAGCGGGGAGAGTCACTCAGTTCCTTCACTACGAGAATAAAGGCCTTTCCTGATTTTTAAGAGGTCTTTGAGGTTCCCACTCACCTCTCTTCAGTTTTCAAACTCATATCCAAACTTTCTCCCTGTGAAAAGAGAGAAAACATCTTGCAATTGATAGCAACTACATAGGTGGAAGTACTAACTAGAGGCTATGACATCAACAGTGTCAGTAGGTACTAACCAGAATAGTACACTCACCACAAAACTACATCTCTGGAACACCTTTCCTTGCACCCATTTCAGACAATTTCAATAGCCTCCACAGAAAGTAAACATATGTACTCAGAGAGCAGGGTGAAAAAGTTATTTCTTCTGCAAGCTTATTGCTTTTCTCTTCCTCTGATATTTTTCTTTCACAGTCTAACAGACTTTTTGCTTTGGAAAGTAATGAACTTTATATTTGTTTTGCAAGACCCAACCATGAAAACATTTTTAGAAGAATTGCACTGAGTAATCTCAGTATTTCATTTTAGATATCCAAGAAAACACCACTCCTAACAATCATGCGCAGCTTAACTTTGCAAATGCCTATAAGCAATGGGGGGAAAAGTTATCCCAAGCATGTTAAAACAAGTGCAAAATGCTGACATTACCTCTCCCAGAGAAATGATTCTGTCAACCTTTTGTCCAATAGGAAGGGAATTAAGTGGTACGGTCCCCAGTCCCAGAACTGTAGTATGCTTTTCAATATCAGGGTTCATACCATCCTAATAAAAAACAAAACATTATTTGAGCTCTCCAGAAAAAAGTTAGGTAAGACTTTCATATGTCAAAACAGTAAACAGTCCTTAAGATCATTATAACTAAATCTTTCTCAAAAGTCTAAGGCTTTTCAAGATCATCTTGCTCTCTGCTTGATACATCTTTGCTGGGGTTACTTGTGTCACTCAAATAGCTTTTTTTTGTTGTTTGTTTTTGCTTTGGATTTTTTTTTACATACAGCTGTCTGCCACAAGTAAAAAGTCTTCACCTCCAAATATAAAATTTCCTCCCAAAATTGTTGTGTTCTGACACGTGTCAGGAAGCTCACAAGTGAACTTGCTTTCTGTCTTCAAAGCAGGATTTGGAAAAGATACCAGCAAGGCAACAGTGTTAGTCATACAGAAAAAAATACCATAAAACAGGAAATAAGATAATAGCCTAAGGAACAAATGGAAGCATATAATTAAAAAACACATAGTCATCTTTACAAGCAGAGCAAATAAAAGTTTGCCAGGAAATCTTTGAGTTTTCTCCCATGTTGTATTAGCGAGTGGCAAGCTCTCTTAACACAGAGCTGTGTGCAGATTCCTAAATTTAAAAGGGACATATTAAAAAAAAAAAACCTCATATCACAGGGCCACGCTCAAACCTACACAGCCTACCAAGTGGGCTGGAGCCTTTACACCCACCGCAGGCCTCAATCCTTGGGAGGAGGCAGCACCTTAAAGAAACAACACATTGTCACCCTTCTCACAAGAACTGAAGACAGACAAGGAACTACCCACAGATTTTACAGATGTCTTCTGACCAAAACCAGCTGTCCTGAGTCAAATGTCCCTCTAAGCCCACTGTCCCCCTCCTAAGAGGGGCAAATAACATGCATTTAGGTACAGAGCAAGCAACATTACTACATTCCTGGCACTCTCCTACCTCTGATAAGAATGGAAAGGTCAGACTGGATAGCTTTGTGCTCTATGGCAGCTCTTGAAGAATTATGTTCTGCTAGCTACCAGGAGTGGTTTGGTTGAGGTTTACCACCCGGGCCAATCTTCATGGTTGACTTCTGCTGTGGTTTTGCTTGCCTGGCTCTGAGTTTTTGACTACTTAAGTCCAGGTCTCTCTCTGCATCTCATGTTTGCTGCCCAACCAACCCCATTGCAAAGCTATTCTTCCGTATTCTTTTTTGTGTTCTCTTCTCCATAGCTGCCTCTAGAGTAGTCAAGATCACCATCTGCACTCATGCTGCCTGACTGCTTGCGGGGATGAACAACACCACAGAATAAATAGTTTCCTTGCTCTCGTTTTTGGTGTCGGGCCATACTGGGAGCAGTCATCACACTGAATATTCAGTCACTCCTACGGGACACACACACTGCATGGGTATCTATAGAAACTGCGAAGTGAAAGACAAAGCTAAATAAACCTTTGCAAGTGCAAGTGCTCTACAAGTTTCTAATAGAAAAGACTTGCTACAGAGTATCTCAACAACTGAAAGTAAAGATCTTTTCATGTAGCAAGCATGTGCAGATTAAGGGGTTTTTAATCCCCAAGTTTGAACAGATTTTAAAGTGTTGGGGAGGGTATAGGACACGTTCACCTCCTTACCCAATGTCAAAGATCCAATGCAAAGTCTGACATGTTTATTCAATTTTCAAAATAAAAAATAGTAGTGTGTAAAAAGCAATGATGGAGAAAAACTTCTCTCTATACTCATAAATTCCTAATACATAACCAGAAAAATAATACATCCATTCAAGACAGGCTTCCAGCCTAGAAAATCTTGATCTGAGCAGTTACAACATTAGAGTTAAGTTTGATCAAAAAGGTGTATCTAGAAGTGATTAGTAACCTTCATAACAGATGGTCCCTAGCACCACATACATATAGTACACCACAAGAAACCTGCTTCCAATGCAAGCTTTTGACATCCACAGGTACCTGAATAATATACCCAAAACCAACATCCCTGAACATCTGAAGAAGTCTCTGGCCTTCTCATGATCAAATTACGGCTGTTCAATTTATGTTTAAGGACTTTTTCATGGACTAAAGGCAGTGGTTTCAGAGTGGATTTCTTCAAAAATGGGCTGTAAACTTTGTAGCAGTCAGCACAGATGCTTACCTGTAGGACAGATATGGTTTGCTCCAGCTCCACTTGCAGTTCTGGACACATTTCTTTATCCACATGAAAGACAAACGAGGTTCCAAAATCCTTCTCGTTGTCTGGACTCCAGGGAATACACAACTGCTTCTGATATGCCCCTGGAACAGACACCTTGATCTCACAGCTCCCTGTGCATTAGAATAAGAAGTTTAGACCACAGGAGCCATTTAAATAAAGGTTGAAAATCAGATACTTGCTAAGTGTAGCTGAGACTACAAAAACACAAGCAAAAACTCTCTTGTGTGGTACCCAGTGGAAGTGACCCAATATTACTTACTATTAAAACTAAGAGCAAAATTAACTTAAAAAGTCAATTTTGTAGTCAGTAAATAAAAATGCACTGTATAAACAGAGAATCAAGTCTCCCCTCTCTCCCAAATAACAAACAAGCTGAAAAGTACATCTGACAAACTCTGCAGGCAGCCCTACCTTGCTGTTTCTCTCTTGTTTTTTCCTCTTTGTTGACAGTGCCTTGCAGAGACAAGCAAGGATGAACCTATAAAGAGAAGAAACCAGCTCTGGTTATCAGATTTTAGTTCACTACTTTGTTGAAGCTTAATCCACCTACTATGTTAGGTATAGGTTTACACCTGCAAGCTGTTATTTTGATCTTTCAAATAAAGAGCAAGTTTTGTTCCAGCAGGATGGGATTATTTGCTTGTTTCAAAATCGAAACCACCCTTCCTATTCCAGTTACTGGGAGTTTTTGCAACCAGTACTTCACAGCTACAGGTTCTCAACACCTGGTGTTTTCCTGTTGGTTTACGTTTTTTTAATGCATGTGTGAGTACCTATTCAGAACTTGTTCGGATTCAAGCAAGCACTTCATAAATTTTGCCATGACTTTCTGTCCTGGATTGTCCATATCCTCATGAAATTTAGTCTCTCACACCATTCAATTGCCACCTTCCTTTCTAGCACAGCAGATAGAGATACTTAATTGGCCACAATTGCTCTAAAAGATAAGAAACTACTCCACTGCTTGAATGTAAGACTGATTTGCTAAGGGAAACAGGAACACAAAAGACTCATGTGAAATAGTTTGCAGAACTGCACTGTTAAATGCCACCAATTTTTCCTGAAAAAATGTTAAAACTCTACATTTCAACAATGACAAACTCTTTCCCATCCTTTTCTCCTTATTAAAAAACATGACTCCAGTCCCTTTCCTTTGGGAGGAGAAAAGAGGTGGCAACACCTGTATTTTTAACATGTAACGCACTGATTTTCTTAGACTGATTGCCCCAAGAAAATAGACAAATCCCTCAAGACAAAAAAAGCTCTTGAGTCTGAGAGTGGGAGACATCACCTACTTACTAATGGCACTGGTAAAAGCTTAGACATAATAGGTATTAAGATAAGAAAGCGAACTACACCTGGCCAGCATCTAGGCCAGAAAACTCAATACAATCTGCAAGACTCACTAGCCCCTAAAGACATTTTTTGTTTACGTCTTTTAAAACAGCCCCACCGAAAAAAGAATAAAAATACCTTTTCTGCGAGTTGGTATCAAATTTTAAAAATTGAGGAAGCTTTTTGAACCAGCAAATTAAAAAAGAGGGGCAGATGCAGGAGAGAGTAAGAGCTATTTGGAAGCAAGAGTGGAATTCTCAACCATTCTTGTCCTCTTGCTACTAAACACCTACCTTTCAGGAGTAAATTCCAACATATACGTAACTGACTTCCATGTACTCACCACAAGGACTCCATTGGTCAACACCTCTGTAGGGGCATCTGAGCTGTGAAAGGAAGAGATTTAATGCAAATGAGTTTTGTTTTTAATTTGCTTCATCCTACTTTACAAACTGCCTGGATAAGCAGTGGGGCAGAAAGGTCCTCAGTGTGAGAGATCTATGCAAACTAGACTGACACCAAGTATACTTCCTTCCACAGAACAACGCGGGGAAAAATACTGAAGAAAAAAATTCTCTGCAACTATAAGCATGTGCTATAAGGTCTCCCCATCTCAGTTATTTTGATAACCTAGAGAAAAGCTGAGCTTAATAGACTATCAGATAGATAAGTATTCATTTGTTTATAATGCAAGGTTAACTGTGAAAGTTTCCCACTCCTAAGTAACTCATCCACAAACTGTTCATTTCCTTTGCAGCGCTGCCATTCCCATGAAGTTCAGCAAAATTTTATTTCTTTTTATGGTACCCAAAAATTTTGGTGACTGAAGCTTTAAGGATATTTGTGATCAGCCACTCATGAATCAACTCGAACACCACAGAGAACTGTAAAGCATTAGCCTTTTTATGGGCAAAGACAGTCCATGCACAGAAAAAGCAACTAAGACAATGTATCTGCAGAGCACAAGTTCATTCAGCGATTCAGGTAAGACTCACCATTTCTCCAAGTAAAACTCTACATCCAGCTCTTCATTAGCCTTTGAAAATGAAAGTTGGACACAGGTGACCCTTAATCTTGAATATAATTATGAGAAGTTTTTCCAAGAGATTAAGCTTTCTTCCTGTTACAAACTGTAGTAACTATTTTTGTTGCTTTTACAAAAGCTCCAGTTAAATTTTGGAAGGTTTAAATTTATGCCTTTTGTTGTTGTTCTTTAAACATTCCTCTCCTCCTGGACATATCCTATATGACCAGACACATCTATGTTTGAGGACACAAGTGCACACAAGTGAGAGTTGGCTCTCGGATCCATTACTCTGCTAATGAGGGAAAAAAACCTCTTCTGGCTCACATACCACTGCAGCCCCATCTCTGCAAACAGCTTCTACATGAGGCTTTGTGCTTCCTCCCATTTATTATTTCAGCGGACTGCACTCTTCGCTCATTGCTGTCTTTGTCCTGTACAGACTTTGATCCAGCCATCTTTTCCCCTACCATAGCACACTGTAAATGCTTGATACCAGACCTAACGCAGCTTTTAAAATAACCACATAGAAGCCAATTTATGTAATTCTCTTTACTCAAGTTGAAGTTTCCCATTCTATAATGACTGATCAAGATGACTTAAGCATTCAGCAAACAGGATAGAGTTAGCAGGAACAAGCGAGTTACTAAGCCTCTTTCTGTGATCACAAATAATTTAGAGTGCTTGTGACACTGACCAACACCTCCCTGCTAACTGCGTACCAGTTAGTCTGCTTCTGACCATACCAACAGCACTGAAGCCCAGTTTCTCAAGAAAACATATCATTAGCCAACCTTTAATCCAGACCTATTGTAGCAATGTGTTTGAGGCAGTTACAAAAAAGATCTGACTGGTGATGTGGCTTTAGCTACATAAGCTGTCTTGTTGCAAGTGCATAAACAGGTGCACAGGAACTCAGAGCAGCTCATATGCACCAGTGCCACCCACATGAAACAAGAGGTTAAACGTAACTGAACATATCTCAGGGAAAATAGTTTTTTCTTAGGCTTTTGACTTACTAAATGTAGAGGTAACCTTTGAGTCAATAAACTTCTTCACTGCAAACTGAAGATGATCAACTAAATACGACAATCTGCGGTCCCCACTGATTGCTGACTGCAAATGCCTTTAATTTTCAGCCCAGTTTAAGGCTCTCTACTCTCCTGAAAATTCAATTCCCTTTCAAGGTGTTTTAACATCTTCTGAAAGACAGCAGTCATCCCAAGTTTCATTTAGCTGGGCATCCCAAAGACCATGGAACACACCGAAAAAAAATAAAATCACTAGGGATTTTAGAAACATCTCAGATGACAGTAAAACCATATATGCTGTCATCACCTGCTGACACATTTTCCCCTTCTAGCTTCTACAACACAGATAAATCAAGCAGCATGTACTGCCTGATTTCTGTAATGATGAGCTGCAGCTACTCACAGTTGACCTGGGAAGAAGCCAGGGACTAACCTCAGGGTTCAACCTGAAAGTGCGCAGCAGGGGCTGACCCAGCTTCATGCCCCCTACGTCGAAGACGACAGACGTGAGCTCATCGCTGACAAGGACATCCTTATCATAGAGCGTCAACTCCAGAATGTTCTAAAACCAAACAGAAACAAACAGCCTCAGGTGAAGAGACAAACACTTCCGCAAACATGAGTAGCTGTATACAATAGACACTTTATCCATTAATCAATACCCTTCCCCTTTCTCAGTGCTGAAGAGAATTCACTATTTCCAGCAGGACTTAGAGCATTGTTAAGCAAAAAGCTCCTAGTTGGTAATGTTTAGCTAAAAGATTTTCTGAGCTTCCCAACTAGAGAGGCCCCAGCTGAATGCACGTGGCAGTACTCTCCACCAGCTTCAGGCACAGATTTGCCTGAGGAACCAATAGTAATTTCCACTCTTTCAGCATGATTCAGTCCAGCATGTTACAGGACCTATCACTTCCTGCTCTGCACTGCCTCAGATCAGGTAAGTCCAGCAGATAAACTAATTGAAATAGACACAATTCATACATATGGCACCCAAAAAATGGCCTCGCAGCAACTAGTTTTCAAGGAGACAAGACTGAACTTAGAATTGTGCTGGCATAGCCTCGCATCAGTAACCAGACTGAGGCCTCAGGAGCCTGCAGGGGAAGAAAAAGCTCACACACTCTAAAGCTTAGTTTGCAATTTTCTTACCATTTAAGTCAATCACCATTCCACCTTTGTCACCAACCATCACGGAAACGTACTCCAGTGAGGGGGATAGTTTCTTGCTAATAAGCACCTTATTCCAAAGCCTAGGATGTTATTCAAAGCAACAGTCCCATACTAAAACTAGTCTTTCAAAGTACAGTTTCCTTCCCTCTACCATTAGTGTCTACTTTGAGAATGAATGCTGACAATGTGAAGACTTTGTTCAATACTCTATTAGGTCATGCTCAGACAGTAGACAAATGTACTGTCTCTAAAAGTTTGACTTTTGCTTTTCCCGATCACAGGAACTGATGGCAAAACTTGACTGTATGAACTAAGTGGCAAAGTGATTTGAAATTTAGTTCCCATTATCCTCACTCAGCCACTTGGCTGTGTAAAGCAAGTAGAGCTACAAGAAGGCAACAGCTACTCTGCGAAAGTAGAAGCAACCCTCAAATAGAAACTTGCTTTATCAAGGAATTTCCTTGAGCTCTACCAGGTAGTGCCATAACTTCCCTTTCCTGAGTTGCATCACAAGGAACTTTTATGGAAAATTCCAGCTACAGTTTACGTGACAGTGCAGTTACAAACTGCTGTGGTTATCACTGGACATGCATAGTACAGGTTTTTTGTACCACTGAAGAAGACCGACACCTTACAAGCAACACTGGTTTTGAGAGTAATAAAGAACCCTTGGTTTTGAATGATGTATCAAAAGCAAGCCAGTACACAAATGCAGGTAGCCCAGCCAGCTCCACAAAGGGCACGCCTTACCTTGACAGCACTATGGATTCGATACTGGAAAGTTTCATTCCATTCTGGGTTATCAGAGTTGTCAACAACCTGAGTTCGGGAGACTATGGGAGATGCAGTGGGCAGCTTTAGTTCCACATAGCAGTCTGCCTTGGACACTACAGCAGGGAGCGTAGAGACAGACATCAGAACAACTTTAAATATACTGTTTCCCTTGAGCTCCTCATTTTCTAGATCTCATTGCATCATCGAAACATGCAAATTTAAGGCTGAACTTGTAAAGCAAAAGCATTTAATGAAGTACACGTCTTTAAACAGTAGCAAATTGAACATTAGGAACCTATATTTCTTTTCTCTGGTTCATCCAAGCCATAAAGCCCTTCAGACTACTATTCAAAATGAGAAAGATGAACTTTTCAAAAAAGATGACTGCTGATATCAGGCCCATTGCCCCTTGTCCCATCACTGGGGACCACTGAAAGCATCTGGCTCCACCTCCTTAACACCCTCCTTTCAGGTACTTGTACACATCCCCCCTGAGCCTTCTGTTCTGCAGGCTAAGCAGTCCCAGATCTCTCAGCCTTTCCTCATATGAGAGATGCTCCAGTCTGTTTACAGTCTTAATAGCCCTTCACTAGACTCTCTCCAGTAGCTCCAACATCTCTCACAGTGGAGTGCCCTGAAGTAGACACAGTACTGCAGATGCAGCCTCACCAGTGCTGAGTAGAGGGGAAGGATCACTTTGCTTGTCCTGTTGTCAGCGCTCCTCATAAGGCAGCCCAGGATACCATTAGCTTTCCTGGCAGCAAGGGCTGTTGCTGGCTTATGGTCAGCTTGCTGTTCACCAACACCCCCAGGTCCCTTTCTGCAAAGCTGTTTTCCAGCCGATCGGCCCCCAGCATACACTGGTGGACAGGGATGATCCTCCCCAGATGCAGCACTCCCATTTCTTTTTGTTGAACTGCACGAGGTTCCTGTCAGCCACTTTTCCAACCTGTCAAGCTCCCTCTGGATAGCAGCACGACCCTTTGGTGTACCAGTTACAAAACTAGGAGGAGTGACATGAGCAAACTTGCTGAGGGTACACTTTGCTCCATCATCCAGATCATTAATGAAGGCACTGAACAATATGGGACCCAGAATTGACCCCCTAGGTTACACCGCTAGTTACTGGCTTCCAGCTAGACTCTGTACCATTGATCACCACCCCCTAAGCTCTGCCATTCACCCAGTTTTCAACTCAACTCCCCGTCTGCTCATGTAGCCCAAACTTATCAGCTTCTCTAAGAGAGTATTATGGGAGACAGTGTCAAAAGCCTTACTGAAGTCCAAGTAGACAATATCCACCAGCACTATACCCTCATCTAGTCTGCCCAGGAGCTGAGCTTTCTGTTTCCATTCCCTGAAAATAACCAATTGTTTCAGAGTCCTTCCTTCTTCCAGTTAAGGCCCCTTCAACAACACAAGTAGGGGAACCATTCTTCACTCCAGTTGAACAGAAAGGCCATAAAAAGAACTTCTCTTCATAGTGTGATTCTAGCTCTCAGTCTTTCAGGAGGGTTTTCCATTCCCTCAACAGTCATTTAGCATTCCAGTAGTTCAATGTTGGATGCCAGATATAAACCTACGGCAGGCAGACTACCTTACTGTATTAAATCTGAAGGAATTAAATGTCAAATAAGTTTTAAAGATCCAAATGCCCCAGACAGCCCTGAGAGCTTTACTCAATGCAGATGCGTAAGAGAAAGGGAATATATACCATGCTATCAAAACCAGGAATGGGTAAAATGTAGTTTGTCCTGGAATCGGTCAACCACCTTCCTCCTTAAAAAGCTTCAATTACATGAACAAAATAGCAGGCATGTGAAAGCAAACACTACTCCAACTGAGAAAATAAACATTTGGAAGCTAGAATTGAAGATTGCTACTTGCAGTGCAAGAGAACTGTTCAGCAGGAGCAAGGGTGAAATTTGCCATGACCAGAGGGCTGAATTCAGACAAAGGAACACAGAATGGGCCACAGTAGAACACATAAAGGAGCAGGAGAGCAAAACATTACAGGACTTACCTGATCTTGTTCAGCAAAGCAGCAGGGTTAATCTGTAGCTTGGCCTCACATCAAGCTTTTAAAATACATATAACGCTTTAGAAGAGAAGCCTTTGTTCAGACATAAATGCAATACATTATGTGTAGGTAAGAAGTTCCCATAACAATGCTACCTGTGTTACAGGTATGCAGTGAACAAACCATGTTTTCCTAATACCTTGACTAAATACTTACACAGATCTGTACCCTTGATGTTTCTGGCTCGGAGGACTTTTACTGTTAGGTTGTAGTAAGGGTGCTTCTCCCACTGAAAAGAGAGGAACAAGCTCAGCACGTAACTCGACTGCAATGCCTGTTCTATAACTACATCAGTATCAGTCCAGAGAAATGGATCAGACCAGCCAGTTTGAAATAAACTATTAATGAGTCAGTTTGGGAACATACACAGCACTTTCAGTGTCCTGGAGGAAGACTAAAGGACTCTAGAAGGAAACTCAATTCCCTTTCAGCACAGCAGTGAGTGATGTCTTAGGGTAACTCCTCATGGACTTCAGAAAATAACTCCCTTATTTAGCGTTTCCTCTAATTATAGATCAATTTTGAATTGCTTCATTAGTTCATTCTTGCTGAAGGATAAACAGATACTGAAGCCGCTCAAATAATTTTAATCATGACGTGGCTAGTTTAAGACTATTTGCCAAGGGCACATGCATGCTTGAGTAATAGCAGACATGGCAAGAATCTTAACAGCATGGTCTAAAGACATAGAAAGCATATGCTGTTTACAATAAGGAAAAAAAAAAAAATTTTTCTTGTAGGAACACGTACTTCATGACAGTTTGAGCACGAAAAGACAAACTTTAAATTCCTTTTCATTCTGGACTGTTACTGGTATCAGCACTCCAAACGTGCATGCCACTTTACCAGCATAGATCAAAATGTAATCCTTGCTCTTGAAAGCTTCTGGGAGGCTATTTTTGGAAAGTAATACTAGTATCTAAGTGTCTGGATGTGAAGAGGAAAAAAAAGCCTGACTGAATCCTAGAAGATCATGAAGGAGAAGTGGGGGAGGGCAGGGGAAGACAAGAGAAAACAGCTTGAAGGGATTTAGTGCAGAGACTGCACAGAAGCAATTGTGTAAGGCTCATGAAAAGAATGTGATTCTGCCTCATTTCCATCAGTTATGACACAGTCCTGGCCAGCTAAGATCCTTTTCTATTCTTAAATCTCATTTCAAAATGCTTTTCACAAGCGGTCACTACTTCACATTCATCATTTTCTACATGGTTGGCTTGAGACCAGAATTTAATTTCAGATATGCTCAGTATTCATCTACAACTAAATTCAACAGGATCTTCACTTACAACAAAATGCTGCAGCGCACCAAACATTATATAAAAAAGTAAGCCCTACATATCACTAACTAGGATCTCAAGGAAACCAATGAACACTAAACTGTCAAACACTTCTTGAATATCCCTTATCAGATAAATGAAACTGTACTATGTTTGTTAAGCAGTCACATACTTCTGGAGTTTTCCATATTTCTTACTACTTTAAGATAATTGCCAGCTTTTGCAAAACAGAGTTTAACAACATAATAAAAACCAAGACATACACAGTATACTGAACATCTTTGTACTGAGTACCATCCACCCTGACCAACAAGTGAAGGGTGAAAATTACATCATCCAAGATCTCACACACAGGTGCCAAATCAAATTTGTGCAAATAAACTCCAGTTATACCGTTATTACTGTTAAAGGGCTCTTATTTGCAGCATAAACATGTTGAAGATACTCTTTCCCTCATTTGTTTTTGGGAACAACACACGCTTTCACATCGAATTTCACCATGAGCTCTACCCTTCAAGATGCTAGTTTTAGTTTCTTTTTAAACCTTTCCTAATCACCTCTATTTTGTTCAATCACTGACACTAGTTTCTCAGGCAGAGCCTGACCTCCTTTCTACCTCATCAAGCTGGAGGATGGATCACGGAGAGAAATTCAAGATTGCATATGTTATTCTCACTGACTTCCTAAAGGTGCTGCAACGCTTCAGGGTATTGAGAAATGAGGCTACATAATCACACCCCCACTGCTGTCAAAGCAATCTTCACTCACATAGCCTGACTATAGCCTGGAAATCAGACACTATCAGCAGAGGAAGCACAGAACACCCTGAAGATACCATATCCTTTCTTTTACTGCACACCATCTGTCAACATATAGTTACATGTTCAAAAGAAAGTCCTTTCCAAAGGTCTCTAACAACCTTTGACTTGCAGTCAATCATTACACAGCTCAGAATAAATTATGATCTGGGTGTGGACAATGTAAGAGCATATAACGCAACGGACATTTCACTGTGCTCCCAAGTCTGTGCTACCAATTATGCCAGAACCTTCCCATGTGCCTTTTCTACTTCTAGCGAAGGCACAGCAAGGTCATAACATGTTGCAAGGTTAGCTTGCAGAGTAATGAAGCGTGATAACATCAGATAATGTTCTATCTGAATGCATCAGGGAACAGGCAGGCAAAAAATCTGTATGGGAAATGAACAATAAATAACAACAGTTCTGCCTATACCAGTGTACATGACAACAGACCAACACATGCAACAGGTGCAAGCGACCAATTTCTACTTTGCAGTCCAATGATTTTTCACAATCAACTTTTCCAGAGCTCAGGAGAGTGCATCTGAAGCAAAAAAAACTTGAAATCCTTAAATAAGGGTACAAGACTGAATTTTCACACACTCAACTCTGCTAACAACTGTTAACAATAATAGCAAAATCAACAGAAAATAAAAACGTAACTTCGAAGCCATATTTTGTGTTCACAGCTACCAGGCAAATCAGGTAGCTCTAAGACATGTCTGTTTTACCAGGGGAGCACTTTCTCCCCATCTTGTTCCTGCTCCCAGGTGAACACTGCTGCCTGTAATTCCCTTCCTTGTGGCCAAAGTGCCACAAGTTTCTTTTTAAACCCAAAAGCAAACTCCTGGCTTTCCTAGGCACCCCTTGCATTTTCCTTCTTCCCACAGAAGTGTGCACCCACCATCATGAAAGGAGACTTCAGACCCAGCCCTAACAACCACGGTCTTCTGGAGGGCAAGTTTTACAATCAGTCAAGATGATAATGAACAGTA
Source organism: Sagittarius serpentarius (assembly GCA_034782735.1). Taxonomy (NCBI): domain Eukaryota; kingdom Metazoa; phylum Chordata; class Aves; order Accipitriformes; family Sagittariidae; genus Sagittarius; species Sagittarius serpentarius. The sequence goes on along the minus strand of JAVKLA010000031.1, from coordinate 18,376,821 downwards.
GTAGCAGCTCAGTATCACAACAGCAGTGGCAAACACTGGGCTCACTCCCAGTTTATTGTTGCTTGTCTTTAGACGCATGAAACTAAGGCTAAACTTAGGAAAATTAAAGAGATCTGATCATGTCGAATTTTTCTCACACAGCAAAGCATAAGTGTGGAGAGGCATCCAGGCAGCAAGCCATCTTGTGACATTTAACAGTCACCTCAATTTTAAGTTGTAGACTGGAAGGGGCGGGGGGGGGGGGGGGGGGGGCGGGCCGGCC
>JAVKLA010000031.1:18346870-18376459 GCA_034782735.1 Sagittarius serpentarius | reverse complement strand
CCCCCCCCCCCCCCCCCCCCCCCCCCCCCCCCCCCCCCCCGCCAGGCAGGACAGATAAACCGATGACAGATCGGGTCTCCCTGGCAAAGGCTCCTTCACATTTAGTGTAATTCAAAATCGAGGTTATTGGCCAAACCATCTTACACAATGGAATGATTATACACCAGTTAAAGGACAAACACACTGAAACCACTTTATCTAATGCGGTTGTACTGCATTATGAACTGGGGGTGAAGTCATTAACCTTTGTCTCCTGCAGATTATTAAGCCCTGGGGAATAAGGTAGAGAGCAGAAAGGAAGGGAATGGTAATCAAGGATATTTTGCAAGAGAACACATAAGCACTATTGTGCCTCTACTGATGAGAAGCGCACTATTCTGGACTCTTCCCCCCCCAAAAAAAGTACTTGGCATCAGCTTAATTCTGCTCCCCAAAACCTAAGGAAACAGACACCTCCTCTGCATTGCCTCACACAGACCTTGAATTTAATAAAAACCTGGCATCTCCATCAGCATTCTTGTTATCTAAAATTTTCCCCTAATGGTAAACTTTTTGATTAATTCCTGCAGAAGTGCAGGACTGGTTTTCAACACGTGCAGTAACAGGAAGTCACTGCCGAGAACATCAGCTAAGGAATGCTGTCTCAAAGACTGCGCTACAATTTGTCTTACCCGCCAGTGATAAAACCCAGTCTCTTTCCTCTCCTTCCTTTGGAAAAGCACAGCTGCCAGAAAAGGCAGCACTCTCGGTGGAAATGGGCCCCGCAGCACCTCATGGAACATGGGAAAAAGGTCCTGTCGTCTCCACAGAAAACCTGACAGGGAAACACAGAAAATAGAGAGTCCCCGGACGCCTGGCTGCGAAGGGCGGCTCGTTACAGGCTCGGTCTGAAGTTTTGCGCAGGACCGGGCTGCGCTCCAGCTGCGAGAAGCGGAGGTGTGGCCTGCACTTGCCAAACAACACAGTTCAAAACCTCGCTGGCAGGTTTTTCAAATACTGGCAAAGATAAGGGCAGCAAAGCAGCACCAAACAGGGAAGCCCTGGGTAGGAGGAAGCACCACTCCGTGATTAAGCCACAACCTCAAAACCCCCAGTCCAGATTTTCTTTGAGAGTTCCAGGAACCTGATCTAGGACTTCGGCTATTTTATAGCCTCTCAGAGTTTCAGCATGCCCTAAAAGAATGTTTTTAAATATAAAGGAATTCCCATCTTGCAAGCCTGAAGCAAAGCCGAATTTGTCATTGACTGTAGGTGTCCAGAGAAGTTTCAGGGAGGCCTGAGCAGAGACACCATCATTCGGTCTGCATTAGGATGCCTCAGAGTATTGATTCACCACCGTGTCTAACCTCTCGCTATGTGCGCGGCCTGCACAAGTCCCCCCTTTATTCTCATTTCCATGTAGCTCAGTCTTGATTCTTCCACCAAAGGTTCTTGAAAAATTGTACAACAGATAGGGCAGATTATTTACGAGCCTACTGTGCCTTAAACAATATTTAAGTAGTAAAGGAAATTGTTTACTGGAAGTGATTAATTTATTAACAGCTGCTGACAGTTGGCTTGTCTGGAGCTTTTTATTAAAGAGCTTAAACTGAAGCACCAGACCAAAACCAAACTTAAGTGCTTCAACAATTAGAAAGCGGCAGAGAATGTCTGAAAGCCAGTAATGCAGCGTGTCACCAGCTCCACACAAACACAAGAACGTGACACATTCTCAGCAAGGTCCCATTCATTAATCATTTCCTGTCATTAGTGTCAGTCACTAGATCAGAATTTAAGAAAATTAATAAAAGCACAGGCGCTAACATTTAGAACACAAACAAGTCGATACTAGTTAGTGAATTCACAGACTTGAAGTCAATGCACAGGCAAAAAGCAAACATAACACCATTGCAAAACAGCCAGCAACTGCTGTAAAGCTCTCATGTGGTACTAAATGGTATGACAGACACTGGACTGAAAAAGCAATTTCCGTGCATTTCTACATACCACTGCATTGAAAGTAAAGGACTGTCATATTAGGTTTTATTTCTCTTTGAAAAATTGCAGAACCATAACTGTAATTTATTTATATTTAACCTAATACAGCTTGACTATAAATTACAGAAAAATTGAGGCAGCCTTTCACAGTAAGCTAACATGGAGAAATTACATTAATTCTAAACAGTTTATTACAGGCAGTATATAAAGCCTGTATTTTATCTTGTGAGTGCCCAACTGCATTTAAAAATCAGGCTTACCTGCCTTCTCCTGAAGTTCTCTCTCATCTTCCAATGAAATCTCAGCACAGGGATCTCATGTTTATAGAATTTCTCCTGTATTCCTCCCTCAAGAAAAACTGAAACTCTTTAGAACATATGCTTAAGAACTGTTTCATAGTCAACAGATCATCCATTAGCAAACAGAGTTTGTGTACAGTTTTAGCTATCCACAGACACTGTCAACAGCCAACTCAATACCCAAAGAGAAGCTACTTGCTTTTGTCATTTCCAAGCAGACTAAGAAAACAAGCAAGCAAAACAGCATCAAAACATGAGGCAACAAAGATGGCCACATACCTGGTAACTTCTGCTTGGATTAGCATACCCATAGTGGTAAAGCTAGATGCGTATCTACATTTCATTCAGTCATTTTTTTGTCAGCCAGTATGAACAAATGACACCATCACCAACTGTACTATATAGTACTATAAAATATGCATAGATATCAAACGGGACCCCTTTTGCTCCCATTAGCAGCACTAAAAGCAGAGCTGCAATGCAGTACATCATTAGAAGAAATGAAGATTCCAAAGGATGCTATCAGGTTTTCGATTTGGGGTTTTTTTTGGTTGGTCTTCTCCAGAAATACCAATATACTCAATTGTCCAACACACAGACAAAAGATTCTTCTTCAGTGCTGATACCTCCCATTTCTATAGAACAGGAAAACAGAAGATCTGTATTCTACTTGCAACACTAGACTAGTTTAGGCAGTTCAGGCAACTGCAAACCTGTGAATCTAAACATTTCCTGACTTGGTCACACAGAGCTCAACAGTCCTCCTCACCTCGAAACGGCATACCACCACTCAAAAAAAATTGTCAGTAATTTTAGCATTCTCTAGTGAGTACATATTTAATGGTATAAGACTTTCAAAAACATTATTCAAAGAGAGAATACAAAAGTGGTTTTAGTAGGGTTTTGAGAACATTCACAAGCACACTATAAACTTGTAGATTTAAAAACTAAAGTTAAGAAGTGTTGACAGCTCTCATATGACATGGCCTCATTTGAATTACACATATTAAAGCAGGAGTGATACTGGAGCCCCTGCATTGGGTCTGACTTCCAGGAGAAAGTAAGGACTAATATACGAAAAAAAAAATAAAAATCTACAGCAGCCCAGAGAAGCTTAACTGCACAATGACTGAAACACACACACTGGTTCACAATATTTATTACAATCTATTGCTTTAGATAAACCTGCTGTATGGTTAGTAAACCCAAACCACATTATAAGAACCAACAAAAAAAAATTACAGCACAAACCACATCTCTGTAAAAGGTATGCAACGGAGGTGAACAGAGGCACAACCTTAACCGTGTAACTAAGAGCACAACAAAGATCCTCATATGTGAATATAGCTCTCTTGGTAGCAGATAACAAAGTTAAATAAAAATCAGACTAACAGTACTAAATATAAGATAGGTAAAAATCAGAGCAATATTGTTTTATCTGTATACAAAGAATACAGGGCCTTTTTAAATACCCTTCTTCACTCTCAATGACCTGTAAACACAACTCTCCCAAACCATCTTCCCTCTGTACCTGACCTAGTATATAAAGATCTATACAGAATGTGCAAATCCCATATAAGTATTTTTAGGCTCTCTTCTTCAAATAGAAGAAATACAAGATTAAAAACATTAACACCACAGATTCCCTCTACCCAGCCTCTGCAGAAAGAATACTGCCCAAGACATTCAAGTACAGAAGTAGCAAAACACTGCACCAAGAAATCCATAAGAACACATGGCATATGAACAATAAACACAAACACATATGGAAAAGGAAAAAACAAACAGTTATTAAGGGAAACTATTAACACCGGCAAATGAAAGTGAATTAGGACACTTGTCAGCCTACAGCAGATCTGTTACTAAAAAACGTTCATGTAACAATGGCTTAAGCAAACCTGTAATGTTAACCGAGATGCAACTATACCTTAGGCAGACAGGCTTTACTCATCTACTTGTTTGTTAAGAGGTGGTATCTGGTAGTTACATGCCATGCTCCATACCATGTAATAATTACACATTTATAAATATTGCTAGACCAGGATGTTGGGAGGCAAATAGCCCAATATTGGGTTATTTGCTACTGCTGCCTTTTCATTACCACTGCACAGATTCTTTCTGCACCAAACATTTTAATATCCCTCATACCAATCTGCTATAGATTAAAGTTCATGGAAAAATAACTTAGACAAAAATATTACAGCCTACAAGGAGTATGGTACAATCTAGTTCTTGTAGTTAAGACTTCTGGCCCAAGAGTAACATAAGAACAGTGCCAGCCTGAGCAGAACTCAGTTCTAGAGCACTTAAAATAGAGAGATGACGAAATAGTCTGGATTTTACTTCAATGCTGGAAAGTGAACCAGAGACCAAAGAACGAACTTACATAAATCTCAAGTGTAGTCTAGAAGCTTAAGCAGTAACTATAGTTTACTCCCTTCAGAAGTTGCTTTACAGGGTGTTCTTTGCTTTTTGGTATGAGTGCAGATGTGAACTTCTTAAAACAGTCTTTGAGCTTTCACTCATGCTAAGAGTTAACATATTCAGCAGAAACAACACACAAGTTAATTCAATTTACAGCTCCCAAACTAAAGTAGAAAGAAAGAAAATGCTTACTAGTGGTATCTACTGTTTGTCTGACTATCTCCTGTGGAACAACTTCTTATCAGAGTCAGGTGATACCACTGAGTATCAATAAAAAGACTCCTTTGGCCAGCACTTAAACATTCCCATTACTGAGATGAAAGCAAAATTGTATTTTCTAGGTCTAGAAATAGGCACAGAAGCCTTCTCTATGCCAAACACCTGGTGATCTCCATGCAACACTGATACAGCTGCAAAGACTTCAAATAAATTTTCTTTTTGTGAAGAACTATTTACATACAAGGCCAAATCACAACTTTGTCACCCTAAGGAGGTAAGTTTTATAGTAAAACTTGACTTGTGGTGAACGCCCAACAGTTGTCTAACAACTCATTTGCAAGGCTGGAGTGCAATACAAAACTCACTACAAAAATCAGTTTCTATTCTTCATCTGAGTATCGAGAGGTTCAGTGTAGTTACCAGCACTATAATAACATAGTTAAAGTCATTTTCTAGTAAATCAGTATTACCAGATAGGTACTGTCAGTCCACAGATACAAATGACTTCTACACAGTGTAAGAGAACCTAGCAACAAGCCTCCAAAATCTCAGAGGCATCAACTTCTTAAGTCATCAGTTCTGAATTTCATATGAATGTCGGGATTATTGAGCATGACAAGGTCAGGTGTCCAACGTGTTGACTTCTTTGGAGCAGAAATAATGCACAACTATTGCATTAGGGTATCGAGCAAACGCACTGTAAAGAGAGAGAACACAAAAATCAACTGTTAATACAGATAAACAGTTTTCCCTATTCAAACAAGAACATCCAAGTTGTGCAGAATCACAAAAAGACACTTACATGAAAGTGACACTTTCTTGTTTTAAGTTACAGCCTGAATAGATTCTTGAGAAAAACAGACAAAAGAATTCCATGGATTTTCTAAGTTTTGGGTTTAAAAAAATAGTATCTATTTTCATTTTTATAGGCACACTTTACTTGGAAGTCACTGGTAACAAGTTAAAGACTGGACTGGGTGACAGGCTGACAAGTTTCCCCTTCAAAACCTTGTTGAACTTAAAAGCATTAGAGAAATCCTAGACAACCAAAACAATACTGCATATGCAAATTTAAATTCTGATGCTACACGCTACACACTAACAGCAAAAAATTAAATATGCACAGCAATAAGTATATTTAGACCTATGTTCATCAAAATGTTTTGCAAAAAGCAGCTTTCCCTGTCATTGTGAATGCCACTGATATCTCAGAAGGGTTCACATCAACAAGAGAAACCATGAATAAGCTAGTCACGTGGCATTTCACTGGAGTTCAAAGAGGAAGAGGAAAAGGAAAAGTGCAAATAAAATTTGCATGCTATACTAACCCGTAATTACCTGTTAGGAATGACAGAAGAAAAGTTATTGGCATCCGTGTATATCAAGTGAATTAGTTCTACTTTTAGATGTCCTAAGATAATTGTGCTACAAAATGTAAATCAGCCAGAGAGCCACAAAGCCATCAGATACAGAAAACTATTACACATGTATCTTAGTTTGAAATTCTTTATATCATCCTTCTTAATTCTAGTTAAGCAGCAGGTAGCAGGCAGTGTTCTTAGAAAATTTTCCAAATTCAGTACGAAAAGTGATTTTCTGCCTTCTAGAGTTGTAAATTAAGAAGCCTTATGAGTTTCTGAAGGGATTTTATTCTCCTTTGTTGAAAGCAGTTTACTCTTGCAGTAAACTTCACCGACTAAAGCTTTGATCTTTTCCCAGCCACCCAGTTACCGATGTAATTTGCAATTCAAACACTCTTCAAGTATCTCCCTCATACTGCTGTTCTCTCTGTGTATACACACATTCTGACTTTTGCAACGTTCTTGGTTTAAGTCTACCAGATTCATATTTGATTCAGTTTCCCAAGCTTTAAGGTATACACTCTCTCACCTGTTACCTATCTTCTTTTTACATACAGTGCACACCTTCTCCTCTGTAATAATGCACTTCACTTGCTGATGCAAGATCCGCTCCTCCTGGACCTAAAGAAGAATTAAAAAAAAAAAGACAAAAAAACTTTGCTCAAAAAGCAATGCCACACCACAGCTCCCTTTAGTCTGGTGGAACTGGAAAATGTCACAACTTTTAATATTCAGTGGCTGTATCTACCTTAGCAAGTCGTACAGCACAAAAGCAGCAGGTCTGTAGGGCAGAGCATGTGGTATTGAACATCCAACACCCACACTATATGAATTGCAAGATTTTACTTTCAACTAAGTCTGGCCCACAGACTAAGGCATTCTAACCACTAAGGTTCAGGTGAACTACTGAACTGCATCGTCTGGTTTAGTTTTATTTGATAGAAATCCAGTCCATGCTCTCTGAGATCATCCTGCAATGCGCACCAGAGCACAGTGAGTCCAGAGACTCACACAAAGACACACACCTCATCCAAACTAAAATGAATGTAACTCACTATCTCCTGAAAAAGGGACATCATCTATTTGATGCACATCTACTAATTTCAGGTGCACTACAGCACCATCTACAGGACACACATTCCATATAAGGAACAGTTAATTCAGACATTGAACATCTGTTTTAAAATACCATTCCAATAAATGACAGGTGGTGGGTACTTACCCTCAGAAACTCTGCATGGAGAAGATTCTTGAGTACTTGATTAAATCTTTTCTTCTGAGCATTTTCTTCAAGGACTTTCTCCAAGAAGATTCGAATCTCACTAATCTGTGTATTTGCTGGGAGTAGGTTTATCGCCTGGAGCAAAATATAGTTGGTTAGGAAAAAATAAAAAAAAGAATAGAGAACAAAACAGAATAGAAATTGACACATTTAGCTTGACACTGTTACAGTCTGTTCACCTGCCTACTCCAGAACCTTCTGTCACCTTCTGCCAACAGTGCAAACTGAGTACTTACAAGTCTTTCTTACCTTGGTGGTATCCAGTTTGCTGTGATGTAGTTCCAAAACCTGCAGAGCAGCCTGCAGATTAGCTTGGGGCTCCAGCACTTCCATCTTGATTGGTCCCAGGCAATGAACACTAGGTGGGGAGAGATACATCCGAAGCAGTGACAAATAGACCTGTTGCACACAAAAGGAAAATTCTGAAACCACCGCACACATCCACAACTGACAGTGCTGGTAGAACCCAGCAATAGTACTAGTAAATTGTACCCATGCCATTCAAAATCCTGAAGCACTCGTTTAAACAGCTCTTATCTTAAAACAACAAAAACTGAAAAGTACCAGTGATATTCAAGGCCTTTTAAGACTTGCATTCTACACTAAAGTTTTTATAGAAAAGTAGTTTTAATCATGCCTCCCTCATTTATCTTAGATAACTCATTTATAACCTTTATAAAACAACACTTTGTTGTCTTTTACCATTAACTTTTATGTAGATGTCTGTGGAATACACACGCAGTATTTTGTCTTCTGAATTCCATCAGAACTTTAGCTACAGAACATATGCTCAACTCCAGTGATATAGTAACACTCTCAACAAAAAACAAATTTACAAAAATAATTAAAAAAACCCAATCATCTGGTAATTCCTAAATTCCAAGAGCTTATGCATACGTTCCTGTCCACCTATACAAACCCTGAAAAAGTCTATACAGAGCAAAAACTTTAAAGTCCCTAACATGGTACGAATAGTCTAATACCTCCTTACTGAAAAGGAAGACTGCAAAGATGAAGCTACTTACATCTTTGTTGCCATCTTTGTTTCTGTCATAATGTTTATGGCAGTAACTAGAACAGAGAAGATCAAGTGAAATGCAGGGACAGTTTTGGAATCCAGAGAATCAGTCCACAGAAATTAACATTCAAATGCTTTGATTACTGAAGCCATCCAAGTTAGGTGACTGTACATCCAATTCTGATTAATCAAGTTGTACAACAAAATGACACCATTTACTCTGCATTACAACACTGAGAAAAGGGAGTTTTTGTGCAAGTCTCCCACTTCCAATCAACTTACAAAGCTTTAATGCAGAAACTAACTTTAATTCAGCTGTGTAAAAAAGGGGGAAAAAAAAGATGCTTCCAGTCAACACATCATAGCATAAAAATATATGCGTAGATATACCAAATTACTGTATCTGAATCTCAAAGAGAAGGTGTTCATTAGTGTACACTGCATACTGGGGTTGAATGTCCTCTAACAGGTATTTGCTGAAACTAGCTTTAAAAGAAGCTATGTTGAGCAGGCCCTAATGTTCAGACATACCTGGCAGTATCAGTTAATTCTGTTTTCACCTAAGTACTTCATATTCACTCAGAAAGTTCCCTGACACAATACATCTAGCAACATGCCTTATCTTTACTGAAGAGGATTGGGCTAACTGAAGGAGCTTAACTTTGCATCTGGACTAGTGAATGTCTCTCCAAAGAGAAAGGAAACAAAACAACATACAGAAGTTCAGAAGCTAAGGACAGGTGGAAACAAATAATTCACTGATGACAGTCATATTGCTCTAAAGCGCAATGACAGAAGAGCGTGAAAAGGTAAACCTCAAGGGGACAGCATCATCATCTGTAACAAACAGATGCCTGGAAGAGCCTAAAAGTCAAGAAAACAGGGATACCTGGCTTACAGCATTCATGCTCCACATACAGCAACATTTCACTACACTTCCCATCCATAGGGCAGTGAGCAAACTGTCTTGCAACAAAAAAAAAAAAAAAAGAAAAAGAAAACAAAAGAAACTCTTACTTTTCAGCCATGTTGGTGTCCTTCAAAATATGAACATAAATAAACAGAGCTTGCTCGTGCTTCCCCATACGACCCAAGAGCAGAGCACGTTCTTCTAGGAGACCTAGTGATAGCATGAAGGGTTAGTCAATAGCTACACGAGAAATTACAACATATGCTCCATTAGTGACCAGACTACCAGAAGGAACTATAAACCGTAATCTAAGCACAGGTTAAAGTTACATTGAGACTGTAAGTCTACTTCGCACTAGTCTCAGTAACATTTTATGAATTCTTAAGTAACCTTAAGAAACAACAAACTTCAGATCTGTTGATCAATTCAGGCTCACCAAAAAGTTAGGCTAAATATTTAAGTGATGGGAGACACCACAAGGTCTTAGGCCAACAGTTACAGGAATCCTGCAGAGACTGGTAAACCCAACTGTGCCAGGAAAAACAGAGTTAGCATACACTAGTATACACACCAGTGGCCTACAACTACAGGTACAGCCATCTTCTCTGTTTCTAGTTACCATGATTCTACAGTAAGTGAGGAGGTTTTGCTGTACAATGCAGTAAGCTAGGGTTTAACTGACCTATGGAAATTGAACTCACCATCAAAGGGGAAGTCACTAATTAGTCGACTAGGTTCATACCAGCTAGACTTCTCCAGAAAAAGTAGAAGCTTTTTCCGGTAATCCCCCAAGTCTCCTCCTTCCTCCCCAGCAGGCACTGGAGTTTTATCTATATGGAAGAAAACAACAGAAGCTACAGTATTACAACTATTCACCACACTAGTACACAGAAGAAGATACACCAACAAATCATTATGAGGAAGAACCAAATGCTGATGAAATTGTTACATGTGCTGGCATCCTGGTGCATCTGCCAAATTACTTCCGCTCCTTAAAACACATCAAGTGCCCAGTTAAACAAACAGACTCAGTTATTCAAGCCCCCTCCCTACCCTTAACATGCAGAATTCAGAGAGCAGTAGCTGCCATTCCACTTAAGCATGAGAAAAGTGTCACTTGGTCCCTTAAGATCTCTAGGGAGGCAATAAACTACACTTCCCTACAAACCCACAACTTTTGTTTTTCCAGTTCCTTCATCACTTGGGATATCTTCTTCTGGACGCGAACAGGGAAGGCTTACAGCAATACACTGTGAAGGTTCCCCCTGTGCTGTCCCATGCCCCTGGTCTTCCCACCAGAAAAGGCTAAACGTACCTGCAGGGAAAGAACTGAGATATTCTTTCATTAAGCCCTGCACTTTCTCACAGTACAGCTGGATCAGACAGTTGTGAAAGTCTGCACCAGTTTCTTCCCAGACATGAATGATGTGTTCCTGTAAATACATGTTCAAGGTTCAGTTATAGACACTTCCTCTGGGAAGCAATTCATTATAAGCAAGCAACAGTTCCATGCTTGACTTTACCAAGCTTGACTTCAGGATTTCATATGTTTTAATTATTTTTTCTTTACACAACTTAGGGCAAAGCTAGCATTCTCTGAGACAGCATCAGGCTCCAATGCCTGGAGAACTAAAGCCTTACATGTAACATGTTGTACTGAATGTAATGCACTAGTAGAGACTGAGTTCTTACCAGATAAGGAATAGTCAAGCTTTTAAAATTTTCTATCAAGAAACTGAGCACTTTGTCTCGTGGCAAAGCTTCCACTTCAGGGAGGTCTTCTGTAAATATCTGTTAAACAAAATTTTATTCACAGAATGGTCATTTTTTTTAAATTTAAGTGCCACAGTATCTTCTCTGAGGCACTGAAGCCCAGTATATCATCACATATGTCCAAAGAGTAAGCACAAAAGGTATAAAAAAATCTGAGCAGCTTATTCAGGCACTCAGAAGCTCTCTCACATCTGAAAGGATTAACAAACATCCCTGCTTCTGCCTTAGTTAACACTTCTTTTACAGCGCCCAACACCTCCCAAATACAGGGAGTCAATTCTATATCAAAGAGGAAAGGGAAAATAAGAACGGCAGATGAACATTTGCCATTTAAATACTCAATCAGGCTCTTGTGCACAAAGCATGACATCAGCAACAATGTGTTGTATCAAATGTTCCTAGCTACTTATTACAAGATAAGGTATTCCAAGAATGGAAAAGCATGAGAAAAACTGAAAGGCTGTCTTGCTCTATCTACTGCTAATCTTACCACAGTACTGAACATAGAAAACCTAAATTACGTATTTAATTGGATTTAGCATTAATACGTGGCTTCTTACATTGAGTTCTCCCAATTCCATACACTGCACTAAGAACCTCAATGGCAAGGTGCCTGTTTCAACCACACTTACCTTCAGTCCATCTTCAGGAAAGTCTCTTAGCACCCAGACAGAATAGGAAAATACCAAGTGCAAGTTCTCTGTGCCTGGAATACAAAAAACAGCAGTCCTTCTTGTTAAAATCCTGAAGAACTATCTGCTCACAACACAAGCAGATACTTTCAGAGCCAGCAAAGCTCAATTTACAGGAAGAATCCAGTTTGTTTTTTTCCCCACTGAAGTCAAGCAAGTCACACATGCTAGGCTAAAGCCACCATTTCATTATTTTGCAAACATGATTTCAAACAGAAAGAAGAATTAACTCAAATACTAAGCATCACCAAATATAAATAATTCAGACCAAAACTAAGCTCAGTTGTCTTAATCACATTCCGAAAGTCTTCCCCTGCAATTTGTTTTTATTAGGGTAGAAAAAGCACTGTACTTTTCACTTGTGTAATTTCCTTCAGTCCATTTGCAGCCCCATGCCAGTCCCATGACTTCCATAGCAAATGGTCAAATACTTCAAAACAAGTAGCAAAGCATGACAGCACTGAAGTAACTGGCATAGAAACTACATGACAGGTAATAAGTTCTCAGCTTTTAAGAAAATTTAGAATCTGCCCCTTTTTTAAAGAGTATTTCCATTTGGACAATTTGGTTCACAAAGCTTATAAAACATGTTAGGAAAACACGACTTTCCCCTTTGCCTCCTGATCAGAACCACTGAGGCATCACTGCCCAAACAATGCAACAACATAACTATACAAGAAACAGAAACCTACACCAATTCTATAAAAAGGCAGCCATTGCTTGCTTTTCTTCAACCCAGATCATCATCAGGAGTAAGTTACTTTTTAAATATTTAAAACAAGCAGCATCTTCATGGTAGCAGTATTTTAAAAACCAAAAGATAAGTGCTATGAAGTAAAACAATTAAAATAGCCCCCAGAAGAGCCAATTTCAAAGTTTCAGAAACAAAACAGTGACTTCGCAAATGGCACCATGGTTGTGGGTCTGAATTTCACTGACCCCAAATTAACTTTCTGAATTAACAGGGCACTGTATGGTAATGGGTTTGCTAGCCTCACTGAGAAAATTTAAATAAAGGACAGGACAAGTCATGGGAGTAAGTTCTCATGCAGAACAAGAGACCGAGAAGAGAAAGCCTAACACCTTACAAACAAGTGTGAGATTAATTAGAATAGCTCCTTTCCAAAGCACTGATCAAGTTGCCTTCGCTGAAATCACAACCAAATCAAACATGAAGTTACAGCCTACTCAAAACACTCAAGAAGACAGAAGGAGAGGAGGAACTCATCAAGTAAATACCAAAGCTTATAGATCAGATTATTAGAAGGCCAACACTGCATCACACCACAAAACAACTGGCTCCCTCAGCACGTAACATTCAGCTGCATGAGGATTTACACCAAAGGTCACAGGCAAGGATGTTTTGTGCTGCTAGAATTAAAGCAGACACAGAATTTCTAAACTTTCTCAGCAACAAATCCCTAATTTAAATATAAGCTACAATATGCAGAAGTTCTGCATAACACTATTGTAACAGGTAAAGAATGGTGTAATACAGAAAACTATGTACCACTTAATCACATACGTAATTCTCCTGTGCCTACCTCTGCACAGACAAAGTATAATTTTGATGGACATGGCCAAATCACAGAATTAACAATATCTGCTTTGATACAATAAACAATAAGTGCTTTCTCTGTTGACACATGGCAAGTATCAAATCCAAATCAGTAATACATACCTGATGACTTAAAAGACCACAGCTACAAGCCTGGAGGAAATTTTCTCTAATTACCTGAGAACTCTTTAAGAACAATTCATTAAAAGCCCAAAAACCTATAGACAAGAGACAACTAAAGAAGAGTCTCTACTTCACTCAGAATGTAAGTGAAAGCAACTAAAAATACATTCCATATAATTAAAATTAAAAAGATAATTTAAAAAAAACCCAATTATTACTAAGATTAGAAGCTCCTAACTACAGAAGCCTCACCAAAGTGGGGGCAGAGGGAAAAAATCTGTAGAAACCCCATAATCTGAAGTTTTATCACCTTATTTAAGGGACTCCCAGATATGACACTTATCAATTAATCAAGGTAGAATGGGCAGTGCAGTTAAAAACCACACGCACAGAGTGTTACATTTCTGCTATTTACTTGGCAGGGGGGAAATCTGCAAGTGACACTAGTGTAAAGCATTCCATTTATTAGCAATAGTTAACTTTCTAGGTTGTTTCCGTTGTATTTCATTACACTGAAGTGAACAGACCCAAATATCCTTTATCAGTTTTAAAGAGCTGAGCAAGAAGCATACGGGAAAAATGATTTTCAGGAAGTCCTGAAACAGAGAAGCTCCAGAAGTCTAAGAGAAGTTTAGCAACTGCCAAGATTTTAGAAAAGCATTCCAGACAACTTGGATAATTATAGGCCTTAAATACCATCAATCTCAGGTAAAACGAATCAACAGCTGACATAGGTCAATCGAGATTAATTTATCCAGATGACAGAATTATTTTTAAAATAAGATTAGAAGTTTGTTTTGTAAAGCTGTATGTTGAATATAACATACCTACACTTCTCTAAGACAAGTAACAAACCAATGAGTAAGAAGTGTAAGAGAAACATGGCACAAACAGAAAAGGTCTCAATGTCATTGTAAGTAATGTATGATCCTTGAATAAATATGTTGCTAACAGAAGGCAGCAGTTCTTAAAAGAATTAATTATAGAAAAAAATATCAAACTTTGCCAACAGTGTAAGACTATGAGATGAAGAAAGGTATTTCCCTCACAAACTACTCCCAAACTAGTAGTGTGATACCTTTTAAAGAGCTGTGCATTTAGAAATAAATAATATTGGATGGGAGGGGACTGCTCTCAAAAGCAGCAAAACCAAAAAAGGACTTGGGAGTTCACAGTGAGTAGTCAACCAAGCAAGTCCCTACCATGATACTGTAACCAGCAACTACAACTGTCAGGTCATTATCTAGATCTACCTAAACACAGAAAACAAAAACTTCATACAGGATTCTTCATCTCAGGAAAGATACTACAAGCCCCAGCAACTCGAACTTAGACCTCAGCTGGAAAGCCTAATCCAGAAGTTAGGCTTTCCTTTTGTCAGTGGTGGTAAATCATCACTGGAAGAAAATACAAACTGCTATGGCACATTTTCTACCAGTGGAAATTTTTATCAGAAATAAGGAATGTTTTCCAGTAAGATACTCAAGTTTCAACAAGATGCTCATGAACTAACCCTTGAAGTTTCCATTATGCAAGAAACCAGACAAGATGACAAGATACCCTTTAGCTTGACAGTCTCCAGAAAGTTGCTGAACAGTAGAATAACCACTGAGCCCAACAAGAGTAACACCTTCACAAAAACAATGCTCTCCTTCACACTCACCCAAATGCTGCAGATATTGCACTGTCCTCTCATGACCCTTCAAAGGTGAGTTGGCTTTCTTTGACTGATCCACCAGTACCTGTAATGCTTTCAGAACAACAGAAAGGTTCATTCCTTTGTAACCACAAGCATCATTCCAACTTGAACCACAAAAAAGTGAAATCTTTCCTGTTCTGCTACTGGAGACAAAACAAAGTTTTGTTTTAAACACATAGACCAAACAGGCAACAGGAACAAAGACCAATTTAATCACAAGAAAGACCCAGAAACAAAGTCTTTTCAGAATATTGCCTGCTCACTGAAGCCAAGTTAAAACTCAATATTAGGAATACATGCTCCCATCCCTTTTCTGCTCCCCACCTCAACCTCATACCTACCTTTCTCATGCAGACCCTTCTTCTCATACAGTATTATCAGCTCACTATATTTGTGTGCCTTCTTTAGTACATGCTCACTCTCCTCAATATGGCAGTGATTGTTCTCCAGACGCAGCAACGGTGCCACCAGTGCTACATTTGTCTGCAAGCAAAAAAGGACCGCTTAAATATACTTCTAGTGTGCACCTCCTAAGCTTATAGTACAAAACATGAGTTGGAAGACAGAAGAGAAAAAAAAAAAAGGAGCCTTATAGCATAAGAAACAACACGAACATCTTGGAGCAAGGCCCATTTTCATTTCCCTAATTTGCTGGGACAGAAAGAAACACTATATCACAGCTATTCCCCTTCAAGACTAGAGGTCAGCTTTGAAAAACATTGTTGACAGCAAAGATTGTACTCTCCTGCGTTTAACAGTACAAGGCAACACAAGAAGCGCTCATTAGAACTTCAAAATACACAGCCATGGCCACGTTCTTTTGACAGACGCAGTGACCAGAAATGGACACATCTGCTTTATTCCATGAAACTACTTCCTGACCAGTGAGCAAACTAGCTAACACCAAAGTTTCACAGATCATTTTTAGACCAAAGACAGACAGTTTTGTGGGAATTTCTGAAGTAGCTCCTTATCCTCCTTCTTAAGCATTTCAGTCTGAAATTCCAACAGAGCTTGCATGGTAAAGGAAAGGCCTCTAGGTCAGGCAGAAACTCACATGGAGGTAACACTTCAAGAGAGTGGTATCAATGATTTGTAGCAGCTTCTTCTTGGATTTGATCGTGGGTGTTCCTTCCATGAGGGGTGAGGTACTGGACTGATGGTCAGAATCATTTAGCTTCTTCACCAGCTGACTTCTTTTCTGCAGGACATCAAATGAAATTTTAACAGGAAAAGGCCATGCATTTCTCCATCCCACCTCCGCAAACATAACCTACTAAGTAAAAAGACTAAATTAAACCAATTTAATAACTTGTTTTAATCGTATGTTTCCTAAAGAATTTTTATTGCTACTAACTATTCGACACACCACCTTTCTAACCACATTTAGGTGTATACATTTGTTTTGCAAATGTACGGTTCTGCAAGATGTCCAGAGTCTTGAGAAAATAGTCAGAAGAAAACTTCGTTAAGCTGAACAGAGACATTTTAGACAAGTTGGGAAACATTTAAAATATCTGGAAAACAATTTATGTTTTGAACTACTAGGCACAAAAACTATCCTCCTTCAGACACAAGCTTCCTTTTAGTCTAGTAAGAATAGCAACAGGAACAATTCAGATTCCAGTTACAACAAAATAAAGAAGACAGGAAGTTACAGTACCCACTACCTCCTGTTCCACCTTGTAATGCATGCTTTTGACCTGTATCTGGGATAGACTGCTCTCCACAACAGTCACCAAACAAAAACAAAAGATCAAGAGTTCAAGTCCTCTTCAGAAGGCTACTAGAAATAAAATACTGGACTCAGGTTCAGATCTGGTCCGTAAGTTTTGTCCAGTCATCACAAAAGTCACATGCGATATCTCCCACATATCTTTGGGGCACCTCACGTCTTCCAGTTCCCCTGCTTTCTCAGGAGCTGCTGCCATAGTTTCCAACCACGAAGACAGCCCATTAAGGCTAGCATGACAGAGCTGGAGTAGGCATACTGCTTCCTGCACAAAGTTAACCAACAAAGTATGCTAAAACTGAATAACCCTGCTCTAAAAATAGATATAGGAGCACTCACTTGAGTTAGGTAGTCTATCAGAGCTAAATGTGCCTTCTCCAGCTCTGCCCCAGAGAGCCCTGGCAGGGGGTTGGGATACTGTAGCTGTTTCCTGTAATCTGTGGGCAGGAGGTCAGGATACAGACCCATCACATGAGTGGGATCTAAGCAAAAAACAACTAGTATTAGTAACCGTTCATAACATTATTTTTGCAGACTCTTAAATGTATGTAACCTTTGAGCAAGCTTAGCTTTCCAACAGAGTTGTCTGTAGTCAACTTGTATGTCCACAAGGTTCCAGGTAACAAAATTTGCTCATTACAGACAAGAAGCTAAAACAAGGCAAAAGCAGCAAGAGAAAGACTGTTTCAAAGCCCAGGCACAAGTTCCAACTTCTGTGCTCGGCACACTTGAAGGACAAGCCATTATTATAATCCTCTTACTGGTCTTCTTGCAGAATCCCAGCATTAACAACTCTGACAGTAGGACAATTTCTAGGAACAAGCAGTATTTTAAGAGAAGATTTATTGTGCTTTTGAAACAAGAACTGAATAGCACCATCTGTAACTAATGAGCACCCGTTTTCATGAAGTTTAGGCAAATTCAAAATTACTGCCCTCTAATTTAATTTCAAAGTATTTTGAGTTTTCAGTCCCTTCCTTTTATTGTAGTTTTCCAAAGTAAATATGATGTTAAGTGTCACCAAAACAAGTGCTAGGTTTAAATGCACAAGGGATGTGCTGTCACCAATAAAAGAATCTCAGTCTTAATCACTATTCTATAGTACAGCCCAGTCTTCAGGTGTTCTTCCAGTAATCCTAGTACAAACCAGAGGAATAGCATCAGAGACTATTTTGACTTCCAAAACCACAGAAAAGTTTCCTGGCTTCAGCAGCTTGGTCCATTAAGCAGGATCAAGGGTACTCAGTTTAGTCCGAGTCTGAGAATTTAATACATCCACAGGTGCTCCTTATTTTTCATTCCAAGCTACGACTAGGCTTTTGGCAGCTGTTGAAACCCTCAACTTCAAGGGTCTGTGTACATGCTATGCATGCGGTAAAATAGCCTACAATAGAAATATATTCTGCGCAAAGGGCAAACTCATGATTTAACTTAACTCACTGACTGAAGTTAATCAAGTACTATAACCAGTTTCACAAAAAAAAAAAAAGCTAGATAGCCGCCTAGGCTATTTGCCATTCACATGGGACCGGTCTGCACAAGACACCGCTGTTTTAAAACAAAAACAAAACAGAAAAAAAATAAAAAACCCCACACAATAGTCTGTGGGCTTCATTTCATTCCTCCTGACCTAGGTATCTCAATACCAACCCAAGCATTTACCTGTACCAAGCTTGGCAAAAACTTGCATGGATTCATCAAAGCGCTTCTGACAGAAAAGGTTGAAGGCAAAGAGGTTCTTTATGTGGTGAATTTGTTGTCGCTTCTCACTATCTGAATCATCTTTCATTTCCTACACACATACAAATTAACGAACATTAAAAATTCTTGGGCCTTGTAAATGAGAAGGAAACACTACAGAAATAACACAAGTATTATCATTTGGAGAGAATAAGAAGAAAAAAGATAATCTTCCAAAGGGACACCTCTGATGGTGATTTTCAGATGCTATACTTACTGTGTCACTGAGGTAAGCTGGAAGGTTTGAAAGCTACCTCTGGTTATTTATATACTAGCTCTATCACAGCAACTATCTCTTCACTCATTCACCTCAATTTTTTTTTTTTTCCCCAAGTTATCAATACAAAATGCAATTAATTCATTTTAATGTAGTTCCAGGGAAGTTTCCCAAAACCAGAAAATCCAAAAACAGTAAGAGCAATATAATTAAACATACTGCTTCAGCTTCTCTAAGAAATTACAGAAAAACCTGGTCATTACACAGAACACACAACTCCAAGCAAAACTGTTTACAAGCAGTCTGAAGGTAAGAAAGAAAGAGGGTAACCAATTAAACAGCTAAGAGACATAATCTTTCACATATAAGGTGATATCCCAAAATCTAAACCACAATATATCAATATGGAGAAATGGCAGAACAAAACTAAAACTTAAGTCAAAAAGGCTAAGAGTTTACCAGTTTGTGCAAAGCGGACAGTAGGGAGGTTAAACTCTCCAGAGTAGCTATAGTCAAGCAGAAACCAAACATCCTTTTGTGTACTTTTGCACAAGTGCATCTGCTGCAAACCCAGAAGTTTTTGAGTACTTACTGCCAACTGCAAAGCCAACTCAAACTGTTTGTCCTGCAGAAGCTGCTGGATCTGTGTGGCTATCGACACCGGAATGAGCCTCCAAACAAAGTGATTACTTGCCACATATATAATATTTGTGCTGTAAACAAGACAAAAAGGTCAGTTACTAAGTTCCAGCACTGAGAAAGAAGCAATACCCTTTCTGAAAAAACACAATCCTGGTTAATACACACATGGATCAATCAGATACAAGGGCAACTTGAGCAATATTGCAAAGCAGAAAGAAGAACACATCTCCAATGATCAGAAATTCCCAGGCACTCAACTCAATCATTTATTCCTCAAAGTATGGCCTCCACCCATCTGTTCATAAAAAACAACAGACTGCTTCAGTGCTACTTTTTAAGCCGAGGGAGTTCGAAAAGTGCTTCCTCTGCCAGTTTTTCAGCGTGCTACCACGCACCCAGACAGCCCGACAGAAGTAATAATCAGTTATACTCAATACCCTCCAGAGGTGATGAAGCGTGGTCTCTGCAGCTCGATACTCTGTACCAGCAGCCGGGGTTCAAAAGTGCGAATCTCCACATACCTTGGCAGAACAGCAATGATGTAGGGAGGCTGGTGTTCTATTAGTGAAACAAATGAAAAATACAAGTTGATTGTTCTCAAGTATTCTTTGAAACAGCCATGACATAAAATAAGGCTGGTCTTCAATTTTTTTTTTTTTGCCTTGAAATGTGTCCCTTTTCTGCTTATTAAAACCAAAACTCAATCACCAACACAGACAGCAATTTGCTAATAGACTACCACCAGGCTTTTTGTTCATCTTTCAACATAAGGAATTTCTGTGGCACACAGGTGCCCAGAAGAACTACAGTGCTTTAACACACTACCTTCCATTTCAAATCTTGTCCCTTTATAAAAAGATACGCAATATGCCTATTTTCTGAGGACAAAATAGGCATACAGATTACAAGCAAAGAAGGGGAAGAAACAAAAAAACACATGAAACCTTCCACAGAGTACAACTTGAAATACTTCAGAAGCTGCCACACTCCAAATCCAGCTAGTTTCTAAATACTGGGAATGTAATGATTTTGTCATACAAAGGAGTAAAGAAGCAAATTAAAAAAAAAAAAAATTTTTACTGCTAATTCTCACCCATGGCTATAGGAATATCTGTCCAATTCAAGGCACATTTCTGAGTACAGATCCCTTCTTCATTGAGCACAACTGTTAGATCATCTTGGCCAACCGCAACTTTTCCATCAGCTACAGGAGCTACCAATGGTTCCAGTTGTTTCCCTGTGGGAAACAGTTCTTTGATGGATCCTTTTCCATCCACCTAGGATAATAAAGAAAATAAAAACCCCATTTTTCAAAATAACTTCAAAGCTGCATAAGACCAAAGCCAAAAGCCCCTAGAGGGATTTACAACCCAGACTAATCGCTAACAGGACAAGCGCAATTCTAAAGAGTAGCAATAAAATTCTCTGCATATCATCATTTATCTTGCTTATATATCATTTGGAAATAAAAAATTAATACTTTCATGTCCAAGATGATGTATTCCTGTTACTATAACAGTAGCTGAGCACATAGCTCAGAGGTTTATAAAATGCATAGCACAGTAGCAACAACAGTTAAAGTGTCCAAACACTTCTTGCTATAAGCAGAGGATTTCATTTAGGCCAAAACTTTAACATGGTTTTATTCTGGCATGAGCGAGTGTTGCCACATAAAAAACAAACTAAAAGCCTAGCAATCTGCCTAGCCTTTTTCCCCTGCCCTAGCCACTCGTTCTTGTGGCCACATACTGTCCAGGGAATTGAACCAACCCCAAGAAAAAAAAAACAAAAATCCAAAGAGCTGTTTCATGAGCTAATCTAACAACTCACTGCCACCAAAATGGAGAATCCTTCCCCTTCAACTGCAGCTACATGTTCCTGCTGCTTCCCTTGCATTACAGCTCAAGCATTCTTATAAATCAACAACAGCAAGACAGCAGAAAATACCATAGAAACATGTCTATTTTTTCTGGCTATTTAGTGAAATGAAGCCATTCAAGGATGAGTCAGTCAAGCACCAAAGCCAACCCAAAGTAGACACTTGGACAGCAAGTCTCCACTCTGGTTGCTTGAACAGCTGCACAACCACTCATATCACTAAAATGGTGGGAATCAGTGTCTAGGAGAGGGCTGCAGAAAGGCATCACTTCTTTTGTGAGCAGTGTCAGTTTGAAGTGACTGTAAAAACTACTGTGCATTTTTCCTGTCGACTACGTATCAGTGTTACCACCCATGTACGTACACGCACCTATGTGTGGTGCACCTCATCTTCATCTCATTTTCCTATAATATCAGCAGAAGCCAATTGTAAAGGCAAAAAAGAGAATCAAATATGGCTGTGAAATGAATCATAAGTGGAAAATGTAGTACTAAATTAATGACAGTAAGTTGAGAGACTTTCAAACTGAAACAACTACAGTTCAGCAAGAGAATCAAAAAAAGAAAAAACCAGTTAAGCTCCACCGTTTGCCAGATAAGAAGATATTCTTGGTCTTTTTTCCCTTTTACAGCTATCTCCTTTCTTAATACATTAAATAAAATGAAAACTGAGCTTATGCAGGCTGCTGCCGAATTGAAAAATACCTTTTCCGATGCCTTTTTTCTGCAAGAACTTCAAACACTGGTTTCAACAGCAATAAACAGAAGATCACTTCCTGACAAAACATCAGTTTAAAAGGATATACTTAGACTGCCCTTTCCAAAACCACACGTAGCAAGAGTATCAGATGCTGTTTTTCATAAATGTCTGTTAACTAAATCCCTGAGCACAGGAGCAGCCTCCACAGTGCCTGCTGTTATCCAAACCTTCTTAAACACTGTATTCCAAACCCCATTCTTACCCGTATCAGGTAATAGTCCCTCTTGAAGCCTACACAGATGGAGTTTTCGCACCAGGCCATTGACTTCGGTACATCAGGTACACTGAAGTCCCCCTGAGGAAAACAGGAAAAACAGGTTAAAATGGCTGTTCCAAGGGAAAAGCAAAAGTAAAATCTGACAACACAGAGTGTAACAGGCAGCACTGTTGTGGACACTGTATTCCCCATGACACTTGCCCGACTTCTGCTGGTCTAGGAACGGCAGTATTCAACTAAAAGGCTAGATTTGTGCACAGTAAAGAGGTGTGCTCTGAGTTAGCTGGTAACTTCCTCGAAGAGCAGCTCAGCTGAAAAATTCTGTACCCATTTCCATTGGTTATTTTTATCATTCTAGTATTCACAAGTGCAGTTCTCTATGCCTGTTGTCAGTAACTACCTTCTGACTTAATGACGTACCTGAAAAACTTTGAGTAGAAGTGGATCCACTTCCATAGCGTTATTGTTAGGTATACATTTATAGAAGCTGCACACGAATACATTTCACGGATTTACAAGTGTACTACAACCAGAATGTTAAAATATAGAACACAGCCTTTGATTTAGTTTACACAATTGTATTAATGCCATTAATTCTGATTTCAACCACTTATTTTCACTTTTATTTGCTGCTTCATTGTTAAATCACTGCAGAACCCACTGGAGTCAATGCTCTGAAAGTCAGCAGTGCCTCTGAGGAGTGCATGGCAAGCAGTAAAGAGCAGCTACACTCCCTATTGAGGCATGCCAGGCTACAGAAACAACAGAACTCACCTGTAGCTCATGGAACTCTCTATCCTTCCAAAAATAAAGTTGCAGCTTCTTCCGCACTGCCACACACATTCTCAGCACCTCTTCCCCTGTATCTGACTGCTGTGAAAATAAGACAGGCCTAACTCATAGGCACTCATAAACTAAGAGGCAAGTAAGATAACATACGGCCAAAAGAATCCTCAGCCTGAAGCAAAGCTGTCAGCTGAAGAGCAGCTTTGTTCATCCATGCCAGAAGGGCATTCCCTAAGCAAGGAAGCACAGAGAGAACTGGGACGGGATACTTAAAAATGAACTTTGGCAGGGATTGTGATACCAAGGAAATACGGGGGGGGGGAGGAAGCACCAGACATACACACACACAAACAGAAGATAAGCAGAGAGCTATCAGCCCAGCCCTGAAGACTAGGATAAATAGCTTGAACTCTATGCAGTATAGGAGAGGTGAGGAAATGGAACAATGCAAATGTGTTTTACTGACAGATAAAAACATAATAGCTGTTTAATATTCTAGCCTATTGGAAAAGTTTCCTGACAAGAAATACTAGGAAAGCTAAGTGTCTGTACACACAAACAACAAGGCACTTTGGAATGACCAGATTTAAAGGTGCTTTGAAAGACATCACTAGTTTTAACACCTAGAAACCCCTAAGTACTTACTAGAAAATATGTAACACTAAAGCTCCCATGGGGCAAAGAAATAGAGAGTCATGAAGACCACTAAGCCATCTCTTCTGGTTATGCATAAGGCTTCTGAATGACACAGGCAGGCTGAGAAACTCACTTGGATAGAAATGAGTCACTTAATCAACCACAGCATACGAACAGAGAATTGCTATGCCTTATGGAACCATTTTATGGCCTGAATCTACCACAACTGCCCTAGGACTCCTTGGGCCAATACATTTTAACAGAAATAAAAATATAAGAAAAACAGTGATGGAGATGCTTGCTGAAGGGAAAAACTGAGCTACTACACTGGCAATTTAAGGGAAGGGAATGGCTTTTATATTGAAGAGGACCTTTCAAGAAAGAAGATAGTCAAAGTTACTAGAAGATAAAAATGCCTTGAAGTTTTTTATCAGGAGGTTAAAGGCTACAATCACAACAGGCACTGGAGGATATCTTACAAAGCACAGGAAGAAAATTAGGGTGACTACATTAAAAATTCTTGCCTTAAGCAAAGCTTCAACATCCAGTAGGTACTAATTTTAAAAAGCACTAGTACCCAAGCAACTGGCATGTAACGCAAAATTAACAAACCTAATCTATACAGCAACATAGAAAAGTTATCCTTATTACAAACAGTAAGGGCACCTGTGCCGTTGTGTTCCTCCTCTTACCTGAAGATCACAAGTGAAGAGAGATGCACCTTTTGCCTTGGAAACTGTGGTGATTTGTTGAAATGTCAACAGGTCATGGACATAAATGTTATTTTCTGTTTTAAACAAAATTCCGTTATTATTCAGTATTTAATACATGTAGAGCTCATTGCCATTTCAAATAAGTTATCACATCTTATGTTTACATAAAAAGAAGAACTTGTGAAACTAAGAGCTGCAAGAAAGGGAAAGGAATGTTTTCCCAAAAGCTGAAAAGTAAGTGCTAAGGCATATACAAATATAAGACAATAAATGCAGAAAAGAAGACTAACACCAGCATTTGTAAAATTACATGAAGGAACTGAGAACAGGTGCTAACCAAGCAGAGGAAGTGGGAGTGGAAGAGACAGCAAGCAGGCCAGAGCAGAGCAAGTTCATGATGGAAGATTGCATGAACAAAGACCATTTTGAACTGGCTCCTGAAATTAGTGGAAAGTGAACTGTTGCAAATGGAGGGTACTGTGGTCAAGTTTTTGTACGCACGAGGACGCAGGCAGCAGAAATCTACGCATGCTGGAGCCGGAAGAGCCGGGACTTGGAGATCATAAAGAAGGGAGTAGCAACATAAGCAAAAAAAGACATAGGAAGATCATAAGGTTAAACAAAAATAGCCAGAGACAAGCAAACTTAGATCTTCCACAAGACGGTAAAAGATCGCCATCTGCATATAAACTGAATTTGCTGTAACACATCGACAGTAAGTTTCACACATCAAACAAGTCCGGACAGAAGTTTTAGCCCCTATCATACGGTGCACACACATACGCATGCATGTATGTATGTATATGTGTATATACACATGCCAATACAGACAAACTATATATACACATGTGTGTATATATATACACACACACACACACTTCAGTGCACGTATGCATTTTTTCATTTTTCAGTCACAAAACTTAACCTTAATACTTTGTTCTCCAAGCTGGCTTACGACAAGCAAAGCTGCTTCTCAATCTATGCCGCATAATACTTCCTCTGCAAAGTGAAATAGCCTAAATCCTACACAGTGACTTTTCAACAACTATACTATGCAAGTGTGTGGAAAGGGTGCCACATTCAGCCAAGAAACTGCATCGAGAAGAGCTTATTAAATATTTAAATGCATTTTCTTCACTTACCTAATAGACTGACCAGAATTTTGAACTGAGAAACAACATGAATCTGAAAGAAAGGGTTCTATTAGTGACTGCATTCATAAACTAAACCTCTGAACAAGGCTTGAGTATAGACAGTCTAAGAAAAGGCATCTTGGATACTCTCAAAATAATGAAAACAGCAAGGCAGCAACCTATGTACAACCTCCAGCTACTGCAATCCTTTTCACTTACACTCAGTTTTTACAAGCTAGCACATACAGCTTGCAACCTAAGTTGCTAAAAAATGCTGTAATAACTGGTATGTTAGTAGTCTGGAAGTACTTCTAAAGGACATGCAGGGTGTTGCTGAGGAGGCTGCATAACCTTTGAGGTAAGCATTTTCCTGAGTATCAATATAATCAATGAGTGAAAGTTCTCAAAAAAAAATGAAGCAGTAGTAAGACTGGCAGTAGATAATCAGTTACTTTAGTTCTAAATTCCAAGTAAGAGGAATTACATTCACATTCCTACAGCATTTTATCTGAGAGCGAAATCGTGTATTACAGACTGTTGGTGTATTACCATCATTTTTACAAATATTCTCGGTCAGAGCAGCTGAAGATTTACTGCATACAGCATTTCCATAAAAGCCAAAAATAAACCTTTAAGTTCCAATATTTTGCTTTCTTCTTTAGCAACCAAACCAAGCTTATTCCTGTTACGGGAAGAGTGGGCAAAACCACCAAGCTGTGCTGCCTCTAGAAGAGGGGGAAATATTTTAAGCTTAGCAGAGATTCCAGAAGTATATTTGATAGGTCACTTCTTGGCTGAAAACACTGGAAAAACACCCCCACATCAAGAAAATAGTATTTCCTACCTGCTGAATCTTTTTTGAGAAGTTCTTGTTGGATTTCTCTAGTGTGACTTCAAACCTATTGCAACCTACCAGAAAGATTTGAGAAAGTATGTAAACAGAAGTTGCCCTTAAATTTATGACTGAATATATCTTACACTAAATAGATTACAAAGAATTATGAAAGCAAACTTGGCCACTTAACACTAGAAGAATGACTCTTTAACATATCTGTGCTATCTTTTACTTAATAGCTAAATGCATCAGAAGGTCTTACACTTGTACCCATCTGAGGGCCTCATCAATAGTTACATTTTTGCCTTGCTGGAATTTTACATTACAAGACAATATTTAAGTATTTTGACACCCAGAGATACAAAAATACCCATAAAGACTTTATCCACACCAATCAAATATCAGCAATTTAAACTGCTAGGGAGCACATCACTGCAAAGTAGACAAGGAATAAACACTACACCACAAGGGTTTAAAAGGAGTTTTAGGGATAAAGACTTACAGACACTTTCTGATGACATAACCTCTCCTGGCATTGATGCAAAAAAGGGGGAGAAATTTACCACGTGAGATAAGACACTAGCAACTCAAGACTAGCATGTTCTGATTGGAATAGACAGCCTACAAGTTTTCAGAAAAAGCAAGCTGAATTCAGTCTCTAGGATCCAAGTAGCTACAAATGAACACCATTCCAAGAACCTGGAAACAGATGTTTGTTTCTGTCTTTCCTCTCCCACACTACATGACATTACTGTATTCACTAACATCAGTTTCTACATAATAGCAGGTAATGCAAAATAAAAATCAATTTTCACTAAACAGATTTAACTAAACCAAAAATAGAATAGTTCTATTTCTGGCATCTCTACAATAGACTATGAACACTTATGACTGTCAAAGAGGCAGGGAGAAGAGTAAATACATGACAGAACTAGTTAGGAGGGATCCCTCTTCCCCATCCCTCGATGCTCGTGGACCCAATGAATAAAGTTGCTCTTTCACTAATCTGGTCCTTCATTAACAAAAGACAAACATCCAATCTCGGGCAGCTAGCACACTACACTGCTTCTGTGCATCTTTATGCACTGTATTCACAAAAATTACACTAACGTACTATAAATTCAATCATATGGAGACCTGATACAAAACATACTTTAAAACAGAAAAAAGGCTGATACTACTTGTTGTCTTTCTTGCACACCTCAAAAATGGTATGCACACTTTCACCAAAGATCCCACACAAATATTCATTAAACTCTATGTAGGAAAAAATGAGCAATTAAACATACTTCCATTAACATCCCTACAACCTCTTAAAGTGCAGGAAATAAAAAATAACGTAATCAACTTTTTGTGCCATTCTTAAAATCAACTTACCTATGTCTTTCTTGATCCTGTAAAGCAGAAGATGCCCTTGTTTGGTACCAACAAGGAGCCATTCCTCTACAGAGATGGGGGAGAAAAAGAGTTTAATTAGTTTCAACAAAGACGGCCCTTCCCAGCCAAGTTACATTTATCAGAACACTTCAAAACTTGTTTCAAATGCCAAAGTGGACTTTCTGTGGTGACTAGACACATCTCCTATCATCCCTCCGGTGGAAGTGCTCAGAAGTAGCTTTCATTCTCAGAAGAGGATGGCCAAAGATCAAGCAGTAAAACAGAGAGTACAGCCTAGATATCACTTCCCACATGTTTATACAAAGGTAAAAAAGCAAACCATTGCATCTTTTGTGTAATCAAAAAAGACAATATAGTATTCTTCACACACGACTATCTCACAGAGAGGAACAATGCTACATAACAGGAACAAGTGTCAGGAAGAAAAACAAGGATTTATATGTGGGTTTGTTCAGGGTTTTTTTTAAGTAGTCAAGTTTTTATAAGAACTCTCTGAAGTAGTCAGCTATGCCTGGAAGGCCAGTGACAGCCTCGCTTAACTGCCATTTGAATCGCTTGGACGACCAACAGTCATTCAAGATTTATAAGAGAACATTTTTATATACAAACTGTGGCAGAGTTTCACGCTCTTCCTATTTACAGCATTTACAGCATACAAGAGGCACAGAATCTTTACTGGGTCATGAAATACGATGGGAATTCTTCCTCATTCCTGAAGGTCATATAGGAAAGAGGCATACAAAAATATTTCTTTTTACATCTAGTACTCCCTCACTACCAAAGATACTTGTATTTTAATAAAATCTTGTTTCCTGCAAGACCTTTCTTCCACTATTTGGTAGAAAGGTTGCAAAGAGGGAATCACACCTCTTTTTACACAACCATACTGTCATAGGCCTGTGGGTTTAGGCTTTTTTCTACTTCAGCAAAACAAACGCTTTCAAAGAGATAAAAGACAAGCCTCAACACACGAATAAACTATCCTCGCATCTTCTCTACTACATAACTCCAACATAAACAACCCACGTTTAAACACAGCACCACTGTTCAGGTTATAATTTTATTCTTAAAACAGATTAAAGGGGTCGCCATTCCACGGCGCTGGAGTTTTTTTAGTTACCAATTTTGTGCTACGGTAGTACATTCTGATGGAAACTGCTCAAGCGATTTGAAAAGCCCTGTCAAGCCTTATCATAACGACAGCCGGTGCAATCACCTGACCAAAATCTTGACTGTCAAGTATGCCCAAAAACATAACCTACATTCACACACCACCAACACATGCAAACAGATTCTAAACCTCAGACTCCAACGTACCACCGGCTTTCCATGACAAATTTCAGTCAAAACACAGAGAACGCTTTTTAGCAAGAAACCAAACGGACCCACGGTTACAGCACTGGGAATCATGGCAGCCTCCTCCTCAGCAGGGCTGCCGCCGGGCGGGGGGGACGGCGGGCGGGCGGCGACCGCCGGCACCCTCGCTAGCGGAGCTCGGCCCCGGCAGCCCCCCCCCCCCGCGGCTGCAGGCACCCAAGCCGACGCAGGGAGCCAAAACACGGGGAAA
>JAVKLA010000031.1:18331242-18346729 GCA_034782735.1 Sagittarius serpentarius | reverse complement strand
CCGGGAGAGGAGCGGCTCGGGCTGCGGCGCGGGGCGGCAGCGGCGCGGCCCCCCCCCTCCCCGGCTCACCCCAGGCCGCCCGGCAGTCGATCTGCAGCGGCAGCTTCTCCAAGATCGGCACATGCTCGAATGCGTCGTGCATAGCGGCGACTCCTCCGGGCCCTGCTGCCACAGGGCCCGCCGACCGGGGAGAGGCAGGCACCGACGAGAGGCGAGCCTCGGCTCTCCCCCCGCTCCCGCCCTGCGCGGCGGTGGGGCGGCACGCGGTGAAGGGCCCAGACGGAAGCGCCGCTGCCGCTGTCGCCACCGCCCCACAACTCCCCGCCCTTCCCGGCAGCCGCCGCGCCCGCCCCGCCGTCGCTTCCGCGCCAAGGCTCCGCCCCCGCCCCGCCCTCGCCTTGTCCCTTCAGCGTGCCGGGGGCGGGCGGTGCCGTGGCAGCGGCGGCCCCCTTGAGGGCCCTCTCAGGGCCCGGGGCGGCTCCGCCGGGGACAGAGCCCCCGCGCCCCAGCGCGGTCCCCAGGCCGGCAGCCCGCAAAACAAAGCGCTCTCCCCGCCGACATCGAGCCGCCCTCCGCAGCTCCCGGGGGCTTGGGCGCTAAGGGGAAACGCGGGAGGGCACGGCCAGCACCAACGGCCGCGGGAGACTCGCCTCGCCCTGGGATAACCCTTGGGCGTCTTCCTACAGCCCTAAAAGGAGAGAGAGTCTGTAAGACATTTTGTCTTCCCGCAACGGTAGTATCAGAGGCATCAGGCTGCCGTTTGGTAACATAAACCACAGCAGGTAGGAAAGTCACCCTGCATACAAAGACAAAAGTTGACCTGCATAACCTTAGGAAACCACATGAGAAAGGCAAAACCTCTCTTGTGAGTAAATGCCTATTTTACTTCAGTAAAATAAATTCTATTTTAATAAACTTGGCCAGTGAAGTTCAATCTCCAGGAGGAAATCTTTACTTGTTACCTTGTCTCTTCCAGAACAGGCCACGGTTGCCTTTACTTTGGCAGTGAAGAGGTACAACATTCACCAACGCTGACCTAGAAGCTAAACTAACTAAACCAAAATAAAAAAGCACATGATGCTAAGTTCTCCAAGCACCTTCACCAACAGAGACTGCCGTTTTAGAAAATGGGCTGAGGCCACTCTGTGCTGGGAGAGTGAAGCACAGGAACGGGAGAACAAGCACAGTACTCTTGCATCCAACTTCTTTCCAGCTCAGGAATGAAACCTTGCTAAAGCACGAAACCATGCTAAGTCACATCCCCTTTGCAGGTAACAGAACTGTAAATTGTCCAAGGAGTTAGGGCTCAGGCATGTATCTGGTCTCCTTCACCCGGGATTCCTACAAAAGGAAGAGGGTCATAGCACCAAGGCAGTGAAAGGATACATATGTTTCAGTAACACCTGGTAATAAATAAGGACTGGACACAACTGGCTATAATCCATTTTTACCAGAGTGCCAATTATGTGTGAGGCATTACCCTCTTCAGATTTTAAAAAGCAGCCTACTTTTCCTTTAGCATAAACTGCCATATAAAGTGAACAGGAGGATAAAAAAAAGCCCACAAACCCCTACATCTGCAGAACAAGACAAACATACCCACCCCTACCCCAGGTCTTATGATCCTGACTCACTCTGTGCCTATTAAGCCTGTTGCGTTTCTTTACCATGCCATGTGATCTCTTTACTCAGTCCCTGCTCCCGAGTTCCTAGCAGGAACATCTTGTCACCCTAATGAAAAGCTGGTCAACAACATCATCTTGCTATTACTTCGTTTTCAGTTTTCTGCATGGCATGCACATGCTACAACAATTGCATCGGTAATGTCACAGCTACTGCTCACAAATAAACAGAACTAACGAGGCACAAGAACTCTGAAAAACCTCCCTCTGTATTTGAGTTCCTGGCAGATGCTATTTTCTCTGCAAGTAGAGCACTATCTCAATTAGGAAGAGCTTGTTGAAGATTTGAAGTCAGCAGCCAAATTTCCTAAAGAAAATTCAACTTCTACACACCACTCCAGTCACTAAAAACTCCTGCAGATCTCAGACCTAAAAGTAGATGTGTTTTCTCCCTCCTGCTCACCAAGTCTTCAGAGTAGTCTGTACGGTTCATTTTAAAATTACAATACCTGTTTTGAAAGAATAGGTATAAATTTGAATTGTCTTCCCCATCTACATAATTAAAGGTAACAATCCTGCAGAATTTCTGGTTTCATGCGTTCTTCTAGCAAGCTAGCTTGCTGACAAAGCTTTCCGGACGAGTCATGGAGCCCACACATCTTTAGGAACAAGACCAGGAATCAGGAGAGGCAAAGATCTCCTTAGCAGAACGAACACATCTGATCAAACACGCTGTCAGGGGAGAGGCCACATGGCTGCAACTCCTTTGGCACGCATACCCTTCACTCCTCAACCACATCCCATCCACTGCTTTTGGTCACCTCTTCCACGATCACAATTGCAGCAGTAGCTGTGCGTGTGCCATCGCTTGCATGATACCATGGGAACTGGGCTCCCATACAAGTTCTCTGTAAGAGTGCAAACAAGGAAGCTGCAGCATGTGCCCTCTGCCTGCTAGGAAGCAGGTACTACCTTCCAAGGATACAGACACTCTCCCAAACAAACAGAAAAACAATAATCGCTAACTAAGGGAGCAACAACCCCCCTGTGGAATTCGGGACAACTTCAAATACTGATGGAAGTTACTAAGAGATGGAAGGGTAGAAGGCAGAGAGGACTGCCCAAGACCACTGTAGTTCTAGGCTGAAAGCACCACGCTGCTACTACATTTATTTCAGTCTTTAAATTATTAAACTATGAATGCAATTAAGGAAACTATTTAGACCTTTCACTTTTGTCCAGAAATTTACGATTTGCCCTATCTGTATTAGCTGTTCCAGTGACAGAATTCTCCTCTATTGCCAAGCTTAACCAGAAAAAAAGAGCTACTGGGAATAACTGCATTATAAATACCATGCAATAGAGTTAAAAGTGAGAGAGCTTTGTGAAGATGTAAACACTTTCTCACTTGAGAGAACAGGTGGTAAAGTGGAAGGACACAATGTAAACCTTTCTACTCTTTGCCTAGCTTTTATCAAATAGTACATACAAACTTCTTTTGTGCTTCCAGTAGAGAATATTTTTCCTTATTTGTCTCAAAAAAAAAAAAAAAAAAGGCCAAACAACCCAAAACAACAGGACTTAAAAATCAAAAAACCAAAACATTAAATAGCAAGTTTCGTGTAGCTTTATTTCACAAAATTTCCTCTCCCCAAAAGGACACGGAGGTAACATTTTTTTTCATTTATATCAATTAAGCATAGCAAATTAGAAGTGTTTCCTAATTAAAGATTCTACCTGTGGCCTGAAGGGGAGGGCGGAAGAGCTCCAGCAACTCTTGCAGAAGCAGACTGAGGTGTTACAGCCACAGCTTTTTTCCTCTGCCCATCCACTGAGAGTTTGCTGCCCCCACGGCACAGCTAGCAGAAGATACTATGCACTTGTGCCTCAGCTACTCTACTGTAAAGTGCCAAGTTTCAGCATAAATTGCTGATAAAGATGAACGAGAGTTAAGCTACCAGACCTTACAGTGGAATGAATGAAGTACAGGCACATGTTCACTTCTGCTGGCATAGCTATGAGTAAAGAACCAGAAAAGCTGACTTCCATTCCAGCAGCACAGCCACATCAGCTCCCTAGAAGTCCAGCTGTGCTGCTGCTTGCCTGGTAATTATCAGTTGTAAAGGTTATGAACCCAAATTAGCTTTTGTCATACAGTCCACAATGGGTTTCCATGTGTAAGTTATTGCAAGTGAAGCCTCTACAGCCAAGCACAGAACAAAAACAGAACACTGTCCAAAAGCTCTTTTTCATTTGAAAAGGAGAAACAAAAAGCAATTACATAGAACAGAAATCTGCAACTTCGAAACACAGTGATCTCAGAGTACCTCTTGGCCACAGGGACCAATAGGGACGGGAAAGCCCATCATCAAGTCACTTACATGGGAGGCAATTCTAAACAGACACTGGGAACAGAACTATCCCAGCACTGTGGACTCCCATGGAAGCCTCTTTCAAGTAAGGTAAGCAGTGCTTGCACCCTCTAGAAAGCAATGCCATCTTCTCGCAGAAGAGTGCCGACTTCTTGGTGGGAGATGTTACATGCACAGGGAGAAGATTTCTGCTGAAACATCTAGTTAATATCTGCTTAACGTGAGTAGTCGAGCACTTGTGGAGCACTGCGGGAGTGGGTTTGGTGATGTTTGGGGTTTGTTTTGTTTGTTTGGTTTTTTTAACTAACTCATGCAACACATGGAAGATAGGGGCAAATCATTTTTCTAGGCATCCACCACATTGCCGGCAATGAGATGTGCCACAACAGCAAATGTTAGCTCTATGCAGCTGTTACCTATTGGTCAATGGCATTTAAAATAGAAAATCTTTCTTACACAGTGTTATGAATAAAATTGCACTTGATTTTGTTAAAAACTCGTATCACTGTAACTTTTCCAAATATTTCCTTTCTGGCTTCTTAAATTTTCTTCATTAAACAGGAGCTTCTCTCTAAAAACCTTTTGTTCATGTTGGACACATGACATACAACAGCAGTAAGCCATTATCTATCAGAAAATGGGTCTGTTTTTTTCTTCAGTGCTTATTTCTATCTGTCCCCACCCTCCCCCCAAAAAGGTACAGGCAGTTCACCTCTTAAGTGTCAATTGTAACACTGAAATATAAACTCCTCAAGCAGACATTAGGAATTTTAGTTTCACAGATTAAATATTTGAAAAGTTACAGAAGGTGCTGGAATAGTACACATTTAAATTGCTTAAAAATCCAAACTTGCAGCAACTTTGTAAATTCAGATTTCCAAAAGGTTTATAATGTCCTTGTGAACTTCCACAGCAAGACGCCCTCATGACAATAAAGCATCAAACTTCCAAGGCTGAGATCAAGAAACAAATCAGCAGGATGCACTTGCTCCACCAAGCAACTTTAAGAGGCGTCTCCACTTCCAATAGCAAAAAGCTACTCCTTCATTCCATTTTGGACCTTTCAAAGTGTGTAATCATTCTTTCCTGGAAAATAAAATACCCAATGTTGTTATTTCCCCCAACAGGTTTACATTATCCAGAAATAAGGTGGTATGCTTTGCACATTCACAACAAATGCACACTCATATGCATTTTAAGTCAGCAGTCCAACTTACGCAGCAGATATGCCACTTCTTTTAGAATACAAACGTGTATTCATGGTTGTCCCCACTATCCTTCCCCCCCATAGTATTTTACTGCTGCACTGGCAAGATCATAGATTCCAGTTCTAATAAACCAAGTCCTTATCAGCTGGCTCATGACTCCTTTGGCATGTCAGAAGACTAATTTGAACTGAAGATTTGTTTACTGACCTCATCTGAATCCAGAAGAGCTGGAAGAGCCCTGCATTGGCGGGGGGGGGGGGAACAACAAAACAATAGTTAAGAGAATTAGAGCACCTACTGAGAGCACCGTGTTACTGACAACCACTTTCAGCCTTATGTTGCACCTTAAGCTTTTTAGGGCACAGGAGAGCAATAATGAAGATAAGACTTTTTTTCTAGGCTTCTCATTACCAATTGAACAATTTCCAAGTTGCCATGAAATAAGCTGCATCATTCATATGGGAACACTGCTGAACTACACTGAGGACATTTACAATATGGGACCATACTGTAAAAACACGTCCCAGAAGTCAAACAAGTTACACTGGTACCATAGCCTTTTCAGCTACAATAGACCTCCCATCTATTGGGATCTCATCTCTTCACAACCCTGATCATACTTTCAAGAACAGAAAACTCTGCAGCAGACTACCTCAAAATGCCCTTTCCTATCTTATACCAGTCTAGTCCTTGTTTTCTTAAGGAATCCTACCATTCTTCAAAAAATAAGTACTAGAACCAAATTCAACTGAAAAAATGTGCTTTTTCGTCTTGAAGCTTCACTTGATTTCTTGTCTCTAACTTCAAGCAGTTTTGTACTTAAATACAGAGCCTCTGCCAAAACTACCTGTTCAGATTTGTGAACATAATTAATCTATGAACTTCTGGTTTGCTATGAAAAATGTAGACAGAGACACTGACATTTTCAGGATGTAAAAGTTATTAAAAGCAGAACAGATACAGACTCCCTACACAGCTGACTATATTGCCAGAAGCATAAAAATGACTCAACAGACATTCCAAATAAATGACATTATTCAGTGGTTTACATTCAGCAAGATACTCAAAGCACTTTTCAGAGCACTAAACAGGAAGAGAGGGTTTGTTTGTTCTTTGTTTTCTGGATTTATTTAATTAGTTTTAACTTCTGTGAAGTGCGAACAAATCAGTCTGTGGTTTCACAGTCCAAGACAGTGTTCCTTAAGTCAGCATGTGTTCAAGTGGTGTGAACTGCAAGTCTGACAGAGTGCATAAAGCCAAGTGGAAGCATGCTAAGAAGTTAGAGGCCAGCTCCAGGCTGAACTCACTATCTGCTCACGTAAGCACAGCATACAAGTTACAAGGCATTCTAACGTATTTGTGTTCCTGTGTCCAAGGAACCTGCTTTTATTGTGACTATAAAAATACTCACACATCTGTCACTGATGAAGGAACATTCTCCTCTACCCACTTCAGGTCATCCTCCTGCTACAAGTACAGAAATTAAACGGAAAACAAAAGTCAGTTTTCCCAAAATGCTGTCACATGCAAGCCTTTTTCTTCTCAGCCTACTTGACAAAAACCAACATATTTATAATTCCAGTTTAAAAGAAAAAAAAAAACCAACACACAAAACCCAGAAACCCCTCACCTTCAACTTGGTATCTGGATTACAGGAAACACATTCCAAGAGAAAAAAAAACCAAAACCAAAAACCCACCTATAACTTACTGTCAACTCTGTAATAGTCTAATGGTGACTAGGAAAAGCAGGCCCTCAGGATGCTTTGGTTATTGACATAATCTAGTTTAGTCTCCCACAAAAGAACATTAACTTTAGAAGATGTTACAGATGAAAAATTTTTATAAAAAGCACAAGCTAGATTGGGCAAAAGTAAGTTAAACTGTATTGTCAGGATTTCTCATTTCTGTCTGATGAACACTCTCTAATGCACAACACAAGCACACTTGGTTTAAAGTTGGAGAAGTGACCCTTTCTGATCCCCCAGGACCACAAAATAGAAAAGCTTGATTTTTCCCGTTGTCCTCAGATAAGTAGTATACAGTTGCAACTAATCTTTGAGAAAAACAATGTTAATGACAAAAATATCACTGCTATTATAATTAATTCCTACAGATTCTTTCCTTTTAAATTTATTCATTAATTCCATGAAAAGATTGAGACATATTTGCTACCTCCTATCTGAATGTGAAACCTCCTCTGCTTACAAGCCACAAGGAAAAAACGCAGATATGTTAAAAATGTTCCACCCAAACTATTTAGGTAGCTACACAATAATATACACAGCACCTCATTCGAGTAACTAATCACAAATCTCAAAAGTAGAAGGCAATTATTTTACTTTAAATATGGCTCAGCCTCCCTCTCAGCCTGACAAACTTGTTAAAATAATGTATTATTCCTTATCAGAAAACAGTATTATACAGTTCCATCTATACCGGATTTTGCAAACATTCCTAAAGAACAGACTGAATTCTAAAGCTTCCATTGCACTTACAGGAAATTAGATTAAAAACCTGTATTTACTTTCTTCTCACAACTACTGCAAGCCTATGATATTTTCAACTCACTCCCACTCTGAAGCAAATCAGGAAACTCACATTTTTAGGCTGAACACTTTGCGTATTTGTGAGCTACCACTGGGGGGCAACGAAACAAGAGAGACATCTATATCCTTCAAGGTAGGAAGGGCATACTCACAGCTTTGTTTGCTTTTACATTCCCGTTTGGTTCTTGCTTTGTACTTCTCATTTTCATTCCCTCTGAAGACAAAAGAAAGAAAAAAGATTGGGTTAATCGAACTCTAATTGTTCATAGACTGTAAGTGAAAGTGTTGACTGTTCATTCAGAGTATTTCATCAAATCCAAAGAGTCAGAACAAGACAGACAAGTTAATCATTAAGACAATGCTCTCCCTTTGAAAGGCTTGTAGTATTTTTCCTGACAGATGGAATACCTTGTTTTTCCTGAATTTTGCAATTTTACCTAGGAAATACCAATTTCTCATCCTTTTATTTAAGCCAGACATAACCAGCAGAGAACTCAAAGACATAGTTGCCCAGAGAGGCTGTGGAATCTCCATCCTTGGAGATATTCAAAAGGCATCTGGACACAGTCCTGGGCAACCTGTTCTAGGTGACCCTGCTTGAGCAGGGGGTTTGGACATGATAACCTCCAGAGGTCCCTTCCAACCTCAACCATTCTGAGACACATGCAACTCCCAAAATTTATTTTACCTACTGACTGCTGACAAGCCACTTGATTGACTTTGAAACTGAGAGCAACATGGAACTCCTAGCCTGGCAGACAGCCAGATATAGCCAATTTGGCAAATACACCTAAGGGATTACACACTCCTCCTTAGCTCCTAAACACGTTAAACAGCACTGATATATCCCAGCAGGATTGATTTGTGGACAGACAGCAGCAGTGGTATGTCACCCTACCTTTTACACAACTTACAAACAGTAGTGTTACAATGGACATAGTAGGAAGAATGGAGACAGGAAAGAGAGGTTTTACAGTAGGAGGGAGGTGAGTGGAGAGAAAGATGCAACCTAGTGTTATAGAGCAGGACTCCTTCATTCATATGTAATTTCATGAATATGTAAACATATTCATCCATATGTTTACACTGGACATTCCTATACTAGGCCCTAATATGGAAAAAGAAGATTGCAGAGTTCAGAGAACACATAATAAATGAAAATCCTTAAACTGGATTTTAAGAGAACTGCAAACTAAACCACTGCCTAGCAACAGTATCCGAGAGATCCTTGTCATCATGACTAGATCCATACCTATCACTTGACATTTCTTAAAACAAAGTCCAGTGGACATGGTAAAATCACCACAGCAGTAGCAGTGTGTTCAGTGTCATCTGAAAACCCCAGAATTAAACAGGCAATGTAAACACTAAACATAAAGCCAATGCTGCCTCTACAACCGCATACATCAACAGCAACAGGGAGGCATTGACTCCGCTTTTACAGCAGTAACAAACTTTGCCAGAAAACAAGAGATGTCCCTCCACAGAAGTGTCTATTCAACACTGATATTAGGTGGAAAAATTTTTTTCTCTTACCAAAGCTTTCCTTTAACATTGGCTCTTTCTGCTCATCATCCTCCTCCTCTTCAGACAGCGGGGAGAAAGCAAATCTTTAAGAAGGAAAGAATGAAAGCTATCTTAGAATGTTATCTCTTGCCACTCAAGAGATTCATTACCCCAGCATTCACATGACTTGATTATTCTGTGTGTTTAAGACTGTTTAAGACCTACGCTAAACTACATAACCAAAAGTTTCAGTCACTTCTTTTTAAATAAGTTCACCACCAGGAACAGATTGAATTTTATCTCCGTGACTTCCTACACTTACTTCTTCTCAAGCCCCAACACACACTGCTTAGTATCCTTATGGATCAGTATACAGCCACTAAAATCACCCACCAGTACTTCTCTGGATAAACAAGCATTCCCAAAACCCAGTATTTTTCGAAAGAGGTAAGAAAAGTTGAACCTTTGGTTGTTCGCAGATGGTCTCCACAGAATCATGATGACAAAAAGGATCATTGAAAACAATAAACGCCAGATGGCATCATCCACCCATAGCTCCTGCCAGTCCTGTCAAGGAAGACAGCAGCACAAATAGAAAGTTGTGAAGACACTCCACATCCTCAGCTCTTTCCAACGGTCAACTATAGGCATCTGACAAAGAGGCTCATTACCCACAAAAGTGAGAACTTTAGCACGTGGTATATTACTCTAGACATAATCCACAGAAAGATCTGTTCAGAATGCCCAGTCTCACCTCTTACACTGCCAAATGTAAACTTATCAAGAGGCAGCAATTGCAGAAAGCATTCAATATAAACTTACCGACTGACAGTCCACCAGCCTGAACTTCATGGTAGTCCAGATGATAAATACAATAGATGCTGCAATATTAAAACAAACAAGCTGCTTATTACTACAAAATATGCTAATCCAAATGTACTACTAACAGGACTGTGTTTCCCAAACAAAGGGCAAAGACCTAAATAGTGAATTCTTGGAATCCAATTTATTAGTTTTGGAAAACAAAAGATTGACTGATAGACCTTATACAGTAATTTAGGCACAGACCAGTATATTTTGCTCTTTGTTCTTCAGAGACACAAGACATAAATCAAGTATGAAGTATTTAGCCAACTCCTCATCCCTCTTCACTATTCTTATATTACTTTCATCTAGCCTCCAAACCGTGGTTTCATTATCAGTTTACAAATAAAGCCTACCTTGAAGTAAATTAACCATCTGATCCCTCGAATGCCTAAGCATTGAGATCTTGACCCACAAGAGTTCCAATGCTCAAACTATGCTCTCACCACAGTTTTAGATGAGACTTCCCTCCACTAAGGTGTTCTACGATGACTAAGAACCAGATGCTGAAAGAAATTTAATTAGACCTGTTGATTAAAAAGGAATGTGCTTTTTTGTTTGTTTAAATAAAAAATGCACAGTCCTTAGAAGTTTTCTCTTCATTGTATGGATAGCATTTCCAAATAGATGAGGAGCTGAGCACCTGGAAGCACCAACAGATTTATTCTCGAAGTTCAGTTCACCACTGCTACAAACGGAAAGAGAATCTGAATCTGTATTCTTCCAGAATACACAGAGCAATACGTGACATCACTAAGAATAGTGTTTTTCCAAGAATCACTCTGGTCTTCAGCTATCAGGTCTTCAAGACATCTTAAAAATCCTATAGTGCACAGTGATACTGTGATTTTGGCAAAAAACTACCTCTGTGAAGTTAACAGCATATGATAATAATCTTTTGCCCCAGCGGCTTTAAGAGGGATGCAAGTGCTCTGTTAGAGGAGCTGCATAGAACTGCTGATCTTATTAACATCAGGATGAATAATCCACTACCTCTGAAGTATCAACATAATACCTGGTATAGACCCACTGTTAGAAATGGGTCGAGTGTTAGAAATACCAAGTACTTTGATTGTATTTACGGAAAGGTCACCAAACTCAAATCTGATTTAGTGATCAAATCAAGCCATATATGGAAATGGCAAGTGCTCTTATTTGAGTAACAATTTTCTGCTTACCTGCTACTGCCAAGATGAGTGTGTTGGTGAAGTGCCGATACAAAGAGAGTTTCACAACATTCCTTCGAAGTTTTAGCAGTTTCATTGTTTGAGTTAAGCTGATGAAAATGTATGCTAAGTCAAGGAAAGTCTCTGAAGGGACAAGCTGGACGCAGATCTTATGATCAACAGCTCTCCTCACCAACACCCTTAACCCTCCAAAAAGTTAGACCAGAACTTGTCACACCAAGACAATATCCAAGCATCTATTTTGGACTACGGCCCATTCCTCCAGAAAAGTGTCAGATGTACTTCTGATAAATGGAAAATCAAGCCTGAACCAGAAGTGAGTTAAAATCCAATTAGTGCGTACAAGTATCTTCACCCTTTTGCCTACAATTTTATTTCCACAGTGACAAAACAAGTGCTTAGGAGAGACATTACGGTAGGAGAGAATTGGAATTGTCACGGCTCAGCAGCAAGGTATTCACATTTTAAATAGAGTTTTGTGATTGACTTTAACTAAAAACACTTTTTGGGGATTTTGCTGTACCTGGCTTTGAGTTCAGCATTTGACAGTAGTTGCTAAAGTCACACAAGATTATGGTTGGATGTAATACATCAAGACACCAAAAAGTCAACACTGCCCCATTTTGTCACCTACTTCAAGATGAGTTCAAATTTTACAGAAAGAATACTAGGTTTGACATAGCTAAGCAACCTTCTCCCCGAAACATAAACTAAGTCTGTTCTCCAGAGGCTACTACTATAGTACCATTACAGTGCTACACTACAAGTTAATTTCATTCTTCAACAGAGACTGGTAAGAGACAGACTTAACTAGTCTATGTTCAGGAGCCCTCTAACACAGATATCTACTGGTTACCTAGTTTTTCTTGCACTGGCTGTAGCAGAAGCTTACTTGAACACTCAATTACAGAGGTTCTATTAACTTTACCAGAAGTAGAAAGAACATACACTTGAAGCTGATTTTAACAAAAAAAAAAAAAAAAAAGTTCAGCCAAAAAGACTCCCAAAAAACCAAATCTGAAAGACAACACACCCCACCAAGTAAAATAGTGAAGGATATCCACCAGCACAGGGCAGTATCTAGGAAAGCCAGGGGAATAAAAGCCAAGGAGGCAAGATCATTCTGGGCCTGGAGACAAAGAGAGAGCCAGTAAGAACAAACTGAAAAGGAAACAAGGTACAGAAGAAGTGAGGAAGGTCAAGCTATTTTATGAGAAACCACAAATACTTCACCACAATGCTTCCGAGTTTTACTATAGAAGCAGAGGGTTTGAACCAAGAGTTTATTTAGCCCAATGCACAAAGTGGAACTGACAATACCACACTGTCAGTTCTCAGTTCTCCACCAGGAAGGCGAGAAGTAGTTTTCCAGATTAAGTCAATCCAGCACTGTTAAAAGGAGCTTCTCCTGAGGCGATGGCTGCAACAACATGCTCTGGCCACTTCCATTACAAAAAACTAGCAATCAGCTTATTAGAGATGTGGTAATTAAACCTTTTGCACTATTCATGGACAAACTGAATGCTCCACTGGCAACCATGAGTTTGAAAGTGGCAAAAATTGCTTTTGTATGTACATCAAAAACTATCAAAGTCCCAATTGAAACAAGCAAATCACCTTTTATTCCTTTTAAGTGTAAATCAGAAATAATAAGCTGTGAATAAGCTTGTAACATTCTGCAGTTTATGAAAGGATATCCACAAAATAATACAGGCATCAATCATGGACAGGGCCAAGTTTGCTATCAGAGCCACAGTGTCATAGAAAAACTGAAAAAGTACCAAATACATGACATGTTAAATACCTTATCCCAAAATACCAAAAACAGAACAACAGAATTCTACATCCCAAGACGCACTTCTTAATGAAGCAAGTAGCAGCACCACTCACATGCACTTCCCCAGGTACAGCCTCCAAAACTGGGTTTGGGCTTTTTTTTGTTTTGGTTTGGGTTTTTTGTTGGGGTTTTGGGGGGGGGGGGGGTTGACTCATGGCCAGGTGACATTGCTGTTTGCAAGTAGCCCTGCCTAATCCAAAGTATTAGACAAAAGGGTCCAGGCAGAATATAGTGTCTGAAACCTGACTAATCAGAAAACTACCAGAATTATTTCAAAATACAGAGTTACATCCTGATAAATAGAAAAGACATCAAGCTTAAAATAATTGTCCATAACCCATATCCAGTTTCAGAGTTTAATCATTTCATTGTCTCTGTTCCCTTCTTTCAGCATAGCCCTGGGATTCTCCCTTAGCATCTAAGTAAATAAAGCCAGTAGCACCTGTAGCATATGAGAAAATTCAAGCACTTATTACTGACCCCTGTGACTCTAAGAACACCTTCCATGCCAGAAAATAATAGATAAAGGGCTCCAGCCATAACTACTTTGTGAAGAGTAACTCCAAGGCGAGGCCTGTAGGAAAAAGTGAAATACAGATTAAGTGAGGGACAAAAAAAAGTTAAATCATGTCAACTTGAGTCTAAAATAAGGCATGAAGCATGTGAATAAAAGGTCCTTGTGACAAGCCATTTCTAGATTCAGAAATAATTTTATTATGGTTCTCAAAGCTTACTATTCATTTTGTCTTATGGTATGATGTGACTAAGGAACAGATTGGTAACAGTC
Source organism: Sagittarius serpentarius (assembly GCA_034782735.1). Classification (NCBI taxonomy): domain Eukaryota; kingdom Metazoa; phylum Chordata; class Aves; order Accipitriformes; family Sagittariidae; genus Sagittarius; species Sagittarius serpentarius. The sequence goes on along the minus strand of JAVKLA010000031.1, from coordinate 18,332,798 downwards.
CTGTTTCCTAGTTAACCTGTTTAGCTTTTTACAACCATTTCAAGCCTCAGCCCACCTCTTCTTCACCAGTGCCCCCAGCACACCCACACTTGCTAGAAGCTTCCACTACCACACACCATGTTTTGCCATTGAATACAGCTGGGGACAGACAGATGAGCAACAATCTTGGCAGCAGAAGCCTCCTAAAGCTCCCCTCTCCTATCAGTGATTCTTGACCTCCCAATTTCTAGAAGCTGCTCCTTGCCCAGAAGGCAGGCATATAAAGCTCCCATTCCAGTGAGTGGAGTATCTCAACAGTGACTCAGAAACTTACCCAGCAGTGGTACACAGAAGGGCATGGGAAGAAGAGTAATTACCATATGGAATTGTATGTCTCTGTTGACTAGTGAAGTCTAGACCTTCACAGCACTTCACTAAAGCACCTACCTTTTAAGTAGCAAAGTACAGGGAGATGAATACTGCCCTAAGTTATTAGAAACCAACAGTGAAAAGCCTTTTACTAGAACACCACAAACCTGTAACAGAATTACTCACTTGACTATCCCATATCCCAGGCTGACTATGATGACCAGAGTTCGAGCCAATGAGCGCTTCACAGCAGAAAGCAGTTCTGCCAGTATTACTGCTCCTTGAACTACCAAAAGTAAAGAGGAGGAAGCTAGGTTATTAAAATATAATTTGTTTTATTAACTACTGCATGCAATTGTAGTATGAGAGCAGACATAATTATTTTCAGAAAGCAGGCTATTAAAGTGTATCATCTTTTTATTGCCTACATCTGGGGTAAACTTTCAGAAAAGACAGGTCACTTAGCATAAAAAAAGCTACTGAAAAATTCTGCATTCGTAGAAAGTGGAGTAAATGATCCATAAAACGTTTATCCATAAGATCAGCCTGGATGAGCTTCCAAACAAGTCAACCCATAAAACCTTCTGTACAATGGGTGTGGCCAATTAAAGTTATAATGAAGTTTTACTTGCAGCTTCATTTGTATGCGTCCGTCCTAAAAACCAATCTCCCGAAGTTTTATGCGGAAAGAATCGCTTAAGATAGATTATCAGGCTATGGGCTGAATACCTGTCCTGGTTTTGGCTGGGATAGAGTTAATTGTCATCCTAGTAGCTGGTACAGCGCTGTGTTTTGGGTTTAGTGTGAGAAGAATGTTGATAACACCCTGGTGTTTTCAGTTGTTGCCGAGTCGTGTTTAGACTCAGTCAAGGACATTTCAGCTTCTCATGCCCAGCCAGCAAGAAGGCTGGAGGGGCACAGGAAAGTTGGGAGGGGACACAACCAAGACAGCTGACCCAAACTGGCCAGAGGGGTATTCCATACCATGGGATGTCATGCCCAGTATATAAACTAGGGGGAGCTGGCCTGGAGGGGTCACTGCTCAGGAACTAACTGGGCATCAGTCAACAAGTGGTGAGCAGTTGCATTGTACATCACTTGCTTTGTATATTCCAATCCTTTTATTATTATTGTCATTTTATTGTTGTTGTTATTGTCATTGTTAGTTTCTTACTTTCTGTTCTATTAAACTGTTCTTATCTCAACCC
>JAVKLA010000031.1:18317986-18331142 GCA_034782735.1 Sagittarius serpentarius | reverse complement strand
TATTGTCATTTTATTGTTGTTGTTATTGTCATTGTTAGTTTCTTCCTTTCTGTTCTATTAAACTGTTCTTATCTCAACCCACGAGCTTTACTTTTGTTTTTTTCTTTCTGAATTCTCTCCCCCATGCCACTGGGTGCAGGGGGAAGTGAGCGAGCAGCTGGTGGTACTTAGTTGCTGGCTGGGGTTAAACCGTAACAATACCAAAAATCATCTGCAATGCTGTCATGGTGAACAAGGAGTTTCAAAGTCTCATTCCAAGGCCAATACCAATTGTCAGAAATTAATTACACGATACACTTAGAAGTCGTATTTTTAACTTCAAGCCTGCACTACAGTGAATATTCTCCAGAACCTAGCATTTTATATCCCCAAGACACTACACTGAGGAGTCAGAGAAAGGAACAGCATTTTAGCTTTAGAAAAACACATCATAATATTTACAATATATTATAAAAATGCAGAAACTCTGGTTCCCTGTTCTTTGTTCTGAAACAATCCTCAAGTAATCATATACTTAATATGCACCTGTCACCCCAATTTAGCATAAGCCATTAGTGCTGTGCCCCTTGAATAAAACTGCAAGCTGCAATTGCTACCTACCAGATTCCCCTGTGTAGCGGATATTCTGGAACTCTGCATAGAACACTGCTTTCTCGAGCATTCCCAGGAAGATAACAGCACCAATCCAGAACTGGATCCTCAGGAGATCCCGCCAGTAACAGGCTGACCAAGCAAGCCATAGAACCCCAAAGAATACGTACACTATACACATCACCATGAAAAACTATTACACAAAAAGAAGGAAGAAATAGGAACCTTAGACACAGAAAAATAATTTTGTTTCCATTCCATTCTATTTTCTCCCTGTGTATAGCAACTTTTGAAGATTTTATACACAAAAGTGACTAGAAACAAGCATTGCTTCATTTGTCTTCTCTGGATTCTTTTACAGTCACAGTCTAATTTCTCACTGCCAATAAAGGGAAACAGAATAACTGAAGTCCTGAGCAATTTCTCTCTTGAAGAGCAGTCTGTCAATTTATTCACAGGCAAATTTTCTAAGGAAGATACCAAGTGCTGCTAGCTTTCAAAAACTCAAGAGCTCAAGCAAATCATCAAGTACTAGAAACCCTGCCCCTTTTCACATGTTTTTCTGTTACAAACTTCATCGTACATTTACAGTACTCTGCAAATAAACTTACAAGTTACCTTTACACACCATTTCACAGAACAGGGATAAGCAACTGATGGTTGTAATCCCTCCGTTCAAATAATTTGACAACAACTTCTCTCAAAAGTTAATTTCCAGAAAACTCAGGTTTTGACCAAGCCTTAAAAGTTAATTTCCAGAAAACTCAGGTTTTGACCAAGCTTTAGGTCAGCCAAAAATCTGGAACTGAGAAAGAAACCCAGATATTCATTTAAATATTATCATTTTGTGTTATTTTTCCCCGCCTCAGTCCAGCATTACTTGCTTCAGAAGAACTTTCAGGGTACGTGTCTCCTACGGCGAACAATAAGCTTGACAGTGCTACTCAGTGCTGAATTTTCTAAACGACAGCACCATATTAGAGCAAGTTAAGTTTTCAAAAAGGACACTGAGATTAAGAAGAGGCATAAAAAGGAGAGATTAAGACATTAAATGAATGCTTAGGGACATGGTTTAATGGGGGACTTGTCAGTGCTAGGTTAACAATTGCACTAGATGATCTTACAGGTCTTCTCCGATCTAGGCAATCCTATGATTCTATGAATAGCAGGAAGTACTTAGCCAAAGTACAGGACAGTAATCAAGCAGTCTCCTCTTACATAAGGTGGATTTTTTTTAAACCAAGCACACATTGAAGTTAGCGGCACAATCCATTGAAACTTTGCAAAGTGAAAACACCTTGCTTAGGAGAACAGCTTACTGATCCTTACAGATTTTCACATCTGACTAATCCATGCAGTTCAAATGGTAAGTACCTAGGCATACTAGTTCACATTCAGATGTTCCATTACAGAAACATTTAGACAGACCTTTTTCTGGACGTGCTGCATGGGGACATTCACACTAGTGAATTAATTACATGTCAATAGAGCTGCTGGAAGCTTTTTACTTCTGCAGGAAGTAAAATACATGTTTCAGAAATGCTATCAGGCTCCTCTATTTACAGGCTACTCTTGCCAATACAGTCAGGCTAGAGACCTTACTTGTTACTGACTCCCAGCTAAAGTCAGACTACGCTACATGAATATTTAAGTTTTTATTTTCTTAGCCTCCTCGACAGAGGCAAGTAGCAACCAAGTCAACAACTCCCTTGAATAAAAAGGGGATTAGCTCTTTGTAGTTCAATTATACTTTCACTGTTAGGCAGTATTAAGGAGCTCCTCATGGGTTGTAAGACAGCTGGTGGAAGAAGGAAAACTAAGCTGTAAAAGAACAAAGAAAGCAGTGACAAATGAAAGGGTAGCTGTAAACAAAAGCATAGAATAGCAGATTTTCAAAGATACGAGCTAAGGAGAAAAAGAGTGTCAGTAAAACTGCTCAGTTTAGAGCTAATGGTACTGATAAAGTCTGGAACTACAAATTAACAGGCATCAAGTCAAACAATCCAGAGAAGGATAACATTAGCTGCATATGCAAACATCCGAAATCTGTCTGTTTTCCCTACGCTGTATTTAGTACCAAAAAAAACCCCAAACTACAGAACACCCTCTGCTAAATTATTTTTTCTGAGACACTGGCTTTGTGTTTCTTAATGTATGGAAGGAGAGTACTTAATTGAGACTCAAATCAACTGACAACTTCATAGGTCAAAGAAAATCTATTTTACTTACAATCATCAGAGGATAGTCTGCAAGTGAGAGGTACTCATATGGCCCCTTCAGTTCTACTGTCACTGTCAAAAGACAATCCAATAACAAAATTGAACAAGAACCAAAAGGAGGAAGCCAAGATAAAGTACTTAATTGATTTTTACTCAGGCGTAAAGAAATGCCAAATCTTCACACAGCTTTTAAATCTAACTTGCACTTTAATCAAAGAAAGTTAAGACCCATAATATGCTCAGCTAAAAGCATGCAATTAAAATCACATGCTCCATTACCAAGTAACTCATGGCAGTACTTAGTAAAAGTAATTTGTGCTGGAGATTCATGTGTAACAGGAAAGTTCAGAAACACACAAGTTAACTTTTTAAGGGGATTTTCAAACTCCTCTGAAGTTTGGATAGGTTATCAATGCATTGTTAGATATACTATATGTAACTTCAAGGTGACAGTTACGATCTTCGTGTCCTACATGATTTGAGCTTATTAATATAAATCACTGTGTTGGTCTGGACATTTTTGAAACACAACACCAAGCCTCAAAATTGAACTGCTGGGGATTCTTCTTTACTTCCATCATTAAACTGACAGACCAACAGCCTTAGGATCTTCAAGACATTAACAATCACCTATTTTCTTATAAGAGTTGTAGTAGGTAATACTTACATCTGTGTGAAGTGAAAGATAGTGTCTTATGAAATTCAACCATACAGTATATATTAAAAGTACCTTAGAATACACTCAGAGTGGTATACATAAAAAATGGCGCTGTATTTTTAGCTTACTGTATCAACAGCTATCTTACTTGTAAAGGGCTTGTTTTGATACGAGGAGGGTGTTGTTTTCTCCATTCTTTTAACTTTGCTAGTAGAATCCTTTGCAGTAGTAATTCCAATTTGCACAATAAATATATATGGCCCATCTCGCCAAGTTTTGATAACAGCATTCATTGCCTGAAAATAAAATGTCTATATGTAGACAGTGCACAGTCAAGAAGACACGAAAAACACAAAAGTAGACTCGCCATACGTGGGTGGTATCTCCCACATAAAAATAGAGCTCATCTCTTCCCAGGCCTAAACTTGTTAATAAATATTTTACATGTAAATTTTAAATCTATTTATTAGACATAATACTTCAAATTCACTTGTCTGAATCCAGAAGAATCCTCAAAGACCTGGGAGGTGATTAGGCCTATTTGCAAATTTAATACTGGCTTACTGCAAGAGTCATCTCAAAGGTACTGCAAGAGTCATCTCAAAGGTACTGCAAAAGCTACAGACAGTTCAGCAAAGCATCCTATGCCTTGTTTTCAGTCTAGAAAAGTTAGGATTGTCACAGAGAGACTTCTTTCCTCCTGACATCAACTGTTTGTCAACAGCACAGCTACATATAACCCAGCTCCCTGGTGAAGGTTGAATTTTCTAGTGTAAGACAAAAAAGGTAGCCGAGAAGTAAAAAATTTCCATAGCAGTCATTTCCTGTGGAAACTACTACTACCTCTGCAACAGCTCTCATACCTGTAAGACTCAAACCCTGCCAATGAACTAACACAGGAAACTTGCCCAGATAAATATTTGCACCATAAAACAAATCAGAGATTTCTTTGAGTTCCAGCATACAAAACTGTTAATTCCACGACTGAAGAAGTTCTAGCCATCTCAGAAACTGCAATATTTACCAAGAGCTTTAAGGTTAAAAATAAGACTCTATGTGTATGCCACTCACATGACCACTGCAGAACTACCACAAAGACTTTTCTTATAACGGCCTCTCCAAGAGAATTTCAGTATTAAGAGCATACATTCCTTTTAAGAAACCTCCTGACTACAAGATCTAAAACCAACATAATTTTATGAATAAAAAATTTGACTGAAATTAAAAGACTTAGTTAAAAACACAGTAAACTTAAAAGAAAATGGATATATTTTTAATACACCAATTTTGCCTTTAAAAGACCTCCATCTCTTGCTGCATCGATTCCTTATTTCACAATTGCACACACCGCTATTTATGTTTTAGCTTTAAGGTAAATGGCCCTGTAAGTACACAGGGAGTTGAATACATTTTCTTTGTTGGCATCTAGGACATTCAATTTGAAGTTATTTTGAAAATCGTTCCTGGTTAAGGCTTGAACATAATATATTAAAAAAAATACTAAGATTTGAAAATGAAAAGGAATCACTCAACTTGTTAGGTACAATGTTTTAAAAGACTGACTAGTTAAAGATGAAACCAAATGTAATCTCCAAGTATTAGTCACCACTTAAAACAGATCATATCAGTGATTAATGTACTATGAAAAAAAAATTATTTTTTAATTTATACCATCAGTTTGAATGGTATGAGTATTATATTTCACATACAGAAGAAGCAGTTACTCTGTTTCTGTTACTCTGTTTCCTGTGTTTCCACACAGTGCTACCTAGTTTCAAGCCAAAAAAAAAATCCAGGTGTCCAAAAAAACAGAATTGCACCATTCCTGTAAATGCTACCAGTAATTTCTTACACAAAGAAACATAAATTAAAAAAAAAAAAAAAAAAACTAATTAAGACTGCTGGATTCCAAGCCATGTTTAAATTCAATATACATACAGTTTTATCTGCCACCATTGTATGATTTCCTCCACTCTCCTTCTTGTCTTTTAAGCCCTTAAAGAAAAACAGAAAAATGGATAAATCAATGTCAAAACTCTCTCTCCCATACCTACACTCACTCATTAGAAGGAAAAAAAAAATTACCTCTTGTTTCTCAGGTGAGAGGGGCTCTGGATGAACAAATTCTTTATAGAAAATCTGCAAAATATCAGAAAAGTACAGCATTCATAGGGACTTTTTATTAACATGACTTTACCAGAACAGCTTCCAGTAAACTTGATTATAAGGAAGGATCCTCTGAACAGCTGCATTCAACAGCTTTTATTTTTCTAAATCAAACTGCCTATTTGTAGAGGGGGTCTTGAATACTTAAGATTAATACGAGTGAGTGCCTATTAGAGATCCAGATTTTGCCAACTTTCCCGAACTATGGTGACTTGAAGTCTACTGAAATTGCTACACCACAAGAAAAAAGCTGAACAGTCAAAAGGAGAAATTTCTGTGAAACTTCAGAAATTAGTATTTGAGAGGAATGTCTTTTGTTAAAATTTCAGCAGACTTTTCAAAGGTATTGGAGGAAAAGTCACTTAAAGACTTTTAAAATCCCAGTTTCACTAACCTGAACATTCAGTTAAGATGCCCAAGTTCACATTACACAGCTAAACCCACAAGATCTCTTCTCTAAAACCAAGTAAAAGTAGAAATGACACTTCCTATTATTAAACATAAAAAGCAGGCAGCATACAGATTATTTTTTTAAAAAACTTCTCAAGCCATCTTTGCATATCAAAGGAATTAGAGGCCTGTGAACAGATTATTAAAAACCCTTTTCAAGTCACCTTTAGGGATGTCTTTTTTCTTAAAAAAAAAAAACCAACACACAAAACAAAACACACAACAAGAAAACCCCACAACACTATGTTCAATAGTTATAAGACATTTCCCAGTATTCTCTATAAACAACCCTTTGTCTAAATCATGAATGGCTGAATACAGATGCAACACTGCACAATTTGCCTTGAATTAAGTAAGTACACCATTAAAGAAAGACAGCATGTTATATTGATATTGTCATTAGTATGATCGCACAGCTTCGCCTGGTGATATACAGCTAGTACAGAGCCTATGTTTGCACATTACTTTCTCCTATGCTGTTTTGCATCTCTCTTCCATTTCATTTGCTTCAAACATGTTTTAGCACTACTTCATTTTTCATTTTTAACCTATCAGTGCTTAAGTAACCCATTTCTCAACACTCTTTCATTTCCATTATTATAAATAAACATTATCTGAGCAGAAAGTGCCAGTCCTTTATTGACCCAAATTTAGTGGGAGTTTCACTCTGCTGACAGAGATTCAAACTTCTAGTCAACACTCAACTAGCAGTAGCCTTCCATAAGTGAAATAAATTCGGAACACTGAACCACAAACAAAAAGAAGCACTGAATTTTACAGTGGTTTGGTTTTTTCCCCCCTACGGTGGGCCAGATGTTGAATAGCAAGCCAGAAGAAAAGCAAAATTGAGAAATCACGACTGCAGTTTGGTTGTCATAAACAGATAAAAACAAGTACCTTCCAACCTACAGTGATACTTACATAGGATGCTAACACATCTAACAGGAACTACAACCTTCTCTGTGCATTGTATGATAGAACACAGCAAACTGTGAAGTTTGTACCCATACCTGAGGCCTGAAGAGCTCAGAGCAATTTGGAAAGAGGAGAGAAGCCGTGGCATAGTATCCTGACCAACCTGGATGCTCTTCAGAAGTAGCCCCAAAATAGTACTCTGCCTGTTCATCCTGTCAAACATGGAATAGAACTTAGGTTAGCATCCAATATATCAAATAGTTTATCTCAGTAGGCAGTGGCAAGACCTGGAGAGCACCTTAACTTCCCTCTGCACACACTCTTGAACAGAATTTAATAGGATAAAGGCCATCAAGACCACAAAAGACTAAGAAAATGAGGGCCAAAAAATAGTGGTAAAAAAAAACCCATACAGCCTTTGAGTAAGAATTAATACCTAATTAAAAAAAAAAAAAAGAAATCCCAGTATTCCTGCAGTGGATGTACAGCAGCCAGCATAAACTTCAGTCTACACAAATTCTACATCATTATATTAAAGACCTCAGTACTGTGTTAAGTTAGTAGTTACAACTGGCATAATTAATATTTTAAGCAAACATGGAAAAGGTGTTATACAGTATAAACCACAGTTGTGTTCTACCACATTTGATAGAAACACTATACATTTTGTATAAATTGCTAATATTTGCAATGTGCATCCATACAGAACAGAATTTTAGTCTAAACATGAAAAAACTAATTTTATTTTATTTGCTGCCATTAAGCATTGTTGTAAATAATATTTTCATCTACCATAAACTCACACACTTCAGTTTCGATTCAATGCACTTATTTAAGCTTCTGGTTTAAAAGAATTCTGACAAACACTTCCACTTTACCCAAAACCCAGAAAAGTCATTAATTCCAGCAAGCTGCAGATCAATTCCTTTCCATTCCACTCCCAATGATCCAGAAATTTGTTATCTTCCAATGGAGGAGTGTGTCTTTTAGGCCCAAGGAGCAAGGAGAATGCACGTGAGATATCTCCAATCCCCTTACCCCCAGATCTGCTTACCCCTAAACATCACAACCCATGTTTTTCCACACAATTCTTACCCCAAAGTTGAAGACTTCATTGTAGCAGTCAGAATACCTTAAGTACCAAGTAACATTGTAACTTTGGGAGGGATCACAAGCTTTTTCATCCCCTTCAACTAAAAAAAACAGATAAGAACACATAAGACACCTTCTACCTGCCATGCTTTTCCTCCCATTCTGTGCCAAACTACCATAATAAAATTTAAACACAAAACTGAAAGCAAAACAATAGAAAAACATTTTCCTTAAATAATCCATTACTGTTCAGTGTAAGAAAGAAGCACGTCGAAAACAGAATTCCATTATAACATTACAAAATTCTATTGAAGAGCTGAAGATCATTTTTGTTCTTGACAATCAGGGATATTTCAGCAACTGCAAATACCAAACAAGAAAACAGCAGTGACTCCCAGTGATTACAATACACCAACGGATTTCCCTTTCCAAGATGTGTGTGACACATAGCAGGTAGAGAGAGCTAAGAACAGGTTAATACTAAAGGCAATTTGCACAGATAATTTAAATATACCAATATCATCACCAAGAACATAAATAAAAAGGTAAGATTTTGCAAGTCAGCATCCACCCCTCCACTCCCAAAACGCAAACAAGCCACCTATATATCAGCTCACTCTGTCAAAGCTGTGATGCTACCAAAAACAGCAGTAAGACAACTTTCCACTTTGATTTATTAGAGAACAAGCATGAAAAGCAAAACACAAGACTTCCCCCTCCCACCAACTCAGGAAAGATTGTGTGATTTTTGTGTTTCAAATCTCATTCTGAAACTAAAGCCTGATGAAGAGGATTTGACATTAAGAAGGTAAGGTTCACCCATAAACAAAATGAGCAGTAATTATTCAGAGTCTTTGAAGAGCCATTTAGATGATTATATTTGGGTTTTGCCAGTCAACAGACAGTAAAATTCTTTCAAATTGACAGCACATTTCTAGTGGCTAAGAAGTCCCCACACCTTTACAGGCAACATTCATCTCAGACTAGACACCCACAAATTTTTTACATGTACAAAGCTCTTTATGAATGCTTCCCTACTAACCACAGCAGGTAAAAAATGCAATTAGAAAAAAAGACCCTACCATGGAGTCTTAACTGACTAATCCCACTTTAAACCACATGACAACTAAAGCAAGTATATGCAGAGCTAAAAACTCAACAACTGAGTCTCTAATACCAAAGATTAAAAAAAAAAAAAAAAAAAAAAAAGACGGGAATGCAAAAACAGAAAAATAAAATTTTCCTTAAAAAATTCTGGTAACAATTAAAAAAGGGAATAAATTCTCAAAATACCCCTAGATGTTGCAGAGGGCACAACAAACAAATTAAGACCCAACAGAAGCAATGTAGTGACATGGGTAGATGGCAAATTCTTAGAAGACAAAGGCTTTTCTGATAAAATTGATCAAATGAGGAACACTTCAAAAAAGTACTACCAAAAAATAGCAGAGAGTCAAAAATACCTTTTAAATACTTTTTTACCTACTAAAAATAAATAAAATTATTGAAATTCTACGTTCAGCAGTAACACCAACAAAAGGTAAAACAGGTCATGACTAGAACAATTCACCAATATCTGCAACCATCAAAGTTACAGAAACCTTGAAAAGGAAGTACTCTAAAAGACAGAAAAGTAATCCATGGCATTTACTGAATTCAGCAACATGGAAATCTAAGTTCCTTAGCCATCAAACAACACCAGCAACATTCAACTCAGACGCAGTCTTTGTACTCATTTACAGAGAGCAGGATTTCTACCATGATCCTAGACAGGAAACCAGATGCCTTCTAGAATAGCACTTAAGAAGAGTAGTAGATAAAAATAAATTCATTATTGACAATACTAAACACCAGTAGCAGTCTTCCCAGTCAGAAGCAGAAAGCATCAGACACCAATACACCACACACACATAAAAAATCAAATATCAAGAAGGGGAAAGAAAAAGGAAGAGGAGGTGGAGGAGGAGATGCAGGTGCTCACCACAAAAGTGAACAACCCATGAGCAATCATGTTTGGCAAGAAGGGTCATATTGTCCACACAAACATCACAGAGCAGATGGAAGAGGCAACAAAAAGATGGCAAACAAAAGAAGAGACCAGTTTCCATATGGACACTGGCAGAAAAGAAACTATGTAAAGTTGAAGCTTCTCAGTATCAAATGCAATTTAAGTATCATCTAGGCTGAGAAACTGAAATTAAGTTCCTAGCCTTTGCTCTTTCCCCTTTCAGTGATTCGTTATCTAAATTCATGTAAATCTTTTAATCACACTGGTATGTAAAACAGGTGTCTTCACTAAAGAATTTTAAGGCTTAATGCCTGTTTAAAGGCTGACAGCACAGTATAGTTAAGTCCCCATCAGGAGCCAGAGGATCAAATTCTTACTGCCAGATCTGCCACAAACCTGTCTTGTAAAAAGCAAATTTTATTTTCTCTATGCCTCAGTTCCTTCCTTCTCTTGGTTATTTCAGCTGTACACCTCATGATTAGACTTAGGACACACTTCACTGCGGGGACCCACATCTTATATGCCACATTAGTATGAGCACACTATTTCTATTAAACTTTAGACAAGAAAGCCTAACACCTACCAAAGCTCCAAATGCCCTTTCAAACCCCTCCTCCTTTTCCCCAAGCATCAGATTTCTACATTTTGATCCTGCAGCTGCACACTTGCAATTGTCTCACTGCAAGACACAAAACTCGGCATTTGAGCTACACTTGACAAGAGGGAAAACCTTAACCCTGACACGATGGACCTTCACTGATAACCACTTTAACACTAGCCTCCTATTTCAGATTCATGTGGAATTAATGGAGGCAGCTTTAACTCTTTTTCGAATAACTGTCCCAAGAAGGGCAGGTATCTGAAATTAAACCTGTAAATAAATAAGGTAAGTACTAAACACAATAAAGCACAGCAACATGCAATTTCATCTAGCAGCATCCGCTAATCCTCATGACACTTTCATTTTCTCCATTAAAAAAAGAGAGCAATCACTGCAACAACTAAGTCTTGAAGTGACGAAGGCACAGATCCCACTAATTGTCTAAAGTAACTTTTATTTCCTCATTTGACACAAGTGCAGAAGGCCATTCACAGGCACTGTAGCTGTATAACCACCCAATTAGCAGCTGGAGACCAAACAGCTTCCCCTCCCCTGGTAAGAACTGGTGCAAACAACCCCTTAAAGTGCTCAAAGTGCATCGGAAAGGAGCTTTTCTAAATTAGCTAGCCACTTCCACAAGTCACCTATGTGATCTCATTGCCATCTAAATGCTGTTCTTGTGTTCACAGCTAAGAGGGTATTTTACAGAAACTCTCCTTTGAGTAGTAACCTACATAACCCATAGCCCTGGCCAGATCAGCAAAGAGCGATAAACAGAAAGAACAAACAGGAAGGCTGCAAACGTGTGCTCTGTAGCACACACACAGTGATCAGGAGCAGAAAACGGCTCTCAGGAGAGCTCTGCCATATTGTGCATTCTGCTACCACTCCCAGAACCACCCAGCTAAAAAGGAACAGGGCCTCAAAAAGCACTGCACCTGCACACTGGCAGCAGTCACCCTGCAATACAAATAGTCCCTGTCCCAGTCGCCAGAAAATCTCCCAGCTGGAGGAATTTAGCATATCTTAAATACGGAAAGCACACCTCACAGCACATCCCACGTCTGATTATCCACTATCTGAAATGAAGTGGTGTTCATGCTGCCCATCTTGCCCTCTCCACAGAGGGCCTGAACAGAACCATTCATTTCTGCTACAGCCTAAACAGATCACAAGCTTCAAGCCTGTTAACACATCCGACAATATCAGAGCTATGGCTTTCATCCAGTACTAGATTAGCTGTCACTGCAAGCAGTGAAGTTCAAACACTTGACAGTGTTTGGAGTCTCAAACCTTAAAGTAGGGGGGATATCAAACAGCAGAGAGAACAGGTTAATCCCTTGTAACCACTTACATCTCAGGAAAACGGTGGTGTTGCTGAAGAGAATCTTCCCAAAGTTAAACTTCTTCCCCTGCAAAGACATAAAAAAAGGAACAGATATTAGTGGGCTTAGCGTCACAAAGCTTAAGTAAACATCATCTTTCTCTCCGAGTTTTAAGTCTATACAACAACGAAAGTGAACGCCAAATCAGGAGCCAGACTTACTGGATTTTCCAGTCATGCTTCACCACCCCTTCAACCTACTCTTAAAGGTAGCTTGAGAGGCTTGGGGCTTTTTGTTCTGCAAAACTGAATCAATTTCATCGACATTTGTTAAAATGATTAGCATTTTCTTGCTGATGAGAAGGTCTGGATTATCCAACAAAAAAAAAAAAAAAAAAAAAAAAAAAAAAATTTGTTGTAGGAATCAAGAGGAGTGTTCACCGTGATCCTTTATTTTTGTTCCTGGAGCTCAAGAGCCTCACAGAAAGCGTACGTTACTCCCTTCCACAGCCTGGTAAAGGCAGGTTTAACGTGAGGCAAAACAGCTTTCCTCCACCCAACTTCAAACACGCGTGGCGTAACAGAAGTCCTGGAAATCCCTTCACCTTCCCAGAGGCCCGCACCTCTCTCGGTTCTGCGTTTCGGGGGCCCAGCTTTCCCGACTGCGGGGGCCGCCAGCCCAGCCGCGGGGGCGGGGGGGACGGGACGACCTCTCCCCGCACAGGCCCCGCCGAGGCCGCCCCCCTCCCCACGGACCTCACAGGGGGCCACGCTCCCCCCGCCGCCCATCGACACTGTTTCCCGCGGAAGCCTTCTCTCCCCTGTCGCCGCCGCCGACCTGCCAAAGGGGGCTCCAGCCCGGCAGAGGGCCCCGGCAGCGGGGCAGGAGGCGCGCCGCGGCCCCGCGCCCTCCCACCAGCCCCGGCTGCGGTCAGGCTCCACACCAGCGCGGCCCGGGCAGGGACGGCCCCGGCCGGCCGGCGGAACAGCGGGCGGGACAAGCCGCAGCCCTCCTGCGGACCCCCGCGGCCTTCTCTCCCCTCCTCCGTCAGGAGGACGAGCAGAGCAGCGGCAGCCTCCTACCCCCGCCACGCACACGTACGCTCCGACCGCCGCGACAGGCGGCTGGCCC
>JAVKLA010000031.1:18284181-18317353 GCA_034782735.1 Sagittarius serpentarius | reverse complement strand
GCGGAGGCTGGTTCGGGGGCAGGCCGCACCGCCGGAAGGTAGTCAGGTTGCAGGGCGGTGTGCAATACGGCAACAGAGCCCCACAGACCTGGTGCCACAACCCGAAAGTGCGTGTGGATTTTCTGGCAAAAATGGGAAGGGTTAAATTGACTAAATATATGGTTACTGTGAGGTCTCTAATAATAATCCAGGTCTATTAATATTTAGTTCACAGTAGTTGTGACTGAGTTTTGGTGGCTGCCATCTGCATTTTATATGTTGCGTGTATATAATTAATAAGTATTTTATAAGCATCAGCTCTTTGTCTGCCAGTACTAATACCTTATGCTCTTCCATGGGTGTCTGAACTCAGCGTGTTCTGGGAAGTATTTTGATGATAGACACTACTGGCAGTCCGTTTTTTCAGGCATGCCAAAAATTTTCTGTTATCTAATAGACCTAAAAGTTACCTCAAGCCTAGAGATAACATAGAGCTGTCAGCAGGGCCCTTAGAAGCCTCCCTCTCTCGTCAGTCCCACTGCAGGTAGAAGAGAAGGGTGCAGGGTTTCTCCTTTTCTGCCAATCCTGCCTCTTTCTCCCTTCTTGTTACTGGAACATAATATTTAACTGTAAGGACTGCAGAGAAAGATCTGGCTTCAAAATGCAAAGCCCCAAGAATTCACTCGTGCTGAAATTCAGCTCTGCTAGTCACAGATTCAGTTGTTTGCCAAAATTATGAAAGTTTAAAAGGAAACGGTTTAGCGTGGAACTAAATTCGTAAGAAATTCTTCCCATATCCAAACACAGTAGCTCAAAGTCCAACACATTTTATGTCACCACAGTTGTCGGCACTCTCTTTCACCTTTACCTGTCTTGAGGAGGACCCCCATCATCGGATCATTCAGCAGGTGTTTGGTGAACACATTTAAACATTTTCTTTATCTGTTCTTTCTAGTGTCCAAGATGAGGCTGTGGACAAAAGCACATTTAAGGAATGCAACCAGATTGCTTTTTACAGGTAAAGAGAAGAATTGTAGTATAGGTTTTTTAAAAAAAACTAGTATTATTAAAAGATACAGGAAAGAGCTACACATTGCTTTTTAATCACAGCAAGTCTGCTACTTTCAGGATTTATCTTTCAAAGTGAGTGTTCCACTCACCTGTCAGCAAGCCATAATCAGCATATTTTAAAAGGTGGAATCTTACCTCCAAAACCTCTTTTGTTAAAATTCAAGATTCAGTCCTCTCATCTGACAAAGCCCCAGCAATATCTTAACTATAGGTACACTCAGACACAGGTTGTTTTCTTGATGTAGATATTTCTTGAATAGCCGTGGTTCAAAACAACAGAATTTTCAAGAGAAACCATTAGTCTGTGACAATAGCATACATGATTACAGTCCTGCTGAACAAGCACCCTGGCCAGAATTCAGCATCAAATCCAAATTCCAGCTCATTAGTCTCTTAAAGCTAACCTTAAGCTAAGTGATCCTTCTCATCCCATTTCTAACTGAGATACATCTCCTCCACCTTTTTTCCCTCTCATCCTCAATTGTCTTCTATCCCGTGCTGCCTGAGTGGAAGGAATGATTGCCCAGCGTTATACCAATTAATCACTGACATACTGGGTTACAGTTTCAGATACTCGTTTCTATCCTGCAGGAAATTATGTTCAGAAAACCCCAAACAAGGTTTTGTCAGTGGCAGCAGGACTCCTTCCTCTTTTGACACCAGCCCTTTCTAGCCTGTCACCATTTTAACTTAACACATCTAATTTCTCAACAGGAGGTTGCCACACATTGGCAAGCATCAGATCCTATCTTTGCTCTGCCTTTAAAAGAAATCCTTTATCTGATTGCTTGCATTTGTGCAATATCTGTTTGCAAGGAAACAAAGTCATTTTACTAATGGAGAAACTTCCCTTTAATGTAGCCTCCAAGACACTTGCCTTCAAATAGTTCATAAAACCTGGGCTCAGCAAGGAGCATTCTACAATCAGTTGAAAGAGCCTCTGTTTCAAGGTCTGTGTCCTAAAAACACGATCACGTCCAAAAGCTGTAGTCAAAACTGTAGTCAGCAGGCTTGTTGAAAAACATTTCCTCGTTGCATATTGAGGAGGTCACAAATTGCAGACATACATTGCTTCATCACCACAGAATGTAGAAGCTCTTTGCCAGGGGGTTGCGGACCAAGCAGGGGTATATGACAGAAAATGAAAAAGAGATTACTCAGCTGAAATTTCTTGGGTTATGGAAAGAAAAAAAATGTAACTGGACAACTGAGAATTTAGTTGGACACTTGAACTAAGACTATTATTGT
This sequence comes from Sagittarius serpentarius, assembly GCA_034782735.1. Taxonomy (NCBI): domain Eukaryota; kingdom Metazoa; phylum Chordata; class Aves; order Accipitriformes; family Sagittariidae; genus Sagittarius; species Sagittarius serpentarius. Next base: position 18,315,055 of record JAVKLA010000031.1, on the reverse strand, counting down.
ATAAAAAACCCCTATAGAGTGGTGATGGGTGACCAAACCCCTCTAACATCTCATTCATAGACATGTATGTGTGCTCAGAACTATATTCCCTCTTTTTCCCTGTGACTTGAAGCACTGATAATAATTGTATTTGAAAAAAATTCAAGACAAAATTATTAAGTAAACATTTCTAATAATATTATGTCCCTCTGTGTAATATAAGCCACAACAATTAGGGAGACCAAAAATAATTTTCTGTCTTGACAGGCGTCAGAAACTTCTACATCCTGGAAAATCCTTGTATCGAGCGCTGTTGGATTCAGTCACATTAAGTGATGAGAATGTCAAATTCCAAATTATTCATGAGGACAATAAGGTGAGATCCCACCTAGCATATGAGGGTGCTTACAAGAAAAGCAGTGAATATTATCAACAAGTCTGATAATATTTGCAGGTTTTGAGATTCTTCAGTGATAGATATTTAAGACATGATGCAAAGTATCAGCCTAAAGATGTCCTTACCGGCCAGTATTTATTTGACAGCTTGAGGCTATGCAAGGAGAAAATGTATTTTAAGGAACTTAAAAAAAATCTTCAACAACTTTATGAAAAATCTGAATAGAACTTTTTTTATCTGAAAAAAATGTTTTAAATTCAGAGTTTTCGCCGCTGTTCCAAAAGAATAAATTCTTTTTCTGTAATGGAATAAGACGATCTACGTTCCAGCATCTCCTAGCTATACCTTTGTATTCCTGTGTTTGCTCAAGCGCAGGTTTTTGGGAAAAAGAAGTCATCTTTGCATTTAAGAAGGCAGCCAGGAAGAGGGGTGTCTTCTATTTCTCTAATTTAACAGCATAGCAGTGAGCAGATCTACTCAGGCAACCTAACCCGTCCTCAGATTATGGGAGTTTGAAACTACAGCTCTCTTACATGCTCTAAGCATCACACTATGTAGATACTCTGCATAAATGTATTTTCTGTCTCTCTTGTTAATCCTGACCTTCTTTGCAGTCAGCACAGAAAAAGGAGCCTATTTTTTGTCTAGATTTTAAGGCAGATGAAAGACTGAAAGCTCTGTGGCTTCCTAGACTATTTGGGGATTTATACAAAGATGGAATAATGTAAAATATTTCCTAGGAAGCAGGATCTGGAACTCTAAATGAATCTTTTCTCTCTTGCCTACTGTCCCTCTGGTATTATGGCTCTTTCATTCTTTCATGCCTTTGAAGAGAGCAGGGCTGACTGGTTTCCACGTAGTGGGAAAAGATATCAGGCTAAAATTCTTCAGCCAGAAGGAGAGATTAGGAGAGGAAGAAAACAGAAAAAAATCGGACTTTTGTAGGGATCCTTCACAGAAGAAAAATGAGTCTTTTTGTATGGGCTAGAACAGGGTGACTTCCCCGTTCCCTGAACTCTAAAATAGCAAGTTACAGTGGATAGACCAGTACTACACATTTTCTTTAGGTGTCTTTCTGACACAGTTCATCAGTGTCAGCACCACTGTGAATACTAGTGAACACAGAGCACTGACGTTTTTGCAAAAAGCCCACATCTCAGTAGTATCCCACTCTTACATTGACAGCACAGTAGTGAAATTGTCCAAACTTCAAGATTAGTGTATACTACCCCTGTTTTCCATGCTGCTTGTGGGGAAAGCTGCAAAATGCTAGACATGAGAGACTTAAAGAGTCTGCTTGAAAAGAGTTGCTTCTTCAAAGGGGAGAAGTCCACTTGAAAAGAGTTGCTTCTTTAAAGGGGAGAAGTAGAGTTAGTAGAGCTGGTGTAAATTCATATGGATGATGATTATTGCTCAGCAATGCTAAAGAACATTAAATCAGAAAGCAGGCATGGTTTTTTTTCCAGATATTAAGTGTTTGGTGATGTTGAGTTGAAAAGTAAGTTGGTATTTTTTATCGCTACCAGTTTATCTGTCTGTCTGCTCCCAGGTTCTGCTACAAGTAGAAATTTGTGAGATTGAGGGCAATATTTTCAGGCTTAAAATTGATGAGGCAGCTCCTCTCAGAGCAAGATACAAAGTTCCTGATGTTCTTATAAAGGAACCTACCACCCAGAGGTAAGTGATGGGAAGGTGATTTATCACCTTCGAAACTTACACAGCTTCATTTGCAAGAGTGTTTTCCCTTCTCCCTCATTTGTGCTACGCTACAGTTGTCTCTCTACAATACAAAGTTGTTACAGGAATAGAAAAGAAAAATGCTTGTGGTTAATTTACTTTCAAAAATTCATGTTAAATACATAGGAAAAAGTTCTGTCGTCTGCATAAGAAACTTAAGGCTATTTGACCCTATCAGAAAATAGCGTACTTGTTATGATGCATCATTTTACTTAAGGCATTACCTGTTAATGTGAAAGGAATGCAAACTCCGGATAGTTTTCATGACAGTTCTGTAACCACCTATTGCACTGTGCAGTGAACCCTGAACACAGCAGGTATTTCTGGCATTCTTTGCCTCAACATTAGCCTTGAGGTTTTTATAATGTACGCAGATATTCTCAGCCCATCTTTTGTTTCAAATCCTTGTTTAGGTACAGCGGATTTCACACGCTGCTGATTCGTATAAAGCTGTTGTTCCTTTTCACTTGCCAGACTCTTTATATACCAGAAGGAGGCAGGTATTTTGGCGCTGTCAAGTGTTAATGGGGACTACAAACTTCAAGTCACAGCAAACCCCTTCCAGGTTGAGCTACAGTCCAAGGGTGAGACTGTTCTGAGCATGAATTCCAATGGGTTGTTATATTTTGAGCACCTACAACCGCCTCCCAGTGACAGGTACAGTATCTGTCTATCGCATCGTAGTACATACTGATTGTGCTGTAGCTGAAGAGAAACAGTTCTGTGGAATTGCGGTTTCTGCGCTAGAAGCTCTTATGCATTCAAATCTGCCTTCTCTTTTACTTCATACCAGTGAGTAAAATGGTGAAGTTTTAACAAGGAAATTCTAGATCAATTAACTGCAGACTGTTTCAATCCCTTGCAGCAGCCATGTGCAAAATGCTAACCTCATTTAATGGCCAATTCTGTAAAACACTAAAGTATCCTGGTACCCCTTGTCTTTCTTGGGAATGATTGATGGAAGTATGATGAGGTTATTAGTTTCGTCTCCTTTCATGACTAAATTTACTCTTTAGGTAAGTTTTATTGACGATATAAGCTCTTCAAGTAAGTTTTGTTCAACTTACAATGTGCCGTATAGCTACAAGATTTTGCAGGTCAATCCCACTGCAAAGTGCTGGAAGGGTGAGAAACCACAATGCAGGACATATCATGACTAGAAAAACTGCATAGCAAGCAACTCTCCTAGAGAGCATTATTTTTTTAAAAATTGTAATTAACAGAGAGCCCTTAACAGAGAATGACAAAGAAGTGAGGATCTTCTGGGCAGGTGAAACACTGATGCGGATAGAAATAAATATGAAAGGCCAAGAAGTCAACCTAACTCAAATATGGAGTGAACGTTATTTTAAGACATTGAATATTAAAATCATTTGCCAGCTAGAGCTCTCAACTATGACATCAATTTTCAGCATAGTCAAACACCAAAACTCTTACATAATGTGTAAGGCAGTGCATAATGCTAGATCAATTTTCTGTTTGAAATCCTTCCTTACATTAACAATAAACTGATTATTTCTATGTATTTATTTTCACTAGACAACCTACAGCAGAAAACAAGGAGCCAACAAGTGATTCCTCTAAGGTAACCCATGCTCACTACAATTCCAGCATCAGTATTTTGTAGAAAAGAGAATTAGAATCATATGTTCATTTCTTCTGATGCTAGGTTTATAAACATAGCCTAACCACTTTCCAGTGAAATTCAAAAAGGACCTGGTATTTCATATTGAGATACTTTGCAAATTCATAGTTGAATAAAGATTTTTGTGTTTTACCAGGGCTGTAGAAGGCATCGGTCAGGTAGATCTAGCTCAAAAATGTTTTTTTTCCGTGGCCTTTTTATTTAGAACTTCTTTCTCTTTTGTTCTGTCATTTGATTTGGAGTAGATGTGTAAAAAGGAGTTTTGTGGTGATAGTTGGTCATTTTCAAATTCCCTGTTTGCTGCAAAGAGAATTTCAAAAGAACGAGACCTGTTTTATAACAGTCAAAAAATATCCCTCCACATACGTTCATGCTTAATACAGAAGTAGGATTCTGTCTGAAAGAAGACCATGTCCTGGCAGTGCATAAAGGCACGTACCAGTTTCCTCAGGAGGCTGAGTTATGTCTGTGATATAATTTTAGCCTGCTGTGGAGCAGATGGCTGCTTACTCCACCATCCTGTTATAAATGGCAGGAGCTATACTGCCATCAGCATACTTGTGTCGGAACTGAGTTCTGCCAGGGAGTGTGCTTGCTTTGCGGGAGTCACACAGCTGCAAGAGGCCATGTCCACTTATTCTGGGATGAATGTGGAAAAGAAAACCAGGAAAGACGCTGCAAAAAGTGGAAATTCTAGGACAATGAATGGCAGGGCACAAGGCTCAAAATTTGAAGGAGGCTGAAAGTATCAGTTACACACAGAGGACTCTGGAGAGTCTGGAGAGTTTTTGTGTTTTCTGACCCTTACTGTTTAGGGCCGTGGGTTGGTTTCTGTTTGTATAGGTTTTCCTGCTTGATTCCATCCATGCGATCTTTGCATTTCATAATCATTGCAACATCCAGAAGGAAGACGATTTTTACAGTGAGAACAATCATTCATTGGAACGACCTCCCCAGGGGTGAGGTAGATCCCCATCACTGGAGGTTTTCAAGACACAATTGGACAGAGTGCTAGATAATCTCATCTAGGCTCCCTTTCCCACAAAAGGTTGGACCAGATGGTCTTTTGAGGTCCCTTCCAACCTGGGCTATTCTATCATTCTCTGATTCTATCCAAGACCTCAGGTGTTACTTTTATGCTGTAGCAGAGTTCATGTGTGCTCCACTAGCACGTCAGTTCTTCAGTGTAAATTCCTGCAGCAGGATCTGAATTGTGTTTTGGATTTATTTATATTAAACATATTTGGCAAAAAAGCACTTAACAATGTGCAAATAGCATGTGAGTAAACATACTTTTCTTAGAAATACGTGGTGTGAGCAGTTGCATTTGCTAGGCTTAACTATTTCTGTTTATGCAGGAGAAACAAGAGGATCTAGGTCTCTGGCAAGAGAAATTTGGCAGTTTCTTAGACATCAAAGCTCATGGTAAGTCTCAGTCTAGTTCTGAAAACAGCTTTACTGCTTTGTATATACCTATGTTCATTCATATTTCTGTCTGCTTTCTTTTTAGCTGCTTAATGTTCATCCATGTCTCACTCCTTCTTTTAACTTGCCTATCAGGTATCAGTGATGGGTAACAAATTTGACAGAAGTACTGGAAATATTCATTAGATTTCTGTTCAGGAGGCAATACATTAAATGTGACTCATTTCATCAGCTCACCGTGTGCCATTTCTGACATAGCATAACGCTATCACATTGGCTGACTGGTATATAATGCATTATTTCCTTTTTTTTTTTTCTTTTTTCATATCCGTGCATAATATTCTCACGACATACCAGAAATCATGATATCAAAGCATTAATAATTGTCACAGAGAAACTTTTTAAGTGGGGGACTACAAAAGGAAATACTGAGCAGTCTTAAGGGATAAGAAGGCTATAGAAACATGTAGGTCAGTAGTTCAAATACAATTTAAATTTTTAATTACCAAAATCTATGATCATCTGCTGTCTGTCCAGTTGTATTCTACATTAAATGAGTTGGTTAGCTTTGTCCTTTACCACTGTCATGCAGACTTTCATAGCAACCAGCACTACCCAGCAGCTGCAGTAGGAAGAGGCAAGTCTGAAAGAGCTTCCTTTTATTTTAGGCCAGCATCATGTTTTTCTGTTTCTCTGTGTTGGAGGAATAAAGTCCATATGGTCAGGTTCTGATCCTGAAGCCACTGCTTGTCAGTCTACAGGATCTATGGTCACCTGCCAAAAGTTGCTCTGGATTCAGTAACGTGACAAGATGATATCACTGACAGAGGCTCTTGTGCATGCTACTCCCCTGGTTGAGGCTGAAGAGAAGAGTAGTACAAAACAGGCAGCTCTGACTCTGAAGTCTGCTCTGCTGTACCACTGTGCTGCAAAGCTTTGCTTGTAGGTACTGGGATAGAAACAGGAGACAAGTTTAAGCAGAATAAAGAAGTGACCCACTATTGCATGTATTTTTTTTTCTGTTAAAGTGATTAATTTTATCTTCTTACGCAGATCAAAATCAGAATAAATACAATAAAATCTGTTTAAAGCATTACCTCTGTAGTACAGAAATAATAAGGAAAGTGAAGTTGAAAGCAAGTATGAAAGAGCTAATTATTAAAACCTGCTTTCTAATGTTGGGGTTTTTTTCAGTTAGGTTGCTCTGCTCTGTTGCTTTCAGCTAAGCCTGAGAATGGAACTCTGTGGTCTTATCTTTTAATGTTATTCCCACAGGTCCTAGTTCTGTAGGCGTGGACTTCTCTTTACATGGATTTGACCATGTTTATGGAATACCACAACACACAGAAGCACTTCTTCTCAAAAACACCAGGTAAAGGTGGGAGATTGCTAGCGAAAGCAGTATCATTTTTGCAGAGGAGAGCTATAACATTGTCTTAACAATTTAATGCTGACAACAGCTTAAGATATGTATATTCTATAGTGTATATTTTAGTTTAATGATACAGCAAACTGAATCATAGCCCCTGTCCACCTGGAGTAAGTTGTTCTGCTTTCCCTTTCCACTCTGCAATTTCATGAATGACCCCTTCTGTTCTCTCTCAACTTTCCATGCAGTTTTTTTCTGAACTGCAGGATTGGTCATGTTTAAGCAGAACTCTTAAAAGAGCAGCTCCATGGGAGAATGGGAGAGTTCAGAATTCATATTTTAGGACTTGGAGCAAATGAACAGTAGTCTCACTGGCAGCAAAATTGATTCAGATAGCTAGGACCAAAGCAAAGAAGCAGTAATCTAGGCTGTCCACATTTCAGCACTGTATGCTAAACGAAAGACCAATACAGAGTATTCAATGAGTTTAGTGGAATGGGAATAGAGCTAAAATTGGCCTAGCGCAGGATGCTTACATATAACAAACACATCTGTTTGTTTGTCCTAGCGATGGTGATGCCTACCGGCTTTATAATTTGGATATCTTCGGCCACAAGATACACAACAAAATAGGCATTTATGGTTCAGTGCCCCTTCTCTTAGCACACAAGTCTAACAGAACTTCAGGGATCTTCTGGCTGAACTCTTCAGAAACACTGGTGGATATTAATACAAAGGCAGTAGCTGAGGTGAGAGTTGCTCATTTTCCTCAGAATTTAATAACAAAAGAAAACACTTCAGAGCAGGGCCAACAGGAACATAACAACATTATTGGAGTTTTATCTTTTGCTCCCTAGTGAAGAACTGTCAGTCTCTTCCTCCTGTCCTCCCTACTGCTAAATTTGTTGTATTAAACTACTGAAAAGAACAAGGAGATGACTCCTTTCAAGAGTAAGGTTATAGAACTTGTATCTTAACAGGTCTACAGGAGAAGGCAGAGAGGAAATACATAATGTTGGAGCAGAAAAAATCTACACGGATGTAGCAGGCAGAAAAAAAGGTGGACAAAAGTCTTGATAATCTCTTGGATCTGAGGAATTTTTCTGACTTTTTAAGTTCTTGGAATTGCCACACATTTCTACTTAGCAGGCTCATTTTTCTGTGGAATGTAACTGACCCTCAAGAAACATAAAATATTCAGGAAATGAACTCACTCAGCTCTTGACACACAAACGTGAATTCTGTTAAAACTGAAACAGTGAGAAAAAAAAAATCTTGCTTTATTCCAGCACTTCATTATGTGGTTAAAATTATTAATTTTCTTTATTACTTACGATATAGACATTACTCAGAGGTCCTGCAGAAAATGCATAGTCTAATTACAGAAAAGCTTTAATTACTTTGCCCCTCATTACCCATTTTTCCTCATTAACTATTACTCTATTTTGTATAAGCAGTATGCAAGGTAAAGCATTTGTGAAGGATATATAAGAAACATTCAGTGTATATTCCTAGTACCTGCCAGGTATGTGTTAATGAATTTTGTGGGTTTCCATCTTTGCTACTTCATTGAACAAAAGTTTGGTAGAGGGAGATACTCAGTTTTACCTTGATTTCCTTCAAAGCACACGCCATCCGGACCTGCTGCAGAGACTGCTAAGCAGAGAGCAGTGCCTCTAACTGATGTGCGCTGGATGTCAGAAAGTGGCATCATTGATGTTTTTCTGCTGATGGGACCCACTGCATTTGATATCTTCAAGCAGTTTGCACAACTGACAGGTACTAACTCACACAATTGGAGTCAGTATGGCACATTTACCTGACAGATTCTCTGAGGAATGTTCTGTACCCAAGAGTGGGTTGGTTAATACTTACCTAGCCCATTGTGCGCAGGCGGCCAGTTGTTCCCAAACTGCAGTTTGTAAAGCAAAGGCTGGTGCTTTGTGAAGACAGGCCTCCATCCTTGTTTTCCCTGGCATCTGCAGCTGGTCAAACTTGGCCCTGATTGAGAAGCCAGCATAATTACTGCTATCTGAAACTGCTCCCTTAGATGAAGAGAGGAGACACAGGGGGCTAGAACTGCCAGTCACCATCAAGACAGGCCGCTTTATAATGCGAAAAGACTGAAGTTATGAAGTAATGTATCCTGGAGAGTAGGGAAAGAAGATAGGTAACTGTCTAGTGTGTCCATTAGGGAAAGGAGCAGAGACAGCATGCAGGCAATACAGCAAGAGGCTCAGGAAGAGACTAAAAAAACGGAGGCAAGAGGACTAACATTTTATGAAAGCAACATTCTTTATGTACTAAAGAGAATTAAAAGCACAGAAACATCCCTGGTAGTTCTTTAGTGCGTTAGCAATGATTGATTGCTGCACAGATGTTATAGAGAGAATGTGGTTCAGCTGAGCAGGAATAGGAAAGTAGCCAGATTGCAAGAGGATCTCCCCAAGCAGAAGTGCACTCTCAAGAAAGTTTCCCAGCTCCCTTTTGCCATATGCATACATACATACACGTTTTCTAATTTTAAAAATTCCTAACAATTGCAATTCCATGGTTCTTGTACTGCAGCTCCTGTGGGCCTGTTTGCACTACTCAGGTTCAAGCAGTCACAGGAATTGTATTCTACTGATTAAATTGTATTTAATTGTTTGCATTAATGACAGTTAAGCTAATCTAGAATATTTTTACACTAGAAAAAATTAAAGAATAAAATCGTAATGGATACTGGAATAACACTTCAGCATCATGGAACAGCAAGTTCCTTCTCACTCTTCTGTTATCATTACAGCCCTCTGCTCTTTCTAGCTTTTGAGCTCGTTGTAATGTTTGTTATTTCAAGAGTTCAGTCACTGGTATGAAGAATATGCCCTAGACTTAACTTAGGCCAACATTCCCTAGCTCCAGACAGATACATAGTAATCATGTTAACTTTTCTGGAGTCTCTAGATAAAATCCTGAAGGGCATTAACAGTGTTATCTCCCTAGGCACTCAAGCCCTGCCCCCCCTTTTTTCTCTGGGCTACCATCAGTGCCGTTGGAATTATGAGGATGAGAAAGATGTCAAGGCAGTAGATGCTGGCTTTGATGAATATGACATTCCTTATGATGTGATCTGGCTGGACATAGAGCACACGGACGGCAAGAAATATTTTACTTGGGACAAAAAGAAATTCCAGAATCCCAGAAAGATGCAAGAACATCTCAGGAAGAAAAAACGCAAGGTAAATAGTACAGCAGGAAGAAAGAAAATATTTCTTTGTAGTGTGAAGCTGCCTAATCTAGCTTTAGCCAAGGTACTTCAGATACTAGAAACAGTAACTACAACAGAGTAAATTAGACTGTGTTGCAGTCTGGTGATGCTTCCAGTGCACAAGCTCTCTTATTTAATTCAGGTCCTCGTGCCATTTTATTATTTCGTAGTTTGTTTTATACCCTGACCGTCAGGCAAAGTTTGACCCATGTGAAGCTCCATCTTACAGAAGCAGCCCAGTGCTGTCCTTGATGGGCACAGTAGAAAATGTTTCTACTTAACATGAGCTTTCACCATTGATAGTTGCTATCCTTGCTTCAGCTTTTCTTTGTATTGATAATACTCTTTATTTTCTGCTTATACAAACTGGGATTTGTCCTTTATGTTGATACAATCACTTACCATAAACTAAATGTTTTTCCCTTCTGCTGAAGTCCTGGTATGATGTGCACTCTGTTAGCTTAGTTAGTCTTTATTTCTGCTTTTACAGCTAAAATATTTTCCTTGGAATTATGGAGGTATTAAAATGCACACAGTTAATGTCTAGAAGTTGTAGAATTGCTTAGTGCTTGATCTTTGCCAAAAGTCAATGAACAGGGGACTCTGGAAATAGCATTCAAGTTTTATAATCTCTTAGTTGGAGCTATAGTACTTTCTCAGTTTTACAGCAAGGCCATTAATGGCAGCAGAAAGTAACTGCAAAATACAACACACGGATGTTTAAAAAAATTAGAAAGTTCTGTTGCTGTTGTATGCTATACAAACTAAGATATATTTAAATATCTTAAGGCAAATGATTTTAAGCAGGGACATGAACATGGAAGTCAGATATTTTCCCATTCACAGAATACAGCAGTGAATTAAACATAGTGTTTTTAGGGGTTGGGGTACTTGCTTTTATCTGAAACAATGGGGTTTGGCCCTTATTTCAGAGGGGTAAGCGTGAATTCATCCCCTCCGTGTAAACTCAGCTATTATGCATAAATCTAGCACGGTATATACAAGAACTGGTAACCGCTTTCTAAAATTAGTGACACAGCTACCTTCTTTACCTGAAGTGAAATCATTATTTGCCTTTTATCAAAAGGGAACTCTTACCGTTTTATTCAGTACAGTTCATGCTAATGATGCATTTTATTTTCTTATCCTGGCAGCTTGTCGTCATTGTAGATCCCCACGTTAAGGTTGATCCCACGTATACCCTGTATTCACAGGCAAAAGACAAGGGATATTTTGTGAAAGACAGAAATGGGCAAGATTTTGAGGGCATCTGTTGGCCAGGTAAAAAACCGCTCTGTCTCTACATTTCAAGTTGTTTATTTTAAAAATTTTGCAGAACAGTTTAATTGGTACCCATGGAAGTGGAATTAAATTCTTACATTCCTTTCATTTTTTGTAAATATTCATAATTTGCAATACTTTGTGGTTTCTTTAGTACAGTCATGTTCTAATTGCCTCAGCTGTAGAACTTCCTTTGTTATGTCTGTTGGATCTGCAGATAGTCCCAGTGCCTAGAACTAAAAAAGCTGGATTTGTTGATGAGAACAGCCTTCCTTCCTCCCAACTTGTCTTGGGTAATAACAGAAATGCAGTCTGGTCTGTTGCACTGAGCACAGCTTACATAGGCTGGATGAAATCCAGTGAACCCTGATACTGAAGACTGATTCAATAATACAGTGATTGGACATGTTGTTTTTCATGAAGAGATCTCATTGCGGGGAGGCAAAGGAGGCTGTCCCCCTTCTTTACAGACAGAAAGACCACAATCCTGGCAAAGGAATGAACATGGGAAAAATCAGGGACATACTACAACTTCTAGTAGCATGGCAGGATGTAGTTATTCAGCTTCTCAGTGACACTTTCCTGTTTGAGCTCAAAGTACTAGGGATGCTGTCTCTTCCTGGCTTCCTGTTTACATCTCAACATATTTCAAACTGCTAGCAGTCATCCTAAAACGGTGCTGAGCTTCAGACCTCCAGAATCTACATGTGTTGGTCTGCAGAACATGGCAAGGGGTTCCAAGTCAGCTTGGAATTCACTCTTGAGCTTTTGTCTCAGAAACAATAGCGACTGCATTATTGCTGCCCATTGTGGAAAGCATCCTAGCTTTAGGCCACTGTATTTAGGTGCAAAGACAATGCATGCCTGCTCTTAAAATCAGGTAAATAATTGGGATTTCCCACATCCACAGGGTCCTCTTGTTACCTGGATTTCACCAATCCTGAAGTGCGAAAATGGTATGCAGATCAATTTGCCTTCAAAACATACAAGGTGTGTTTTTATTTGCTCTGACCTACATATCTCAGAAAGCCTGAAAATGGGGAAAAGAGAGAAGATAAACTACTGGCTAAGCAAGTTGGTGGCTTTTGTAGCTGCATGTTGTGTTTTAACCGCAGCCAGCAACTAAGCACCACACAGCCGCTAGCTCAGTTCCCTCCCTACCCAGTATGATGGGGGAGAGAATCGGGAAAGAAGAAAAACGGTAAAACTCGTGGGTTGAGATAAGAACAGTTTAAGAGGACAGAAAGGAAGAAAATAATAATTATGATAATAACAATAATAAAATGACGACAATAATAATAATAATAAAAGGATTGGAACATAGAAAACAAGTGATGCACAATGCAATTGCTCACCACTCACCAACCGATGCCCAGCTAGTTCCCGAGCAGCAATCCACCCCCCAGGCCAACTCCCCCCAGTTTATATATGGTATGGAATACCCCTCTGGCCAGTTTGGGTCAGCTGTCCTGGCTGTGTCCCGTCCCAACTTCTTGTGCCCCTCCAGCCGCCTTGCTGGCTGGGCACGAGAAGCAACAACTGAAACCATCAATGTATCATCAACATTCTTCTCATACTAAACCCAAAACGCAGCACTATACCAGCTACTAGGAAGGCAATTAACTCTATCCCAGCCAAAACCAGAACACTGTATTATCATAACGTAGAGGAAAATACCTTGATAAGCTGAAGTACCACAGAAGGGTTTTCTCCATGGACTTGTCTACACTAGGAAAGCAGGAACCCATATGCCACCAGTGAACTTGCTCAGTTAGTTGCAGCAGTAGGATGAACAAACTGCAGGTGTTTATCAACCCATAATCTAACACAGCTGCTGCAATTCCAGGTTTTACTACCATGCTAGCACACAAGGACTGATGCGGGAGTGCTGTCTCATAGCTCATAGTCACTTCACCCTGACCTTCCTTCCAGCACTCCTGCCTACTGCTGAAAGTGTCTGGGTGAGCACTGCTGGACACCTCCAGTTCCTTTCCCCCCGCCCCGAGTTCTGCTTTGCAGTAGGGTTATTGAAACCACTCCCCTAGTAGGTATGCGTAGTAGACATTTCCCATGCTGCTTTTCCTCTTCAGTTTTTCTCTTCTGGCTTTCTCTGATTTTTTTTCTCATGGCTATTTAATACTTCTCTTTTCCTTGCCTCTTTTCCCTCACCAGAAGGCAAGGAATAGTAAGTACCTACTGAGTTTTGTAAGAACTGCAAAAATCAAGTGGCCTTGTAGGCTGCCACCCTGACTAAAAGAGCCACCAAGAGAGATGAGATGAGATGAGATGAGATGAGATGAATGACTGGCAGCTTTCAGATGACCACAGGAGTATAATTACTATGTCTTGCTTTGCTGCTGCTGTTTCTATTCATAGCCCAGACTAGTCTGACACCCACTAGAGATAAACCCACTAAGTCACAGCAATGGCTCTGTTAACATCCTAATTGCAACCTTGTGTCATAGGGATCCACTAATATCCTCTTTGTATGGAATGACATGAATGAGCCTTCAGTCTTCAAAGGGGCAGAACTAACAATGCAGAAGGATGCTGTGCACTACAATAACTGGGAGCATCGGGAAGTACACAACCTCTATGGATTCTACCAGGTAGAGTATCTGGAGATACAAACCAGCAGTTATTCTCATGGAGTACGTCTAATGTGGTAATTGACACAGTAGTAAGTATTCTGTAACCTCCATCAAGGACTGAAAATCTGCTGTGCTGGATGTTGCTATATTTGAAGTAAGCTCTGTGACTGGTCACAAGAAAATGTGACAACATCCATGCCTTTCTACCATAACAATGTAAATGACATTGCCTGTGACTACACAACATTAATAATTTTTTTTGTTCAAGTATATTCTAGTAAGAAAATGTTGCTTTAATAATAGGTGTTGTTTGTGGGTACAGGTTTCTTAATTATCCTGCCTTGGAAGGGCTAAAAAGGCAGTGTAGCAAATATCCTAATTATAGAGTTTGTCTTCCTGACCTTTTGTATTCATGATTTTCAGCAAATGGCGACTGCAGAAGGACTCATCAGACGTTCTTCAGGAAAAGAGAGACCATTTGTCCTCACACGATCTTTCTTCGCTGGATCACAGAAGTACGGTAAGTAAGGAATAGCTGGATGCCTTCCATGCTGCTTTGCTCTGTTAAGTTTTGTGTGCAGTAGTTAAGTGTAGAGGAGACAGAAAGTATCTTAGAAATACTGACATGGTGAGCTCATAAGAATGCAAGTGATTAAAAAAAATCAGGAGAGGCTGGCAAAGTGCGTACAAGTTAAAGGCAGAATAACAACCTGTGTCCTGTGACAAACCACTACCTGCTTTTATTGCATATTTTAGGAGCATGCATGTAAAAAGTTGCAATGAACAGCAGTTCACCAGTAGTTCATGACCATTCTTGTGTTCTTTCCTTAATTGCAAGCATAAGCTGAGGCATATGCCCAACTTTCCTGTGTAATGCTGAAACTGGGTATTTTCAGGGGCAGTGTGGACTGGAGACAACACAGCAGAGTGGGGTTATTTGAAAATATCCATTCCAATGCTTCTCACCATCAGCATGGCAGGGATTTCATTCTGTGGAGGTAAGGTGTTTAGCTGGAGTTGCTCACTGTGCATAAATCACTGGTGCCACCAAGCTTGTATCCCAAGATACACCTCAGCACAGATGGTGGAAAGCTCAACAGTCCAGTGCATTTCCAGGCAGTTTCACAGATTAGTCTGGTTTCAAAAGCCAACCACCTGGCTGTCACCATCATTTCTCCGCTAACTCTTATGTAGTGTTTGTGTCCCATCTGGAGCAGCGGTCCTCAGGTGGTGTTCCGTAGCATCACTGTGACAGTCCTCTCTCACTGGGGAAGGCACTCACTTAGCCTCCAAAAGCTCTCTTGAGATTTTTATTAAAGGATAACTTGGTACACCAGTCTTCCACTCATATTTGGACAAGCAGCTGCCCAGCAGCAGAACTGCAAGCACACTGTGAAATGCATGGGTTTGTACACTTGGCGGCATGTTTGTTAGAGGAGAACTTCACATTTTTCAGAATAATTTCCAAAAATGTGTATTTTTATTTGTCTGCGCAATATCTAGCTGATGTGGGAGGGTTTATTGGAGATCCAGAACCAGAATTACTTGTTCGCTGGTATCAGGCTGGAGCCTACCAGCCCTTCTTCAGAGGTCATTCTAACATGGAGAGCAAACGGCGAGAACCGTGGCTCTTTGGGGAGAAGAACACCCAGATCATCAGGGAAGCCATTAGAGAGCGCTACGTCCTCCTGCCATACTTATACACACTGTTCTATCGGGCACACACAGCGGCTGAACCGGTTATGAGGTAAGAGCATAAGTCAAGAGGTTTAGTGATTATCTTCAGGAAGTTACTTGGAGGAGGGAAGTTAAATTACCATCTCTTACTTTTGTGATTACTTATTTAAATATTAAAAAAGAAAAAATACACAAAAATTACTAAATTCTATTTTCATGCATTCTGCAACCTTTGGTAGGGTTCTCTGAGGTATTTCCAAATGATGTCTGGAACACACGGATTCAATAAACACTGCACAGTCTTTAAACATGCTTTTAAAGTACTGTGGACTCCAAACTTCTACTCATGATAAGGAACATTACATAGTATTCCAACCTACACTTAAAACAGTGCTTAATGGACTCTGAACTTGCTGACCTAAGAAGAAAGGCCTTTTTGCCCCTCATGAAAATACTTGTTACTGCTGAATTGTTACTATTATAAAAGATTATGTTATATTGATAATTTGATCGTTTATCTCTGCAGTATTTTTTATAATTTTTCTTTTAGTAGAGAATCTAATAATCTAGAACAGAAATGAAATTAGAAAATAAACTTTTGTTCTGCTGCTCTCTAAGCAAGTGCCTCAGTGGAACTGAATGCAACAATCTTTTCAGCAAGAGATGAATGTCATTAATCTCCCTGGTATTGCTGTGTCTTTAAGGTTGCCCTAAAACTGTCCTTTTGCACATTTACCTTTACTTATTGTTATGCAAATACAATACATCTCCAAAGTTTTAAAAACATAAAGGTCTTTTTGACAAGGAGTGCGTGATTTGAGTTTTGAAGATGATTTGCATTACAGACATAGCGTGAGCATCTGTCTGCATGCGTGTAGGTGTAGATGCCCTGGTTGTATGCACTGACATAGACAGCGGGTTTCTGTCTTTCTTGAAATGAAGCTTATGTTGACATGTGGACTGCACTAAATATAAAACTTTATGTTAAATTTGCTGCAGTAGGTACAGAATTAGAGAGGAAACATGGTATTTTTCTCACTGAAACAAGCAGAGTGGAAAATGTGTCTAATTAGCATGCGCATGAACAGCAGGGCTACAGTGAACAAGTGGATGCCTATGAGTGAGTGGGTGAGCCAGGCTTTTTGTGTAAGGAAACCCAGACCCTGTCTCTGAATGAGCTATTATTGTCATAATCTCTCAGACTTTAAATATACAACTCCTGTTCTGTAACCAGATGGTTACTGCGTGACCCTTTTTTGAGAAGGACTGAAAATGAACTTCTGCTGCAGGTTTTTCAGTCGTAACCAAGAGCAGACATGCTATAAAAGCAGTAGTGAGCTGCTGAGAACAGCAAGGACTGTCCTGCAGGGACTAGCTCATCAGGTGTCAGCATTGCTGGTAGACTGTGACAGAAAGGCTTATCCATCTCTCCTTTGCTAGAAGGAAGGTAGATGTAGTGCGGGTTTGTAAGGAAGAGGGCAGGAGGGAAGAAAGTGAGGCTGCAGGAAGCCAGACCATAGGTATATTGGAGTGTCTTAACCCATGTTGTACTGGGAACTCTCATCAGTGACTCAAAAGGGGTACTTTAAGGCACAGAAGCATTTCCTTGAGGCATCTTCAGTTCTTGATGGCTGTACCTTGTAAAGAGAGGGAGAAAACGGAGCCTGAAAATGCCAGAAGGCCTTGAACAGGCTGGTAGGAGGGCAGAAACTAACTGAATCCTACTATCTTTCTTTCTACAGGCCTCTCTGGATAGAGTTTCCAGGGCAAATAGAAACTTTTGTTGTGGAAAATGAGTACATGCTGGGTAAGCAGGTGTAATCTTATTTTCTGGAATTTGAGTTAAATATTTTTGAGTGATAGCGTTGCATGACAAAAAGAAAACATGAAAACTCTGCTTTTAAAAACTATATTGTAACTGAATATAGAACTAGAGACCTCTTTAAGGGTTCCGGTTTTAACAGCACTTCGAAAATAGGTGTCACATGAGATGCAAAAACTGAGATCAGTCTCACCTAGTCACTTTGAAAAAAAATGGTCGGTTTCGAGCTGAACCATAGAAGTTCACTGTAGCAGCTAAGACCACAGTCTGCTTCAG
This sequence comes from Sagittarius serpentarius, assembly GCA_034782735.1. NCBI lineage: Eukaryota > Metazoa > Chordata > Aves > Accipitriformes > Sagittariidae > Sagittarius > Sagittarius serpentarius. The sequence goes on along the minus strand of JAVKLA010000031.1, from coordinate 18,297,606 downwards.
AATTGACAGTAGCAAACAACTACTATCCAAAGCTGATTGGTTTTTACTCTGGTATGGCTGGCTGCTAAAGTCAGTTTTCTCAGAAATAAAGCTTAAGAGATGAGTGCGTTTGTGTAAGCCACATTTGGCCTATACAGGAAGAAAGAATGGGAGGGGAATGTTGCATTTCATTTTTTTGTTACCTCTGGGTTCAGGAGTGCCTACTAATAGCTTTCAAATGAAGGAACATGCACTTCTTGTGCAAAAGTCTGACCAAGGTAGGCAGGACGCGGCAGGAAAGCTAAGTGTGGTGAAGCAGAGCATTTCAGAGGACTCTGGGAGTTCAGCTTGCATTACCAGTGGGCAAGGAGGGAAGAAGTTTATCAAACTGTACAGTCTGTATATGTTAATGTATTTTTTTTTTAGGAGTACAGAAGAACCATCCCCAGTGCAATAAGTTTAAGCAGTTGGGGTTTTTTTACAAAGACATTCCTGTCTTCCATTCTTTTGCTTAGAAAAGCATATTTTTTTGTTCAACCAAAGAGCAAACAGGCAGTCATCTCTTAGACTGTGAGGGACCCAAAAGTGCCTCCCGGCTGGTGGGTATACAGTGCAGCCGAGCTGCATCCCAGTGCCATAACAGAACAAGACCTAAGCAGCCATCAGCTCCCTATGTATGCCTTTTTTTCCAGTAGAAAGTGAACCTAAGCACATGGCGTGCGCAGGCAACCCCCTAAAATGGCTCTGGGAGGCTGACAACCCCAGAGCACATGGCTTATGCTCCGATGAGATGCAGCCTTGAGTATCACAGCCACATTTATGTTTTTTTCCAGGAAATGCTTTGTTGGTGCATCCAGTCACGGAGCAAGAGGCCAAGGCAGTGAGTGTTCTGCTTCCAGGGTCAGAAGAGGTGAGGATGAATATGAAGCTGCTCAGCTGTTCAGCCCCAAAAAGTATTTTATACAGCAACCTTCCAGCTCCCCGTCTGGTAACTGCTGAGCACTGCTGCTGGTCTCCTATATCTCAGGTCTCCTATAACTTAAATCTCCCCTCAAGGCTTGCTGCTTTTCATGGAACACCAGAACACAGCTTCACTAAATTGTCAATTCCCTTTTTTCATGTATTTCGCTTTGGGTTAAACTTTTCTTTTATGTGGAAGAAAAGGGATCTTTGAAGCACGGTCATAAGGAAATCAGAGGGAAGCTGGGAGGGAGAATTATACATGGAAATAGAAGCCTCAGTAGCCTGGGATTTGTGTAGCAAAGCCTTTGATGTGTACAGAGATCAGTTCCTCTCTGAAGTAAAGTTATTTATCCACAGGATGGCACTGTGATCCACTCCTACAAAGAGGCATCTGGGTGCAGCAGCCAAGAGCTGGAGGAAGGGAAAGAATTTGGGGAAAATAGTTCCTACAGGAAAGCCTAAGACTCTAGGGAGGAATAAGAGGAAAGATAGCAGCAAAGGGCAGTGTGTGAGACCATGCAGAGTCTTGTGACTCCACTAATACACCTGAGAACACTTAGAATTCTTCTCAATATAAGGAGAAGAACAGACTAGGCTCTCCAAACAAGTTAAGAAAAATATTTTTATAAAGATCTCTGTGGGAATTGACTGCCTGGCACACTTAAAGCAGTTAAACCTGCTGGCAAGTGTGGTGCATGGGAAGTTTCAGACGTAGCTCTTTTTCATGACCTGTTATTAGCACCTTTCTTGTTAATTTTCACTTCAACATAAGTATGCTTATTCTGGAACCCAACATTTCTAGATGAAAAAAAAAGAAAGGTATTTAATTGTTTTGCACTTCCAGATGCTTTAAGATGTGCAAGATGTTATGCAAACTGTAGAAGAGATCAGCTTATATTTGTGCCTCAGGAATGAGAATTTATTCTTTCCATCCAGAAGGTCATTTGATTTAAAAAGTAAAAGCTATTTCTTGCACATCAAATAGGTTGTTAGGAATAGTGACAGTAAGGTTAAGCAGAAGAGTAACTGCATCTGCAGAGGGAACAGATCTTGCCATATGTCATGCTCATTCTTTTTTCATTTTTCCTAGATTTGGTATGATTTCAGAAAATTTAAACGAATGGAAGATCCAGGCACTCTGAAGATCCCAGTAACACTGGACAACGTATGTTTTTGTTTTAAAATACTACTTCCATTGAGCAGAAAAAAAAAAAAGCTTTTGTTTTGTCAACATGCAAAATCAAAAAAGTGACATTTCAATTTCCTTGTGGGAATGTAATCTAAAATAGTTCTTGTAGAGAAGAAACGTCCCATCTCCTTTGTTGTCAGATGGAACACTAAAGTGTCCTGGTGGTAGAGAAAAGTGAGGTGATGTAAGGGTGTCTTCTCCAAGCAAAGATATTTCGCTTGTACACATACAGGAAGATTACTACGATTCCCATTGTTAGTTGAATAGTTTTCCGTACATACTTGTGGTAAAAGTTCACTTCTGAGCTTTGATAAGAGCAATCTTCAGGTATCCCTATTCCAAGTTAAAATTCTATGACCAGAGTATACGAACCTTTCTACCCTGGCTTTGTTTTTCGCAGATTCCTGTATTCCAGCGGGGGGGCACTGTGATACCTCTTAAGACCAAGGCTGGGAAATCCACTGAATGGATGATAGATATTTCTTATGAACTCCACGTGGCCCTGGATACAGAGGTACTCTGAGATGACGTTCCCTTTACAAAGTTGTCTTTTACTCCCTCTGACCTTTTTAGGTCCTTGCTGCCTGTTTGATCAGCGCAATGGTATCTGCATCTATATGCCCAATGGCTTTCTGCCACTTCTCCTATTTGCAGGGGCTCCCACCTCCCTCCCACTGTTCCCCCAAAGTGAGACTATCTGAGTATAGCTGAGGCAGAACGTTTTTCTGACCTTTCTCAGCCCTCCTCTAGTCCCTTGGAGGAAGGAGCAGAGAACGAGCAGGGCACAAACTTCCTCTTGGATACAGAGAGAGAACTTCCCACAACTGTCTTTTCTATTAATGAGGTGACACCTGGCACCCACATCAATTTACAAAACCAGAACATCCAAGTCTTCAAGCACTCTCAGGGCTGGACTGCTTGAGCCTTCCAGGGATACAAGTCGCTGAAGAAAAATAAACACACACTATGAAACATAACATATAGTGAGATGGTTTTAGTTTCATTGTCTGGTACTATAAGCTGCTGTTAATTTTTACTCCATCTGGTGTGTTTCACAGGCCTCTGCCATGGGTGAGCTCTACCTAGATGATGGGCATTCATTTCAGTATCTCCACAAGAAGCAGTTCCTGTATCGGAAATTCACTTTCCACAAGAACATTCTCTCTTCCAGGTAACAGCAATTATGGACAAAAGCCACCAACACACTGTCATTGGAAATGCCTTTTCTAGTTCATGAGGTCTTCTTACAAACATAGAAGTATTAGTGTCATCTGTTGCTTAGTGAAGTCCCAGAGCATGCAGGATCTGTCATAAAACTGCAGAGGTAAACAAGGTTCTGCAGAAGTCTAAGGGCAGCAACACATGAAATACTGAGTTGTCTCATATTGTTTCAGTCTAGTCAAATTAGAGATTCTGCAGATTTACTGAAATACAAAGAAAGTCATCAGCAAGAGTAACGCCTATCAGAGAGACAAAAGAAGATAAACTAGGAGATGTGCAAATAGGCAACACCTAGAGTGTTTGTTTTTAATAAGATCTCCCTCACTGAAAGGGTGGTGGGCCACTGGAACATGCTCCCCAGGAAAGCAGTCAACCCACCAAGCCTGTCAGAGTTCAAGGAGGGTCTGGACGATGCTCTTAGTCATACGATTTCGTTTTAAGTAGTCCTGCGAGGAGCAGGCAGTTGGACTCGATCCTTATGGGTCCCTTCCAACTTGAGATAATCTGTGATTCTCTGTGGGAACCACAAACAGACACCATTACATGTAGTCTCCAAAAGTCTTCAACAAATATATATTAGTATGGTAAAATATACAAGAAAAGCACTTGAAAGGAAGCATGAAGGGGCACGACCTGCCAAGACTGAGTGAAACAACACAAAAGCCAAAAATATCCATAGCTGCTTGTAAGGAAGGAGATGCTAAATATGTCACTGTGACACTTTTACTATTGAGGTATGTTGCCCATGGGGCTGTGCAGTGCACAAATGATGATTTTTACGGGCATTTCTTTATTCCTTCAGGGTTCAAAAATATGCAGGAGAGGGTACTAAAACTACAAAATTTCATGTAGAGCAAAACTGTAGACTAGCATGGATAATGTAGTTAAAATATGCTTCAAATCTCTTTATCTGGGATACGAAATCTGAAAAGCTTAAAAATCAAGGATGGAAAAGAAAAATGTTACTAAATTGCTAGCAAATCTAGAAGCTGGAAAAGAGTCATTTTGAGGTGAATGATAAAACATTCTGTTCACTCCAGAAAGGAAAGTTTCATTTTGATTTGAGGGTTTTTTAGAGCTTTTTAATGAAAATTAAATTAGTTACAAAATGGAAGATAATTGTGCCTCAGATTGAAACATCTTACTTGAAAAAAGTTACAATTAGCTTTACATTTATACTTAGGAGTTTTAACTACCATTTTGCAAAAATCCAGAAGTTTTCTGGTTATTAAAGCAATGCTTTTTGCCACAAAATATCTTCTCAAACTTTTTTCTTCTAACTTTATGAAATCTGCTATGCATTGAAAAATTAGCTGATAATGGGGGAAAGTTGGACTTGTTTCAGTAGAAAGGTAAACAGAGGAAAGGAAACCAGTATAGGGAACTTCAGGGTGAGACTGAACTAGTACTTTCTCTGTATGATGCTGAACTTCTACGGATGGACAGAAACTAATGTATATGAAACAATGTTCTTTTTTCAGCTGCACAGATGAAAGCGGGCAATACCACACTACATGCATGGTTGAACGGGTGATAGTTCTGGGATTTGGACAGCAACCCACTTTTGTGACAACCTGTTCTAAGGGTAATCAACTGACTTCTATTTTACTGCAGTTTTTAAAAATACTGTTGCTCTGCTGCCATTCACTAGAGGTGGCAAACTGACAGCTCTGTAAAGGAACTGTTACAGCATAGGGAGCATCTTTGTTTAGTTTTCTTTGCTACTTTTTTTTATATCAAGGACAGAATTTAGTGAAAGGAGTCAGCAGCTATTCACCACTAATATTACATGCAGAACTGAAGAACACTTTGTAAGGCAATAGATACATCAGTAAGAGCGGTTCAGAATTAACAAGTTCAGATAACTTTGTCCTGCACATAATGTGACCAGAGATAGCATTTCAAATGAAGGACCATTTGCTCAGATCTGTAAGCCTGCCTAGTCTAAAAGAGGAAACTTGCAGACAAAACCAGAATTACTTTTCTGCTCTCATGCTCATTCAAAAGTGTCTGGAGTTCCTGACTATGGGGATCTCTAGAAGTTGTGAGGGATCCTCTATGGATAGGCAGTAGCATCTACAGAAAGGGCGTATAATTTCTGGCTGCTTTCCAAGCATGTCCCTTCACTTTGGGAATCCTGTGAACATGGACTTTCTGCCTTGACCTGTCAATCTCAAGGACTTTTAGGGTGCTTGGAGGAAAATCTATGCTGAAAGAAGGTTTATTTTTTTCAGAAAAAAACTTGAATAGTTCCATAGTTTGATAGGTCAGAAAAAAAGAAATAGTTTTTTGAATTCTGCTGCATTCTTATGTGTATACTGGGCAGATTTGACTACTATTTCTTTTTTAATCAATCCTTTCTACTAGTGGCAGGGACAGTGTGAATTAAAGACTGGAGGGAGTCATGTGTAACTGTGTTTCAGAAGGGTTTTTCTTAAATCATATTGTAAACTCTCTTGTCCTGTTCAGATGGGAAAGAAAAAGAAGTGGTTTTCACATATGATACGAAGACCTCTGCCCTGATGCTGGAAAATTTAGCCCTGAGTGTTGATGCTGACTGGGAGATTTACATCAACTGAAAGGAGACACAACTTCTTCAGAGAATTCATCGAGAGGTTGAGTGGAAAGAAGTTGGGAGGACTTAAAATGTTCACTTGAATCCAATGAAACCAAGGAACGTATTTCCCACCCACACTCCTAAACTAACATTTCCTACAATTTTTCTTTTAAAGCACTGATTTAAACTTGCCTAGCTCTTCTATTCAGCAACAGTAATAGCACTAGGATCGTATCTTTGGGGAAAAAAGCTAAATACTGTCTGGTCCAGGCTAGCTTCCATTACGCATTAAGATTGAGTTCTGTCTTCACTTGCACCAACATATTGTAAATTGATGGGGTGAGATTGTGGCTTGTTGGCATGGGGTTTAATGTGAGTATTTGGAAATCCCACTAAGTATCCCACTGGAGTACTTGAGAAGAGCAGCTCTGGGCCAGTTTGACAAGCAGCATCAGCAGGTGTGCCAGACGCAGCGGTTATCATCAGAGTTCTGCCTGCAAGCTGCCTTGTGAAAACAAACAGAGAAGGAGCCACCAGTGTGATTATAGACACTTCCCCTTCCCAGCCCTTATGACAATGCAAAATTAGGCAGTCTGTACAGGAAAGTAAACAAGAGGCTAGCCAAGCAGTTCAGTCGCTGAAGGTGAGGTTTGAGTAGGTTGTGCCAGTCAGCTGTGTGATAGTAAAAGGCAGTAATGTGGGAGTGCAGAACTCTCTCCAATAGCTGGCTTTGAAACGGGTATTTGGATTTTGAAAAGGCACAGGTCTACGTAAGTGCAATAGTGGCTTAGGGTAGCAGCTAGACTCACGCTGAAACATTCTCCATGTTATTGCTCCCCTCTTTGCAAGTACTACTTAAAAAAAAAAAAAAAAAGAAAAAAAAAAAGGTCTTTCGTTAGGAAAGAATTGGCATTTTTCGATGCTTGAATGTCATTGGTTAAAGCCAGCCCAGTGAAGCAGCTCTGCTTATGGAGAGCTCTGCTTTGCCACGTCTTCCAGCTCTTGCCAACGTTTGGCTTCCTTTACACATACTTTAGTAATTTCTTGGTGAGTTTTTAGTATCTGGCTGAGACTTGAGTTTGGTAGTTATGAAGCAAATTTTTAATTTTAATGGGATTAATTCTGCATTTAGTCATCCCACTTCATGCTTATTGCCCCATTCTCTTACAACTCGCCCTAATGTTCCCTTGCCTCCTTTTTCCACCGTCTCTGCAAACAGAACTGGTGTGTCCTGATGCATTCTTCCCTTTCAAAACTAGGAGGTTCCTGCATCCCCTACATCCTGCCTCTTCCCACAGCCCTTTCCATATCAGGCATCTCTTTTCACAGGCTACCATTGCTCCACAGCTCAAGTTGTTTGCCCTTTCCATTTGCTATATTTGTCAACCAGTTCTGCTTTGAGTCAAACCTGAACGTGCCATCAGTTGGGTTTTGTGGATATAAAAGGGCAAAAGGTACTTAATTTCTTTCAGCAAGATAAGGAATTATTTTCTAAAAACATCAGTAAATTAACTCTTAGGAAACAGAAAAGGACGGTCACCATTTTTGCCAACCAAAGGTAACATAACAGTCCATTTGTACATTGTTCCCTACTCTTCTTACTAAGTCCTCCCTGTGCTTGGTCAGTCATTCCCACCTGCTGTTGTTTCTCCTCTGCAGGGCAGATTTCTGGGAATAGCAAGTGTGAGAGCAAACTGCGACTACTCTGCTCTTGACTACCAAGTGCAGTTGTTCCCCACCAGACCCTTAGGTTCCTTCTTTTTTATTCTGCAGAGCTGTTTGTCAGCCCCTTCCAGCAGACAGTGTGAGCCTCTGCTCCAGGAGCTGGCAGCCTAAATACTGCTGTGCTTAATGCAGCCAAGTTAATCCAGGTAGAACAGTAGCAAATAGATCTTTTACATCTGTGAGAAGAGAGACAGACCCTATTTTTGAGACATACCCTATTTTTCTGTCAGCTTCTAAGTTTTAATTGATGATTGCTTCGTATGTTTAAACATAGCAGTGCTTCTGACAGGATGTAATTATTGTCTGGAGCATTTTAATGAAACATTTTAACTGGTATTTCTGAAGTTGGAAAGTAAGTGAAATAAAGTAACAATGAAGCCAGTTATATGCCTTATTGCTTCCAACCTTCTTTCTGCTCTTGAGAATCACTACTGAGCATTCTTCCAAGGGTACCTGCTTAAAGTGAATGACTAGCTTTTATACTCTGGCCTTCAGTATGATATCTGCGCTATAGTAAGTACTCGGGTCAGATTTTCAGTGGTGTGAAGTACCTAACTTCTATGGATTTCGATAGGAATTAGTTGCTGAAATCTTAGCAGTTGTCTTTAGATCTGAGGAAGTAAGTTTCAAAGAGTATCATTTACATTGACATTTATAGCAACTCTTATACCTTTCCACATATTTATGCCATAAGTGAAGAAAGAAATTCATAGTATATCTTTGCCAAAAAAGTAAATTAATTCAATTAGTGAAAACAACTGGAGATAAAACTTCATAAAAATTACATAGAAAGATTATCATCCATGTAGTTCACTTCTTTCTGTCTGAACAGGTCAGCTATTGGGGTACTTCCGCTTGCAAGAAATTCCGTCACAAAAGGTGGTTTAATTCCTAATAGACAAAAGATTTATTTTGCCACTTGCAGCAGATAGCACATCCATTCTTCTCTATGGTAAACTGTGTTTCTTTAGAGACACCATTTGTCTTTTACTAGCAACTGCTGTTTCTCACAAAAGAGACCTACATAGCAAAACCATCCGTCCAGTAAAAAATAAGAAAAGGAGGAGCTGTTTTTTGAACAGCTATAACCACAAAATACGCCTGAACATCTGTAAAGAGCAACACTGGGTTAGAAGTGAGCAGTGCATGTCCACCTGCCATTCCCTATGCAGGCACTAGCTGAACTGTTAGCTATAGCAGTAGCAGGAGGTTATACCCTGACACTTGCTGACCATCCCAAGAAAAAAAAAAACAACAAAGACCACTGCTAATCCTTCACTTGGTCCTCCCCAGCAGCCCACAAGGAATTTGTCACATACCACACCTGTGCTCCTGACATTCATCCCGAACCAGAGCTCTGTGTATGAGACATAGTAGATGAATTTTTGTATTGGGCAAGAACGGAGAATATGAAAGAAAGAAACATGTGCCCAGGCCCCAAAATGAGCATTTTTTGTTGAAGCTGTGCAGCGAGAGGCCCTTGCATCTCACTACTTGCATTGCTCTTGAAATATCCTGGAAAGAGTGACACATGGCTCTGCCAAGCTGTCCTGCAAAGTAATGTCAAATATGAGACCTGCATTCCTTGCATCTAAACGTAATGAGGAAGTCATCAATTCTTCATCTGGACATCCTACCCTGAAGCAATTGGATCCCTGTCTCCACAAACACTTGAATCTGTCCTTTCTCATTGCCCTCTTGGTGCAAGAAGGCTTGCATTCATGATAAAAAGAAAAGGATTTAGGCCACCATTAGAAGACTGAGGATTAATACTCCTAGAGGTCGGTCAAGCTTGCCAACTATATTACCTTCTTTAGAAGTTCCCCTAGTGGAGTTTTTAAATGACCTGTAGAGATTGTCCATTGTACTGTTGATTTGAAACGTGTAAACCAAGCAAATGGCTGAGAAGAAAAAAGAATCAGTGCTTTGGAAAACACCGCAGTACTAGGGCAGAAGGTCAACAATGTGTACATGAGCCAGAGTCAGGGACTAGTGTCATTAGGCAAAAATAACACTGATGTCATCATGGGATTTAAGACTTCCCAATCAAAGAAACATCAAGGCGTTAGGGAGCTTTTCCTGACACATAAACAATGTCACCTTTTAAAGAACTGGGTTATAGAGAAGAGCAACATGTGTTTAGATTTTCTTCACAGGGACTGTCAATTTGTCCCTTATCCCACTGTCATGTGACAAAATAAATGCGCAAAGTCAGACGTCTCCTCTAAGACTGGTATATCCCAAAACACAGAGAATGGCGCAGTTGCCACACTCAGCCCCTTATAAACTTTTCTGCCCCTATATGAAAAGGTTCCTTTTACACAGGAGGTAGCTATCACCAGGTGAATCTTAGTGCTGGCGAGCTGCTCTCTAGAGAGCCAAACCCAGCTGGCAGGTATTGACCTGACCTCAGCAGCATCAAATAATTACCTTTTTCACCATTAGGAGCGTTTCTTCAGGTAATCCCCTCCACTAGTAAAAGTCTCTATGTATCTTTTCTGCAGCAAAGGGTAGAAACAACAAGTCGAGTACAACAGTTCCTTCAGGAGCGTCAGGACTAGTTTAATGGCTGGCAGTACTTCGTAAGTACGTTCCCAAACCAGCAGGAGTTTAGCTTCCAGTTTCGCTGTTCTCTCTACTTAAGGGAAAGATGAGCCGCTTGCACCAGGAGTCAGCCTGCGCATGGAGCCTGTCCCAGGAACATGCCTGGCCTCGGCACGAGCTGCGCAGAAGACTGACACCGTCTCACTAGTCCCCTCCCTCTCACTTTCCCCCTCTCTCACTCTTTGCCTGTAGTTATTTTTAGATTTCACGGGTTAAAGCTTGTCCCTTCTGGACGCTTATACGCACAGGACAGGCACACGCACATGCTATAGATACTACAACTCAGGCACAGGAGTTAGCCAACAGATTATCTTGTTCTGCATCAAGGAATAAATTCTGATTTCTTACGAGAAAATACTGCCCTTTGAGAGGATGCCCAACGTGCTCAACCACGTGGAATTTTGTTGCTTGCAAATTTGACTAGGAGACTTTCAACGGATAGAAAAAGTGGTTTACACAGCAACTTCCTCTTTTCTCGCATTTCCTTCCAGTTTGCAAGATCTCGCTTTCCTTCAGCCTTTGCTTTAAGCCTGATTCCCATGCCGTCCGCCATAAACGCAGCGGTGGCTCAGCAGACAGCTGCTGGGTCAGTTCCCAGCCCTACTATTAGCACAACAACTGAAGGTGCGGGTGGGGGCACAGGGGGGATTTATTCTGCTATTATAAGTCGCAACCAGCCCATTATCAGAGTAAAGGAGAAGACCTATGAAGAGCTTCACAAGAAGTGCCTGGAGAAAAACATTCTCTATGAAGATCCCGATTTCCCGCCGAATGAGTCCTCCCTCTTCTATAGCCAGAAAATCCCCATCAAGTTTGAATGGAAAAGACCACGTGTAAGTAACGTGTTTGCACGGTGCCTTTTACTTTCTGTAAATTGAAGTATTCACCCTGAGCTTACGCTTTTGCAGAAAGTGTGTGTTGGGGGGGGTGGGGGGGTGGGCAGGGGGAATAAGCTGGAAATATATTTCCTTAGAGCTCTCCTGGAAGATAACTAACTAGCTAGGGCTGTGGAAGCTCAGAGAGTGCGTACATAATGACTAAAATACAATAAACCACAATGAAACAACAACAAAAAAAGATGGAATGAAATATGTAGGAAAAGAAACATGGAATTTCATTTTCTTCTTGCATGATTTGCTAGGGGTTTTCTTGTCTGAAACTACCAAAGAAAAATTCTCCTCATTCTGCAACAAGTTACTGGGTTTGCTGACGCTTAGTTTTTAAACACTACCTTATTTCACTTACAACTTTACTTTAGTATTCTGCTGTTTTCCTAATCTGCTGTTTTCCATCTGCAACGGCTGTGCTGCGACTCAACCTTTTCCTGCAATTCGTTACTGAGGTGGCGAGAGATGTGCAGCAACCCAGCCCCAGAGCTACCCCTGCTCTCATGCATCTGGCCCTACAGGCTCTTCTCTTTGCAGTCAGTGCTACCCAGAGGTCAGGTCCTCCTCCGCCACCGCCCAAAATGATCGGCCTCTGCTGCTGCTGCGAGGGCAGCGAGGGTATGAGGACTGGTCTTGTGCCTTACTGACAGAAGGACGGCTGCCACGCAGGGCAGCTGTGAGCCTTGGCATGGGGGCGGCAAGAAGGCCCCTGTAACTCTACCCAGCTAGTGACTGCCGTGCCACGACATGAATGCGCAGAGCAGACCTCCTAATACTCAACTCAGGCAAAAGCCAAGTGACCACCCTGCAAGTTTCCCAGAGTAAAGACTTCAGGATCCATCCAGTGTTTCTGTTCAGAGTACACGTGAGCATGGTTTAGGTACATAGAGGGGAAATAAAATCCCCCTCAGTTAATGCATAATATTAAATCATTCGCTCACCCATGGAAGGTAAGAGAAGCCCAAAGAGCCATTCTCACCTGCACCAGGTTATATCCAGCTCAGTGACAGGCTCTGCTCAGCTTTCTTAACAGCCTCAGCCTCCCACACCTATGGGGCCTGCAGGAGCTTCTCTCAGCTGAGAGCAGGGACGAGGTCGATGATCTTTGAGAGCTGAGGAAAAAGTCTGTATTATAACATAATGCAGAGTATTGAGAGGTCCCGCTGCAGTCCTGTTTGGATCTAATGACACTAGGACATGAACAGGAAGGCTCTGCCGTGACACTGTGCTTTCGCATGCACCACTGTCATTCTCTTTTCTCACAGCCAGGAGGTCACAGCATTAACCACCAGATTCGGTGACTTCCCTGCGGTGATCCTCTCCGTAGCCAAGAAAATCAGCAGAAGTAGCTTTCTTTTCATAAGAAGTACAAATAAAATCAAGTCAGCAGACTAGTGGATTTTGCTTAGAATGAAAATGAATCAGATCATCTGCTGCGCAGATGTGAAGCTGTTTGAATTTTTTGATCACAAAATGTGTGCCCCTGCAGGCAGTACTGCAAAGCAAAGACGGCATTTAGTGCCACCAAGGCAGTCCTTTCAGATGAGGGCAATCCAACTCTGAAACTCTAAAACCAGCTTGGTGTCTGACAACGTCAGCCTCTGCCTTGAAGTCTGCAGCGCAGCCGTTTAATAGCATGGTCTAGACCGTGAGAGGCCAAGGGTGAAGCATGAGGCTACAAATTGTCTTAGGCAGGCCAAAGAAGATGCTTCCTCTACTTGATAGGATCAGTTTAGGGAATTTACTTAGAATGCCATAGTTTATTAACAGCAGTTTTTAAAGGAATTAATGCCTTTTGCTGCAACAGTATAAGCTGGCTGGAGGATTTTTCCTGACACGGAAGAAAAGCTAAAGAAAATATAACGAAGGTCAAATGCCGTTTTTAGTTGCATGCTGCCTTTGCATTTTCCAGTGCTCCCTTCCAACTGACTCAGAAGTACCCTCTGCCCAGAAAGCAGCATGCACTACTAATGGGTTTTTCCTAGGATTCTCTGTCTCCCTTGCTGTAACTTTGACCCTTTGTAATGAGATTACAGTCCAAACTGAATCAGCCCAGTGAACACAAAGGACCTTTGGGTAGTACCAAGGCAGTCTGAGGCTCTGTCCTGGTTTCAGCTGGAATAAAGTTAATTTTCTTCTTAGCAGCTGATATAGTGCTATGTTTTGGGTTTAGTCTGAGAAGAACGTTGGTAACGCACTGATGTTTAAGTGGTTGTGAAGTCATGTTTAGACTCAGTCAAGGACTTTTCAGCTTCTCATGCCCAGCCAGCAAGAAGGCTGGAGGGGCACAAGAAGTTGGG
>JAVKLA010000031.1:18239849-18284081 GCA_034782735.1 Sagittarius serpentarius | reverse complement strand
TGTTTAGACTCAGTCAAGGACTTTTCAGCTTCTCATGCCCAGCCAGCAAGAAGGCTGGAGGGGCACAAGAAGTTGGGAGGGGACACAGCCATGACAGCTGACCCAAAGGAGCCAAAGGGGTATTCCATACCACGTGACCTCATGCCCAGTATATAAGCTGGGGGGAGTTGGCTGGGAGGGCACCACGGCTCGAGGATTGGCTGGGCATCGGTCAGCGGGTGGTGAGCAACTGTATGGTGCATCACTTGTTTTGTATACTCTGTTATTACTGTTACTATTATTTTCCCTTCCTTTTCTGTCCCGTTAAACTGACTTTACCTCAAGCCACGAGTATTACCTTCCCCCCTCACCCCCCCGCAGTTCTCTCCCGCATCCCACTGGGGCGGGGAGTAAGTGGGCAGCTGCGCGGTGCTGAATTGCCAGCTGGGGTTAAACCACAACAGGCACTCAGATCAGAGGCGACTCTTTCTAGACGAATCACTGCATCAGTGAAGTGCAGCCTACTGGAATTCTCTGTGATAACTTGACCTAAGAGATGACGAGCCATCCCTTGCTCAGCCAGGAAGACTGGAAGGACAGACCTGCCACCTGCCTCTTGAACACCAGGTCACCTCGCTCTGCTCTGCTGACTGAGTACTTTTCATCAGCCTTGGAAGACCTTGAAACCTTTCCCTGTAACGTTGGCTGTGCTCAGCACAACTAGCGCAGCTGGAGATGAACTAGAGTAATACGCTGTTAAAAGCATATCCACAGTGTACTAAACACACCTGACCACCATAAAGAAATGCAAGAAAAGCATTTCTGTCATAGCTAAATCGGTCTGTATGACAATTGTATGATTCCCTCCTTCACATTCATTTACCAGCTATCCTCCAAAGCAAACGAGCCCAAGAAGCAATCAACGGCTTTGAGGAACAATCATCGCTGTACATTTAATATTTGGAAACACTTAGGCACCACTTAACTACCTTCATCTAAAACACAGCATGCTGGATTTCAAGCTTGTTACTTCAATAGGAGCAAGATCAAGCTAAAATACAGTAATAGAGGTTGAAAAAATGCAATCCAAAAACCTAGCATCTCACAGCTAGTTTTCAGGAGAGCACCACAGCAACATGAGGAAGAATATTTTCAACACAGCAAGTGGGTGGAGAAAAGCGTGAAGGCATCTCAAACAGCTGCCTTGACAGAACTGGACCCTGGGACAGCTGACCGAGGCCCAAAATAACAAGACAAATCCTCCATTCCCTCCCTCGAGGAGAATAAGGTGACTGCTGGGGGGAGCCGGAAGCTGGTCTCTCTATCCAGCTATATGACTAATCCAAATACTTACACCAAAGCAACTCTGCCGATTACTGTGAAGGAGCAAAAAAAGTGGGCTCAAGCCAAGTGAAACTACTAGACCCGAAGCCTGAGTCTGGGAAAATCCAGGGCTACCCTGATGACATGGGAAAAAGCTTTAGACTGCAGAGGTAGCGCCAGCTGCCTGTACTGCCACACAAGCAATTGTCAGTTGGTTCTTCTTTCTCCTTCCCACTCCAGCCCTGCCATCTTCCAGCAGATTGGGTTCTTGGACTATATTTTGTCTTCTTCCCCATTTGCAGCTGCTCAGGGAAGTGGTCCTCAGGTTGCAATATCTTGCTTTCCTTAGCCTCACAAGGGATGGGTCCAAAAGTTAAGCGTCTTCTTTTTCTTTGCCATACCAAGTATTTGAGTATGAGAGATGGGATAAAGCAGGGACATTTTTGTCTCTGTAGGACAGGTTGTATCTACTTCTTCCCTTGGCTTTCCTGTACCCTGCGGTTCTTTGGCCCATACAGAAAAGGTTCTGTGTAACCCTGCAATAGTCCCACCTCATTTGCTGGTAGTTCCTACATAGTCCTTCCCAACTTACAGCAATTCCTTGATTATTTATGCCTGTACAGCATCTTGTGCCCATTCTGTACTAGTATAAATACTGACAAACCCAATACATTGTCCTAAGTGCAGGACAAAAGAAGACCTTCCTGTCCTCAGGGACGGGTGATACCTGTATACATTTCTGAATGCAGCACTGGCAATTAAATACCGCAACATGAGGAAAAGAGTAAAATGTCTTAACCAGCAACTGATTATTCCCCAGAATTAAACATCTGATCCTGGGCACATTTTAAGGAGGAGTATTACTGGGGTTCATTCCTGATGAAATGTATTCTTCAACCCTATTAATGCCCCAGCATGTTAGTTACTGCAAATTGGACACCTTAATCCTGCAGTCATTTTTAAAGGATTTAATCTGGTCCCCTGATGTTCTTTCCACCTACCTCCTCTCCTGTCCCCTCCAGTGGTATTTTTTCGTTATTGTGCAGAAAAATATTTTTCCCTATTCTTCTCATTTTAATGTGTTTGCACCGCGTACAGAGGAAGCCCCCCAGGCTAGCTATTAGACCTTGCAGATACGTGGAGAAAACTATGGCTGAAGTCCGGAACATCCAGATTCCAAAGCATTTTTGTGGTGAAACTCTGCAGCTGAAAACTCTGCAAGAGATTTTGATATCCACAAACTATCCTACAGGAAAATATTGTCCTAAACCAGCCTTTATTTCTGTGGCAAATAGGCGCCATAATGCATGCTTCTCCTGCTCATCCGTTTATATTTTGCAGGAAATCTGTGAGAATCCACGATTTATTATCGGTGGAGCCAACAGAACAGATATCTGCCAAGGAGAATTAGGTATGAAATTCTTACTTCAACTCTGCACTTTTTAAAGTCTGCGTCATAGTTTAGCTCTCACTTAATTTTCTTTTGCTTCCAAGGTGATACTTGAAATCCACTGTCTCAGTATACCACTACACATCTACAGATTCCTTCTCTCTATTGCAAATCATTGATATCTGCCTAGTAGCAATCTAGGGAAGAACTTTAAGTGAAAGAGGCTTTGCAGGGTGTTTTGCTTTTCATGAACTAATATCATCAATGTGTTACAAAACACCGTCTGGCCTTTCTTTCAGGCTTTGAGGAGGGACAAAATTAGTTAAGAATAAGATATAAAGAGGAGGAGTTATTTGACTGAGAGAAAAATCTAATCAGCTACTGTTGTATTTTTTCAGGTATTTAGTCCTGTTATTCCCATACAGGAACTTCTGAAGGCCTCCAGCTAAGTGTGCCTTGTACTCAAGGACAACCCCTATATTGAAGACCTTAAGCTCAGATGCTCAAAGATACTTTGATATATAGAGCCGCTACTTAGGTACAAGTGATGCCTCCGCAACAGTTGTCCACGCAGCACTCACCTGCACTGCTTTGTAAAGTCATTCCCCACTCAGCTTTCCCACGTCTTTCATGGTTTTATAACTTCTCCTGTTGTCTTTTTCCTAAGCTAATACATTCTAACGTGTGTTAATCTTCTCATTTAAATGTTGTTCTGTGCTTGTGACTGTCCTTGTCACCTTCCCAGTACTTTTTTTTATTTTATTTAAAACTGCCTTTCTTTTTGAGGTGACCAGAACTTCACAGTTGCCAAGATGTGGACGCAAATGAATTTACATGCATAATATGTTCTCTCTTTTGTCTTCCATTCCTTCCCCAACTACTCATAGCATTTTTTACCTTTTTGACTTCTGCTGAATGCTGGATAGTTTAGAAAACTCCTGGTCACAGTGGACCCCACATCCTTCCTGAGGGGAAATAGGTAACTTAGAATGTACTGCTGTACGTATAGAGTTGGCTTTCCAAAATGTATAGAATGTACGGCTACATGTATAGAGTTGGCTTTCCGAAATACATACATATATATTTCTGTATGTTTTATCACTCCACCAGTTTAATAAATTTCTTTTACAACTCCCTGCAATCAGGTTTAGTTTTCACTACCTTGTATAATTATCTCACCTCACTAATACACACTGCCCAGGCAAGCTTACCCAATAATCTCTCTTACAGTAGCAGCTAGGAGGTTTTAACTAAGGGTTGAGGCATCCTTTGCTGAACACAGAAGTACTATGGGAGAAGGTCACTTTCCCAGAGCTCCCACAGAGGCAGCAAACTTGTGCGAGAGTCTGAAGGAGGAACTGAAAAGCACTGAAGTGGATAGTGTTTACAACAGTGCACACACAGATTCAAAAAGAGGAAAACACGTCAGAGCAATGAAGCAGGAAAGAGGCCCCACGGAACGATGACTGGGACAGTGGGAGCAGAAAATGAAAATGGGAGACAGAACCTCAGCCGTACAGAGCTCCACCAGCGAGACAGTACTCTCTCAGCTGGTCTCTGTCCTAAGCTTGGACGGAGAACTAGCGCAGGAAGTCAGATAGGCATTCACATGGGACAGGGAAATCTTAACACAGGTAACAGTGCTGATCAGATTTTAGACTTTTTCTAAACTACAGGGAACATCACCTCTTTAACAGTCATGTACCTAGCCATGAATGATGCCAACGAGCATTTCCAGGGCACAAATAAATACAGTGCTAAAGTACTACAGAACACGTGGAGAAGAGCCCTCTCCTGAAAGGCGATGGCATGCTCTACTGAGAATTAATGTGTCACTTCGCAGCATCTCAGGTTTTCGCTTTGATTCTAGTTGCTCTGTCCCTTCATTTTGTCTGCTGCTTCTGCTCGTTTACAGGTGACTGCTGGTTCCTGGCTGCCATTGCTTGCCTGACGCTGAATAAAAGACTACTCTGTAGAGTCATACCTCATGACCAGTCCTTTATACACAACTATGCTGGCATCTTTCACTTCCAGGTGAGTCCCTTCATCTAGCGGGAAGCAGATGTAACTGTATTCAGCCAAGAGAGAGCTCGAGCCCTCCGCGTGCTCTTCCCTCTCGCTTCGCCACCCTTTGGAAGTGTGAGCGACAGCGGGGAAGGAAGAGAGATTGAATTGCCTCACCCAAAACTCTTCCAACAGTGCAGTCACAGAAGGGCCGGCCCATACAGGCAATTAGGGAGCATTAACCCACCAGGGAAGCATTTGTAGAGCGCTGTGTCCTGCACGTAAGGGATAGCAACAGGTGCCTGGTCCTGCCTTTTTGCTCAGATTCAGCTAGCAAAGACACGCGGGTAGTTGGCAAGAGCATCTGTTTTTAGGCCCACAAGCAGCTGGCCTGTCGAAAACAAGTTATTGAAGAACCACGTATTCAGAAAAGATTGACTGCTTTCCACATTTCCCTTGGCTCTCCTAATGGACCTCTCACGGTCCTGCACGCGTTGCCCAGGGGAATTCAGTACGGCTGCCTCCTTCCCAGTGGCCATCACTTTGTGCCACATTATGAAGCAGTTAATTTCCCCATTTCGGCTCTCTCAGCCTGGCTTTTCAGCCAGGCTCCCCCTCCCTGCACCAAGTCAACACAGGGTTTTTTTCTGTTTGCCTTTATTCAGTTCTGGCGCTACGGCGACTGGGTGGACGTCATCATCGACGACTGCTTACCAACGTACAACAACCAGCTCGTCTTTACCAAGTCCTCCCAGCGCAACGAGTTCTGGAGCGCCCTCCTGGAAAAGGCCTATGCAAAGTAAAACCACCCGCCGGACCGTGCCAGGCTCCCTGCTGAGGCTTTGGCTGGGGAGGTGGTTAAACCACTGAGTACAGGACTTACAATGAGCACACAGAGAGGCTCCGAACATAACCAGTGCCTTTTCTCATATATTCTCATGCCTCAGAATTGGGGATGGGGTAAAGCATATCTTCTAGGGGGTTTTGCTATCCATTCAGAGGTCTGCATTTGATTCTTAACATGCAGGTGGCATGTTTTAAAACTTTGAACTTACCAAACAGATGGTTTGTGGGGTTTTTTAGTATGTATGTTTACATATATATATTTATACACACACAAGATAGATATAAATATATAGGTAGGTATCTTTATCTGTGTAAAAGAGTATCTTTTTCTTTTCTCTTTTCAAGACTCCATGGGTCATACGAAGCTTTGAAAGGAGGCAACACCACGGAAGCCATGGAGGACTTCACCGGAGGAGTCACAGAGTTCTACGAGATAAAGGACGCCCCTAAGGATATCTATAAAATCATGAAACATGCCATTGACAGAGGATCCCTCATGGCCAGCTCCATTGATGTGAGTCCATATGAACTTTGCAGATGAGCCATAAGAAATGGCAGAGGAGAGGGACCTCTCCATCCATAATCAAATATATGCCACCTTTTGGAACGGCTTGGTTTAGTCCACGTGGCAAACATCCGTTTCTAGGAGGTGGAGTAATCTCCACTAGACACCACCCATTAGCAAATAGCAAGTGCCAGAAGGGAAAGGAACAGAAGCAGAACATGAAGGGGGAGAGAAGGGGTGCAATCACCCCCCACCTTCACTGCCCTCACCCAGTAAAATGAGGTTAGTGTGGGGGTGCTGCGACTCTGTTCAGACACAAATCTTCATGTCAAAGATGCTAAGTGTGCAAACACTTAGGAAATTAGCCCTTTGATTGCCAACATAGCCTCAGATTGTCTTCATTTATCGTGGTAAATTTTAAAGCAGAAAAATTAGTTTCAATAACCATTATGGAATATGAAGTTGCAGTAAAGGCAGGAGAACAACCGGCGCTATCAACCACTGTAGATAAGTATGGACACAATGAGGGAGAAGTTATCTTTTCCCACTTATCTTTCTTGTATCATTTCTCTTCTCTCTCTCTCTCCCTGCCTCATCTTTCTGCATGATGCTTTTCTCCCATTCTCTGTACCAGGATAACCTAGGCTTTTCCTATGGATCGGCTCCTCGGAGCGACATTGGGGAACTGATTGCTCGAATGGTGAAGAATCTAGAAAACGCACAGATGACTCACTCCACTGTAGACTACCAGGGGACGGATGAGAGGCCAGCCTGGGTTCGTAAGTCTCCAGAAATGGTTGACTTCACAGTGCTTTTATTTACAGACAGAGAAATGTATCACCTCTGCTTTGCAGTCCTTATTTGGCTTCACTGAATTATCCCAAGACTGAAGACCTGTTCTTATGGATGCTGTTTGACATACGTGTTAAAAGACTACAGTGCTTTCAAACACAGTGACTGACACTAGAGGGCTTCGCTGATACTGCCATTAAGGATCCTCATTTAAAACTCCTAGCAAGGAAAAGGAAGAACATGTTGAGTTTTACACCTGTGGTGAAATACAAAGTAACTCCAGCATACCTAAGTATCTAGCAAAATAGAGGGATGTTAAAACCATTTATGAGAAATCCCATATTGGCAAACTTAAAAGCTTTCATATCTGTAGAGGGACAGGTTGCCTCCTCCTTCTCTCTGTCAGGCAGCTGTCATAGCTTGCCCGTTAAGGAGCTGCATTTCCATGACAATGAAATTACATCTCTTGCTTTACAGAGAAAAAACAAACAATCCTCCACAATTACATAATCTAAAACTTTTGGTTGTGCAAACTGTCTTCTGCATTTGCAGCGGAAATAGCTGCTTTTTCCTCTTTTGACATCCATATTTAGTCTTCCTAAAAGACTGAAATGGTGTAATTCTGTGGGAAAGCCCAGTACAACTGTCTTCTTTTGCAAGCACGGCTGCCCGAATCGCCCAAGTTTTGGGGGGAATTTCCTCCCCAGTGACTGTCTGCTGAAAGAAGGTTTCTCTTTTTCTCTTTCTATAGTTGCTGCCCCAGCAGCCGTTGTGCTGCTGGTTATTACACATTCCTAAGCCACCACCAGAAAAGAAATCATGACTCTTGATGGAAAGAAGCAGATAGTGCAGGCTTCAGAAGCACTTCAGAGAAGCCACCCAGGGCACCAGCAGAAGTTAATATTCTTAAACAGAAAAGAGACAAAGGGGTTCTGATAAGTAATGATGGCAACAACATGAGTAGAAATGAAGAAAGAAGGAAATAGGAGGTTATAGACATAAGAAGTATGGAAACAGGAGCAAGGGAAAAAAAAAAAAAAGAAACAGGATCAGAAGGGAAATAATGGAAAATAATTGCAGCAGCCAGGAAATATTTGGATGAGATCGTCTCTGTGCAAGCTGAGAAAGTATCTGTGTGACCTTACTAATTCTCCATTTCCAGCCCTGCCATTCTCATGCCCTTAGATGTGTCAAGAAGGGATGGCAGAGTTACTGGCAGGGCCTTGCAGTCACCTTCAGTGACAGACATAATGGAGGAGGGGAAGTTTCGCACATGGTCCACGTGTGCGTAGCAGAGCCTTCCCTTCCCACCGATCTCCATGATCTCTCCTACAAGTACAGCAGACTAGTGTGCACCTGCCGCCTTGATCTCAATCCTTTATCTCCCAGATAAACAGCATTCTGAGATTTGGAAAAAACAAACAAACCAAAAAAAAAAAACCCCACCCAAAAAAACCTATCAGACACACTAACAGTTGATTACCAAGACTTACACCTGAGCAACAGACTGCTGAAGAAAGCTATGCCCTTCCTGAATGTCAGCTGGAAAAAATTTCAATCATGAGGATTTTAACAATAATGGAATAAAATGTGCATTTCCACAGGAAATCAATTTTAAAAATAAATAGTGTAAGTTAGTAGGAACAGTGTATTAAATAGGGTGTTTTAATGCCATTGTGATAAGATAGCAGGCATGTGTAAAGATGAAAGTATTCTTCTAGGTGTTGATCTGCTCTGATGTTTCCAGTTAACATGTAATAACCTTACTGAGCCATACAAGAACATACTATCCCAGAAAGGACTGAATAGTCCTAAAATAGAAAATCTAATTATTTTGATTAAGCACGCTATATACCATCATGTTCCAAGTGCAAAAAGCAGTAACCCACGCAAAGGGAAAAAGTAAACCACAAAGTGTCCTTTCCAATTGATATTACTAACTTTTTCCTTTTTTAGTTCATGCTTCACTCCTTTCTAACCAACAGCATTAATTCTGCGGACACTAAGCTTGGCCACCTTGGCAAACGCAAAGAAGAGAACAAGACAAAAAAGACTCGTCACCTGAAGGATGTCATCCTCCCTCCAAAAGCCCTGGGTGGCAATACGTGCCTTAGAGCAGCCGGCTGAGCTTTGCATGACTCTTAAAAGTTTTTATCTTGTGTCTAACAGACCATAGTGCCAATGCAGTATGAAACCCGGCTGTCATGTGGGCTCGTCAAAGGTCATGCCTACTCTGTCACGGCTGTGGAAGAGGTACGTACAGTCCCTTCCCTCCAGCCGTGGTCTATACTGGCCTAGCACCATGCATGTCAGCAAAGCTATAAGGCGGGGGCGGGGGGGAGCAAAACAAATGATGAGCTCGGGAAACAACATCTATATTTAAACGAAAGCCTTGTGGAGAAACAAACCTGTCCACGTTTTGGATTTCTGGGGAAATTCCACCGCTTGGGCAAAGGTGGCCACAGCCGGCCACCTCCTGGCGCGACAGCCCTCCTGCACTCACCCCAAGCAGGTCAGGCTGGGCGATGGCCCAGGAAAGTACCATCACGGGAGGAGCCGGTATCAGCTCTTTCACAGGCAGAACTTTTCCTTCTGAACCTACTCTCAGGCTATTCTTGTTGCCTTCTTTTTCAATTAGACAACATTTAAAGGGGAAAAAATACGTCTGGTAAGGCTGAGAAACCCCTGGGGGCAGGTGGAATGGAACGGACCTTGGAGTGACAAGTGAGTAAAACACAGCTTCACATGATTTGGGGGGAAAAAAAAAAAAAAAAAATCGCAGCTTTATTTGCCCTTATGCAGCTTATGCATGACCCTAACATTTAGTGATGAGGTAACTGAATTGTCTTTGCTGTCATTTTGACACATACACTTTGAAGCTGATCATAGCTGAGCGCTTAGCTGAAACTGTAAAAAGAAGAGTACCTAAAAATGATGTTGAGGGACTTTAATCAATGGAAATTAAGAGAAAGCCAAGTCTAATGGCACAGTCAATCTGATTTTACTGTCTAGCAAGTTCAGCAATGTCCATTTTCAAAATAAGATGCGACAGTAGAAAAATCTTTTAAGTTATAAAAGAACTGGACAAAGAAAGATGTCAGTACATGAGCAAGTTTGGATAAAGCTTCTCATTAGGTTTTACTAAATGGAATTTCAATAGCTACTCCAACAATGAGAGTCTGCAAACACTTCTTTCTTCAAGCTAAATAAAATTAACACAGTTCAGCACATTTTTGAGAGCTGCTTAGAGGAAATCTCTGAAGGGAAGGCAGAAAGAAGTAGAGCAATTGCTTTTTTATTTGGGCATGTGGAAAGGAGGGTAGCATTGACAACAAATGGTTGCAAGGCTCACAGAGGAAAAGTTACATGAAGGTAGCAAGATTACTCCGACTTTCCACCCTGTGAGGCTTACAGTAAAGAGCAGAAATTTTAATGAAAACTGTATTGCAAATTGTAATCTAACTTGTTTACTCCTTTGAAGGTCAGAGGAGTGGAACTTCATAAACGAAGAAGAGAAAATCCGCCTGCAGCACAAGATCGTGGAGGATGGGGAGTTCTGGTGAGAATATAAGTCAAAAGCCTGTGCTTCTCTAGGAGATACACAGCCATAGAAAGAAATGAATCACACTGCACTACTAAAATCTGCTAAAACCATTGCAGTAATCCCTGTTCCCCTTCATATTCCCAATAAGCCCTGCTCTGTGATCCCCTCGTTCTCCCACCAGGGTTTATTGAGTGCCACCAGCATAGTCCTTCTAATTTTGCTACACTTCCACAAGCCCTCCATCACCCTTCCTAGGTACCATCCTCTCTGCCCAGTTTCCCCCAGTTTGGAGCTGTACCTGCGTTAATTGACCAACCAGCAGGTCAAATGCGTTAGGAAATCATGGCGCTCCCACTGCAAACTTGCCTCAATAGCAGCAGTATCGTTGGTCACCCTCTTCTACCTCATCAGGATCTTTCAGACAACCACCTACCATGTAAATCTGTTTGGGTTCACTTCCCCCCCAATTCCTCCAGGATATCATTTGAAGATTTCATGAGGCACTTCACAAAACTCGAGATCTGTAACCTCACTCCTGATACTCTGGAAGCCGATAAACTCCAGACCTGGACTGTGTCAGTCAACGAAGGGCGGTGGGTGAGAGGCTGCTCAGCTGGAGGTTGCCGCAATTATCCAGGTGAGCAATGGGTCTTGAGAGATACAGCGCCTTTGATGGGGACTGTATTAGATCCCACAGGCAAAGTCATGCCACAGCCTGATCAGTGGTCAGCCATAGGAAAAGCTTTGCTTCCTCGGTGGATGAGACATGCGATTTTGTAGCTGGAAATCTTCTGTCACTGTGTTTGTGACAGCACCTCATAAGCCCCAAAGGCAGGCCTGGCAAAGGTAAATCATTGTTCAAATACTTCACAGTGCCCCAAGAGAGAAAAGATCAATTTCACTCTAACAGATTGCACTTGGGAAATCCACTTTCTGATAGTTTTAGGTGCTTTGGAAGTTTGTCAGACGCCAGTTCTTCATTTTATATCTTCCTTTGCTGGGCAGTTTTGTTAGAACTATGTAAAACCCATAAGCATAAAAAAAATATACGTATTAGCCCAATTGTAACGTTTCCCTCAGGAGCCACAGGCAGGGAACGTAAAAGTTATCTTTGCTCATGAGTATTGTTAGAAAACCGAAGCTTTACATGTTTGCTTTGGGTTGTTGGTGGGATTTCACAGATACATTTTGGACCAATCCCCAGTATCGCTTGAAGCTCCTGGAGGAAGATGATGATCCTGAGGATGAGCAGGTTGTCTGCAGCTTCCTCGTCGCACTGATGCAGAAAAACAGGAGGAAAGAACGCAAACTGGGAGCCAACCTGTACACCATTGGCTTTGCCATCTATGAGGTACCAGCTCTAGACCTCATCCTTTGCACCTTGGTCACAAATCCTGACAGTATGCATTTACCAAGAAAGTCACTGAATCATTCAGCCTAATTGCATGAATTGCAATTTTTACTGTGCAATGAACTCGGGGGAAACTTGGAAGAGAGGAAGGAAATTCAAGGCTTTGTAACCATTCAGACTGTAGTAACCTCAGGGTTTACACCATCTATAAGTAACACACTTTTTAGGCTTTTATAGTGACTTAATGCCAGATCTTAACATATTCTTTCCTATATATTCTTCAATCTCCCTTTCATCCTTGCTGAAACTAGACATTTCATTGGCAGAATAGCGTAAAAAAGGAAGCAGACATCCCAGATGCATACGTAGCAATTAACCTCCGTCCTTGCTATCGACTTCACGAAGAAGTCTGTTTACTCAGTCCCTTGCACAAACATGTTTAGTTCAGATCTTAGTGGATCTCATGTAGATCCCAAGAAATCTAGAAAGGAAGACAGAAATTGCTCAGAATATTTATCTAACTTGGGGCATTTTAGTTGCTGGCTGTGTCCCCAGAAATCTATGTGAACGCCCTTCTGTATGATCTATAAACAAGTGGACTCACCTTGCAGCTCTGACTGTTTCTTCTCTTTGTTTCTCCCTAAGGTGCCCAAAGAGGTATGAGCAGAACGGAGGCAGATTGACCTCTTGGTGTATACTCACAGCTAGTGTTACTGTTGTGCCTGTCTGTCAGTCAGCTGGAAACTGTCCGGTCAAGTTTGTTTTCAGGGACGTAACAGAAGTGAAACTGCTAACCTTCCCGCTTTGCGTGTTTGTTAGTAACATTTTGCAGTAATTTTCAGTTCCTTCTTACCCGCACCCCGTTTTCACTTGCACCTTTCGCTCAGTTCTTTTCGATTCTGTATGAGACCTGGCCGTGGCTTGCACGGTCCGTCAGTGAGCGCTTTGCCTTTGCACTCCGTGCAGAACCACCCTAAACCACTGCCGTTTCCTCCTGCCAATAATGCCAATGGCCTGTATCCTGCCGCCCCAGAGTTTCCTCTGTAGTCTTAGAATTTGTTTGGAAAATCAATGGTATTTTCAGCCACTGAAGAAAACATATTAGAAATACACAGATTATGTTTTTCTGAGCCTGCCCGTAGCTGAATGAAAGGCATCACAAGTTTTGCAAACAAGCTCACCTGACGGATATGTTAGCTGGAAAACATGAAGAGGACAGTCTGAATGTTGTCTTTGCTGACAATTTTACAGGTGGTTATTTCTGCAGAAAACAGCCTGCAGGTTTTCTTAGCCCACAGTTCTTGACTTAATGTTCATATTTGAATCAATGCAACGTTTGATTATCGTGTTCCTTTAGCAGATACAGAATTCACGTTTTGTCCAGGCAAGGCACATTTCCAGTGAAAGCACCTTCACCTTACCACACTACATGTAAGAGTTTGCATATACCATTCCTTGCCATGCCACCCTCCAAGGAAAGTAGCTGAACTTTGGTTACACGCAGTTTAACAAAACAGTCAAGTAAGAGTGCCTACACAGCAGAAGTCAGCCAATGCTCTGCAGGTGGGCCCTGGAGCAGCCCTCAGAAGCCAACTAGACCCAGCCAGTAGCGACTTAAAGGTGACAGACTCCGTATCTGTCACCAGCTAGCATCCCTCATCAGCTCCCTCCTTGCTAAGCTGCCGCTTCATTTGTGTTTTCTGTCCCAACCACGTACTGACAAGCCACCTGGGGAATGGGTAAGGCTTCCTTGAAGACAAACAGACTCATTTGTTCTGCAGATGCATGGTACTAAGCACCACTTGCAAAAGGATTTTTTCCTCTACAATGCCTCCAAAGCTAGAAGTAAGACTTATATAAACATGCGAGAAATCTCTGAGCGCTTCCGATTACCTCCCAGCGAGTACGTCATCATCCCATCAACATTTGAACCCCACCAGGAGGGAGAATTTATCCTGAGGGTCTTCTCAGAGAAAAGAAGTCTGTCAGAGTAAGTTGCAGATCCATTGATATGGCCATAACGGTGGAGGTGAGCTCGCTAGTCTGCTATAGTCATATTCCCAGTTTGCTACACCCTGCTTTTAATTTTCTTAACCTTCTTAGAAAATCCAAGCTGCAAACTCATTTCCCTGAGCTTCCCTTATAGTCTAACAAGGGCCTGCTTTGAATTGCCTTTGGAGAATCTTACTACTTGCAGGATATCCTTTGTAAACATGCCACTAGCTGGTTTTAGTAGTGAAAATGAACCTGTTTGGTTTTTATTGCCATATGCCACTGGCTGAAGCTTTGGCCAGACACATCATTGGACCAGATCTAATTCCAGTCACGAATGAAACACAGAAGCAGGTAGTTATTTCTTTTCCATCCTGCTCTTCAACTAGTTTCCCAGGGCTCAGCAAATTGCAGCGTGTCACTCTACTTAGGCCAAACAGCTTCTGTTTTACTCCCAGCTGTCAAAGTTTGGTGTTATCAAGGCTCTTTAGAGAAGTAAACCAGGCAGCAGCCCTCCTGGAAGTGGTACTTGGGATGCTCAGCTTAAACTGGGGAAAAGCTACGTCTAGGGCCTGCAGTGGTAATGCTTGGAAGCCAGCCCACACCACTGGCTGTTTGGGAAGTTCAGGCGGCTGCTTACAAACCAGCTACAGAACCAAGCAACGTTGGGAACAGTCACTTCCCTGATTTACTTACTTTCTGCTTTTTTCTAGGGAGGCTGAAAACATGATTGAGGCAGAGCGTCCATCGGTAAGTACTGTCCTGCGCCTCTTTTGTACACGAATACGGGTAGGGAGAGGAGGAGCATCACATCTAGGGAAACCGGCAGCAGGAAACCATTTGCAGCCGCATGACAGCCCCTTCAGCTTAAATTGTCACATTTTTTTCTCATCAACATACTTCTATTAACGATGTCTTTATATATTATATACGCTACGTTCCGATTTGGTCAGACCAAAATCTTTCACCAGATTTGAAATCTGCTCCTGGCATAAAGACGCAGGGGGCTAAGCATTGCCTTTGCCTCCATCAATGGAAATTATTCATTTACCAGGGGAGGCCTAAGCTCTGTGCTCCAAGAGATTTTGTTTATGAAATTGGCATCTCATCTAATAAAGAAAAAAGTACCTTATTTTGAAGTACATGCTTTCTGGAAAGGGATCGTAATGATACTCTGATTCAAACTACCATCCATGACAAGCTCTAACTCTTCAGCCTCGGGTTTTATACATCTTTGTGGGAATATACTAGACCTAACAATACAATTAGTCTTGGAAAAAAAAAATCAGAGGAAATGCTCTTGCACAGAACTGAGCTCCATCAAAGCTTGCTCAGAAGCATTCCCCTTTCATTTGCTGTCATGATAACAAAATATCTGTCTACATCTGGTAGAATTTAATTGCCACTTCAGATTACAGACCTGGGGGCGCTGAAGTCCAGTCTCCACTGCACCGACAGGTTGGGAAAGAGGAAAGAAATAGTCAGAGCTAAAGGTACAATAGAGATTTTACTCAAGCAGACAAAGCCCTGGATGAGGCAGGACACTTTTGCTATGGTTTCTGCAATTTCTGTCCTTCGGTATGCAAATTCTTTGGGGGTACATTTTCCCTCATTTTTGGAGACTTGAAAACTGTATGAATATAGGAAATGGGAAAAAAAAGTATAAATATAGGAATAGGAAAAATAAATGTGAGAAAGGGCAGGAGAAAAAAAATAAAGCTTTATCATCCACTCTGCATAATCTGAGTAAAATCTGTAACTCTCTTTAAAAACACTTTTTTTCTTTAATTTTGTCTCTTTTCGTACAGAGGAAGAAAAAGGGCAAGGTGGGTACTTGTGCAATGTGCTGAGCGCCAGCAAGGCAAGGAGCATGCGCAATGCATGCAGGAGGAGCGGAGTTCCTTGGTATCACGATTTGTCCGCATCTGGAAACTGATCTAGTTAATGAAGGGCACTGGATAAGAGCCCACTTGCAGGCAGCGAAGATTTTGTCTTTGTACACTAAATGCTAATGAAATAGCATTAGCACCTTATACCCCTCTCACTCAAGGGGGTGGCAAAAGGGTAACAGGAACTGTTCAGCTTTATAAGCTTGATCCTCTGGGTTGCTCAAGCTGCCCTTCCTTCCTGCCCCACCACAGGCACCCTGACACCCCTTTCTAGTGAAAAGCGCCCCTTCTCCAGACACGTGCCCTCACATTTGCTATTGCCTAATGCAGCGGCTCCTCTTTCCTGAGGTTTCTGCTCGCTGAAGTCCAGGATTCTGCTTTCCATTCCACACAACACATTTGGGACCTTGGAAATGTAATCAGACATTTTTAACCTCAGGACAGGCTGACTGCAATTAATACCCTAGGGTAACACATTCGCACCTTGCAGTGGCTTTCCTTGTTTTATACGCACCAAACCAGAGCAATTGTGCATGGCCGCTTACAGCTGAATGCTTCAAGAATTAATACAGAGAAAGAAGATATGTTTTGCTTAACTAACAACAAGCTCCTACACAAATACTCCTTTTCTGCATAGGATTCAGATTCTGTTTGTTTTCAGTGCTACTGTCCTCCCTAGAGAGGAGCAACCTCCTCAGTTTAACTGAGAATTGAGAATCTGGGAGGTTTATTTTGCTAAAAAAAAAGAAACCAAACAAACAAAACAACCCCACCCCCGCAAAAACCCACAACAAACATGTTTAAACAGTTACTGGCTTTCTGAAAAGGAAAGCTAGAAGCCAGAGATTGCACTATTTTGCAAAAAGATTTTTGCAGCTTTTTTAGCATGAGGAGAGCAGTAACTTCAGAAATTCTTCCACCTTTTTTTTTTTTTCTTTCTTTGCTTTCATTCCCAGCTCTGGCTTCTCCAGTTGTGCTCTCAGGGGCGGGAGCTGCTGCTGCATGCGCTTTACCACAGAGTGGTGTCGCCAAATATTTTCCCTTCCACTCTCTCTTGTGTAATTTCCATTTTTCTTTTGCTCTCTTCCTTCTTCTTCTAGCCTATCATCTTTGTTTCCGACAGAGCGAACAGCAATAAGGAGCTGACAGCAGATGAAGATGCTGGCAAAGATGGTGAAAAAACCCACGTAGATGAGAAAAAGGTTTCTGCAGCAAGTGGCAAAGGGGGAAATAGGGCTCGGTCTGGCTAGCATGAAAGAGTGGCTGGGGGGAGCACAGGGATTCGGCAAAGAAGCGTCCCAAGATATTGAGCAGCTTTACATCAAATCTTAGCAGAACTTAGCTCTGGTTTATGTGGATCTAACCAGCATGAGCAAACAGAGACTATCCCTTCAGTTATTTAGCACCTGTGCTGGAGGATTTAGTTGCTTGAAAACTACTCCTGGTTGCTCTCTCATACAAGGATCCCAGCTGGGAGAGATCCCTTCCCCACGAGCAGCAGAGTTCAGCCCACTCTTGCTCAGCCCCCGGAGGCGGTACCCGCTTTACACAGGGCACACGCATAAATGGCGACCGAGGGGCTTCGGGAGTTCCTGGCGGCGATCACAGCCGCTCCCCACGACAGACTGCACGCCCCTGTACCAGTCCCCGCTGGCCAGAGGAGAAAAGGACGAGTAGAGCCGGGAGCTCCTGCACCCCTCTTCTTTTCTCTCGGTGCCAGAGAGGAGGGAGACAGGGCAGCGAACGCCAAGTTTCTGCCTGCAGGTGGGCGAGGGACACGAGATGCCGCGGCCAGATCCTGCACCCAGGCTCGTGGCATCTGGAGGCACGGCTTGAGTGTCTGCTCCCAGCGAGTGCGCTGTCCTGCTGCAGGTGGCAAAGTGGAACCAGTCTTAACTCTCCTCTGCATTTAGACAAAGATAAGAACTAAGCCAAGAAATTAATTTTACTTTGTTACACATAATTCCTGTAGTTTAATGTTGTGGAGGGAAAGAAAATTAAAATATAGTTTCCTTTTTCAGTATCAGCCTCAGAGTTCAGGCTTGCTCTTTGCATGTGTCTGAGCAAGCTTCGCTTTCATCGTTTGCCTCCGTCTCGTGTGCTACTTGTCTCCAGCAAGGCCCCCCCCCATTACAAAGAGCTCTCAAGCCCCAGTTCCTCTGGTCAATTCGTAGCCTACAGGGCAGCTATGGAGCAGAGACACCTCTTCTGCTCCAAACCTCTATTTTTTTGTTTCAAAACATTGCAAAGGAGAAGATAAACATCTGTCAGTGAAAGTAATCATTTAGGCTCTTTCCAAGAGACAGGAGAGCAATGGGATAAAGTTAAATACTCAGCAGTTTCGCCAAGGAACACATTTAACCAAAAAAAGGGGAAAGGAACAGGAGGACGACCTGTTCCTCCGAAGACTTCCAGATTCGCTAAGAGGCTCCCTCGCACGAGGGCAAGCGAGCCGTCCAGGCCCTTTCCCTTCCCTGCTGGGCTAAGGTTCTGTCTTTCTTTGCTTGTCTCTTTTCAGCGTCCTTCAGCAAAAGCTCGTGAGGGGAGTGAAGAGGAACAACAGTTCAGGAATATTTTCCGACAGATCGCAGGGGATGTGAGTATGCAACTGATCCCTGTCTCTGCCATCAAAGCAGCCTAGCCACAACAGCACCTAAATCAACTGCTTCACGCATTCAAAACACTGAATTTTAAAATTTCCTTTGAATTTTCTTTCATCAAATTTCCTTTGAGATCTGAAGCTGAGCAAAATAAAAAAAAAATACAATTAAGTACACAGCTATCCTCATATGTACATATAAGCTATTCCCATTGTGTACGAGGGAGCCTGATTTAAATTCAAGCTTTTACTTCTATCGCTACTACAAGATGCTATTTTGCATAGCATGTATAAGCAAGTCAGAAATGCAATGCGCTCCAGTATATGCTTAATGAGGGAGGTTGAAAGTAAAAACAGACCAAAGAACTGCATAAATCAAGAGGCTGCAAATGGGTTACAGGGATTTTTGCATTTTGCTTTATGGCTTATCCAGTGGCTTGAAATTACTAGTCATTCTTCTAGTTGTAGTTTAATAAGCACCATATGGTAACTTTAGACCTACCTTGTAGTGCAGCCTCAAGAAAGATCTCGACTAATGTTTATATGAACTAGAATGGTCTCCAGTTTGAAGCATGTATATACCATACCAAAAAGTGACCAAAGACTTCATACTTTTAGCATATCCATCCATAAAATGATCTGCTTAATAAGGAATGTTGTAATTAATGATGTTCTCACCACATTTCCCACCAGGACATGGAGATCAATGCTGAAGAACTCAGGAATGTTCTCAATAACGTCGTAAAAAAACGTGAGTTTGAACATGTTTTTTTCAGCAACCCTGGATAAAGAAATCTGTGATATAATGTAACCCCTCCACCCTGAGTTGCACTCTAAAAATTATTTATGATTTCAGACTCACAAGTTTCCTAGTTACACTTCCACAGACTTTGCATTCGAGACTTTAGCAAGCTGAACTTTTCATAGAGGTGCTCTCTATGAGTGATCAAGTACTGGGAATGCAGAAATGAGCCAACGTCCATTGGAAGCACCACACAGGATAATATAGCACTTCTAGCAGTCTGCAAAAGTCCTTTAAAAAAAAACAGAATTCTAATGGAGAGGCAGACCTTTCTCCCTGTTTAGCAAACTTCAGCCTACAGACCCTGGGCTTGCTTAGTTACCTGGAAGTTAGGTTAGAGTTTTCCAGAGGTTTTTATTGTATATAACAGGTCAAAAAAAGTAATCTCCAATTCACAAGCAATAACATTACTTAGAGTCTTTTCAGATTTCTGTACCACACATTTCTTACTGGATGAAGGAAGTAGGTTTGGCTTCTACTTTGAGTCGAGTTACACCTAAGAGGAAGAAGCACTTCCTGACTTGCATGATCCGTTTTCACCTGGGATCATTTATTTCAGATAAGGACCTAAAGACAGAAGGATTTGAACTGGAATCCTGCCGCAGCATGATTGCTTTAATGGATGTATCCTTTTCTGCTGGAAGAGGAGTGCATGATACCACACGGGTCCACCCGGGTTTTATTTCCCACCACTACACACACACAACTTAGCAAGCCAGGGAAGCAGAACAGTACCTTATAGTCTGCAGTAAGAGAACACAGCATTCCTGGTTTGCCACATCTTAACTCCAGTCATCTCAACATTAGTGTAGCTGGCAGAGGAAAATATCCCAAACCAGAAAACTACAGAGTAAGTCAGTCAGTATGGTACCCATCCTTAGGTATCAGTGACCGGCCAGCCCATGTACTAAAGCATGGGGGGGGTTTTAAACTTTTTTTTTAAACCATCTCAACATAACTACAGTTCTTGCCAACATACTTAACTGTACTTCTCTCTTATCTTTAAGTTCATAATGTATTATACATTCCACTGTATGTTTAGCATGCAACGCATACAGAAATTGTCTCGGAACAAGTATAATAAAACACGCTACGAGACGCCATATGGGATTACCTCTGATACATCACTCAGTTTTCCTATTTGACGTAACACATCATTTTGAGAGAATATAAGCGCATTCAAACATAACCAGAATGAAACTGTAACTACAACCCACAGCTGTAATGGTTGGAGCCTAAACACAGTTTTGTAAATGGCTTTAGTCAAATTTTGCTTAGTTCTCAACTCATTTTAAGCAAGGCAGAAAGCGCTTCACTCTGGGATAAAGCTCAGTTTTCTTAAAAAACATTGGGAAAGCTTCACATTTGGAGGTATTTGGAAAGAGCCCACTAAAACATCCTACTCGTGTACTTTGTCATAGCTCCAGGAGCAAGCCTCTCTCCTGTACGAGATGTTTGCTTCTACACAAAGTACGAATAGTACTTCACCCTCCTGAAACAAAATGCTACGCACAATAACCAAAATGTTCACAAATATTTGACTGCACAGCTCAGCCCGCTCTTAATGCTGAGGAGATCCTGAACTCGGTTTCACATTGATCCCTTCACCAGTAGTTGCAGACTTAATTTTCTCTTAAAAACATTGTGGTGTTTTTACCTGAACGTTTGCATCGCAGACAGATGGCTCAGGGAAGATAAACTTTGATGAGTTTCGACATCTCTGGGACAAGATTAAAAGCTGGCAGGTACGACTGGTATCCACAGTGCTGTTCTTCACAGCTTCTAGAGTGCAAAATCTTGCTTAGGAAAACCTGAAGTTTCTACATATGCTACAACAACAACAACAACAACAAAAAGCTAAACAAATTTCAAATTAGCTTCTAAAAAAGAAAAGTAGTATCTCTCCTCATCCTACTCACAGCCTAAGCAAATAGCCCAAATCTCTGAAGTTCCAGCACTCACGTAAGAACTGCCCCCATGAAAACAGCACAGAGGCACATAAATTGGAGGAGGAGGATGATGGGAACTAGAATCAGGCCTCACAAATAGCTTAATTAGGACAATCAAGAGAGAGGATTAACAGCATAAACTCAAGTCAAGCAAGGAGAGTCTTCAGGGGAGAGCTTTTTGCTTCTCCCAGCACGGTTCTAAATTATCTTTGTGACTGCAAGGGGATCTCTGCTAGCAACACAGACTGCCCAGCAGCAGCAATATAAGGCAAATGGCAAAGCCTGCCAGTGCCTGAGGCACACATCCCATATCCAGTCAGTGGGTGCATTCAGCAGAAGCGCAAGCTTTTCTTTCTGTTGTGTATTTGTTTTTTTCTTTTTCCAGAAAATTTTCAAGCGTTATGATACGGATCATTCAGGAACTATTAACAGCTACGAGATGCGCAATGCAGTCAATGATGCAGGTACTTCCCCCAGTGTCCGGTGTCCAACAGCTGAAGAAACCTTATTTTGTTTGATGTATCACAGGGTGAGATCAGGAACATAGTGCTGCCTTTTAAAGACAGACCCTAGAGAAATCCCAAAATCATTTTTTTCCCCCAGCAGAGGTTCTCAGATATCCAAACGGC
Organism: Sagittarius serpentarius; assembly: GCA_034782735.1. Lineage (NCBI taxonomy): Eukaryota > Metazoa > Chordata > Aves > Accipitriformes > Sagittariidae > Sagittarius > Sagittarius serpentarius. Next base: position 18,262,487 of record JAVKLA010000031.1, on the reverse strand, counting down.
AAGCCTTGTACGTCTTGCCAACCAAACGGATCTCTTCAGCTCTTTAAACTTTCCAATGAATGATGCTCTGCTGTCTTCAGGACCTCCCACTCGGGGTCCAGCTGTTCAGGGGGACCAGGGAGAGCTGAAGACATTTGCTCTCATTTCAGCTGTGGATTCTTTGTTTGTGTAAGTAACAAAGAACAGTGGAAAATCTTCAACCCAAGTGTACAGGCACTGAAACCAAGGCAGAGCAGCCACTGTCCAAGTTTGCATCAGAGGCAACTGGATGGACATTTCTTGAGTCCTGCTCTGGTTTCTTAGGCACTAAGGCACCTGCGCCGTGAGAAGAAAGTATTTTTGCAAAACTTGCAGTTAATGAAATTTTTCCTGCAGAGAGAGGCTTCTGACTTTTCTTGCTTCTTGTCTCAAGCACACTGGTGTGCTTCTTCCCCTGGACAGCAGGCCTCCCCCAGCAAATGTCTTTACCAGCTCTCCAAGGGAGCAAGATGACTTCTTTAATCAGAAAATCTGTAGTATCACTATAAACCTAGATGAGATGATTTCAGTGGCACTTCATCTTCAGTAGTATTTTGGCACTTCAGTTACCAGTTCATCAAGGAACAGAAACAGATGGCTATCTTGTACTTTACAAAACGTCAGTGATTCGATCCTTCGCTAAGGACAAAACGACACCTGGATTTGGACTCCTGCTGCAGTAGAAATACAGGTCGTTTTTATTTTCCAGGTTTCTGTTCTCACCAGGAAAGTTGTCAGTGTAAAAAAAAAAATATTTAAATACCTCCTGCCCTGACCTTAGAACTAAGAAGACGTTTTACAATAAAAATTTCTCAGTCTTACAGCCATGTAGGCTGTGCGTGACCTTGCACTTAGCCAACAACCAGCAGCACCCAAACCATGACAGACCCTTTACGAGGCGCGGTCACACGCTGCAGCAGTCAGTGCCACAGTTCGGGAACACCACGCCCAGGAGTTACCTCCTTGTCTATTTTTTGACCATTGTGTAATTGTGTTTTCATAGCAACTTCCTCCTATATTTCTGTTGCCCAGTTTCTGTCGCTTTGCTCTTAGCCAGCTCAGCTAAGCTGCAGACTCTTTGGTGTAGACCTCTCCTCATCATACTTAACGGCGTGAGGTAACTCATTTGCTGTTGGCCCTCCCAAATCGTAATTTCAAAATGTCACTCCTGTTTTAAGAAAGCAGCTGGACATAGGGAAGCTCCTTATAGCTTTACTTCATTTTATTTAGGGGCTGCAGCAGTACCCCCCAGCCCGAGCCTCAGCTGGGCCTGGGAAGCACCTATGGCCAACCACTCCTGGAGGCCTGACGGGTGCCAGCGCTTGCCCCCCAGCTGCGGCCCAGCTCTGCCCTGTTTCTGGTCCTCTGCAGGGTTTCGGCTGAACAACCAGCTCTACGACATCATCACCATGCGCTACGCCGACAAGAACATGAACATCGACTTTGACAGCTTCATCTGCTGCTTCGTGCGCCTGGACGCCATGTTCAGTGAGTGGCTGCCCCGGTTTCACTGCGCTGCCTCCCCTCCTCGCCCCCAAAACACAGTGTCATACTCAAAGCAAAGTTTGTTTAAAGCACTATACTGCCTATATATAGCATTAACACTTAAAGATATGTGCTTAGGGAATCTAAAATATGACGGCCATCTCATACAAACACAAAAGAAACCACTGCATTTCTCCTAGCTGAGGAAAAACACAGCAGAAACACTTGCTGACCATGTAGGTAAATACCTGCACAAGTTTGCATAACACAACAGGAGCACAATTTGGTTTGCTATCTAGGATCATCTTTACATGCACAGTAATTTAATCTACTCCATGTATTTTTGTTTCCTTGCTTAGGGGCATTCCACGCCTTTGATAAAGATGGAGATGGCATCATTAAGCTCAATGTCCTGGAGGTAAACTGCTTTATGCCAGTATTTCTAACACAATGCCACAATACTACATTTTAATCATATTATCCATTGCACATGTTCGCAACGGAGCCTGTGAAAGCTGGTCTGAAATTATAATCCAATTGGTAAGAGGCCACAAAACCTCCTAAAAATCTTGCTACCAATTTACACGGAAAACATTCATGATCTACCAGCAACAGCTGCTCTGTTAGACTCCAGTTGGTGCTGAAGGGCACAGCTGTGGACTCTTCATATCATCTTTAAAGTGCTTCAAAAAACTTTTGAGAGTTAATGGGGTTTAACATAGTTCTTTTACCTTTTTTAAATGTTATTAAGAAGACTTAGAAAGTTTCAACTTAAAAACATGTCTTCTGCTAAGGAGACCATAAAAAAAAAAAACCCTTCGCTTATTGCAAGGGAAGAAAAGAATAGGAGCAAGAAGCCTAGGACAGAATTCCCCACTGCCGCTGTGCTTGACACTAAGCGTCAGCAAGCAGCTGCCTTCCCGCTGGAGAGGGCGGTGTCTCACTGCGATGTGTTGGAGGATGCCAACAAGTCTTCCATCCTTTAATTCTAACTCTTCTTTCAGTGGCTGCAGCTCACGCTGTATGCGTAACACCAGCGCCAGCGGCCACCTTCATCAAGAACACACTCAAGGCTTCTGTTTTGAGTAACTAGCTCCACTCATCCCTAAGTGCAAACAAGAACATTTCCTAATTACGTGCTTTGCTCGCCGAGATAAACAGCGCATGGGAAGAAGCCTTTGGAAAAAGAGACAACCATACTCCCGTAGGCAGACCAGTGCGCATATTCTGTAACGACTTTTATAACTTCCTGACATTTTCCTTTGGGCAACAAGGATTAATTTATTGATGACCGAATTAAGCTTTGTCTGCATGGTAAAGACATGGAGCATGCGTCGGTGTTCTGCTTATGCTAACAACTGGAAAAGTCTTCCCCCAAGTCAGGCAAAACTGGGACTGTATCTGAACTGTGAAAGACAGAGGTGTTTACTACCGCCTTGTAATTAGTCATTAACTCTTTGTCCTGCTTTTGATACTATCACTTCAGCCTCTTCATAATGTTGACTGAATATTTCACCTGAGATTGTGCTAGATTACATTACTATTACGCACCCCAATCACGTTGTTACAGATGCGGCTGTGGAGGTTGGTTCTCCATTATGCTAGAAACGTGGAAGTAAAGCACAACAGACTGCAATCCCCAGGTACAGCTTGGTCTAGTGCCTCAGCAAAAGTATCAGAACTGAGCAATTTGCTCTCATTTTTAGTACCTCATAGTATCTTAATTACACAATGGACATTTTAAGTGTTTTTTATTGTAACCGCATTCCCTGTAACATTGAGAAAGTTGTTTCCCATTCAAGACTGACTTTTATTCATAAAAATTTATGTATCTACACATACCCTTCCCCTCCCCCACACACCTCAGGGTCCTATTTCCTGACAGTATCGTGAACTTCTTTATTGTAAGAGGTGACTTGTAGCAGAATCAGACACTACGTTAGCATGATCACTTTGGGATGATTATTAGAATATGTAAGTACAATTACTTTAATTGAACCAAAAATAAAATCAACTGGATTTTGGCCTAATCTTTACGGTCGTTTTTTGTTTTTATTTTGAAAGAACAGAGGAGGATGAAACATTGAGCACTCTTCCACCATTCTCCTGAATATACAGCAGCTTTTGGAGTTTTATGGCAAGTGTGAAATCAGCTTAGTATCACAAACACTTGCCAGTTTGCTCCTTGAATGCATAAAAGAAAAAAAAAAAAAGAAAATAAAAGAAGGACTTGAGGGTGAGAGGTTCCATCATTACCAGCTTTAAGGATGACAGGCTTTTAGAACTGGTCAATGATTGATCAATATAAAAGTGGAAAGAAAAACAGAACACACAAGAAAAGGTGTCAAGAGACCAGACTTTGTCAGGAGAACCTTCTACTTGGCTCTCTAGCAGTGAAAAGTAACAAAGCCATCCACTGTTGTAAAGCAAAATTTAAGAACAAATCACAGCATCCACTCAAAATTACTCTGGTAAGAAGCACATTTAACTGAAAGGTCACTAAGAAACAGAAAACCTTTTGACTACAAAGTTCTTAATGTTGTCTTGCACTGTAACTTGCTCTGAAAGAGTAAGAAAATCCTATCGTTCATCTAAAGAGTCGTTCTCTTTTAAACTGAAATTTTGTTTTAACCAAAATCACATTTTTAAGACAACTGGAACACCAGAAGCCCTGGGTTCCAGCCACGCATTACCCCCACCACTAAGCTATTATTTTCCATACAAAAAAATACGGCAGAGATGCTCTTAGTGGCGAGAAAAACAAAATCTATCAGTCAACAGATCAAAATCAAGATTTTTGACTGGCAACTCAAAACTGGTCCTTAAACTCCCAGTGAGTGAACTACCAACTTCCCTTTGCAACAGACCATGAAGCAAGGCGGTCAGCAGGTCACCTTGGCGGCACTTCCCATTTTCCCTGCCGAAAAACTAGGTCCCAGATTCCTGCACGCTGGAAGCAAAAACTTGCAACGTTCCTGTCAGTGCTGAAGCTTCAAAGTGGCCTGTCTGATTTTATCCAGCCCTCTTAAAAAAAGTAAAAAAATCCAGAACAAGTCAAGTTCTACTGAATCCTGTGAAAGAATCGTTCTTTTCAAAACAAAGAAGAATCAGACTGACAAACCACAACAATATAAAGAACTTTTATTTTTCTTTTTTTTTTCTCTTCTTTTTTCTCCTTTGTCCGTGTAAAGTTTCATTATTACACTCACAGCTTTGTACCAAAGTGAGAGAATAAAACCACGGTCAATCTGCGCACATGTTCTAGACAGCTTAGATTATTAAATATTGAATCATGTTGTTTTATTCCACTTCTGTTCTTCAAAAAGACTGTTTAACACTTACAGCAAAATGAAATTTGAGAAGCTGGCAGGCGCATATAACACAATATATACCTACACAGTTTGCTCTTTTACAATTAAATATTTTACAAACAGTAGCTGAAACAGTTTCCTTATCCTTCCGCAGATATCCTTCTGCAACTCTGGACAACTTAGACTGAATGATAGTACCATATAAGCCTGAAAACCAAGATTCATTTGTATCTGTGTTTTAATTCAAAAGAAGGGAAAAATATTTCCTCAACACCACATTTTTGTTTCTGGGAACCTGCAGTTTATTGCGAGTTTTCAGTTATCGTTTACCTTGATCCAGCATTACTGTACAGTTTGAAAATACACATTGAGAACTGCACTACTTCAAAGACACCGCACGGCCAAACTCCACCTATTTTGCAGAAGTCAGGTCATGTGCTGATAATATGTTTAAAGCCCGCAATCCACACAAAAGTGACGTAAGGCAAGCAGAAGCTGAGATATTTAATGCACCTTTGTACCAACGGATGCAGCAGTTTTCCCTCCGGCCCCTTACACGTACAGAAGCAGCAGTGTCAGGCCATAGAGTATTTTGCATTGCCAGTTAGCTGTTACTTTTCCCTGTGATTTGGAGGAGGAAGAAGCAATGAATATAGACCAATCCTAGCATTGTCTTATCCTTCAATACATGTGAGGATATTGGGGCTGGGGAAGGTTAAGCTTTACAGCACGTGAACTTTAAGCCCTCCTTTTGGAGCTTGGGCAGGGCTTGGTATGCCTATGGCACAACAAGTTCTCATGCCTTTGAAGAGGATGATAAAACTGGTTTCAGTAGCACCCGGCCCATTCTTTGTATCATTAAAGCGTACAGTGCCTCTGAGCAAACTTCTGTCTGCTGGGGAGGCTCGTAGCTTAATAGGCGCAATGTCAGTCCTGCTAAGAGGGAAACGGCGGCTTGCCCCCAAAAGGGCCTGCCATGCGTAGTCAGCCACGTAGCAAGTCCAGAGCTCAGTATTTAACATTCAACTAAGAAACACAGCTAACCACAAAATAAACCCTCGCTCTACTCACTCTTCCACCCGCAACTGTTTACTTGCATAAAAAACAAACTGAAAACAAAAATAGTCCTGAAACAGGCTTCAGATGTGCAGTACCACTTTTCATGCAAATATTACTCCGTTAAATTTCACGAACAGTCCGCCTTCCCAAAGTTATTACACTCTTTGACTGGAGGTGTATCAGGAGTCAAAACCCTAAGTTGCAAGACCAGAGAGGATCTCCTTAATGGCTACCAAGCCAATACATTAATTCAGCATCTCTCTTCTGCAATTGCCTCCAGAAGCGGTGAATAGCCAATAGCAAAAGCTGCACCAAATTCCAGCTGAACAAATAGGAAACATCCCCACAGAACGCCAGAGAAGCCTGAGGATTTCCACAGCTGCACAACAACTTCATTGCAAATCCTTTTAAGATATCCTCAGGACAAAGCAGCAGCGTTTTCCTCTGAACCCTTGAGCAATTTTAAAAATTGTTTTTAATTTATGAAAAAAAATTTATAAACACTCATGCAGCTTTGCTATTTTCCTGCCTCTTATCCATTTTAAGATTCTTACAATATATCTGAAGTGATCTACAAAGTAGCAATAGACACCACTGCTAAAGCTGGATTTCAGAAGTCCAGACTTTTCAGAAGCACTGTTTTCAAGGACAGATAAGGAAGTATCATGGACTACAAGAAAAGGAAGTCTGCTTCCACCAACTAGAAAAGATAAAACCAACAAGCAATCAGGAATGCAAATAAAGTGTAATAACTGTGTTGCAACACCTAGCGAGAAAGATCTTTACACGTTCCTGAAAACAACTGAAAGAATGTGAAGAATCACAAGGAAGAAGTAACAAAATCTACTTTCAAACACCATTTTTCAGAATGCTACAATCACTCCACATGCTTGCCCTCAGGACACACACTTCCACACCTTCACTTCAAGCACAGTCCATGCAGGACAGCTTGAGGTGTTCACATTGTTTATGTCACACTTTTACATGCTCCCTCACTGTGGTTCAAAAAAAACCCAGAAGAACTCTTGAATATCAATAATCTTGGAAATGGTTTAAGTATTATGCAGTCTTCTGCTTTTAGGTCATGAAACAGTCTCGGAGACTTCAGAGCAATACAGCCTGCATCAGAAAACATTTACACTGCTCAGAGATTTCCCTGAACTTGATTCTCGAATTGCTTCATCCACAGACCACAGAAAGAAATTAAAAAAAAACAAACAAAAAAAAACCAAAAAAAACCCCCACCAAAACAAAACCACAAACACACACCCCAAAAACCAAACCAAAATCACCCTCAAAAATAGCCTGGGGTCTGAGCTACATATTGGGTTTTTTTTCCTGCCCACAAACAGCTTAATAAAAAATCCCAAACAAATCACCACAAAAGCACTGGAACCTCAGAGATTCCCATGTCTTTGAAGTAGGATGCTACTGCATCTCATTGCCATTTTACTCCTGTCTCTCACAAAAAAAATCATCAATGTCAAGCAATTACAGAGAAATTATGCTTGTCTGCTAAGACAATGCAAAAAAAGCGTGCTTCAGAGAAGCCCTTGAAGTTCCTTGATTTGACGGCAGTGGAACATCCATGGGCTTTCCTCAGTCATTTTCTTGACCTGAAAAGGCTTCTTTATAGTCAAAGAATGAGGCTATAAAACTTATTTGGTCTATGGTTGGCATACCAAGCCTCAAAGTAGTGGTGAAAGAGATGCCCAGTAAAAATGGTACAGTCAATTTGTTTGAAAAGCGCTGGATTCATTTATAAGCGGCTCAGTTTTGACACTTCTGTTACAATTTAAGAAAACCTCTGCTTTTTTTTTATCCTGACCAGCAAGTTAGGCAAAAGTGAACACAAAGCTCCTTGCCAGATTAGTCTCATTGTTTAAGGCAGCTCTTTGCTGAATTAGTGTCATTATGGGAAAGAAGATCGCAAATGCAAGAAGTACATTTCACTGAACTTAATGGGTAAAGTTTTCCACCCCAAGGGACACCTGCAGAGCAATCCTGACAAGTAGAAACAGCCTTCTCCTCTGCACTGGCTCCTCTGTGGTACCTTCTGCGCATTAGTAGAAACAAGACTTTCACATGCGATATGCATTTTGTATCCTCAGCTTCTGCTTGAGAACTTTGGACTTTAAAATCCTTTAAAATCCTGCTCCATTCTTTCCAGTTGAGTTTTTGTGAACTTGATATAGCCCAAGCCAATTAAGCCACTGCACAACAGAAACAAAACACTACCTAAGGGGATGCACTTAGACAGGCAGTGCCTTTGCATTTCTCTTAGTTTGCTATGCCACGAAGATAGGGGACTGCAAAGCTCACTCACTAAGATTCCAAATAAAATCAGGAATCCAACTATGGTGGTGTATCAAGATAGCAGTGGTTATGCTGGTATTTAACTAAACCAAAAGCTGACACCACTTACTTCTTTCCTGTACATAAGGACCTGTTTTCAAAAAGACTAAGATCGAAAAGCACGTGAGCTGCTCTTCTGGCTGTTTTGCTGCTACTGGCATACCTCTCAAGAAATAACTGCTTTCCTCCAAATAAACAAAACACCTCAGGAGGTATAGTATTTAGGGCAGTCTGTTACTGTTGTGCCAGTCACAGCAATTTTTACACAAGGAATAAAAAATAAGTTACAATTAATATTAAAAAATTAATTTATTCCAGTTCTCCATAAAATGCCTTTTCTTTTTATGAAGAAAGTGAAAATGTACACTGGATATTCAGGTTACACTGTTAGAATTTGTGGTACTCCGGTTTGCAGAATTGTATTAAAATCAGCTGAAAAAACTGGATACAACATAAAAACAAATATGTCTTAGACACTTCACAGGCTTCAAGCTGAGTTTGTAAACACCAGCACCTATTGTAATCTAAGTTCTCAACACTCCTCTGGACTTCCTGAAGACTATGCTTCTAAAAAACAAAACAAAAAAAAACCAAAACAAAACCACAAAACAGAAAAAAACAAACAACAAAAAAAATCAAGTCAGACAAGAGGAGGGAATATTCTTATCTGTCAATGGATTAAAAACTTGCAAGAATCTTCCATTTGGGCCAAGTTTTAATTGACCAGCCTTATTTCTACAGAGTGCAACACAACCTGCAGTCTCTGTAGCAAGGCATTTCAGCCCGACTCCATTTTTGCATTCCAAGTGGGAAAAGAAAAGAGGAAAGACTGGAGTAAGAAACTGATGTTATTTGGAATAATTCCGATATATAAAACTACTTCCCAATGTGGGAGGTGAAAAGCTTCATGAGTCAATCCTGCTGTCATCCTCAGCGTGTCTTTCGATGTGTCCTACAGCATCCTAGAAAAGAACCAGAGAAGTCAGTTAAAAATGATAATAATTTTAAAAAAAAAACCAACCCAAAAATCACAAAAAGAAACCACAAAAAACTTTGCAAAAGTGTCTTGAAGCCTCAGTGAAAGTGACATTCTGGATAATATACAATTTTTGGCTTAAAGCTTCTAAAAAAATATGTAAAATATTAATTAAAAGATCAATGCCAAGCTATTAAATCACATATATTAAAGTATCTCACATACCACATGATTCAAGGCAAATAAACCCCAGCCTCCTTTCTGACTAGAAGAGCGTATCAAATAAACATATCCAAAGCCAGTGCTTAAAGAGAAATCAAGGATTTTACTTTTGTTTCTTAGTTCTCAAAGAGACCTCCTTCCATTGCATATTTTGAAAAGCATTCAACAGGAACGTAGCTTATATTGCCAAGGAGCAAAATGCGGATTTTTACCAATCAGTCTTCCACCCACCCCCCAACCCTTTCCACATCACTTAACCCTACTCTTACGTCTTCATTTTTTTTCCCCCATCTGTGCTAACATTTACTCAAACTTATGCACTACTTATTTAAAGATTGTTAGCAAAACCAATCCCGTGTGAAAAATAAACAGCATCAGCATCCACAACAATGAAAGGGGGTAGTGATGGATAAAAATTAAGAGGATAAAAACCTGTTTCACGACTAATGTTTGTTCACCTTAAAAATAAATTTTTCCTACAAAAACTTCGTAACATCTTGAGTATAGGTATCAGAATTTCTTCTAGTATTTCAAGAATTTTACCATTTCCATGTAATATTTTAGGATCAAACTGTTTTAAACTGACCATATCTCAAGTTATCATACTTAGCTGCATTCTTCACCTGCCACAGGTAGAATTGAACCCTATTAGCCTTGTATGACTCTAGCTGTATGCGGTTAAGCCTGTCAAGACCAGAAGAATTTAACCCTTTTCAAGAGAAATAGGATTATACTGCCAAATACAGCCACACTGGTTCAACCACATACCTGCTTGGAACCTTTCCTGGAAGTAAAGAAAGCATCACAGTTCTTCCAACGACATTTTAGGGTCTGAAAATTTGGGTTGGTGTGGTCAGTTAGCAAGTGTTGTTTCAGATGGTCCACAACTCCAAAGATCAGAGAACATCCATGCCACTGGTAATAAAAACACGCCAGAATAAGCCAGGGAAAAAGAATTTTAGCTAATGCTTTCGTCTTGCAACTACCACAGTATTCTGTTCACATGCGTGTCACCTCCTGTAACTTTTTAATCTTCTTATTCCACTTTCATTCTCAATGGTCTCTATACCTTTAACTACAGCTCTACAGAGATTATTCCTGCCTCTAGCCAAGCCTAGACCATCAGCAAGAATGGCAGGAGGAAGAAAGGAACTAAGCCTTTACAAGATTTAAGCTTACCTGAGACAGAGTATTGGGAATTTAAATAAACTTAATTAGCAGAGTAAATTAGCTTTTCTATGTCACTCAGCTGAAGTTTTTGGTTTTAAACAGTTACATGTCACCATCTAAAAACTGCCAGAAAGAAAAATAATTTAAGATGCTACTATCAGCTTGCCCCAAAGCATACACATATACTAAAGACAATGAAAAATGGAACTAGTGATATATACTTACATTTAAAATGTACTTATACACTTTAAGAATATTATTGAATTATAATAAATCAAAGGTCAAGCTATCCAAGACTGAGTAGTGACCTCCTCCAGAAAATTAGTCTAAAACTATAACAAAGAAGGCTAAAAACATTTTGCTCATTACCCAGCAACGATAATTCTGCATCAGATTAAGCCTCACAGCTCTGACACTGCCATCATAGCATCCAGTATAGATCTGTAAAAGAAACATTTATGGATAGGCAAGCTGGGAATAATAGGAACTTAATAGGACTTAACCAGTTATATGTATATCAAAAAGGCATGAAGAGGAAGGGTGAGGAAGAACACCAGAATTTCAGAAAGAGAAGACTGATGCAGATCCTGAAAAGGCAGGCAAAATAACATCTTAAAAAACACCTTTGTTAGGCAAATGCTCCACACAAAATCGTCTTTTAGAAAGAAAAGGGTGTGGGACGCTCATAATCCCATACAGAACTTTCATCGTTAAAAAAAGTCCTCACATAATACAGAAAACTCTGCAAGCTAGAGATTGCATTTGTTATTTTTGTTCAAGTATTTTTGTCTCTTGGAAATTTATCACTAGGCTATAACAGCCAATCTGCTGTGTGTAAGAGACTAGATTTTACTACTAAGACTACTACAGAAAATTATAATCTTTCACTTATCACTAAGCTCCTCAGCTGAAAAGTTCTCTGATTTGAGAATGCCCAAACCAGACTATTGCTGGGGGACAGTTCAAGCCTCAGACTGTAAGCACAAAGCCTGAATGCACTTAGCTCTCCATCTCCACTCACATAAGAAGTGAAGCTTGGGCAGTATGTCTTCCAATTAGCAGGAGATCAGTTCTGTCAGACCTGATTCTTCTGTTATTACAGATCATTACTATACCTCTTATTTTACAATCTGAAGGAAAGTTTCCAAACAAATTCCAACACATGCAGGCAAATAAGCGCTTTTAATGACTATTTTAAGCAAGTTGTTTATCCAGAAGTGCTTCTGAAACCTATCTGGCAGGGCAGATGCATGAAGAAATCTGTGCTCCTAAGTTCAACTGCATACCTTTGTTTAGGTTCTGTCAAAGTTTACTAGAGGTTTGACCGTGGGTGAAGTTTTTCTCTAGCATCTGTGTGACTCTCTTCAGTAAAAGTCAAACACGATTGATGCTTGAGAAAAGGGAATATTTTACTATTTCTAGACCCTTCATTACAATCATCACTGTAAACAGAACTATTGTTTTAAGACTACAGTAAGCTAGAAGGCAATTTTTCCCCAGACAATAATATTACATAAATACAAAGCTGTTATAGCAATTTGATTTTTTGGCTGACATTTCTAAGTTCTTCTTAGTCAGTCAGCAGGTTGATTTCATTATCTGAAAAAATTAAAAACTATCTTGTATATGCTTGAGGAAATTACAACCTTCTCTTTGACATTACTGAGAAGAAGGAAGTTACCATGCTCTTGTGGATGGTCATGCACATGATCATATCCGTGTGGCCTCCATAGACTTGCAAGCGGTCATGCGACTTGAAAGAAACAGAAACAGATATTTAATAGCATGACAGTTCATAGCCATTTTTCACAGACATGCAAATGACAATGCTTCCAAGAGCAGTTTCCTGGGTAGCAACTAAACTCCTGGGGTGGATTCCAAATTTCATAGTCACCATGAAAGCTCACTTTTCCTCACATTACTTCTATGAGTCTTTTTGTCCAACTAAGCACTTGGTCTTTCAGCAGACAAAACTAACACTTCCCCACTTCTCTGAGCTGTCATTGTCTTAGGATAATCCAGATTCTAAAAGAATAGTTTAGGTTATATTCTTTAAAACCCAGGTATTTTGGCTGGTGAGACAACTATATATTCTAAGTGACAGGAAAGAGAGGGATGGGGAAAGACCAGTAAGCACAAAGACGACTTCTATTTGACTTCAAAATAATTAACACATATTAGATCAATGTCATTAGTGACCATCTATTTTCTTACCTGTAGTTCATAAACACGAACAAATTTATCCAGACATGCTGTCACCATCACTTTCCCAAGAATGTTCACAACCGTTACTGCATGGTTATGGCCTTTATAGATCCGTACCAGCTCTCCAGTCTGCATCAAGAAAAAGCAAAGGCAAATAGGTGGAGGTTTTTTTGGTTTGTTTTGTTGGTTTTTTTTTAAAACAACAAAACAAAACAGTTTTACCTAAGCTCAATAGGGTAGCTAGCTTCAATGTTCACTACTAAAAAATTGGAAACACCCTTTATTAGACTTTCATCTCCTGTGAAGGCACTTCTAGATTATGATAAAATATTACTTACTTTTTTCTTGGCCCATGTTAACACAGAGCCATTGCAGTACAATAGAAATGCATGCCGCTATGAAAAGCATCTACTTCTCTTTACGCCATTAGTTACATGTTCCCACCTGTCCTGTAACTAGTACTGTCCTATTAGTACCAGCAGTATTTGTGTAGCCACAAGGATCAGTGAGCAAATTTAGCTAAATACACAGAAATATACAATTTCTTTTGTCAATTAAAATTTACCTCTCGTAAGTTTCTTAATCTAACTTATTGCATAGCTACATGAATGCTTCTGCTAGCACAGAGGAAAGATGGTGTAAAGGAGGAAGACAGTGGCAGGCTAGAGACAAAGCATCCACAACAGTACAACCGCCTTTGAACTAGCTAGTTTGGAACATTGCGTTCCTCAAGTTTTTCCTGTAATAAAGAAACTCTTCCCCCACCAGAATATCTCACGTGGCTTTGCTCTGAACCCTTTCGACATTATCAGCATGTTTGTAGCAATATTCGCAAAAGCAAGATCCCCAGACAAAAAGGTATTGCATATCATATTACAAGAGTCAAGCATGTTTATGTATCCTCTGCATGCCTCCTTAGTTAGCTACAGTAGATAGTCACATTAACAAGTCATATGACTTCCTTTTCTGGAAGCAATTTGCCCCACCAGTAAGTAAAAAATTCTGGAAATACTGACTTTTTAGCACAGCAATTCACTGCCTTAATAGCAAAAGCCATTCCAACTTTATATATGAGACTCACATGAATGTTGTGGGCATGCACAGACTGGTCACTGGAGCCACTGAATACCAGATCATTCACAACCTTACCAAAAAACAAAAAAAGTTTTATTTTTGTAACAGATATGGAAATATTAAGACGCTTTTCATTTTAAAAGTTGTAGTGTAGTATTTCCTAAATTTGACAGTCAAAATCAACACAGTACAAAAAAAAAGCATGCACTGCGTTCTTTAGATAAGAGCTAGAAAATATACTATGCTATCCCAATGATGACTTCTGACACTTCACAATTGGCATTAGAAGCTGTTAACTTGCAGCCCACCAGGCTAACTCATCCTACCTAAGGGCTATTCTCAGGGACAGCTCAGTAGCAGATCAGGGTCCAAGCAAACTGAATGCAGAATGCTGCTCTGCACATGCACAGTAAAGTCCATTGTTTCCTGGAAATACTGTGTATGCTGTGTACTTACATTCTGGTCACATAAGACAGTGCTCCTGAAAAGTACTAATCTAGAAAGGAAGCTTAACAGATCCATCATGGATCAAGAACGGACCACAGTGTGCTGCCACGCAAGCAGGACTAGGATGGTCCACAGGACAAAAAAAGGCTGTGCCGCTGCACTGTAATACCTGAAGTGACAAACACAATTTATGGAAGTCATCCCCTATCTGTTACATGATAGTGGTCATAGCAATGCAGTCAGACAAGCATATGTTCCAGTTTGCACTCTCAGGAGCCAGAAACCTGTAAATAAGTGTTAGTGATCCTTCTATTAAAAAAGAAGAATACTTCTCTAGTTACCTTTTTTCCAGTTTCCTCTGAGGTTTTTACAATCAGGGTACGTGAAAACTAGCTTCATCTTTTCCCCAACTTTCCCTCTGTTGGCAAACTCACATTTCAAGATTCCCTGAATCTTCTAACAACAGGAAATAAACATGCTTCCTACATACACACCCCCAGCAGTTTTGCTGGGAACATGAGATAAGGCAGCCAGCCAGATACAATTTTCCTACCAAATTACTCAGTTTTTATCATTTAAAATAGAGAAATCCTCTGTTTCCTACCACAATCTGCTCACTATTAGATGAGGAAGAAAAAGAAAAAACACACCATTTTAAGCGTTCTTTGTCAAAAATGTATTTTCAGAGACACTTGCCTTCATGCACAGTATAGTCTTGCTGTGACCTTCCAGGGTTCTGAGAAGCAGCCCGTTCCGCGCATCTCGCACGCTGATGGTGCAGTCATAGGAGCCCACTACCAACAGCTTGCGTGCTCCTTCCTGAGCTGTGGCCAGACAGCTCACTGCTCTAGGGCCATGGCATTCAAAGGTATCAACCTGCTTGTTGTTCTGTTGGGGGAGGAAAAACTGGTATTTCAGAATTAAAACTTTGCTAGGACACTGACTAGACCAGAGTCCTTTTTGTGTTGTACTTGTTACAGCATCTGATTTCAGTGTAATAACACACCATTTCCACAGTGGGAAGAGTTGCATCTTAACAACTAAGTTCCCAAATCAAGAAAATAACTCCTTACGTTAGGCTTCAATTTTCTGTCCTTTAAAACAGTATTTCATTATTTAGAAAAGGTCCAGTAAATCCGCCTTCCAAGTTAGAACAATGAGAGGAAATAGTGTTATGAGAAAAATGCAAACCAGGATAAATTTGTAAGGATAAATTTGAGAAATTAGTCTAGGATCCATGAAAAGAATAATCAGAAAAACAATTTATTTAAATAATGATTATTATTCACTTTTAAATATCATGGGAACTGCTGATTAAGCCTCTTTGTCAGAAAACCATGTGAATGAGTCTGTAACTGCAAATGGAGAAGGCAAAATCAGCAACACATTAAAGTCTCTCACACTGCTTTGATGGGCAAGAAAGGAGGATTCACAAATAACCAACTGTGTCAGAAAACTCTCATGACATGACTGGTAGGCCAGGTGGAACCTTAAGGAAAAACGTGACAACAATACAGCAGTTAAGAGAAAGATAACCAGAGGGAACAGGAGATGGGACAGCTTTGTGCACTGACAAAGGACCAAAAGGGCCAACAGTGACCACTTATACAAAAATACTCTAATTACAAATACACTTACTGCTCAAGAGAAAGAATGGAAAGAAACACAAAGTGGAGAGAAACAGCATCGCAACAGGCCTTTAGGCACCAATATTTAAACAAACTAACCTTTATGCTGAAAGTAACCACGCTGCCATTTGCAAGGCCTGCATAAAGGATCCGCCATCTACTGTGTAAACAGAGCACTCGATCTTCCAATTTAAACTGTTCCATGCACTCTCTGGTCTGGCAATAGAAAGAAATATTTAAAGCTTTTCATTAACTGAAAACAATTCAAGGAAAAAAGCCTGAAGTGAACGATGATTTTCACCTACAAGCTGCATTTTTTGAACGAACAGAGCTGGAGAAAAGCATCTGAAAATCTGGTGTCACATGGCAGTTTGACCCCGGTTTTAAACAGCTCACTCCCATCTCTGAGACTTGACTGTGCTTTAGCAACCTGTCATAACCCTAAAAGCTTTATTCTAGTCACAACCTCTAATGTATATAGAAGTTTAGACTATATATATATATATATATATATATGAAAAACACCCCATTTACATGCTTGAGTTTGAGGAATCTCCATGAAGCCCTCCACAGGGAATTGCCATGAATCATCAGCATAAGAGTAAAAAACCTCTGGCAGTTTGTCCCTTGAAGCAGGTATTTGCTTTCTAGTCCTTCAAGCCACAGGTTGGACAAACCTTCCTGTCATTTATCCTTAAAAGTCCAACTTCAGGAAGTCTCAGTCTGCTCTTCCACCTGCCCTCAGAATAATAGATACCCGTTCTCTCTATAACTGCTCTACAAAGAGAGCAGTGCCTTCCATAAGCAATGAAGTTAGAAATACAGCAAGATAAATACGATATGCATGGCCAGACAACCATCCTGCACTTCGGTGTTCCCAACATTCTGGATCCTGTCATGCTGTTCTGGCAAAAACTCTGCTGACAGGCTAGCCAAAAGATTAAGGTAGTAAATCACTTAATGGTTTGCTGGTGTTTTTTTGTGGTTTTTTTTTTTTTTTCTTCCCTGCTCCACTCTAATGAGGTATGAAGTGAGGCTCATGTCCAGCTCATACAGGTTTAAAACGTGTTTTTCATTTATATTGGCAAAGAAACACTCGCCTAAAAATGCAGTACGTGTTAATCAACATGACTTTGAGTACCTTGATATTGTAACAGTTGATAGTGTGGTCACTTGAGCCAGTGTAGAGTGCAGCATTCTTCCCATTTGTCTGAGTGACCAGGAGGCAGTTCACTTTTGAAGTATGTCCTTCAAAGATGGCCACACACTTCCTGCTCTGAAAAGGAAAGCATAGGCTGTCAACAAAAGGCCCACAATGCCTCTTGGGATGTGTGTCTGACAGGGTAGGGTAGGACAGCTAACAAGCAGGACACATGCAGCAATCTAACTCCCCTTACCCCTCTCACAGGGAGAAGGGGTTGGGGAAGGGGAGAAGAGAGGTTTGAAGAAAAGAATAGCATTACAAAAAAAATTAGGCACTTGAAAAAGCAGCTGCTTCCTTATCTACATAGTAAGGCTTTACAAAAACAGAACTGCAACCCTGCGACTGCAATTAATGTAACGCCATTCCCACAGCCTTACTTACAACCAGATTGTAGGCACAAACAGTTTTGTCTGCTGAGCAGGTATACAACAAATTCCCAAAAATCTGAATAGCATTCACTGCAGCCAGGTGTCCCTCAAAGTTTCCCTCTGTAGGTTCTTCATCCTCACCTGGCTCCGAAGACACTTCTGTAGGACAGAGACACATGTACTTTGATTATGGGAACACACTCAAACACACTACTGTTGTTTGTATTACCAAACAGCGTAACTATTCCACAGGCTCAGCACCTTAAAGTCAGATTTCATTGTGAGTCCCAGCTGCAGCTTGTAAGTGTCGGAAGGCAATATAAAATGCCAGAAAGACCTTTATATGATGTTAAGTCCAGAAAGATCTTTAAAATAGCAAAAGGATTGTATTACTGTTTGTCCTACAGCTCTACAGAGACTGGGAGGCAGAAGTGTTTGTGCGGGAGGGCCCGGGGGATGCGGAAGGGTCAAGGCACAAAGCATTCAATGAGATGACATAAGTATGCACCACTTCCCACTTCAGTTTTTAGTGCAAGTTTTTATCTTCAGGGCAAAATTTCCCTCTGGAAGCAGTCTGATCGAGACTTAATTCAAAGTCATGCAAGATACTACACAAAGTATCAGAAGAAAAGCTTAAAAGATATACCTGATGAGTTCTTTGATCCTCTTAGTGATGATATGGAAGTCTGTGTCTCGGTCACACTGTAACACAGAAATAAAGAGTAGCGAGATTGGACTTTGCAGGTTCATTTTCAGACAAAATATTAGCGTAAGTAACACTCCAGAATATAAGACTCTGCACTTAGTAGAAAATAGGCTGTGACAGATAAGCTCAAAGCCAAACTTTCTGTAAAGGGCAGCCTTGTTTTTGTATTAGAGAAATTAGCAGGTAACAAGACACATTCATTTGTTGGACCAAAAAAAGAAAATTCAATTTTCATTTTCCCTCTTATTTCACTCCTAAATGAAATTAAAAGTTTCTGATGTTGTAAGACTTTCTGAATAGGAAAAGAGAAGAAAAAAAGAGAGGCCTCTTATGAATATTGTTTAATGCTTTTACTTTTGAGATCTACAATAATCTCACCTTCTTTTTCCATCATCCCTATAATTTGTGCCAATCTCACTGGTAGAGCTCACTTCATCATAACCAGAGCAAGATGCCTCTAGGACTGCTTGATCCACACAGCTGCGTGAATCCCTCTTTGATGGACTGTCTGGTTTCTCATCTCCTGACTCTGATGAACCAACATCAACCACCTCACACTGGGCTGCTGGAACTTCCACTAGTTCCAGGGAAGCATCACTGTCATTCTCATCTTTGTTTCTTGCTGTTCGAGCAGTAGCTCCATCCTCCTGTCTTGGAGGAGCGGATGTAGTAACTTTTTCTCCTTTAGGAACCTTTCCGCCCTTGATTTTCCGGACAGGTTTAGAGTCAATTATATCCTGTTCTGTATCACTGTTCTCTGGCACGTGGGCTGCCCTCAGAGTTTTCTTCTTCCTTAACTTTCTCCTCCTCCTGTTCCCTTTTTCTGCTGGGACTACAGTGGTTGCAGTCTGTTGCTCGGATGGTTCTGCTGACAATTTGGGGGTTTTATCCATTGACATTTCTAGAAGGGCTGAATGCTTTGGATGAGAAGTGCTACACTGATCCAGTAAAAAGCTTTCAGTCACTGTATCATTTGCTTCTCTCTTGCTGAAAACAGACAGTGAATGAGAAGAAGGGTTCTCAGGAAGTCCAGCCTTCCCCCTGTCCACAGCAGGCTTGTGAACATCTTGATTAGCGTGTTGGAAACAAGCTGCCAGCTCTGATAGGGATATGGTTGCAGAGATAACTGGATACACCGACGTTTTCTGGTTGGTCTCTTCTGAAGAAA
The DNA here is from genome assembly GCA_034782735.1 of Sagittarius serpentarius. Lineage (NCBI taxonomy): Eukaryota > Metazoa > Chordata > Aves > Accipitriformes > Sagittariidae > Sagittarius > Sagittarius serpentarius. The sequence goes on along the minus strand of JAVKLA010000031.1, from coordinate 18,243,091 downwards.
ACAGACTAGTGTTATATTCAATCTCTACAGCAATAAATATTTATGCAGAATTGCTTTCTCTGCATTTTTCTGTTTCTACTTAATTGTGCATGTAAAGTACATATTCCTACATGTTGAAAGCTATGCGCACATGCAGATCTGCTATTTCAGTCAGCTATCCAGCCTTTAAAAAAACATAGCTGGGGAATAAAATGTTTATCTGTGTACTCAGAAGCAAAGGAATGGGGCATATGATTCAAGTTGCTGGCTGACTATATGCTTTTAAAAGTTCCAACAACCAACCTTTGGTGAATTCTACATTGTCAGCTTAAGATGCTACCACCCTTCACTGTGTGCTCCCTCACCAGCTGTCACCACTGCTGTAGGACTGGTATTAACCAATGCATGCCCAATACATCTCAGCTCCTCAGTGATACAGTTTGAAGACCTTGTGCTTAACCCATCTGCATTAGTTACTTCTACCAAGCTACTTGGACCTAACTCAAGGTAGGTAAGTCAAGCACAACCCACTCTGCAGCATCGTACCTTCTGTCCTGGGAATGGCAGCACTGTAAGCCATCAGGGTAAGCTTTGTTAGTTCATCTGTGGTGGACTAAACGATGGGGCAAACACACTCTCCCTGTCATTTTAATTTGAAGCTAATACGAACAAATGAATCCAACCTCTCAACTGAGACAGGCTAAGAGCACAGGCAGCATCCCACAGCTGTGTTTCCCACACCCTGCAAAAAGGTAAAACACTCTTCGAATTCTTATATTTAGAGAAGTCTAAGCTTCAGTTTAGCCAACACTTATCTTGTGCTTAAGAAAAATATATGCTTATAAAAGTAGAACAGTGTGGCTTTTTCCAGTAGCATTTTCCACTTTAGTTGAAGGAGAAAAAACATTGTGTTGGCTCTATTTACCTTTAACAAGGATCTTACTTATGAATCATAATCTCAAATTATCTAAGTTAAGGGTTTGGGGAAGTGACATTGTTATGGCAGACAAACAACTGTCATTAGAGTCACCCTGCTTGACTTTACAGGCTCTAAGGAAAGGATGCTTGAGCTTTTAGTCTTCAGTTTGTATCTTCAGTCACAGTTGCAAGTTGCAGTGGAAAGTGCCAACAGCATTTAAGTCTTTGACCACAGACTACAGTACACGAGTTTTAGGAGTTGTAAACTGTCTAAATAAAGAGTTAGCAATTTCAGCTATACCCATTAAGATCTCATTTTTCTGAAGCAGTAGCTCTTACATTAGTAGTTGACTTAATTCAGCGGTTTCTTCTCCAGACAAAGGTGAACACATACCTTCTTTGGTAGCCCTGCCCTACTCATTCCCGCTCCCCTCACATGAGTGAACAGTGCCTAACATCCTTCTTACAGTAAACTGTTTACTGAAATCACAAATAAGATCACACAAATTCTGAATGAGCATCCCCAGCCCAGTGGGATTTAGAGAGACGGAGAGAGGGAGAAGATGGATTGTTAGTTTTAATATCACAAATTATATTCTTTGTGCTTATCCGGCAGGGCCCAAGAAGAACACAGAATACTCTTAACATAGTTGGTCATAATTTTTTAAAAAAGTCTTCAGGTATGCATTTTTCCTTTGTAGGCAGATTTCCAGCTACCAATGCCCATTAAATGATGCAGAGCAGAAGACAAAAATTACAGGAGAGGTTTTAAGGTTTGGGGTTTTTTTGTCAACTAAATTATTCTAAGAGGATGTAACCTTCAAATTCATGTTTGTTCTATTTTTACAGTAAAACTAGGAACCTATAGGTGCATATGACTACAATTTGCATGTGCTTAACCATTTCAAAAATGTGGAATCCATTTGAATGTGTTGTAAAGAAGGTCCTCATTTCTAAGACTATTAAGTTGACAAAGTCCTACACAAGTTAATGGGAGTTCACCCCTGCACAACAGGCTGCAGGTTTGAGACTCAACTTACATTCTTCCAGGAAAAAAAAAATATTTTCCTTATTTTCTTAAAGCTAGTTCTCTCAAAACAAAGAAAAGCCACACATACCATCCTTCTGCTCCACCTCTTCTGCTTGGGAAGCACGTGGAGAGCTCTGGAGTACAGAATTCACATTTTCTTCTGAGCCTTTTGGAGACACAGGTTCTCGTTTAACTTGTACTGAGGAGTCAGGAGGAATGGCAGGTGTGATGCCAGAAGACTGGAATGGTGACGGCATGTTTACATGAACGGAAGCTCCCAGTGGAGGTACAGAAGACGACAAAGTGTCCAAGAGGGGCAGGAAGGAGCCTGCAGGAATTAAGTCAGCTGCATTCTGAGATTTGTTATTTCTTCTGTCACTTAAGACATTGCAGGAAAGTTGTTCTGAAAGTTCAGAAGGTTCATATGTTTCTAACAGCAAAAGAGGAGAGGAAAAAAAAAAGAACCAGAATAAAAATGTTCACATTTTACAATAAAATTTAGATAAAATTTAGTGCTGCCAAGAAATCATTTCTTGGGGACGCACGGACAAGGAAGAGAAAACTTTGTACAAAAGCCACTAGGTGGCACTACCAGAGACGACAGATCCCACTTGAACAATAAAGACTTCAATACTGAGAGACTACAATTTTATTGCACGTTTCAAATGAGTGAAATCAAGTTAAATGCAATTTTTACAAGATGCTGAGTTCAAAGAATATGAGAGTCAGCATTCCACTGTTGTAGTTTTATGGTATCTCGTACCTTGTAGCCCCTGCAAGATCTGGATTCTCTGACTTCTCAGCGTACTCATTTCCATGGTTATCTGCAAAACAGTTGTGGTTTAAATCAGTCCTACTTAAGGCAGTTTTTCAGGCTGCTAACTTCTAGTTCAGTCTCAAAAGCCCACTTTTACCTGTTGCTTTAATACAAGGAACCGTTGAACCTCAACATACGCAGCCTGCAGGGTAGCCCTAGCCTGTAAGAGGCTGCTGTCCACACTATGCAGGGACTTGCTTAACTCTTCTTCCCTCAGCGAAATGGCCAACAACTGGTCTACCTGAGAACGCTCTGAAAAAGAAACAAGACATAGAGTATAATTGTACTTGACAATACATTAAAATACTTTACACACGTGTCCTAGTTTCGGCTGGCATAGAATTAATTGTCTTCCTAGTAGCTGGTACAGCGCTGTGTTTTGGGATTTAGTATCAGAAGAACGCTGATAACACCCTGATGGTTTCAGTTGTTGCTAAGTCGTGTTTAGACTAAGTCCAGGACTTTTCAGCTTCTCCTGCCCAGCCAGCAAGAAGGCTG
>JAVKLA010000031.1:18217226-18239749 GCA_034782735.1 Sagittarius serpentarius | reverse complement strand
CTTTCTTGTTGTTATTAGTGTCACTGTTAGTTTCTTCCTTTCTGTTCTATTAAACTGTTCTTATCTCAGCCCACGAGTTTTACCTTTTTCAGATTCTCTCCCCCATTGCACTGCGGGGGGAAGTGAGCGAGCAGCTGCGTGGTGCTTAGTTGCTGGCTGGTGTTAAACCACAACAACATGATATCTCAATAAATATTACCACCTCAGAATGTAAAAAACCACGTAAATTAGATCAAGCATCAATAGTCTTACAAGAAGCTGAAAAGGAGTATCTATGCACAGGAAGAGCCACGTCTATGCAAAAGAGCAAAGTCGAGTATTGCTCTTTACAGAATCTCAACCGTGACTCTAGTAACTATTTCCATCATAGCTGTGTCAGCACTGATTTAGTTTAGTCGAACAAAGTCATTCTCTTCCACAAAGATTTTTTAAGTACACATGTACATGAAGTAGAAACACACACTTTCCATTAATGTAATCTAAAAGGCAAAGGCAAATTTAAGCTATACAAGATTTAAATTAATCAGTTAATCCAGAAGCCAAGGAAAGGCAACTTAAGAGAAAAAGAACCCAATGATAAAAAAAAACATTTACTATCCAGATGATTTTGGGCCACAAGACTCACGTTTTCAGACTCTTCAGAAAAGAGTCTCTGAGCCCTGTACTCAGTAAAAGATCCTCCTATACTACTTGCTAAAGTCCTCTGGCATTACAGAGATTCTCCAAGCAAATTAAGTTTCAGTTTGAGCATTGCTTAGTTTCATTCAGGTTATAGTTTCCTTTAGCAGATTTACTACAATAACACTGATGCTGAAGCAAAGTAATGGGAAAGAGAGATTTTACTAAGTCGAATGTGTTACTAGTCTCCGTAATACACACTAGTCATTGAAGACAGAGGCTGATAAACCCACCTTTTCAAGTAGTTAAATATTAGTTCCCACAAGAAGATCCATATTAACTGCCCTGCATTCCAAACAACTCTTAATATAAATAAATAATTAAAAAAAGAGAAATGGAACATTTGAAAGCTATCTTCTGGACCCCAAAGCTCCCAGATGGTGATGCAATGATTTAGTTCCCAAAGAAAACACTCTGCCTAAAACACAGATGATTCGTTTTGATACGCAGTGATGTGGATGTGTTAGGCATGTTTGAGAAAGACCTGTCTAATGCCAGAATAAGAGTTTTCTTTGGTCAGGAGCAGGAAGGACTGAGGCATTCCACCTTCATTTCCATTAGGGACAGGGAAGAAGGAGTCAAAAAATAAAAAGTATTGCTGGAGATGTCAAAAACAGAACACAGCCCAAGTTATGCAGAGTACAAGTTCTCTGGTGAGACCACCCAGTAGAAAGAGAAGGCTGCACAGCTGAATTAGAAGGGAGTGATGGGTGCTTCCCCCTTCAGAACTTCCATCCGAAGAGGCAACAAACCGCTCTTCCCTCAGCAGAGGAAAGAAAAGGTCCCATCTGTGCACCCAGGAAGGAACGGCAGGTAGAAAGGAGGCATAAAGTCTTCTCTTAGAAGTAACTTCTGACAAATTAAGATGGGACTCTTCAGAGAAGAATGTGTTGCAGACTTTAGAGCAGTCCACCCTATGAACTTCATAAAAGCCCAAGCACCACCAAAGTAACATTAAGGAACTACCATTTTAGCCAGGTCAAAATACTACTAGGTATTTATAACTTCTATACCAGATGCACATATGCATGATATTCACTCACCTTTTTTACCTTTGATTTTTCTTCTCTTATTCTTTCTTTCTAGACTAGGGATTTCAGGAGAAGATCCTTCCTGCAAGTAAAATCATTTATTAACAAAAGTTACAAGAGCAATTTTGCCTAAATCAGGAAGTCAAACATCCGCTGTCTTTTCAACCATGATTGTACCCACGAAGAAGAATATACAATTAATTCTGCACATTCTTGTATAACTCGTCCTTCCCTCTGCCCTTAAAAGAGGGAGGGCAACAGAGTGAATGCCATGTTTTCATCTCAGCTAGGAAGAAATACTAATTAAGCTGACAGCCTTCTACTTGGTCAGATGTTTAAGACCACACTTGGGTCAGATCTTCTGTTCTACGGTTTTCATCTTTTCTGCTCTTTACCGTCTAGTGGCCTCTAGACCTCTAGGTCTAGAGGAGTAAATCAGTGAGGAATTAAAATTATCGCTTGCCGCATATAACAAAACCATTTTGAGAATTTTGATCAGAAACATTTTTTTTTCCATTTGGGTAATTCCATGTCAGGACAGTGAAACAAATTCAGATTTAAGGACATAATTTTAGGTATATAATTTTGTAAAAAGGGTTGTTTTTCCTTGCTTGACCATAACACCAGGAACATCTAAGGAAAACAAACTTCTGCTACAGCCTAGCTTCCATTCAAGTTTTGAAACACCAAGATCCTTGCTACACCACCAAGTACTTCCATGGAAATATTCTAATAGCTCTTGTTTACCAGCATAGCATGCTATTTACCAAATCAAAACTAAAAAGTATTTGCCGTTCCTACTAATTAAAAAAGATTAAGAAGAAGTCTTGCGCTAGGAAGGCAGAAATGGAAAAGATTCTTAAAGAAAATTAAGTCAAAGAGGCAAATTAGTTTGATGTTATCAAGGTACAAGACAATCAAATGGAGAAAGTCCTCCTTGCAGAGATCATTCCAAGGTTTCAGTGACCACTGACAGGGAAAAAACATTTTTAGCACACTAAAGCTGGACAAAATTGCATACTTACTCCAGTTGCTCTTCTTTTCTTTCCAATTCCTTGGCTGTCATTCTGCTCAGTACCAGATGTGCAGCTACTGTCTGTAGCTGCATCTATGTTATTAGACACTGCAAGAAGTGAAGCATTATTTGAAGCTGGACGATTTTCTTCTGAGACTTCTAGCACATTTTGTTTTTCAAGAAGAGGTGTTCTCTTCTCTGGGCTCTCCTGGTCTTGTTTTGTGAGGCCTATGACCTCAGAGGTGGCCTGTAGGCTGTGTCTCCTTCCATTAGTCTCAGTTCTTTCAGACATAAATGGTGACAAAGGAAGAGAAGATGTCTCCCGTTTCATGTCAGCCTCAATGTCAGCGCTTGCCTTATACCCAGATGTTATGTGATGTAAGTGGCTGGCTGCAATTATTTGCCTTTGCCCACTTTCTTTTATTTTGGCTTGTTCACTGAAGAAGCTATAAGCAGAAGGATTTCTGTCTGCAATGACACTGCTTTCAGAAAAGCTACGTTTTCTGGCAGAGCCAGGCACTGCTAAGGAAATCCCTTCCCACTGGAATCCTTCCAGGGTAGACAGATCAGATTCTTCACTGAGTTCTAGACCCTCTTGCTCATTTTGAACAAGAGGCACCATTTCTATGCCAAACCTTTAACAAGATAAAAAGAAAAATAAATACACACGTAACGAGCCAGCTCAATCTAGAAAAAAGCCTCCCCCTTCCCCAAATGCACATTACTGCTTTAAGAGATCTGGCAACTCATTTACACTGGTATTCTGTGCTTTCTGTCTTATCTGGCAATGGAGTATCTTTTGTGTATCACAAAATCAGATTTAGTGGCTAAGAACTGACAGCACGATTTCCAAGTCAGAAATCATGTTACTGTAATTAATCCAAACCAAGTTGGGAATAAGCAAATATGACATCTTTTCAAGATGCTTCAAAAACTTCAGGTTTAAAGAAAGTTTCAAAAGTGAAGTATGATATAATTGCTTTCTCTAAACACAAACCCTAACTGTGTATCAGATTAAAAGATTAACAAATCAAGAGGGAACATTTATTCTGCCTGCAGCAATGCAAGCATTTCTTGTAGTCCTGAATAAACGAAGAAATAAGCAACTGTCACAGCATTTTTCACATCCTAATTGCATTTTTACATTCTTCCACTTACTAGAACTTGAAAAGCAAATATATTGCTAGTGTCCATATTCAGATACTAAGCAACAATTATGAACTGATCAGAATCTTTTCTGAGCAGCAGACTACTATTACTTATCTATGGATAGACATCCACAGCAGCAAGCAATCATAAAAACTGAATTATTTGTATATGCAAAAGATCATGGTAAAGCAAGCTTCATTCTGAAGTCTTAAGTTTTAGGATACTGGAATTCATTTCAGATTTGGAAAAAACCAACCCTCCCCCCTCAACATGCACACAGAGAGGAGTAGTTAGATCTGAAAACTACCAACCTTGGTAAACCTTTGCCAAGTTCCTGTTTCTTCTTGGTTACCTGCTGGATGACTTGATCCCAGTTTACATTTCGCCGGGAAGCACTAAGAATCTGCCTGAGGGTGGGTTTAAGCCCTGACTCCTTCTCAGCCTCACTTCTGCGATGGCCGCTCACATTCCGAATGCGCCGTGCATTGTTGAGATTGGGCTCTGGAAGATGTGTCCCGACTTTGCTCTTCAGACTAATATGTCGTGTCAGGTCTCTTTGCAGAGAGGCAGGGAGGCCAAGTTTGCTTAAATCAGGAAGAAGGAGGCCTAGTGACTGGCTTCCTCCTTTTTGCAGCTCATGATCTGAAGGATTTTCAAAACCTTCCATTTCAAAGTGATCATGTGACTTGACGCGCTCTTCATCCCCTTCTCCGTCCTGTGAGGAGGTTTTCAAATCCACATGCAAATGGTCCTGACCGCTTGACAGAGAAACTGTGGATTCCATCTGAAACGAAGACTCTTTTACATCAGCAGAAGCAATATTTGAAGCAGCCACGTTTTCATCCTCTTCCTTTTCAGTGGTGGCAGGTTTACCTTCTGGAGTGTCACAGGGTAAACAAGAACTAACAGAAGAACCCAACTTTTCAACTCTTGCTTCTGACTTCTCACTTGCCATTAAATCATCATCGCTCACATCTTCTAATGAATCTAGTCTGAATTCATTCTTTGGGGATGCTTTCCCAGTTTCTTCCCTATTCTGGTCACTTGTATCCTTGCAAGAGCTTAGGGAAGCATTTTGCAAGGAATGGCTGGACTGAGTATCTTTGGGGTTTTGTTCTGCTTCACTTAACTTATTAACAGGCTCTCCAAGAATGCTACCAAGCACATCTTTGTTGTCTTGTAAGTTACCAGCACATGCATCATGCAGCTTCAATGAATAAGAGGAGAAACTGTTTGTTTCCAAGTTCTGTGCATTCAAATGATTCTGCTCTTCACCACTAGCTGAGGATAACAGAACCTTGACATTTTTTAAGAGACTGTTTGTGTCTTGCTTTGGGGAAGATAATTTAATATCTGTGATATTCAGAAGAGGGGATTTCAGTGAAGGCATCCTATTACTTCTGCCATCATCTTTGTCAGGCTTTTCACCACTGGAACAGTCTTTCATTACCTTGCAAGAATCAAGGTGATCTGAGGTTACATTAGAAGGGGAAGATGCTTCCCGTTTTTTAAGTTTTGAAAGGCTAACATTGGCTTCACAAGTTTTTCCTTTCACTGATGAATCAGTAAGAGGCATAAATACAGAATCCATTTTATCTGGAGTTTTAGAAACATTATCTTCAGACCGTGGTTGCTGCTCTGCAGCTTTCTGGGACGGGTAGGGAGTCCAGCGATACATTTTATCTCTGGAAGGACTGCCACTTTTTCCACTGGCTCTTGAAGTTTTGCTTTCTGGTTGCTTTGACATACCAAAATCCAATGCCCCCTCAGAAGGAAGTCTATCACTAGTAAAATCAAGCAAGTCATTCCTATTTTTTCGATCTCTGTATGGCAGAACATCAGTGTCTTTTTCCTGCCACTGCCATGAATATCTTTCCTTATTATATTTAATTGGGTCTACCGAATATGTATCTCCAGAGCTTCCAAAATTCCAGCCATTTGCACCATGAGGACTAGATTTCCAGTTTCCTCCATAACTCTTGGAATTCCAGCTAGAAAAATGACCTGGTCCTTCTGAGTGCCAAGCAGAATTTCTCTCCCTGGCACTGTGATGCCAATTTGATGTTCCCCCTCCTCGACCACTTGGATGCCAAACATTTCCAGAATTCCCATAGTTATGCCGATTTGAAGAGCTTCCCGAAACATTCTGGTGCCACCCAGAGCGTCCCCTTGGGCCACTTGAATGTCTGTTTATATTAAGGTTCCTCTGAGAGTGTGAAAATTTGCCTTGTCTAGGACTAATATAATCATCCTTTTCCCACTTCCAGTCCCTTTGTGATGCATTATGATGATGCCACAACGACTGATCATAAGCTTCTCTTTCTTTGTAAGCAGCTCTTTCTTCTCGCCTTCTCTGTGATCTCCTATCATCACATTCTAATTCTTGGTTTGCACAGCTTGGTTCAGCTTGCCTACAAAACAATTGAGAAAAACCTAAATTCTGATGCCATTCCACTGAAATCCAACAGCACACAAGCCTCATGCATTTTATTTGCAATAGGAAGAAAACTTTTTTTTTTTTTTATTTAATAAAAAGAAACAGAGATAACTTATTTAGCCGCTTTACTGTTCAGGCTTCTGTAGTGTTTGACCTTCAAAATCAATGTTGAACCTTTATTTAAATATGATATTTCAAAATTGCTCTTACAAGAACAACTGACTTGGTGCAGGGACAGTTCAATAAACTAATTCTTAAATATTTCTGTTTAACTCTGAAGATAATATTCCTTTCTATTTACTGGTTATTGGACTAATAAGAAACAAATGAAAAGAAAGCTTCTTTCTGTTGTATAATCTTTGTAATTTCAGTAATCTTGATAGAGGAAAAATTCATTAGTAGTGAGATAATTTTTTTTTCTGAAGACTATTCAGTTGGTGTTAGATGACATAACTACAGTGAACCGATACAAAACAGAAGGAAAGTTCGGCTGAGAAAACCAGTTATTCTATTTACTGGAGAAAACAATTGAGATCATGTCTCAGTTTATAAAGCTTAAGTTAAAACACAGATGTAAAATGTCCACAGAAGTTGTACCTCAGATACAAAAGTATTTTGTCTTGTTTTAACCAACAGACTCAAACAGTCCACAGCATGCAATGCTGAGTCTGTATGAGCCTCCCAGAAGCACTGTCTACTGCCCTTTGGATAGAACTTGTGCTTGGCAACTTACCATGAACACGTGGTAAATTATCACATGTACGTTTAAAGATAAATGCTACCTTAACACTAACAGCTATTCCCAGGGTAAGCAGTCTAAACATCCTAAGTATTTATTCTACCAAATGAGGAGTTTTTATTAGAAGTTCTTCCAAAAACTGATTACAGAAATGCTTATTCCTGACATTACAGGAATACATTCATTCGAGAACCCTGGAAAAGCAAGAGAAGAAACTCACACTACTGCTCAAAAACAATTGATTTGAGTAAACCAAAAATTCATATTGTACCACCCTTTAAGTTTTCAACATATTCCAGTTTTGCTAAGAGATGCACCAATAATTACTCTCTAATGGGAGATGAAGAGAGCTCTAAGACAAGAATTCAAAGAAACCATGTCTAAGTGATAGCGTAAGTTCTAGGAGCTAACTCAACTAGATTATGATCTAATGGAAACAATTTTGCTGTATTAGTAACTTAATCCATGTACTTTCTTTTTTCCCCCCTCAAAACCGGCATCCAGCAGAGAGAGATCTGAGATTTTAGTTGCCTCAGAATCCACTGTACTGACAGCATTACTCCTTTTCCATAAAACCAGGAAAAATTACATTATTGCTACCTACATTGACCAATATGAAAATATGACCATCGTGCAGTACAGGGACACCCTAGTATGACAGAATGGTGTCAAACCCAAATAATCTCCACAGATTTATGCACTTGGAGACGCTAATTGAAATTTCTAGCCACAGCAAGCAAGAGCTTCTTTCAAAAATCATATGCCCCTTTAATACCATCATCACGACATAAATCTATTCAAACAATATAGTCCCAACTGGAACATCATATTAGCAATGCACACTGGCAGAGCCACATGGAAGATAAAAGGTGACACACACTACTCTCTGCAGCCTTCTATTTCATAGTGACCCACTAGAATTATGTTTAGCTAACGGTAAACAGTAAGATAAAACAGGTAAGAAATTTCACTCAAGGGTTATGGGATTTCAGTGTGACATTGACAGAACAATCTGATTCATTTTAAAACCAGACAGATTAAAGTTTTATAACAAAGCATGTTCAGCAACAGTTTCTGAAAGGCCAGGTTCCTATAGACACACCTTCCCCCCCCCCCCCAATATTAGCACTACTGTCACATTTATTAAGCCTTTCAGGTAAAAGGGTATCAAATATTAAAATAAAAACATTAGGGCTCTCATAATGCAAGATTCCACACTAGGGGCTGTTTTTATCCATAATGGAGAATAGTTGTACTTCCTTACTAGTAACAGATCAACAGAACAAGAACATTCAGCAGAATCACGTTTACACGTTGAAATCACAATATCCACATAGGTTTCTTGGATTGTTCTCATAACAAGTACACTGGCTACAGGCACTTTACATTTCATGAGCACCTAAGCCTTAGGAGTATCCTAGGAGAATCCTAACTGTATTAAGAGCAATTATGACCTAAGAGGAGAAAGGAAAACTCACCGGTTCCGTTCCTTCCTTTGCTTGATTAGTTGAATGAGTTCTTTGTCAAGGTATTCTTCTTCTGCCTCTTCTTTCTCTTCCTCTTTTCTGTCATGGGCACCAACATTGTCTTTGTGCAGCTGGCTGGAGATGTGCTTGGCGTATGCTGACAAACCCACCAGTGTCACCCTGCACACCCGGCATTCATGGTTGCTGTCCCTAGGAAGAGAGGCAGAGGGTGGACTTTCAACTCTGCCAACAGGCATGGCAGGTATCTCTGGTCTTACTTTGTTTCCTCTGAATGTGTTTGATTTGAAGACAACTAGGTTTTCCTCAGTATATTTAAGTTACTTGAATTCTCTGGCTTTTTCTTTCAAGGTCTAGTTTTTTGATGGTCAGGTTTTAATAGATTTTTTTCCAACAATCAAGAGGTAAAAGACTTGGTAATAAAGCTGTGTTAACTGGGAGGAGGAGTTCTTCTTGAATTGTTGTACTCAAAATCTTTTCAGAGGAAACATAGTGAGCGAGGAGGCAGAGTGGAAGGCTTACAGAGCTAGCACGAGCTGCTCTGAAGCCCATCCATGGTGCCAGCTGCACTGGGGAAGCCTGGTGACAGTTTCTACATTTAATCCTTGCCTTGAGCCTTCCCCCAGTGAAATTTAGAAAAGGGAGGAGGCAGGTCATGGATACAGCCAATCGTGATACAGCATAACCTAAACTGGGACAGCTGAGACTGCTGCCTGGAATCCAAAGACTCCACAGCACAGCGAGTAATGGGAGGGTGTCTTCAGTTCACTGTGCTTTATTTGGTTCAAGTGTGCATGAGGTCCGCTTTCTACTTTAGAGGACTTATCTTAAAAAATACAGAAATTATTTCAGCTGGAGGAAGCTGACAGCTGTGTCAGACAAATGGCTTCACTCATGTTTCAGTGAATACTGGATTAAGGTTACAGCATTTTTTTTTTTACTTTTTTTTTAAAAGAAAGTCAGATTTCTAAAAATACGTTTTTTGTTCTCCTGACAAATCCTTTCAGTACTCTCTTGTTAAGGAAATATGTTGTTAACAATAAACCTAAACGAGGAAAATATGTTCACCAGTTTAAAAAAGTAAGAAAAAAACTTAATGAGAGTATAGTCCACTGCAAATAACTCAGCGGGACCAAGTTATGACTCACTGCCTGCCTCCACAATGCTTCAATTCTGCCATTTAAATCATAAAAGTAGATCTGCATATCCCCATGGCGCACTTCAGACTGAAGTCTTATAACAGTAGCATTATAATACCAACACACAGGTCATGACTGGGGTCAAAAAAATGGGATCCATAAAGGAAAAAGACAAACATGAGTGCTTGTTTTTTTAGAGAAAAGTTAAAAATAAAACGAGAAGAAGATCAAAAGATGCACCTTCACTCAAGATACTAAGCAACATCCTTACTGGAGTGGTTAATGGAGCGTCAGCAGCTATGTTTTATTTATCCTGGAAACCTGTGGTTTTCCTACTTAGTTGAGATATTTAACCGATGCAGTCATTCAGGCACAGCTAGAGAGGATTTTATTTTAAATAGACTAATTTACAAAAATTACACTTCTTTCATTTAACTATTTTGTATGTTGCAGCCTAATTTCAGATGAAACAGTTGGATAAATTTCATTTACAAAGCCAGCAGTTGACAAGTTTAGCCTGTATTTTCCAGAGACCGGTGTACTTAATTTTGCACACTTCACACTCACTAATAAGTATTCAAAGCCCAGATAGCGTATATTGTATTTTTGTTATCTTTATTGGGTTAATGAGACAGCCCAAATACAATCAGTAAATTTTACTAATGCCATCAGAAGAATCCTCTCCACACTCATAAATGGCTCAGCTATGCATTGCTAATAAGTTTTTTAACTTAGGTCATCACACGAGGCAAACGGCAAATAGAAAGCTGGCTTCTTACTGAAAAAGGTGTTCTTTTTACATGACGTTCCACTTCAACCATAAGGACATTTCAACAAGAAACATACCTCAGTGGTACTAATTAGGTTTTAGAGAACAATCCAAATCCTTCATAAGACCCATGTTTCAATTCTTTCGTAAAACTTTCATCATCCTCATTTACAGACTAACTAAATAAATGCAAAGTTTTACTTTGGCCAAAGCCAGTGAGTTAGCCGCTGGCCTAATGACAAAGAACTTGTTTCTATCACTTCTAATTTGCGAGTTACTAATTACAAAGCTGTGGTTCTTGTACCAGCTGACAGTCTGGAAAGAAAAGACTCAAGTGGGTAGTGATTAGACTTCTCTGTCCTGCTCTTAACATATACAAACCTAAAGAAAAGTCAACACTTTTTTTTTCTATATGAACAACTGCTTTAACTGAAGACAAATTGGCTAAGAGTTCACTTAGTTATACTTAAGGGAATTTAGATTTCCTTCAGTTCTTTCCTTCCCCTATCCCCATTAGTATCACCCAGAACTGGGCACACTCCACGACATACACTGATCATGTCTACGCATTTCCCTACCACACAGGAACACCGCACAATCTTAGTTGTTCAACAAGGCGGTCAAAAGCAGTTTGAAATAAACGTGACAAGAGTATTCTCAGTATGAAAACACCTGAGAGCTTTATTTACTGATGCGTACTTCAGATGGCAGACTCAATATCCCTCCTACAAGAGCATTATTTCACTTTCAATTTAAAAAAACAAACAAACAACCAAAAACCAAAACACTAATGCTTTGTACTTGACATCTGTTTCTCCTTGTATACCACATTGAGTAAGACCTCAAGAAGAGGAGAAGAGCCTTAAAATGTTTCAGAAAATTACTCTAGCCCTTGAGATTACTAAGTTAACTTTAAAAGGAGAAAAAGTGTGAACCAATGTGTGCATTTCCTTTACCTCTTCCCTACAGGAAGTCTAAAAAGTGACTTCAGGTTGGATGTTAAATTTGAAGGTAGTTAAGATGCTGATACTACACACTTGAAGGTATTACCCTGTTAGACAATTGAACCATACTCACGAGGCTGTTGCTTGTGCCTCACATTTTCTACGTGGAGTACCTTTTGCTTTACAAGGCTGTAAGACTCCTGAAAGACTTCTGCTAAGCTTACATGGGAGGTAGAAGGAGAGGCACAGGGGTAGAGAACAAGGCTGCTGCTGCACAGTGAAAAATGAAGTTCATTATTCATTGTGAGAACAAATACCTTCCATGCATTCTTCCGAAAGAAGTAATGAAGACAGTTACCTTAGTAACAGAAAATGTAATGATGATAAAACAAATGTAATTTAATTTCAGTCTTATGGAAATGGAAAACCAAGAATTGTCAGATCACTAGCAAGCCACTGCAGGCAGAATATATAACTTCTAGAAATTACTGTCACCTTCAAGAGTCCTAAACTAAACTAAAAAAAAAAACCCCCAAACTTAGAAGGCCAGAAATAAGATGCCAAAATATGTGACATTTGAAGCTGATCTCAGAATCACTGTCAGAAGAAGAAAGTCCAGAACAGAAATGCTCTACAAGTTAGCTGACCAGAAGCCCTAAGTCAGCTTCTAGTGCAGAGGACAATCTGGTTTCTGAGCTACCCCTTCCCAGCTGTTCAGTAACAGAACAAATCCTTTCCACACTCAACAGGACAGATATCAAATATCATGATGTGCTTGATCCCAGGCACATTTTCAGAATGTTCCTAGCTCCCAAGACCCAGTTGTATGGGGCACAGCAGAGAAGAAAACAAAATTACCTGCGTTTTTTTGGTTTTCTTTTCTTTTCAAGTAGGTAGCTGAATTCAGAACAAAAGAAACCCAAGAAACATAGGGCTGAGCAAGGGATAGCAATGGCAGGAGCAGAAAAAAAAAAAAAGAAAAAAAAGAAGAGGGTGGGGAATGTGAGGAATTTATCATTTTTATGCCCTCGTATCTTTACTACAAAGCAATTTTTATTTGGGAAAAAAAAAAATAAATTTAATAGCTTCCACAAAGCTGCTTTCATACATTTTCTCAATGGGACACAATAACAACTTTGTTAATCTGGACAACTTGAAGATCTTCTGAATCCCACTAATACTTAATTTTCTTTCTGATATATTTTAACATTTTGATAGTCCACACAAAGCCTGCCTGAAGACAGGCTGATGACGGAGATTCTGAAGATGGTAGTTCTTTTCCCAGTTTATTAACCTGCTGTGAAGCCCCAGACAAATTAATCAAATATTAAATGGAAGAAGAAATTAGGCAACAGAGGTTATTTACTGACAGTCAATTGCATTTCAAGGTAAGCAGTATCTTTTTACTTACTGTCCTGCAATAAGGGTAATTTTTTTATTTTAGAGAGAGAATTTGAAATGTTAGCAGATATAAGCAGGCATACACATATGCTACAGATTTTCTGGAAGTCTTAACCTAAAAACATTTTAAGGTGCTGATTTAGAGAAACTACAGCAACACTTAGCAGTTATACACAACAGTAGTATAAAATACTATACAGCTGGCTCAAACAAATGTCTTCATCTGTGGCACGTATGTAATACAATCTTGTACTCCAAACATGGATGCTGTTCTGCAGCTATATGTATGCTTTATATATAAAAAGTTACTGAAGAGAAATTAAGTTTCAAACTTCCTCTGGTTTAGAAACATTATAAAATGAAACAGTATAAGAGTTTTACTAGACTTCAACCTGGCACAACTTAACTACATTGACATTAGGATCTATCATAGTATAGATCAGAGTCTTATTTCACTCAGCCTTTAATAGTTAACTCCTCAAAAAAGGGGCCTTGAGCCCTAACAGTTGCTCTCACCTTACACAAAACAACAGAATAAAAGCGACATGAATGAAAAGCTAGCAGGCAAATCGAAGTAGTCTACAATTTTTCTTCCCTGGATATTAGATAGGTGTCCTGACAAAAAGGATCTCTCACACCTCTTAGAGTTGAACAAGGATCACTTCTTACTCCTTTAAAAGGTGTTTAAAAGAGATTTGCCATTTCCATACAAAGTTTGTGCTGCAAGATGATTAAAAATTAGTGTGTAGATCAAATACGTAAGTGCAGACTATCTGATCTCTCTGGCTACCTCAAAACCCATACACCTGAAAGCACTTTTAAGTGCACTCTGGTTACAATCCGATTCCATATTATTAGGATGATATTTGAATACCCCTTAACTCCCTCCTCCTGCTTTGCAAAG
This sequence comes from Sagittarius serpentarius, assembly GCA_034782735.1. Classification (NCBI taxonomy): domain Eukaryota; kingdom Metazoa; phylum Chordata; class Aves; order Accipitriformes; family Sagittariidae; genus Sagittarius; species Sagittarius serpentarius. Next base: position 18,226,059 of record JAVKLA010000031.1, on the reverse strand, counting down.
GCTGCAAATAAAACCAAGGAAACCAGAAGGAAAAGAAGGAAAACACCATTCACCATGGTTACGTCCCTTAACCAAACAACTAGTCACTCCAGCAGATGCAGACTTTACATCCAAGATACCAGTCTTCTCACAGTGGTTTAAAAGATCAACAATTGTTTCTACATCATTGAAAACTTTTAAAAAACATTTTTAAAAGGAAAATACCAGTGGTCATAATTCTGCCAAAGACAGAATTCTAGTGTTTCCAAGAAACCAAGCATGAAACTGCCAAGACTTAAAAAACATGTTCTTTAATTTTATTTCACTGCCGTCCAAGAAATACAGGAGAGCTTTCTTCCAGATCACTGTTTGCCTCAAGTTTTTGACATTAAGAGAACATGTTCACTGCCAGCTTTATCACAAGGCATGCAACTAAGTGATGCATAAAATTAAATCATGCAATTCAGCTTGTATGGGAAATAGGACATAAGTTCTTCCAGACAGTGACATATAAAATGCACAGAGAGGAAGGATGCAAGATTGTTCTCATTCATACCTTCCCTTCAGGTTTTCAAGTTCTCTGTGGTGAAGCATGCTTCTCATGTGTTCTTCCATCTCCTTCAACATGGGGAAAAAAGTAAAATTGGTCAAAACAAAACAAAATGGTGCATCATATTTGAAAAGCTCACTTTGGAGAACTCTCCTGCCTTGTAGGAAGGTGTACTCTACTGTAAGGCTACAGCAGCTGCCATTCCCGTTTCTATGGCCATGAAAACACAAGTAGTCACACTCTCAGGAAGTCATATAATGTTACCTTTCCTGAGGAAGGACACACAGGAGTCATTAGAATTCAACAGAAGGGGAGCAAAATTCCAGGAGAAGAGCAAACAGGAGTGCATGTAGCAAAGCTTATTACATGGATTTTTGACAAATTACTATTGATCCTCATTTTTATTAAAAGTCTCATTGATACCGCTCTCCAGAATCACAGTACTTTAAACCACTGTTTTCCTGTGCAATCTGAGCAGACTCTCTGTATTTGTACTATGACACAGTTGTAATTTCATCATCACATACTTTTTTACTCTGATAGATGCACTTCAGAAACTGAGATGTACAAAACATGTCAGTTTGTTGTTTACAGCACCCTTGATCCGTGAACTGCAGTGTTCACTGTTATAATTAATTGCTATTGAAAGAGAGCTGCTGGAAGAGAAAGAATGTTCATCATTCAGTTCGTGATTCAAGGAAACAGTTCAGAAGATTTAACTTCCTCTTAGTGTTTAAGCCGACATGTCTGGAATTCTTCAAAGAACAGATACTAATCACTATCCTCTTTAGTCCTTGAAATCCCATCTGCAAAGGGAAAGCAACATCTTCAACCTTTAACAGTTCTGTGAATTAGTACTTTGGCATTTGCAAGATACCCATGTCGCTAAGAAATATCTGAAGGTCCATTAAGAAACACTCAGTTTCAATGCAGGCTTTGCATGATATGAAGTACACAGAAGATACACACCAAAGTGACACATTAATGAAAACACATGCTGTGCTGCATAATTCCACATTCTCCTTCAGTACGGAAACATAGACCTCCCAAAAGGAATAAAAAAAATTATGTATTACAGTATTCTTAACATATCACAATTTATAGCCAAATGAGTTTGAGTGCTTTTCACTTTAGTATCTTTATACAACAACATAAAAAAACTCAATTTTTTAAACATTCAGAATCAAGCACGCCGCACAGCTCATTTCAAGAAAGATACTCTAAAGCACATGCAAATATATTATTTGATTTGTGACAGACCTAGATCAATATATTTCTGGTAGAGGGAAAAACCCTCACCCTTTGCACAATTTTAAAATGGAAGTATTTCTTACACACATTTTTTATTAGTTTCTTCATGTTAGTATCTACCAATAGATGTAAAGCATTAATTATTTACCTTTTTTGAGTTGTACACAATGTGACATAATATGCATTTTCGTTCTCGAACCATGCTTATTACTCTGGAAAGATCTTATCCCAAACCTGCAAATAAAAATAATTTTAAAAGAACCAATGTTCAGGATTACTTTTTTTTTTTTAATCTGTTTTAGTAAGGAAAGTAAAAATAAGTTACTATTCATGAAAACACTTGTGCTGAGTTTCTTTAAGAGAATACATACCTCTTGTGCATAGTCAATATTCTTAAAAAAAGATAAGCTAGTTTTGAATAGTCATCTAAACCAGCTATAATAAAAAGTAGCTTTCCCTTTCCTTCATTTTGCTCCTTGTCCTCCAAGACATGGCACTCATTCTACAAGCAGAGAACTGCAGGAATCCTCTCAGCTACTCAAATCAGATTAACAGGACACTTTTCAACTAGGATGATCAGAGGGAGATAAGGAATTGGGGAAACCAAGCAGGGCAAACTCAGATCTTTGTTATGGTACACAGGACAGCTCAAGGAAGATATTTAAGGCCCTAGGAAAATGAAACAACTGCCATTCATGACATCAAAGACCATCAGTCTTCAAGGTTTCTGAGTCCATTTATTCACCATAAAATAAAACTAAAGTGATTTAAATTCAGTATTCTCATTAACCTCCATAATAACCAGACATATGCATGTACTGAAATACTCAATTTAGACAGCATTTTAGGATACATTCTCTAACACCATGCTCTACATGGGCACCTTATGTATTTGAATCATTAATAAAAGCTAATGATTTTCATTAATCATTCCCAACAGTATAAGATTATTCAAAACTTTGCACCAGAATATTAAACATTTTAACACTGATCTACTTAAGACTTGTATATACGCAAATGAAAGCAACAGCAGGTCAAATTAAATGCCATTTGTATTTCATCATAAAGTTTAATTCATAAGGAGAGCTATCAAATTAAAGAGGTACCTAACAGGCTAGGTTATAATACAAAGACAGACATGTCTGCATAAGTAACAAGGTATAATCTTTGCCCTTTCATTTAAGAGAAAGGCACTAAAATGCAGAATGATCAAGCACTATAGTAATTTTTTATTGACTTGGCAGAGGCAGCTCCTCACCGTAAAGTGGAAAGAAATGTATCTTTTTACTACTAGTCATTTTTATATCTCCACACAAAAAGACAAATCCTTCCAAGCTTTGCTATCTTATATTAGTCAGATTCAGAGTTCACTTAGCTAATACCATCAAACAACCTACAAGAGCCCTTCAACAGCTCATCTCCACAGCTTACCCTACAAAGTTGATTCTAATTATTTACCACCCATCTTCTGTACCAGGGGCATCAAACCCTCTGACCAGAAGCTGTGAGCAAAGGGAAAGAACTGGATTTTTATGAAATCCAGATTACCTAGAGTTAAAGCAGCTCTGACATTCAGTGGTACTGTCCAACTGTAAACAAACAAAAATAAGCAACTAAAACCACACCCACTCTAATTCCAAAATGTGGATCTTTGACAAATAACTCTTCTCCTCCAGATTTGCACGTCGGTTTACAGTTAATGTATGCACCAGCATCTGTCCAGCTTAAAGGGGAAGGAACTGAGAGTTGGAATAGCCCTTTCACCTTTAGACAACAGAGAAAGCAGTTTCCTCCCTGTAAAAATCCACATCACCATACTGAAACAAACACACTTAAAGCAAAACAGGACATTCAGTCATCTTATCTTCCCTAACCAGCATTCCTAGCGTGCCATTCTTGATCTCACCGAAATACCTGATAGTGTTTGAATATGCATTCTCTAGCTTCATCACATAGGCACCTGATGTACTCGAATCATTACTAACAGCCATTTATTTTGACAAATCACCCCCAACAAAGGTACAAGATCATTCAGATCTCTGCACCAGCCTAGGTCATATAGAGCACACATATACATTCATATGATACCAGTGATGTGCATGCAAAAGCACCTGCCTTCATGGAAAGTCAGAACACAGAAACCAAGTTTTAGAATGAATTATTTTGAAACCACTTATAAAAAGTATAACTTGTGTTGAAACATATTTCAACTGAGATGACAGTTAAGGAAAGTTTAAGCTAATATGAGAAGAGACAGAAAATGAGATATTTCAGCCTCATGATTTCCCAGTACATTATTAGGTGAGTCTAGGAGCACATCATCCACATACTGTTTATACACAGGTCTGTGCAGCTACAACAGATTTAAGAGAATTATTTATGATTATAGACAAACGACAAAGGTTTGGATGCCTACCCAATATAGGAGAGCTGTTTTAATGTGATTAATATGAAGTTACTCCTGAAAAGCAAGGGTACTAATCCTTGCACCAATTTCAGATACTTCCTTTTGCATTAAAATATTCTGTACTCCCCCAACATTCTTCACTAGCACTACTTTGGAGTTTAGCAGCGTAATACCCTATATGTGCTCAGGCTCTTGTTCAAGATTACTTAAGTATTTACAGAATTCATTCTGCAGAAGGATGAAACAGCAGCATGGGACTTAAATCAGGAAAGGCAGGCCAGTGAAGTATGGTGACTTGCTGACACCAGTTAGCACGTAACATTAAAAAGCTTTCACAAGTAGAGCTAACATTACACCTGTTTTGGCTAATTAAAACATATAGTAACTATACACGATTACAGGAAGAGTTTTAGGCTAACTGCCCAATCAACTGGGCATTACTTATGACAGAGTACTAAAAATACTAATGGAATTCAAATGCTATTGGATGTCACTATGAAAAGTGAAACTTTCACCTCCACAGAGAGAAGCCCTTAGAGGCGAGGACTCAGCAGCAAAGAGGTTCAGTAGATGCTACAGGGACTGGGAGAAGAGAGTTCTATTTCCAGATCACCTCTTGACTTTCTGTCTACATACAGATAAACCACTTCCCTTCATCCTTAGCTTTCTCCCAAATCCTGTTATAAAACCCATGGCTCATTTTAATGAAGTACTTCAATTTCACTGTAAAAGAACTTCCATGCAGTACTTTGAAAAACTTTATAAATTCAAGGTATTCCCTCACTCACTATGGAACAGCGACAAGAACAGACAGCTTTTGAGCCATGTAGTCAGTGATGGCATTTCATCTCGTCATACACTGGTCTGTTAAATCACAAAACTGTCATACTGAGAAACTTCAGAAACAGAGCTTTCTCTACATAAATGCAGGCATATCTGAATTTCTAACAAAAAAAAAAAAAAATCCCATACTTTAAACACCGAACAACCTTCAAGCTTTTATCAGATTTAACAGTTTGTGCTTTTGAAATCATCAACTTGCTGCACAGCACAGGAAATTACTTACGGAATGTTAATAGGAAAATGAGCTACTCTAAAAAATGAGCAAACTGCAAGCAAAGATAAGGTTTTGCCAAAAAGACCCCACCACCATATAAAAGAGAAACACATGTCAACAGCAAAATGTAAAGCCTTTGAAACAAACAAGATATTATGACAACTTTCATTTTTGAGGGAATGTAACTGTTCAGTGGGTGATTTTTTTATTTGTTTTAAAGGGAAGGGATGCATTTTACAACTACGTGATGTAAATGCAACTTGCCCAAAGCCTGCACCCTGCCCAGAGTTTGCAAACACCACCCAGTTTTAATTAACTTAAGCAAGTCTGCTACAGAGATTTCTGAAGAACACTTCTCACAAGTAAAAATAGTCTACAAAGAAAATAAGGCATTAGACTACTTCCTGCTACAACATCCATTTGTCCACAGTTATTCAACCTTACCGGATAACATACATTAAAAATGTACGTCAAGGTTAAATCTGCTACAGATCAGTGGCTGAACACTGACTATATAAAGCCACAAGTGCCATGGAGTGGGGCGGGCAGCCCAGCGTTCCAGCTGCCTAGAAATCCTCAGGAGGCCTCAAAGAGATCAGCAGCTCTGGCCTGTCTAAAGGCCTGCCTAAATGCTGCATGACCCTACAGATAGCAGTGGAAACCCTACACTTGACAAGAATGGGAGTCTAGAAGTTCACCGTGGCAGAATGCTCTGCAGCAACACACTCCTCGGCTCCTCGCAGGGATGTTGCTCCTTTTGCTTTAGCGGCTTCTCTCCTGCAGCAACCTATGGCACATGTCCTAGTTGAGCTGCAGAACAGTAATACAGCTGCCACAGACACGGGAGAGGAGCGCAGAGAGGAAAGAAGCAACTCACCACAATGGGGATTCATTAAATCTTTAGTTGGTTGATGGGAGGAAGTGGTGGACACAAGGTCATTTTGACTTGGAGAGAAGCCTCTTGTTCAGAAGAATTAGGAAGGGAAGTGTATTTAGGCCCTGGAAAGCACTTAAACAACCACTGCTAGGCTAGACCATATGTAGTTTGATTATCAGCACAACTTACTTTGCTAATCTGCCAAGAAGCCTGGTCTTTTCACAGGAAAACCTGGAGAACCCCACATAGGCCTTTGAAAGCTGTATCCAACCACCTATTTTGATAAACGAATGCAACAAAGCAATAACAATTGCTAATCTAACTAAATAATGATTTATTAAAGCCTAATAATGGAGAGACATTTTCTTAAGGAAAAATTTTATGACTACAACCCCATTTCCCTGTATTACACGGTGCTCCAAACATCAAAGCCCTGCACCGCTGTGAGAATGCTGTACAAAACCAAGTAATTCATCATAACAAGACGGAGGCTTATGCTCAAATTTCATCACCTCCAGCAGAATTTTTGTGGAATAAAGCACCAACATTCAAAGACTCTCTTTCCTTCCCAGATTCCTTGCCCTTGAGGCATGTGAATTCACTATGCATTCCCTTACGAGACTGTAACATTTACCAATTACCTTAATATTACTTCTGGGCATATGTGGGAGGCACTTCAACCTTCCAAAATGCTGTTCTGTGCAACCTAACCAGATCAACAGACAGAAACTTAAGGACTTACTAAAGTTAAGTTGTGACTAACAGCGTTATCCTCCTCTAGCACACTACCATGCACTGTACAAACTACTTTGTAGTCACAGGGTTTTTTTTTAACATGGCAAAGGAGATAAGTGTATTACAGTATAGCCCAATAGTTAAAATACTTGTTCCAGAAGCAAGACTTTAAAGCTAAATTCCTCCGTGCTTTCCAAGATTTAACTTCATCCTCATGACAGACTGAGGGTACTTTAGACCCCTCAGCACTGAAGCAGCACCACTGCACAGCAAATGTTATAACTGGGCGGCCGAGTGCTCAACTGTTTGGACATTGAGCCAGAAGGATAGAAGAGTTATTTCACAGATCAAAGTTCTTTACGTCCCTGTTAAAAGCAATAAAGTTGACTCCACTAACTAGCCTAGAAGACACCTAGCAGAAATAGTTTGCATGCTATCCCATGAGTATGGCTGGCTTTTTAGAATATACAGGGGAGGTACACTGGAGATACGGAGACTACAGAGAAATACCTTAAACAGACCAGCACAGGCACAGGAACACCTGGCATAAACACAGAGTTTTCACCAATGTCTATTTTTATTTCATGGAAATCTAAGAATGAGGCACACAGACCAGAAGAACATATACACCTAAAGTCACAATCAAACCACATCTTTCTAATTCCCTATATATAAGCAATCCTAATAATTTCCCAATATCCAAACTAAGTTTTCCTCGCTGTAAACTGAGATGACAATTCTTCCCTAGTGAAAGTAAATGCCTTATTGCTATCTTACTTATGATAGCTTTTTACGCACTGGAAAATTCAGGGATATACACTGTCCTAATTGGAATGGAGAGCTGTTCAGCATCATTGCTGTATGCTGTCATTTAGAACACCTAAAATCCACACACCTGGAAAGCTTCTGTTTTCCCCTATACTCCCAGTTCATTTTTAGACATATGCAAACTCTTTTTCTTCAGATGTTTTCCTCAAACATCACATTTCCTGATCCAATTAAAATTGCCATTCCTCTTTCCAAATTGCCCACAACACTAAAAGAAAAGTCCAAAACTGGACATAGTACTCCAACTAAGACCCCTATGGGCACCCTTTGGAAGAGGGGAATTGTCTTTGTACCCCTACTAGCATTACAGCCTCAAACATAATTGATAATGACTGAGACAAAGTCTTATCAAGAAGCAACATAGTGATCCACAAGATGCAGGACAACTAACCTAACCGATTTAGATATTTCTGTGACTTACAAAAGAATTCACATCAGCTTATTCTGATAACCTTGTGTCATTTTATAACAAACAGACCCTCATAAAAGCGACAGAAACATCCACCGCTTAATTTTACACCTATTTCTGTAACATTTAGCTGTATCTTTTTGTTCGTTCCCAGGGTATTTAAGCTCATAATACCCTTCACAGGTATGCATACTATGTCTCTTTCACCGATTAGAAATTAAGAACAGGGACTCAGAAGCCAAATCAAACCAGACTACTCTATACATCCCATCTATTGCAGTGTCACAGAAGCAGGTACCTGGCCCTGGCAAAATGGCTCAAACTCCCTAAAAAAGATCTACATAGACACAAAAGAGCATATAGGAGAGCATTCAGTCAGTCATTGGGCTTTTTCTATTTATACAGTCACTACAGAGTATGAAGAATCACTGGAGAGTGAGCTGAGGCACTCAAACCAAGGTAGTCAGGTCAGTCTTCAGCATAGGGAGCTTTGGTGCCAAGTAAATTCAAGTTAAGGATCCCAAACATTAAGACAGCAGTTAGGAAGGTGATTCTAGACAGCCAGCATGGCTTCACCAAGGGCAAGTCCTGCCTGACCAAACTAGTGGCCTTCTATGACGGAGTCACTACGTCAGTGGACAAGGGAAAAGCTACGGATGTCATCTATCTGGACTTCTGTAAGGCCTTTGACACGGTTCCCCACAAGATCCTTCTCTCCAAATTGGAGAGGTATGGATTTG
>JAVKLA010000031.1:18202422-18212696 GCA_034782735.1 Sagittarius serpentarius | reverse complement strand
CCCTCCAAGCCCCCGCCTCAGCCGCGGGCTGCGCCCGTCCCCTGGTGTGCTGGGGGGCCTCGCCCGGCCCTCCCCTCCGACGGTGCCGTTTCCAGGTATTTTTTACTGGCTTGGTGAGAGCCCCTGAATCGGGCCGTCAGTAGGACACGGGAGAAAGCCCTACTCTTGCTGCGCCTTCGTAAACTTGCTTTATGTCCCGCTGCCCGGAGACTAATCCGTAAGGCGCTCTTGCGGTACCTAGTAAACAATAAGCATCGAAAGTAACTTGTGCTTTTGGGCTGCTCTTAGTTGTACCGCTTGATGCCTTTGGCACTTCTGTGAAACTAATGAAGGGTCAGCTTTATTTTTCACTTCTTCCCCCGCCCTTGACTTTTATTTCTGTTTCACACGATGAAGGTTATCAAACCGACACACGTGATTTGACAACCTAAGCAAATGAGCTAAAGAAACTTAGGAAATTTCTTCGTGCAACTTCTCTAGCAATTTACCTTCCTCTTTTTCACCCTTTTAAAAAGGGCAGTGGATTCCCAGCATTCAGAACAAAGCAGCTGGGTGTTACTTTACTTCTCTTTCATAAACAAACCGCTTTCTGTGCTGCAGAGAGAACAGCTGTGTAGGAAGGTGCTTAAGGACAAAGGAAAAGCCTCCTGTGATGTCAATTGCTTGATTTATTGACTTGAGCAATTAATTGCTTACTGGCAGTCTAGTAACCAATCTATATGCCTGACCTACCCTGCTCTGTAGTTTTTGAAGTAGCTTATTGTATAGCACAGTTTGTGTCATTAGAAGAAATGGAAACTGTTACTGCCTGTATGTGGATCCAGGGTTGATGGTTAATTTGTGTTTGCCAGTAACTAATTTGGAGGAGGTATCACGAGGCTTTTCCAGGGACAAAAATGAATTATTGAGATGAGTATAGAACTGAACACACTGCACTGAGGAGGTGGCATTACTAGCGCCTATTCTCTGTGCTATCGCCTCTGTGCAGTGTGTTCAGGAAGCTGATAAGAGAAAGCAGGAAGCATGCAGAGTAGTGTCTTGTTCTTGGGCCCTGGCCTTTTCCCCCAGGGTCACAAATGCTTTATTCATTTATCTTGTAGGCACAATCATATGGAGGAGTACATTCTGGTGCTGATATCTTGTACCATCCTGCATTAGCTGGGCTGAATTTCAGCTGACTAACAAGTAGGGTAATTGTTTGTGTTAAGGAAGGGTTTTAAAAAAACAGTTCCTTTTGTATTAGTGATATGAAGAATTTGAAAGAACAAAAAAACCCAACTAACCCTCAATACAAAGCCATCTAATTTGTAAGCTAATTTTTAATCTTTGCAGGAAGGCACAGAAACTTTATAATTGATGTTCACATTTTTCTAAGAATATTGTTTCATAAATTTTTCCATGTTTTGGGGAAGGCAACAGCTTGCTTTACAAGAGAAGAAACTGAGAGAGCAACCATGATCACCTGAGGCTGTACCAATTTGCTGATGGCTAAAAGTATAGCTTGTGAGGTAGTGGCTTTAAGTCAGTTGCTGCAACAGCAGGGTTGTGTCATCTCCTAGTTCCTACCTTTGTGGTAAAATTACCCAAAGGGAGGCATAGGCTGCATTTCTCAATCATACTTTCAGATGTATTGGTTAGTAGCTATTATTTGAAATTTCTTCCCTGGTATGTATATGAAACATCTAAGGAAAGAACTAGTGAACTGGAAATTGTAGGATTTTAAGGTTTAATACTTTGGTATTCTTAATAGTGGATTATGTTAAAAGGATAAAGTATTATTTTCTGATTTATCTGAAATGAAGAGGTAGTCAAATATAGTTATTTGGAAATAGAAAGGGAGGATTCTGTCATAGCGTGACTCTATAAAAATGAATAACTTGGACATACAAGTACGAAAGTTTTCCACTCAACTTGGATACATTTAGGTCCTGACTGCCAAAACCTTTCACTAGATTTTGAAAAGGAAAACAACATTAAGATGTAAGCATGGAGTATTGCTAGAACACTTTGTAGGAGTTATGTGAGTTTCATTCACAGCTTCAAAAAAGCTCTTTTGAGAGAGAGAGAGAAAGCGATTATACTTGAAGGCAAACTTAATAAATCTTATGGGTTTGGCGTTAGAGAGAATCTTATACCAACTTTCAGCTCTCACGGCTATTGTCTTCCGTGGCCAAAAATATTACACTTGTTTCTTCCTTTCTCACTTCTTACTCAAAACTGTGGACCCCTTAATTATTCTCCATTTATGGAACCAGGCACCAAGGCATAGCCTGCTGTGTGTTCAAAATATCTTTAACATTAAAAAAAGAAACGTTTGTGCTTAACTTCTAGTTTAGTTATTGGTGAAGGAGGAGGAAAAGTTTGTGACACTGATTAGAAGCATAACTTGATAGAGAAGGGGCTAGGCTCAAATAGAGGTCCCCCAGATGGTAAGGAATTAATTTTTTTATATTTAGCAAATGTAATGGATGTATGACAAATTTCTGGAAGGCATTCAGTCTGTCAGAGGCACAAAACTGTTGCATGTCAGCCAGACATGCAGGACAAAAATCTTATGATCATTCAAGGTGGGTTTGTGAAAGTGCAAGCGATCAGAACAATTTATTGGTCTGGTGCAAGTAGAGCTGTCTGCTTTAAGAAAACTTGTCACTTTTGACAGCTTCTCCCTGCCTACAGTCCTTTCAGATGTAGGCTGTGTAATTGCAGTTGAGCAAGCACTTCATTAGGCCTTATAGTGCCCTGCAGTTGGTTTAAAGTCACAAAGATCAGCAAGACAAAAAATTCTCAGGAATTTTGTGTGCTTTGGATAGCACAGCCTCAATATGCCATGACTGTTGTAAAACAGGGAAGAAAATTTTCTTCTTTTCTAGAGCTAATAAGCCTTAGAATTGCTTCTCAGCTAGTGCTGAAGAAAAGCATATTCAAACAGCATGTAAATTGCCTACTAGAGCTTTCATTACCTTGGAAGTGTCTTATAAGCCTCAGAGGATTATTAGGATTGGAAACCCTTTGAAAAGACTGTGCAGCCTCACTGTTGTAATGGCTTTTGAAACTTGTTTACATTGGAAACTGAGTGTTGGCATAAATAGCTGGCCTCCAGTTTACAAGTAATTCTGAATGAAAAAGAAAACCCCTTAGTGGTACAGAGGAGTTTTAGACCAATGACAGACAACAAAGATTTCGTGTTAATTTTTCACTGTGTGCTCTAGGAAGACAGGTAGCAAAGATGACTACGCTGTTGCTGGCTGCATAAAACAGGACTTTGATCGTGAGGCTCTGTCACTTCAAATCCTTTATTTTTTCCTCAGATTTTTTAATGTCCCTGTTCTCAGGGAATTCCAGCCAGCAGGCTGCTGTTGGATAAAATGGTACTGTCTTGGCTTTCTGATCACAAGCAGATAATTTAAAGTGGAGACTCATACATGTAGACAGTAGGTCACTGTGAGTATTACTAACACTCAGTTTGCTCCTGTTGCACTCACTCTTATGAAAGTTATGACTTGGTGGGTGTTAGCTCTCAATTCAGTAGTTGGGGCTGGGGCAGAACTCTGATTAAATACTTGTGACTGATCCACCTGAAATGTGCTAATGTGAGCAGCACTTTCCCAAAATGAAAATTTGCTCTGTACTCTCATGGGATCACCCTGCTGCTAATATAGACATAGCCATAGTTCACATTAATCTGTATCACTTTCCAGTTTTTTCAAGTTAGACAAAGAACCTACTAAAATGCTTCAGCTGCTATACGGGTGTGTTGTTTAACCAAATTAAGATCTCTAAGCCAATGATGCTTTGAATGGGTCCGGCACTGTGCTAAAATGAGCCCAAAAGTACCTGTCATGTCCCTCATTCTTTTGCAGGAAATACCCTGAGGTTTTAAACAGTTCTGTAAAATCACCTTTGCTGTGTCTTTTCCTTGGCCTTCTCCAACCTAACAACTTCACGCAGGAGAGTGAATTGAAGATTTTTCAGGGTTTTTGGAGCCATGACTAAATGCATAGTAAGTGGAAAAAAAAGTCTGTGCAGCCATAAATCTGTTTCCCTTACCTTATTGTTCCTCTTGTCCAAGGGATAGAAGTAACTTAAGTCTAATCCATCCTCAACTGATTTGGACTGTCATATCCTAATTTTAATATGCATTATAATAGTGAGCTTAAAGGATGGCTTAGCACAATATGAGTAGTCTTGTGAAGACTTGTAAGACATCTTATCTAAAGCTTGTGTTTAGAATTGGAATTTCAAAGAACTTTTTCTGCCCCCACAATTTCCAAAACAATACATGGGAAAAAAGACATATTCTTATGATTTGCAGGCCCTTTATTTCCTTGCTGTTCTTGTTTCTCAATGAATCTTCCTTTTTATAAGACAGCGGTAGTTAAAATGATGAATGTGTTGTAGTCTTATTTTCCTGGTAGAAAAGTTTCACAAGGCCTGTTAATTCAAGAAAATGTGTTTTTGTAGCAAGCTTAGTTCTGCATAGTGTGTAGGTGTCAGGTTTTTCTACACAATGGGCAGAGGGGGAGTTGCACTGAAATGTGTTTAACTTTAATCTTTGCAGTTTGGTAACTGAGTAAATACTGCAGAGTACTTTTTTTGATAACAAAAAGTAAATACAGCTGACATTACATCCTTTTTTAAAGGAGTTCTACTTTGTATTTACGCACATTAATTTCTTGTTTAAAACTTGCCGCTCTAGAGAGAAAATAAACTAAAATAGCAGAATGTTGTTGTAATATAATTACTAAGCCTCTTTGTAGGCTGTCTTCTTTTTTTCTTTGGTTACTTTATGGCTAGGATTTAAAAAATGGTAAAGGGGGAGCAAAGAAAAAAGGCATTGAGCATTGATATTAAAATAAATGCTTGCCTTAGCAAATATTACATTATAATAAAAATACATGCCAGGAACACTTTAGCAGTGTCAGGTATTTTCTCCCTGAATATTTTGCCTTTATCAAGGAATCTTAAGGTCTTGGATATAAAATCATTTTGTCATATACCGTTACCTTAAGAGCTGGATGCCTCAATGGGTGCTTTGATTCCCAGGCAGAAAGAAGGGGGAATAAGTATCCTTTCTTTATGTATGTATACAGTGTTCTGTTGGAACAGCCGAGCTATTACTTCAATACAAATGGCCTCATCTTGGGTGTTCTAACTTCTTTAGAGATATCTTGCAATAAAGGCACCTGTTATGTTCCAGCTATTTCAGTTAGATGCACAGCTATCAATCATCTTCATCTTTGGAAACAGGCTTTTTTGGAAATGTTTGGTTTCTTCTCAGTTACTCCTGTGTACTTTTTTGGATGTTTAACTGCTGTGCAGAGAGAAGTCTTTTTGTTACTGCCTAGGGAATGTCTCTTTCTATTCTGCCTCATGGCACTAACTTCCTCTGCAGAGCTACTGTGCAGGAGGGGGGTGGTGTGGTGTGTGTGTTTGCAAAAGCAATGCTGTCCAACTCAGTCGTACAAACTAATGGGAATAAAACTATGACTTTTTAGAGTCTAATGCATCAGGTTTGGATATTCAGCTTTAAACAGATATTATAATCAAACCAATTCAAAAAGCATGCTTTCTTAAGGAGATGCTGTGTTGGTTTACATAGCTCTAATGGCAATGGCTGAAAAGTAAAGGTGCGTAAGCTTGCTGGGAAGTCTAGAGAAAGAAAGGTTCTGTCACTGTTTTCGGTGACATAAGACCTCAAGAAGTCATCAGAAAAGACCAGCAAGTAGTTGTACCCTGTTAGCCTTGATAAAAGATTGTCAGAATGTTTGTCTCTTAACCAAGTGTTTTGAGTGGTTTTATTTAGCTTCATCTCACATAGGTCAGGTATCCTAGGTCATATGCGCAATTTACAATTGCTATCACTTTAGATTATGTTTTCATCTCACAAGAGGCAAAACACAACAGGTGTCCAAATATGAACATCGGAATATAAGCACAGGCATACCTCAGCTTCGAGGAATCCTAGAAGTAACTTTTCTGCTCTGTATTATGTGTGTCTGCTGTGTAGAAGGGTTTTTTCTCTTTGTATCTTGCAGCTGGATTTCTTCAGTGTTAGGTCAATTCATAAACAGTTTCAAGACCAAATACCATCAATTTAGGGTGGAAAGTGGGAGGAATGTTGTGGGTTTCCATAGAACTTCTTGCGGTCTGGCAGCTGAGTTGTTCAGGAAGCTGTGAGCAAGCTAGGGGAACGCAAAGCTTGTCTGTCACCTGTTAGAACTGGTAGATTCAGTGGCAAATGCTTGTGTCTTCAGGCCATTGTCTGGTGTCAGATACAACTTCAGATGCTTTCTGATGTAGTGTGTTAGTTGTAACTTATTTGTGTCAAATAATGGATTACTAGTTCCTTAGTGAACTAACATAAATAGGGCCAAGTTGGGCGGGAATAGTTTGATAGCTAGTAGCACATGAAGTAGCTCTTCATGTAATTGCTGTGTCTCTTTATGTAATTACTGTCAGATTTCAACATGGCATTTTCTTTCATAGAACTTATATTAATAATAGTGGTTGTCAAGCCCAGGGTGAATTTAGCATAGTGTATGTGAGCTTCAGTCCTGAAGTTAATTCGTGACTGTCAGCTTCCAGTAGTATGTTACCTTTCAAACTCTACCACCAAGAATTACTAGCTTGGGAGTTGGAAGCGCTGACTGTTGTCTCCTTCCTTCTCTTTCAGTCTTACTGCTGGTTTGTTTTTCAATGGCTTCTCTGTGAACTTGTGTTCTAGTAGCACAGGACAACATTCTGGCATTGCTAAATAAAACACAAAACTCAGTATCTGGCCCGATAAAGTATGCATTCTTTCTTCAGATTTTGGGTGCTTTCTTGACATGAAGGTAGTAGTATAATGTATTTGCAAACACCTGTTCAAAGATAAGAATCTTATTACCCATTAGAGACTTATTTTATAAACAAATCCTTCTTACGCATGTTTGAGTATTATTTTCATGCCCTTGCCTCAAAAGCAAAGAAGCTGTTAATTTATTTTGTGGTGTTGGCTGCAGTATGGCTCTTTGGTAACTCAAATACAGCTTCTGAGCTAGGGTTACATCATAAGGCCAGCAGTTGTGCTTATGCTGGTATGGGAACTCCTGGGTAGCCTGAACTCACAGCTGCAAAGGGAAGCAGGACACCAGGGCTGCTGAAAAAGAAAAAAAATTAAGTAAATGTGAGATCTTCACCCACAGAACCAGCTTGATGTCATTTTCCTGTGCTTAATCTAATTCAGTGAAAATAGGTCCTTTCCTCCATGTCCTTGCTTTACTGGTCCTTAGCTGTACAAATGAGCTTGAAGGGCATTCCCAAATTCAAAGCTGGGACTCGGCTGCCCTAAATAAACCTTGTGAAAGGAGCTTAAGCCTGTGAATGAAAAGATAAGTCACTGATTATATAGTGAAATTGGACTACTGCAAACTGAGCTATTAGAGGCCTTGCGTGAGTGTCTGATTTTTTTAAATGATGCAAAAATTAACTTGTGTTGACACCTGCTTAGATAAACCTCCTAGAGCCATAGTCTTAGACTGAGGTGCTAAAGACCAGACCTGCTGAAATATTCTCTAAATCCTGAAGTACTTCAGCTGTAAGGGATTAGGTGTCTTGATTTCAATTCACCCTGGGAGGTATGTGCACTTCCTGCAAAGAGCTGTGAACAACATCCGTTCTGTAGCTAACAGCTGGGTGAATCTGCATGAATTTGCCATTCTAGGAGCGATTACTAACATTATGCCTTCTAAAATATTGATCTTGTAGGGAAAAATGGAACATAGTTCTGTTGGTCAAGCAGGATGTTTGGAGTGATCTTAATGGATAATGTGAACTTAATTGGAAGCTACTCGTGAAAGAGCAAGGATTAATCTAAAGGGGAAAACTCTTAAAAAAAAAAATCTTCTTGTTGCATAGTTTATCTGCTATCTCATTAAATTCTTGCATCGCCTGGGAGCTCTGTGTTCCCATTGCTAGGAGTACTGTCTTTATTACCATTCCCCCAACAAAAATGCAGGTTCTTAGTTCTGAAAAACCTGGCTCTGTTAAGAATACACTTACTGATGGGCTTGGGGTTTTTTTCCTCTTGTCTCTTCAAGCAAAAATATCTCCTGTTTATAGCAAAAGTTAAATCATGATGTGTTAGGACTTCAGTTATGAAAATCTTGATCCTGACTTTTTATTATGAGAAAAGTAGCTTTGAAAAGCTTTGCTAGGGTTGCAGATGTACCATTTAAAACTTTTGCAGATCTTTTTGCATTTGAGGGATTCACCATACCATAAGAACAACTATTTCTAGAGTTAATGGAATCCTTTTAGGTGGTGCTTAGTCTGTGAAAGTGTTTCCCCTTCTCCTGACTGACTGTTGAAATCCCTCAAATGGAAGGGGAAGAACACAAAATTTATGCTAGTAAATTTAATGCCTTAATGAATTTCTTTCTGGATTACTGGGTAAACCAATGTGATTTTCCAACATGGAGAAGCTTTTTATTTTAAGACTTCATTTCCTGATTTTTACCTTAAACTAACAATAGATAGAATTTTCCAGAAATGTTTAGGAAGCCAAGTCTTGGAAAGGAAGCTATTTCACATACTGATTGTTCCTGCATTTCTCTTAGCTCCTCATTATGTCATATCAGCTGAATAATACTTTTAGTGCCTTCTAGTCCTAACCAGGTGTTGTACTAAGAATGAAATATATATGCTTTCAGTCTTTGAACTGTCTTCTAGTTTCAACTAAAAACACTGATAAAAAGGTAATTCTGATACTTAACTGGTATCTCTTATTACAGGGGGAAGATTCTCTTTAGTGTGATTACTTAGAAGTAATAGTTCCTCATCATGGCTGAACTATCACCTGAAGAAATTCAGCTGAGGGCCAACCAGGTCACTGATGAGGTAAATATTACAGGAAGCCATCTGGGATTACAGTATTTATCTGCAAAGATTACAGTATCTTTTAAAAATAAAGACACTCTAGAGTAGTGATTCTACAAGGGTATAACTGAATGTTTCAAACTCTCCTTTTACTTGGTAAATACTGGAGCAAGGACTACTCCTAAAAGTAAGAATGAATTTAAACTCCTGAATTGTAAAGCCACCCGCTTGACGGAGTACTGACCACCCAGTCCTGATTACTGAGACAATGCAGGCTGGGTACCTACACTGTTCTTAATCATGTTGATACTTCATGACTTTTTTTATTTAACTAAAATTCATTTGAATATATTTTATTTTATAATGACCTTCCAATGGGATAAGCAAAGTACTAGCAAGTACTAAAACTGAAGGGTTTAATAGCTACTGAAAAAAACCTTTAGTATGCTGCCACTATGACTGTGTTGCAGCATGTATTATATACAGACAGGCTGATGAACCTTTGTATATTAGTTGCCTTACTGCAATGAACTGGTAAAGGTGACTTTCAGACACTGATACATAGTGTTAATGCACTAACCTTAAAATTATCTTTCTAGTCTTTGGAGAGCACAAGGAGGATTCTTGGCTTGGCCATTGAGGTAAGAAAAAGCTTTTGAATTCCCTAGGGATTTACTAATTTAAGTATAAGAAGCAGCATGTTAACTATTGCAAAGTGATCTTACTTCCTTGTCTTTCTCAAACTTTGAGACACACATTTCATTATTAGGAGTTGCTGCTTTAATTCAGTAGTAGAGTTGGAATGACTTAATGTTTTTCACATTATGTAAAGTCAGATCACAGAAGGATCAATATCCTGTTTTCCTCTTAAGCAAAATGACCTTATCTCCAAATGTTAAGGATCAGTTATAAAAAGTCTTCTGTGATGGTCGGTTATGGCTTTGGCTGCTGTATCGCTTGCTTCTCATAGCATCATCCATTTGTCTTTTAGCTCACTGTACAGGTGAACAATGTAAAAATGTCTTGCTTTGAGGAGGAGGGTAGTACTCGGGTGGGGAAGTAGGGGGCAGGGTTGCTTATGGTTCTAAATGAAAATAGTTCTACATACACCTTCTTACAATCTGTTCATCAGCTTTAAAGTTAAAGTTAGTTAAATATGATGATGGAAGTCTTAACACCCTTGTATATGACTTGAAACAAATAAATCTGTGTTTTGGGCTTATCTAGGTGACATCGTATGAGGAACCTGTTCCTCTCCATGGTTATGGCTTGCATGCCTGTCGTGGTTTAACCCCAGCCAGCAACTCAGCACCACACAGCCGCTCGCTCACTCCCCCCCCAACCCAGTGGGATAGGGGAGAGAATTGGAAAATAAAGTAAAGCTCGTGGGTTGAGATAAGAACAGTTTAATAGAACAG
>JAVKLA010000031.1:18190140-18202322 GCA_034782735.1 Sagittarius serpentarius | reverse complement strand
TTTCCTGTGCCCCTCCAGCCTTCTTGCTGGCTGGGCATGAGAAGCTGAAAAGTCCTTGACTTGGTCTAAACATGACTTAACACCCTGATATTTTCAGTTGTTGCTATCAACATTCTTCTGATACTAAACCCAAAACACAGCGCTGTACCAGCTACTAGGAAGACAATTAACTCTATCCCAGCCGAAACCAGGACAATGCCCCATTGTAAAAATGACTGAAAGTTTACTTTTGATACTGTAATTTAAAAAAATATAGAGCATCCTGTTGGTAGGGGGTAAGATAAAATGGCTGATAGTAATCTCTGGTAGACTTAAAGCTTAACTGGTTCAGCAGGACAATTTTGCTAGTACTTGGATACACTATAGACAAATGGGAATCCAGAGACTAAGCAGTAATGCCTTTCAAAGCTAATGCCCAGACTTTTAGTGCTGAAGACTTGAGAGAGTTTATTGTCAGTGTGAGAACACTAAAAAATAATCCCATGAATGAGGACCCTAAAGTGCTTGGTCATTACTGCTTTAGAGCCTCTGCTCACTGTCGAGACAGTAGCAGGCTGCTGTTACCAGTGAGGCATTTGAATTGGCATAGCCTAATGAGTATCTCTCAAACACAAACATTAAGAATGTGTAATAAAGCAACACAATTTCTCTTGGTACCATAGTCTGGTGATTCATAGAAGCCAAAATAACTCCTACCATAGACAGTTCTATGCTGGCAGTTTACAGTAAAGCATGGGTGCAACTTGCATGGCTAGTTTCAAGACTTTGAGCCAGCAAAGACCTATGCTGTGGTATATTCCTCACTGCTGATTTCTTGTGCTTGGTTCTAGAACTAGAGTTGGGCTGTTCTCTTCCTGGTCTCTTCTGCTGAATTTGCAAAAATTATTTTGCAGGCTTTGTTTTGCTTTTTTTTTTTTTTCTGGCTTCCAGGACTAAAGGCCTTGTCAGCCCTGTTGAAGGGTGCAGGAATAAAGAATGAACTAAATGCCACTTTTCAAAACAAGGCACATCTAGGTTTAATTTTTTAGCTTGACATTGTCGTAGTTCAATCTCAGTATTACAATAAATTTTATCATCTTGTTGTAATGTAAAAAAAAACCAACCTCACAAAAACCTCCACCAATTGAGATAATGTAACAGGTGAGATTATTATCAGCCTCACATAGGGTCTAATTTGAAACTTAGCATAGCTTTACTACAGAAGTTATTGCTAGCACGGTGTTTTATTATGAACTTGCTTGGCTTATCCAATTTACTATGGAGACCTCCTGATTTTGCACTACTGTATTGAAATCTGGTTTTATATCTGCAAATGAATTTATCTTTGCAGTCCCAGGATGTCGGCATCAAAACTATCACCATGCTGGATGAACAGGGAGGTGAGTTCTTCAGTCTTCCTCTCTAACACTAAAAATCAGGTTTATGACTGTAAGAAAAAGGATTATCGTTCAAGAGTTGTTGCTGAAATGAAAGGCTTATTAAAGACTAATTATGTGAAAATGAGATTTGCTAACTGGTTATTCCCATGTGTTTGCAGTATTTAAAAGCAGTTTTAAAGTAGTTAAGAGGTCATGTTAGTTACAATGTAATACAACTCTGCTACAGAAGCTGTTCCTTTCCGTCATGGCATGAATATAACTGCATTTATTCTAAAAGCAGCAATTGAAATGCTGCTCTAAGGATAGGGAAAATATTTTTTAATGTAGTAAACAAAACTTATCACTTAATATCTTTCTCAAAAATAAAAAAAAAAAAAACTAAAAATCCCAGAAGGCAGGAAAGAAAAAAGGCATTAGTCTTGGTATAAAGATAGAACTGAAACTTGCAAGTTCCTGCTTGAAAGAAATGTTAATATGCCACCCCTACCTTCCCCAAATCTGTGTTTATTCAGGTTACTTGTTTCTCTTCTAGAACAACTAAATCGCATAGAAGAAGGCATGGACCAGATAAATAAGGATATGAGAGAAGCTGAGAAGACACTGACAGAGCTCAACAAATGTTGTGGGCTCTGTGTCTGTCCTTGTAACAGGTCAGTTAAATTGGTGCTTGGGTCTGAAGTTCCAGAATATTCCCAATAGCTACAGTACTGGGAGATGGTCTTTCATAAAAGAGTGAATTAAAAAATGCTGAATCTCTCGGAAATTTGACTGGTTTGGTTTGTAGAAGTGCGTCCTTTTTAAAATTGTATGTGAGCAGCTAAAGCTTACTTGCATCTAACCATATATTGTGCCCCTTTCACTGTAAATGTAGCTGCCGTATAACATCCTGCACAATTGTGGCCTAATCTCCTTAAAGCTTTTATTTAGTAGAATATTATTAATGTCCATATAGATGAGACCAAATTGGATTGCAAATAGCTATATGTAAGTGCCTGTCTGTTAGAAATTTGACTTCAAAAATCATTTTTTTTCACAGCTTTTTAGTAACTTAAAAGCAAGAAAACTTCTGTTTTGAAGAAGGAAAGTAATATTGGCTCTCTAGGCATTTAAAAAATGTTCATGATTTAGGGAGGAAGAGAGTATAAGAACAGACATTAGAGTTAAAGCTTTAATCTTTCACTAGTGACTACATAAATTCTTGCAGACCTGCTTCACATTACCTTTATAACATCAGTGTTACGGTTACCATATCCAAGTCCATTAAGAGTAATCTAGTCTTTTGTATGGCACTTGATTTGTACTTCTAAACACCTAAACAGCTTAAACAATGATCAGAAATCAGTATTATAAGGAAAACTATATTTATTTTTTGGAGGTGTGCTAGCTTTATCTTTAAGCAGCAAAGTATCAAATTGATTTGTGTGAATTGGATGTGATCGTAATTCTTCCAAGTGAAGAAGAAATAACTTATTTTAAGAGTGTGACCACTGAAGTGAATAGTGTGTGTGTGTGTGTGTTCACTTTTAGCTCTTTAACATGAGAAAAAAAAACACCTTATCATTCAACTGAGAGGTAGCAGAAATTTAGGTAAAAATTCCTTGGAGTAGCTGAGTCTGCTTATCCAGCAGAATAATACTTTGAGGATCACTTAGGATAGATATGAATATGGCTTCTAAGGCTTCCATGCTTTACTACCTTGAAAAGGCAGATCTGTTTTGACCTCTGGATAGGTGTGCTTACTGGCTTATGTTAGTTTTACCAAGCTGATGGACTTTGAGCATTTTGACACACTCAGTCTTTGTTTTCTGTAGTTGACGGTCTTATTTCACTGGACCTAAGCAGCTTATTGACACTGAGCAAGCTCAGAATTTGTGAACTCTTGTGGCACTGCAAATATACAGATAACAATAAAAAATGAGTTGTGTACCAAAACGAGCAGTAATGTGCAGAAAAATTACTAGAGAAGTAGAGGGCAATGAAGAAGAAACTGTCTTTCGTATATCTACTGATACATCAATTTTTCTGCCAATGTCAGTTATTTGTCAACCAGGTATCTCCAAAACTTTTCATTTTTTTCATAAACCATAAAGCATGAATCAGAACACTTGCTGAATTAAATATTGCCTTTATTTCTCCTAGGCTTAGATTCTTTATAAAAGATTTGTGAAAACACAAAATACTGGCAGTACACTAATATAATCTATGTACTAATAACAATTTACCTGTTTGCTGGTCTTTACTATTCTTTCTTCTCCATTCTCTCCTAACACTGATGCTTGCTTTCTAAAAATGAAGACTAGGATAAGAAGCTGTATTCACTTAACTGGTGAAAGCGGATTTTAGGACAAGGTCAGTCTTATTAGTGCAGATATACTTTTAACCAGCTGTCTGAAGTGATGCTTCTATTGGATTTGTGCTTGCACGTGCATGATGTATGCATGCAGGTCTCCTTGTGACTGTGATGTATTGTAATACTGATGAAAATAGAAAATGTCAACTACTATAGAGTGTATTAGCTGTGGAAATGTTGAACAACTGCTTGAGCCCTTGCTGGTTTGACAGGTTGTATAAATTGTCTTACTCTTACATAAATGAAACACGCAAAAAGTGAATGTATAGTAGTTTGAAAAACAGCTCTTAACAAAGCTGTGCTTAGTTTGAGCAACAATTCTTTCTAGCTGTCTACTTCAGATGTGCAAGTAGTTTTCAGGCTGCTTGTTTTGGTTCAATAAATTCCTCAGTTACCTCTGGCACCTAAGACTTTGCTAATCCAGAAGCCAAGCATATGAAGTTCTCCTGCTGTTGTGGCTTTAGTATGAATGAGATTAAAATAGAATGCTCAGTCTAGTTGCAGTGAACTTAAAGATCTTTAAGCCTGTGTATGCACAAGGAGCTAGAATTGACTAGTTTAGGTTTCTTTAGGGTTCTGCTGGGTGCAACAGTTCCATTATGAACTGAGAAATTATTCTATTTCTTCCCCTTGATGCATTAATACTAGATTACATAGGATCTGACCTATGAAATACAATTTTTCCATTTTGATTACATAAATGCCAGAAGTATGAGGGGAATACTTCATTACAGCTAATTTCATGCCTCTTCAGATGTGAAACATCTGGGCTACTGAAAGGCACTATAGATACAGAAATTGATTACCTGTAACTGTAAAGTTAGGTATACTGACAGACACTACGGATTTCCCTTCATGATTTTCAAGGAGCAGAAAAGTGGCAGTGGAGTCTGGATTATCTAGCTTAAACCTGAAAATGCCAGCAAACAAGGTGAACATGAGAATATTCTTCTCAAAATATGTTCTTTAGGGTTCATGAGAACTGACCCTGATTTAGATCAGTGATTTTTCCTGTTATATTTTCTTCCCCTCTTGCTTTTGTGGGTCTGTGATTCTTGAGATTGCTTCATCTCAGTGTGCTTTCTTTAATGGTTTTCTTTTCTGAATGATGTGGTAAAAGTGTAATGGTAAGTTGGTTTGTCCCTTTAATGGAGTTAGTATAATTGAATTGCAGAGTGAAGGAGCTATTTAAACATGATTACTGTTATTTCATAATCAAAATTAACCTGAGAAACATTAACTTTAAAGTAAAAGACTTTGCAACAGAAAACGTTTGACAAAAACCAGTAGAGATTAATGGTTTGCTTGCATAGTGCAGCTGTTTGTATCTGAGGGAGTTTTTCCCTTCATTCCCATTTCTTCCCTGAAAAGTAACTACTCCTTGCTCTAGACTCCTGTTGTAAATGCAACTTTATCTGATGACAGTGTAAGCTTTCCTGTTACTGTCATAAGCTTCCCCTCTTCTGGTAAGGTATATTACTTTAAGGAAATGACTGTGGTTGTATTAAAGCTTAAGACCAAGTTAATCACTGTCCCTAGAGTAACTCAGTTATGTTTGTACTATCCTGATACAATAAATTGTCTTGTATAGACAAGGCTTTGTCTATACAAAATATAATCTTTCAGGCGCAAGACAAATGTTTCTGAAAATCTTAGTTTAATACATAACTTCAGTCAGGAAGCCACATTTCTGATGTAGCAGTTCAGATTTCTTATTTTTACGGAGTAGGACAAAGAACTTTGAGGCTAGCAAGGCATACAGAGCCACCTGGGGAGATGGAACGGAGAACTCTGCAGATCATGTGATATCCATGCAACCAAGAAGTATAAATCAGCAGCAGCCTCAGACTTCTGGAGGACCAAGTGGCGGATATATTACAAGGTTTGCTGCTTCATATTTCTGTATCTCAAATGCGGAAAACCTAAGTTACCAGTTGTCAGCTTCTTTCAGATGCATTTTCGGTGAAGCTGCTAAATAGTAAGGTGGGTTTTTTTACCACTGCTTGGAGGAATTGTTACTGCTTGGAGAGGAAAAGGCAGACACCTGCACTTTCAGTACTGTAGTGCTCATCTTACACTTTTTTTTTTATAGTGGTTGTATTATCAGTCTGTTTCTGAATGTGAGGATTGTAAAGCTTAGTGCTCAGTTATTGAGCGGACTGTTAAAAATATCAAGGACTCTTATTGTCATAAAGTATATTTGAGACACTCATGTCTTAAACTTCTGGCAGCTGTTATCTTAAATTCTAAGGCTATTTTTGTACTAGCGGCTAGCTTAGCACCTCTTTTTGGTGGGCTGCTTACTTGGAACACATGGGGTTTTAAAAGGGGAAAAACATACCTTGGTTTGAATACATTGCATGTCAGATAACGGTGCAACAAACAATTTCTATTAAAGTAAATTTAGGGTAGGGAAAAGCAAGTTCTTGATTCTTGGAAACATTGTCTTAATTATTTGAACAGGATAACAAATGATGCCAGAGAAGATGAAATGGATGAAAATCTTGCTCAAGTGGGAAACATTCTTGGGAATTTGAAAAATATGGCTCTGGATATGGGCAATGAGATTGATGCCCAGAATAAACAAATAGACCGGATAAATGTAAAGGTAAGTGTCAAAGGTGTTCTCTGCCTTCAGCTTAGAGGTTGTTACTGAAGTTACAAGGAATGGGATTACTGTCCTATCTGCCTGTATTTGCAGTAAGTATGTATTAAGTTATACCATTCTCTAGGTTGCAGTGATTTGAACAAGAGATATATCCTGGTGTTTGGGTATGTAGCTGAAAATTCAAATGCTTCAGAGTGTCAGGAAACCTAAAAATACAGCACAGGTCACTGCTTACTCTGAAAACAACTAAACTTGATTGGACCAAAAGGGCAAATGTTTACTGGAGGTATAACCGGGTGATCGTTGCTCATGGGGAATCTCACATGTGGTAGGGAATAGGTATTTTTAACAATAGCAAGATTCTTCTGCAATTCCTAAAAAGTCCCTATAATCATTGAATATAAAATAAAACACAGGTAGTTTATTGCCCTAATTCTCATGGACAGGTTAATATTGGGGCTAGGGAGACTTTGGTGCACAGGAACATGATCTGCCCTCATCTGCACATGAAGTTAGTCATATCCAGTAACCTCTTTTTTTATTATTATTTTTTAATTTTATTGCTTTAAAGATCAACTTCCCAAAACAGATGAATTGCATAAATATTTTGGGGGGGGTCTTTCAGAGGGCAATTTACGAGTCAGTTAGCTGTATTTTAGAAATCCCCATATTCTGAAATGAATAGAAGTTCTTTTACAGGCATCCTGGTTAAGAAAGGAAATGAAAGCTTTAATGAATAGCATGTATTAAAGATTTGAAAAAGTAAGCACCAATTGCTGTAAAATTATAGAATTAAGACAAAATGGGAAGTTAAAGGTATCAGTGAAATTCCTAGTAGGGTTAAAAGCAAAAGGAATGGAATTTTCTCAAATATACAGAGCTAGTCTGACATAAATGCTGGTTGTACATACAGCAGCATCTCAATTTTGTCTAGTAATTTAGGTGTTCTGGTATTAATAAGGCCAATCAACACAATCTTATGGAGGATGCCTTAATTGTCTTTCACTGTTCCCT
This sequence comes from Sagittarius serpentarius, assembly GCA_034782735.1. Classification (NCBI taxonomy): domain Eukaryota; kingdom Metazoa; phylum Chordata; class Aves; order Accipitriformes; family Sagittariidae; genus Sagittarius; species Sagittarius serpentarius. Next base: position 18,194,971 of record JAVKLA010000031.1, on the reverse strand, counting down.
GAAACTGCAGATCTGAGGTGATTATCAAGTAAAAGTCAAAGAACACTAGAAAATTTAGTTGGAATTTAAAATGAGGCGTGAAATTCCCACAGTTTATAAAGTGGAAGGAAAATTGCCTGGTCAAATTAACTGCAAGTGGGAATAACTGTTTTTAGCAGTAGTGTTTCTGGTAGTTTCAAGCATCTGTTTTGGCCTGGCGCGCTTTCATTTTAGTGGTCTGAATAAATCTTGCTGATCAAGTCTTACTATTAAAATATGATGTAAATGAGTTAGGATTGCTTTACAAAACAGCAATAAAAATGAAAGTGCAATTGCTGGCTTTGAGACTGGCAACCTGTCTCAGGATATTTAAATTAATCCTTTTCTGCTGATAACTGTTTGTAAATGTAGTGAACAGTGTGGAAACCAAATCAAAATGTGGAGGGTAAATCTCCAAAGGACAGTATCCTATAAAGAAACAAAGAGCAGTATTAAGCTTAACTTCAGAATAGAGTTGATGCTTTTATTTTTATTTTTTAAAAAATTAAAGATGCCAGGTCACCTGGGAAACATAGACACTTGACTGGATGACTTTTGGTAGCCTGCAGTGTTATGCAGGACTCCTTGTCTGAATAAACCCCTAATAAAAGCTTCTGTTACTAGCTTTTTCTTCAAAGAAGGTCTAGTAGCTATAACAGTGTGTTTCCAATGTGTTGCTAACAGGCTAGATTCTCACTTTTCTGTAGTAGATTCCTGCCCTTCCCTGACCCTTGACCCAAAGGGCAGGGAGAAAAGTACAAGAGGGAAGGGCTTGAATGGCCAATGTCCTCTTCCCGGGCCATTGCAGTATGAAGGTGTGAAACAGCGAATACTTGGCACAGGTAGAGCTGCTTAGGAGCTCCATTCGTCATGGTGAGGGCAGAGGCTAGTTTTGTGCTTGTTACCCCTCCTGCTCGTTCCCCATTGCAGGCTGGGTAGTCAGGGAATTATTTCAAGGCTTCTTATCATACCTTTCAGTAAACCTGTCTTTTGATACTTGCTTAGCCTAGATGCTGTGGCTGGCTTTGGATGCTCTATAATAGTAAAACAATTATAAAATTAAGTGGTTATCTTACAGATACCATACTATGAGGACACTGGAAGGTGTGTGGATGAAAACGAGGGATTTGCACTAAGCAAAATAATTCTGACTTTATGCCCATAGGTGACTTCCAGTTTTGACTATTACTTCTAGTCCAAGCAATAAAGCTGCTCTGTAGACGTCCTTAAGATGTCTAAATACTTGGAGAGAGGGAATTTTTATCCCCTTGTTCTGTTAATAGTCTTCCTGACTTGCTGAGGCAAGCTGTATGCTTTGAGGGTCAGCTAAAGACTAAAAACTATTTCTCCTGATTCTGTTTCTGCCAAAATTGGTAGCATATGCTGACTAAAAATACTTCCAGCTTATAAAAGTTGCTCCCCTTCTGTCTGCCACAGTGATAATATCCTGCAATTCAGAAGTTCATGTCTGTTTGAATTTTTAAATTCTTTTGCATGAGATCTGCAAATGACCTATGAATTTCTGTCTTTCAGGCCGATACAAACAGGGAACGCATTGAGCAAGCCAACATCAGAGCCAAGAAACTAATTGACAATTAAAGTCTGCTGTCATTGTTCAATGACACTGTCTCTCCAGCTGCAAGCCACCGTGTTCATGGATCTGTGAAACTTCTCCTATTCTGAAATAAGAGGGGCTGGGAAAAATGAAGCAGTTCCCTTTCTATAGGGATTAATTTTCTTTTTATTTTTTTTATCGCTTCATGTAAATGCGGCCTTGACTCCAAGAAAGCAGCCAACATAACTTCCTCCTACTCATCTGCCTTCACTTTCTTTAAACTGCTCAGGGCTAAAAGTGTTATGGCTTTGAGAATCTTCTTGCATGTTTTATTCCCTATCCCAGTCTTTATTTTGGGTGCAGGACAAAAAAAAAAAAAAAAAAAAAAAGAAAAAACCAGTCCTTTATTGAAGTTGAACAAGCAGGGTAATCTGAATTCACAGTTGTGGAAAGTTGGAGAGGGCACTTTACACTGTTTGAAATACCTCATAAGTTGAGTGTCTTCACTAAAATAGGGACTTGGTGAGTAATGTCTGACTTATATCTCTAGCAGGCTAACCATAGTTTTAAAATCCAAACCACACGATTTGTTTGGGATTGAGTTTGTGGATTACAGAATTGAAGAGGCCCACTACTTACTACTTGGGGGTTGAGGGCTTTAAAACACTTCCTAACCACACAAACTTTAATGTAAAGGCAACTGGAGGGATATACAGGTTTCTGTTTCTTCACTGAAAATGGACATTGGTTTGGAGGCCGTGACTAGGAAATCATGCTGCGTTGTTCTGATAATACTTGTTGCGTATATATATACCTGATCTAAACCCCATGCACATGTGAGTAGAAGAAAATAAATCTATCTCCCTAAAGTATTTATTTGATGGAAAATTTTATGCCCCTCGTCTAAAAGTTAACTTTTAAATGTTTGAATGATGCATCTTAACTGGAAGAAACTGAGCAGAAAAGCATGCAGCTTTCTCACATCCCCTATCAAATGCTATTTTGGCCAGTTTTCACTGAAGTTCATTTTATTCCTTGCTCCAGTGCAAAATAATGACTGAGATCTAGTGCAGAGTTTGCTCTCAGCAGTGACTTTGGGGGAGCTTCTTAAACCTCCTGAAAACAGAGAAGCTTATTATGAACCTTCTTTGTCACAAGTCTGGAGGAAGCAGTACCTATTTAAGAACTGTATGCTGGTTCTAAATAAACTAGTTCTAAATAGATTCCTGACTGGTTTATTATTGCAGACTTTGGGACTGGCAATTGGAAATACTACCTGGTCAAGTTGCAACCAAAATGTTCCTGTTCTGTTGCAGAATAGAGGAGTTTTTGAGCAGGTGAGGTAAAGCTCTCTTCCTCTGAAGAAAAACATCCTGGTTTTACTGTAATATAATTGGATTTATTCCCAGGATTTTCTTGATTTTTTTATTTTTTTTTTGGCAAGTAAATTGCAAGTGACCTATATAATTTTAACCCCACCCAGAAATATATTATGCCTGTTTTAAAGGTGAAAATGATGCTTTGGAATAAGCTGTGATACTCAGTGTTGGATGGCAAAAATCTTCAAACCAAATTGATAGGAGGAATAATTAAAACTAATAGCATTATGGGGTGGGCTTTGGGGGGTGGGGGGAAGACAGTTCACAGGTATCCCGTAGCCATTAATAATCCCAGGGCTAGAGAGATGACACTAATTTGCTGAAATGTAAGAGTGTTAAGTGTGTTGTTTTCTTTTTAGTAGAAATACAATCGGTATTAATGGTATATTCTCAGTTCACTCCCAGGACAATTTAATATTTAGAGGGGAAAAAAAAACACACCAAAAAAAGAGAAACAACAAAAAACTGACCAAAGGATGGAGCTGCTGCATGTAGTAAATAGGGCAGTGGTAGACTGCCTCACATGAGTAAGGTAAAGTCATCTTTAGAGGACTGGATACTTCAGTAGTGTGTATTGGCTTCTGTCTGGCTTCCAGTAATTGTTGGAAAGCTGATGACTTAAAAACTCATTATCTACCCCATTAGTAAATGAAGAATATGTGCTTAAAAACACAAGTAGCAAGGAAGTAGTTTTGAGAATATTGCATGGATTTCTAACAAGCACTTGCATGGAAAAGCACAGGGGATTTGTAGACTTTTTTTTTTTTCCTTCTTACAAACTTAAGGTTAACTGAAGGAATATTTGCTGCTGGTTGTGAAAGCAAAGTATACATTATATCATTGTCTCCTGGAACAGAAGACTAAAGGGGTTACCTTACTCTGCTTACAACAGTGCAAATCTGCTCTGTAGCATCTGGACATTCCAAACATTGGAATGTTTTTTTTTCTCCCTTGCCATTACAAGTCCATGTTCTTGACTTCCCTGAGCTCTAACAACAAATTGGCACATTGGCTGAGAATGCTGTGATTGGTATCAGAATTGTAATATTGCAATGAATACCACACAAGGAAATAATTTCTGAGACTCTAAGCTTGAGTATTAGTGGAGTATCAATACTAGTTTCTGATGCAGCAAGAGCCAAATCCATGAAGGAGTTGGTGCTGTTATGTTAGTGAACAAGAGAGTCTGCTTCTTGGATTGTCTTACTGTTGTCTATAGAGTAGATGCTTAATCTCCGTATCTATGGGATGGAATCAACACTTGTACGTCTTTGTATTTCTGAATGCTATTAAGAATGAAGGTTTACAGTTTCTGCTTTTGATTGTTAAAATTATATATTGTGCACAAAAAAATACATACTTTTATAATGGAATGTGTTTTAAAACTATTTTCTCTTAGAAATGTCTTTGTTTAGTTTCCTGTCCTTGAAAAACTTGGCAGAACTAGTTGCTACTATGCAACTAGGAAGTTTCTCTTCTATTTTTATTTCACAGAAATCCTAATGCTAACAAAGGAATGGGTGTGGTTGAAAAGAGAGGAATATTGTGATCTTTAACACACTAGTTTTCATCCCTGCATAATCAACATCACCTAACTTCAAACTATGAAATGTGTCCATCTCTTCTTTGAAAGACTACAATTTGATATGGGACTATACTTCAGGATGGAAAAGGAACTAAGTAAAAAAACTTTCCAGTCAAGTATCAGTAACAGATGCTTAGCAAATACGTAGTCCAGTAGGTGAAATCTAGTGATTTAACCTACTGCCAGTGCAGTTTCATTTGCAGTTTAAATAGGTGGTTTTTTTTTTTTTCTGATAGTACAGCCTGAGGGGGGGGAGAGCGGGGGGGGGGGAAGACTTGCAGTGGTTTTTTTTGT
>JAVKLA010000031.1:18166726-18190130 GCA_034782735.1 Sagittarius serpentarius | reverse complement strand
CCCGCCCCCCCCCCCCCCCCCCCCCCCCCCCCCCCCCCCCCCCCCCCCCCCCCCCCCCCCAGACGTGCAGTGGTTTTTTTGCTGCAAGAGAGAGTAGTGTATCTGGGAATGGCTTGGAAGAAGTATTTCTCATAGTGTATTTCTATCACTAACTAGGAAAAAAAGAAATTAGGGGCAGCCTGCATATGTAACTATTCCGAGCATGTAGCACATGTCCCATGGATATGCTTAAATGATGGTAGTTGAATTCAAGCCTACTCCTTGATGAAAGATGAATTAAACCTCTTAACACAGGGGGTAGCTATAGTATGAACTGCAGCACATGCTCCTTGTGCTTCCTCTGTGAAGGCTACATGGTGAAACAATTTGCTGTTTACACAAGGCAGTGGCTTGCAGTTGCTAATTCATCTTTGCTGCACTTGAAACAGCAATGCACTATGTAAATGTTGATTGAACAGATGGATGAAAAGTGTATCTTACTACAATGGAAAATTGGAGAGCAAGAGATAGGTGTCTGAAATAAAATATATTTACACTGTTAACTAGGGTAACATTTTCTACCTCAATAATTCCAAAACTAGAAAGCTGCAAGTGTCACTTTGTGTGGAAATAAGTGTTTTATAGTGTCACTTGTAGAGTGGGGGTGGTCAGAAGGGAAAATGAATTCCCAATATAAAACTAGTAATAGATTACATACAGTGCTGAAAGTTACAGAACAGTTTTCTACTAAGTGACTTTGTCACAGTTGTTTGTTGTTGAGCTAAAACATGTGAGGGCATCAGCCAGCTTTTTTTTTTTTTCTTTAAACAAATAGTCTTACTCTGTTCCGGAACAAATTTCGTTAATCCAGGACTAACTTGGCACCATTTGGTATTTTGCATGGTGGTGTCTCCCTCTTGCTCGACAGAATTTTTGATAACTGTCATAACTCCAAGGTAGCAAAGGAGCCTAATGATGAGTAATTGAAAAGTTTCTGAATGAACTAGTGATCACACAAGAGAAATGTTGACTTTCTCAAGTACTTCCAAAAGCAGTAAGATTTTTTTTTTATAGCAATGCTAACTGCATCATTTTAAAATGTTCTGATCTACCCTCTCTTCTTACACATCTTTGTTGAATAGATAAAAGAATCCTGATAAACAAATGCTAAATGAGAGAAGCGGCATGTCTGAGCAGAGGTATTTCCAGTTTAAAAGCGAACGAACAAACAAAAAAAAAAACCACGCCACCACAGCACAACATTGCCAGGTACATCCATACTGATGACAGACCACTCCTTTGTAGTCGTCAGAGTTAGTGAATGTGAAGAGTGAATCTGCTGACTGAGGGGCTTTGTTCTGTGGATCTCATGCATGGGAAATCTAGAAAAAAAAAAGCTAATACTTCAGATGGGATTTAGGTATCAGGTGGAAGAAGCTAAAATTTGAAACAAGCCTGAGGCTTTAAACTATGGACTGCTGGATTTGCATGTCATAATCTGTGGAGTCTATTACTATGAAGCTGAATAGGTTTCTGACTCTACAGGGCCTTGCTCTTATGGCAACATACAGGTTGTGGTCTTACAGCCCTTCCCTAGTTAATGTCTTGCAAGGTGAAGTAGCCTTGTAAACAATGCCTGCTGTCAGCTACTTCTTACAGGAAGCTAGTAGTTTTTCTGTGAAGTAACAGCTGGACTGGGGGTTCTTAAATAAAACTGCTTCCCTGTTAAATGATGCATCACATCCATCCTTTGAATAAGGAGCTGATGTTCCCTAAACCACTCTTGTAATAGGTATTACTATGTAAGAATTGAAGTACGACAGCAATGGGGTTCAGGGACTAGATACCTCCTCTGAGCATCTTACAGAAGAACCGCTTATTGCTAATCTTGAGTTATGTTGAGGAAAAAGATTGGTGGAGAGGTTGCTTCATTTTTCTTTACTGCAGGTGGCATAAGATGTTCAATACATTTAATGATTACACTAACAACTTTAAGGAGTTTGCTGTCCAAATGCCTTTCTTGTCTCAGGTAGGAAGGCTTAAGTATGGAACAGTAGTTAATGTAGGACAGTCTCATTAGGAATAGATGCATCCATGCTTATCTCACCAAGAAGTGTACTTAGTAAAGATCCCACTTCACTGTTTTGAGAGTGCAGTACATATTAACTGAATTGCTACCACAGTGTTGACATACTCAAATCCTCTGCATTCTCAAAAGCAGTTGAAGCACAGCTGTTAATAGCAACTGATGGAACCAAGTACCTAAGCGATGGCTTTCGGTGACAGGTTAGTACTACTTTTTAAAGTGACAACAGCAGCAGTCACACCAAATAAACTCAAACTGATTTTTTTGAAAATTATTTACTAAAATAAACAAGTACATTTTCCTTTTCAGTATAAGTTACATAATTGCATACATTTTTAGCTCTTTCTAAGTGCTTTTGGTAATAAGGCAGCAGCAGTAGGCTGACAACTAAAACTTGCAGCATTGCTCTGTACACAAGGAATCTGTGCAAGGATATTATATTTTCCAGCAATATACATTTTTACTGAGTATGCTGAAGATGAACCTCATTTTTATTTGATACAGCTCAAGCAGAAGTGGGATTGTAGTGCAATTCTTGCTTATGGGAAAAGAAAGCCCGTACAGTAAAATATGAATGAAGGATGCTCAAACCATGACTTATTTACCAGAAGCAGTAACACTTAACTTAGCCACAACTCTTTGTGCTTCATAAAAAACTTTTACAGATGAGGTTTTAGTTTATAACCTGTGTTAAGTTCTTCTCTGTAGAACAGTGCTTACTGCAAGACATACAGTGTTTCAGATCTGCTTTGGTGGTAGAACTTCCATGTGCTGTCATGGAAAAATTTTTCCAGAAGAAATAATCCTCTTACAAATCAACAGCCAGCTTCCTGACAAAAGGCAACTGGCAACTTTGAAATGGTCATTCCCTTTCTCTGTGAAAGAACAAGCTGTGACAAAGGAGAACATGTGTTGTGTTAAAAGCTATAGTGGCACAAAAATCAAAACTGGCCCCAGGGCAGGTTCAATACCCATGTTCTCTAGTTCAAGTTTATTCAACGTGGTCTTAACAGACCGTATCAGACTACTAGAGGAGGAGTACTCTGCTCATCTCCATCAGTCTTGGTTTAAGTCAGTGAAGCAGGTGCTTCAGTTACTAACTTTTCTTACTGGGAATACATAGGGTCAGAACAATGATCACGCAAACTTCTTCTTGGTAGCTGTAAATCGTTCCATGTACTACAAAGAAAACAAAAAAAATCTAAGATACAGAAATTAATACAAGATTCATTACTATTGAAAGCAGCTAAGCTTCTGCCCTCAGACTCAAAAGCACTCTGCATCTAAAGCATATTTTCATTTCCAGACATAACCATTATATTATTTAATTTCAAACAAACAAAAAACCCCCAAAATTTCTGCCATTTGCTATAATTCAGATTAATGTTCCAGAAAAAGTCTTCACCGTGCTGAATTCAAATCTCAAGTGTTAGGGATGAACTAATATTAAACAGTTAAGAATGCTGCATAATAGGAAGCATCCATTATTTTTTATCCCATCGAAGTGAAGACACACACCTGTCATCATTAGCTACCCTTCCAAAGATGCTGATGAAAGAACACTGATCCCGAATCCTATGAGAAAGTTAATCTTTGAAGAACTCTTGAAATTCTTTTCAGAGTTTAGTTACAAATCCAGTACCAGTGACAATACCAATAGACTGTTTGTGCTTTTATTCACCAGCATAAAAGCTTAGTACTCTGAGGAGGTACTGGGTAAGGACTTCACCAGAAGCTGCTTAAAAAAAAAAAAAAAAAAAAAAAGAAACAAACCTTGTCGTAACCTTCCAGTTCTCTGAGTTTCTTGATTTCAAAGAGGTTGCCTTCTACTGCCAGCAGTGAGATCTGGGAATCACTGAGGATACTTTGAGGAAGCATGCTGAGTTCTAGACAGTTTTCTTCTAAACGCAAGACTTTGAGGCGTGGACAGTGGGAGATCTGCACTGAGATCTGGGAAATCTGGTAGAAATAAAAAAACAAGGGGAAATGGGATTAAAACGTTAGTGATCCAAGACTGAAGTGACTGGTTTCAGACTAATATGGAACAATTACCGTGTTGTAAATATAAACTACATTAACAGTAACTACTTAAAAACAATGTGTAAGCAACAATAATAATGATCACAAATCCAAGTAACTTTTTTTCCTGGCACGGTGATAGGCAACCTACACATCTGTTTATCAGATTTCCTACTCAAGAACTGTTCAAATAATTTTCTGTATGACTAAATTCAGGATTTGTTAGTCAAATCAGGCAGCTGGCTGTATCAGTACCTAAATTTTAGTTACAATCCCTCATTTCTGTTGTGTCCAGGAGATGTCTTCTAGCTATAACGTTCTGATGGTCTCAGCTTATGTTCTGTGGATGTACTAAGTCCAAGATAAACCATCTCCTAAAACTACAGGCCCATAATATCTCAGTTACCAGACCTGATTCTGATTCAAATTTAGTTCGATAGCCTGCAATTCTCCCACAGTGTCGGGCACATTTTGGATCTGGTTTTTGGAAAGATCTACCACATCCAAGTGGCGAAGACCACAGAGTTGTGTAGGCACAGTCCGAAGCTGGTTTCCAGAAAGGCTCAGGGTTTTGAGAGCCGAAAGTTGTCCAAACGCAGCCGGTAGCTGCCTCAAGTGATTGCCATTTAAGTGTAGTGTTTCCAGTTTTTTCAGTTTACACAGCTCCTCAGGTAAAGCAACTAGAAATAAATGACAGAACAAAGAGATAACCTAAACAAAGAGCAGTAAACATTCATACCCATTTAATTCAAGTAACCTTCTACATGGAAAACAGTGCTATATTACAGTAATTTCTCACAGGATTCCTCCCCATTTTCCAGTGAAGACACAGATTCCTGCACAGAAGCTTAGGCCTACTGACAACACATGCTTTTTAACCATCTTTCATAAATATCTTAAAAATAATCTGCAGACAAGGCAGGCCTTCAAATCACAGGCTGAAAATGCTGCTCTGAGAGGATTTTAGTCTATCAGTTATACTCCTTACTAACCACTTTGCCAACGTATTCTAGGACATTTGAAGTAGCACACAATTCACAGCTTCAGGTCTGCTGCAGCCCTTTAAAGGTATTTAGTAATCAACTCACTCAAAAGTCACTTCTCAGATAATTCATACCGTACCACACCAGCATTTAAGCCTCACCAGGTAAGCAACGCTGGCATTCATTCATCCCTCATTCTACCTACGCATGTGTATATCCTGCAGCACTCCTGAGTTGCACTATAGAGTCAGACGTTTGTATATTACATTTGTTTTTCAAAAAGGCAGATAATACACAATTAACACATTAAAAAGTTAGTTCACCTCATCCTAATTTTTCCATAAAAAGCTGGATGTTTGTCCACCAGAAACAGTAGCAACCACTGAACGGCCAGCAACATTTTCCACAGATCATCTTCATTACCTGTTCTCTATGCAAGTACTAAACCATGTGACACTGTTAAACCTTCAGATCAGACAAGTCAGAGCACAGAAATGTTACGGTTTTAAGTACTTACATGTCACTGTAAAACTGATAATACAACTAAGCTGGCAACTAGTTTTGAAGAATTTATGGTTTTGTTTGGGTTTTTTTTCCTGTACGCACATTCCAAACGTTCCAGTTTAGGTGACTAAACTCCCCATTTACATCCTGTGAGAGTTCAATCATTAAATTTAGTTTCTGATCAGAAAAGTCAGGTTATTATTTTTAAAATCTGTGGAGATATTAATGAGCAGGCATACTCAGTTTGTTGTTGTTTAGAACAAGGCTCTTCAAAAAGGAAAATTTTCCAATGAGTGGTGGCAAGAGCTCTATTTTGTTGTTCGACAAGTCTATCGTCCTTAAGTTGCTTGTTAGCTTCTGCAGATCTTCAGGAAACTATGGGGGAGAAAAAAAGATACAGCATTTAAATAGTTGCTACAACTTTGAATGTTCAAGTTACACAGCTTAAAATTTTAATCAAAATTTGTATTGCTATTACATACTGTCATATGTATCGCAATGCCCAATCTCCACAGCGTGCAACTAAGTCAGCAAATTTGCTTAACACGTATTTTTAAAAATATTTTTTCATCTGAGGAAGGGAAAAGGGATATAAAGGAGACAGTCTAACATCTAGGAAGTGTAGTTTTTAGTCCAAAGAATTTAAATTAAAAACTGAGAAGAAAGTATATCATGACATGAGCTCGTTTATGTTTTAGTCTTCTTGTGTGTTGCTCTTAAACATGCCTGTCATTTGAAAATACTCTACAGCTAGTAAACAGCTCCATATTTTAGCAGAGTAGGATTGGGAAATTTTTCTCTTGCTTTTCTTTTTAAATAATGATGTAAACCATTTTCCTTATTCTGATTTACATCCCTTAGCCCTTTAATCTGCACTTGGCACTGAGCTGAAAAAAAGAGAACCTGACAATCGCCATCAGTGAGTCGTGGTCAATAGGCAGTGGTTTTGATTCTCCTTTGGTTTGGCAGAGGAAAAGGGAAGAGAGAAGGCAGGATAGTGGAAGAAGATACTTTAGAAAAGTCTTGGAAAATTACCACAATATAGAGTTATTTTGGCTATCCTGTGAATTGTTACTCGATTTACGGTTCCAGGACATTCTGTGTTTTTCTGCAGTTGAGTCAAAGTCAAGACAATTTCCAATAACTTCAAGATGCTTGCAGCCCAGTGAACAGCCTGTACAGACTATTCATATGACTACAATTAAATACAGCGCAGGTATCCAAACGCGACAAATTGCGGAGTATCTTTCGAGGTAATAATATGGTCATAAAATGTACACTTTTCCCCTCAGGTTTACAGCCCATTTTTAAAAAAGCACAACATCATAACTAGTACTTCTTGAACATACGTGCACTCTAAAGCATAAGCTCATAAGCATACAAGTGCTCTGTCAGATAAACCCTCAATGAGAAAAGAGTGTGAGTGAAAATCTGCTCTGCAAAAAGGAAAAAAAGGAATCTTGAAATAGCATTATCCATTGCTATTTATGAGAAATGCATGCATGCAGTGCCTTATTACAATAAGGTGGGAATTTCTCTCCAAAAGTGTCAGTCATGCACACAAACAGCCCCATTTCTCCTACAGTTACATTACCTCTGTAAGTCCCTTTCCAGTCAGCTGAAACACACCAGTTTTCTGTGCTGTCTCCAGGTGCGCTTTTAATGCACTGTTTCCCATCCTAACAGTTCTCTGACAAGCGTACAGAGTTTGATCGATAGTCTCAACCAGTTTGTCTGAGTTACTCTGCGCTAGAGAACTGCAATCCAAAGTCTCTGTGATAAAGCAAATGTAAAAAGTCATTTTGTGTACTGTCTTCAACACTACAAGCATTTCAACATACTGAACCATTTCACTGCTGCGTTTTTATCTCCCTCATAACTAAAATGTAGAACTTAAAAGATTTACGTAGCTTAAGATGCCTTCATTATAGCAGTTTGAACATTGAAATGATGCAACAACTACTGTTAAAACTAAGAGGAAAAATGGCATACTTTCCACATGTCACCTCTTTCAGGGCTCAGTAGCGTAAGGAGATTCTCCATGGAGACTGGCCGTGATTTTAGTAGCACCTACCAGTACTGACCTGCTGTCAATACTACAGTTTTATTTGCTTTTTTTGGAGACATTTGTTTCATTTAGAGACTTGAGTCCTTTGCCCTGACTCTAGATGCAGACACAGGACATCCATCTCCCGTAACTCCAGCAGGGTTTAATCGCCAGGACAAACTACGCCGGGTTACGGGCCGAAGGATTAGTGTCAGGTTTGTAGCCGGGAGCGGGGGAACAAAGCCTATCACAGCGACGTAAACAGCCGCGCCGAGAAGCCCAAACGAAGCAGCCCTCCCTGCCGCGACGGCTACGAGCGGGTCACAGCAGGACCCTCGGCAAGGGGCGAAGCCACCCGCTGCAGGCCCCGGTCCCCCCGCCTCAACCCCGCCCCGGCTGACCCCACGGGAGCCGCTCAGCCCCGGCCCCGCTACCGCAGGGAGCTGCGGCGGGGACGGCCGGGCCCAGCCCGGCCCGGCCCAACCCAACCCACCTGTACAGGCGCCGGCAAACGGACGCTCCGCGGCGGCGGAGCCCTCCGCACCCTCCCCCGCGCTCCGCCTCCGCCCTTCGAGAACCGACGCTCCAAAAGCCCTTACCGCCGCCCCCGGAACCGGACGCCTGTTACCCTTCCCCCCCTCCTCGCACACACGCTTTCCTGTCACACCCAACATGGCGGCCGCCCACCAGCCACGGATACCGCCATCCTCCCGGGCTTCCGGCACATCCAGCATGGCGGAGCGTCGCCGCCCCGCTTCCGAGACGGTGGTGGCGGCGGCGGCCGCCAAGCCCAGGCCCAGCTGGGCGGTCCAGACCCTGTGGAAGGCGCTGGAGCTGAGCTGGCGGCAAGGCGTCAGGGGCGGTAAGAAGTGGAGCCTCCCCGCGGCCGCCCGCCCCCCCTGGGTAGCGGGGCAGCCCTCGGCGGCGGCCGCCCTGCTGGAGCGGTGCCTGGCGGCGGGCGTCGTGAGCCAGGTAACGGCCCGGGGGCCCGGCGGGGAGCCGCGCAAGCTGGCGGCAGCGGGGGAAGGAGTGACGTACCAAAAGCTACCTGTGGTAAAGGTTGGGAGAGGCCGTGCGGCTCGGGTGCTGCGTCGCCGCTCTCCTCTTCCTCCCGTGCCCGTTCTTCAAGCGCGTGAGTCCTGCCTGCCTTCTCCCGCGGGGCTTTCGTAGGCGCAGTGCCTCACACTCCTCCGCCAGCGCGTGCTTCGGGGCCTTAACCCGCCGCGGCGCCGGCTGCCTCTCTCGGGATAAGGTTGCGTCGACAGTGCTGCACCGCGTTACTGCTTGCGTAGCTGCTCGTTAGTCTGAGCGGCAGAGAAGTTTTTTTTTTTTTTCCTTTTCTTGTGGGATCTCTTAACGTTTTTGGCTGATGGCAGCTTTCCTTACTGGGAATACCGGTACCTTCTGGTGTGTGTTTTTCTGGAGCGTAGATGTGGGGAGGGGCGGGGGGGTTATGCCCGTTAGTGTGTTCCAGCGGCACGCAAGCCAGTGTCGTTGAGGGTGCTCTCATAGCGCCCTTCAGGAAATTTTATATTCGCTCGTGTTCACTTTCTCCAAATAATGCACCTATTTTATGAGTTGTTCGGAAGAAACTTACTGTATTGCATAGTGGAAGAGATGAACTTTAGACTGTTAAAAGCCAGCCTTGAGGATTTGCCTGATGCGTTCTCGCTACTGACTGCATTTTTTTCCTGTTGTTTTCCTTTCACAGGAGTCATTGGATTTAACCTGTAGAAAAGCTCCATGCTTTGTGAAATTCTCGGAGATGGAAAGAATGGCAAACATTCAAGCTGAAATCAATGAGGTACAGCCTTTAGGGTTGTCAGTGTACGCTCAATGCTGAAATACTTAGAGATAATACATGGCACCTGATGAGGTATCGGACTGCCATGTGCTGTTGTTTCATGTTTTGGGGTTTTTTTAACAGTTTAGCTGTTTAACAGTTGGCACTTTTTCCCCAGTGGACTGAGTTTTCGTAAAGAAAAGAACAAAATTATGAAACAAAAGGTTTCAGTGTAACTGGAAAGACGCCGCAGCCTGCATCTTTGACTGAAGTGTTACCCAAAGTTTTCTGAAGAAACTGAAGAACAAATAAGAATTTGTAGTTGACTGTAATTCACAAAAACGTGTTTCTTTAGAGGCAACTAGGCCATTTTGTTCGTTAGCAAGAGGTAACTTCAGTCGTTTCCTACTGCCTGAACTGGCTGTTGGGTTGTATTTTATGATGATGTTTTCTGAGCATTTGTTTGCTGGTACAAAACCTGTGTTTATTAAGTTACACAGTGTGGGCTCTGGCAGGTACAAAGCCTTACTGCAAAGCAGTGTGACAAATTCACCATTTGCTTTTTTGGAGAGTGAGTTAAAATTTGCCATCATCCTGTATTGACAGGCAGAAGGAACAGTTTCCAGCTCCCAGTAAGGCGGCTACTTGGCCTCCTTTGGAAGGTTTCACATACAAAATACTCTCTCTGACAAATGTTCAATATGCTATGAGTGGAGCAAGTTTATTTTCATCCTCTCTTCAGTGATCAAGAAAAGCAAAGCAAGAGTTCTCTGTGTGTTCTGAGAGACTGATACGTTATCTTCTTCTATACTTTCCTCAGTCTTGTCTTGTTTAGCCAAAATGACCACAACTCTTTCAGCCACAGGAAGGTATCTGCTGCTCTTGTGCTGGTTTATCATTGGAAAGAATTAAAGCTAGGAGCTTCACCTGAGAGAGCTTCTCCCACAGCTAAAAAAACCCCAGCCCAGCACAAACCAGTCTTTGCCAGAAAGAGGAAACTTGCAGCTGTGAGAGATTCTTTAGTAGAATATAGACTATGAAATTGCTTTGTAGGAGATGTACGTTTCTGTGGTTTAGGAATGAATTGCAGGATCAGTCTTTTCCAGCACAAATTCCCAATAAGTCACCAAATTGTTTAGGTTTGTTTTTTTAAACAGTCTTTTCCTATTGACCAAAAAAGCCCCACCTAGTCATAGAAACAGTCCAGAGACCATGGTAACATGCTCTTATGTAAATGCTCGCACTCTTCCACACATGCGTTCTCCTCCATGCTCCCACTTTCTCCCTTTCTACTTCCTCCCCCACCCCAAGAGCGTCAACAATATCTGGATAAGTATGTTAAAAACACGTTTTCATTTGATGTTATTATTGTTGTAGAAGAAACTGAAAACTGAAATCCTGCAGTTGGAGAAGGAGACAGCAGACATCGCTCACCCTTTTTACTTAGGTAAGTGCAGTTGTACCTTAGGAAAACCAAGAGTGTTAAATGACTTAATCAACAGATTAAATGTTTTGTCTTGAGTATGTGACACTTCTAGAAGTTATTGCAGCTGTCTCCACCGGACAGCTTGTTAGAGGTGGCAGGTGTTCCATTAGCCCCTAGAGAATGCTTCCATACTATTAGCTTGCACCCTCTGCTGCCTCAGTAGAAGCTCCATGTGTAACTCATTCTCTGAAAAAGTTGTGTGTGTGGTCAACTCCCCAGGGCTGGTGGAGCATCAGGAGTTCTGAGATCATCAGTAATCTGATTTCCTTCCCTTGGCTTGTGTGCTACTTTGCTGCTTTTCCAGTAACTCAGTGTATTTCTGCTGCATCTATATGCCCCTAAAAATACCTGGATTTTTATTTTAGTATTTTGGGAGCATAGGTATTCATTTCTTAATTATTTCATGCTGTTCCCACTACGATTTGATGGATGCTTAAAAACATTCTAGCTTGCTACTACTGTGGTAGGCTAGTGAAGTATATTGTAATACTTCAGTGCTATGGTATAGTTTAAGAAGTCAGTGTCATCTCAAAGAGTTTACTTAAAACTATAGACGATGTAAAACAATTAAGAAAGCTGTATCTCTAAAAGTAGGTGTTATGACTTTGAGGTGCATGCTGATATGAAGTCCTATACGTGCCAACAGAAGTCATTCTGATTAATGATTTCTTTCCTGAGTGTAAACTGTCCTGTGCAATAGATCAGACTTTTTCTTTCTGTCTTTCTCCAGAAGAAATTCTGCTCTTGTTTTAGCAGGACAATAGGTTCAACTTTGCAATTTTATTTTATAGGCAAAAAATGCGAGATTTTGCAAGATATGAACAGACACTTGGAAGCCATACTGAAAGAGAAGAGGGCTCTTAGGAAGAGGTTGATAAAGCCCAGATGTCAAGAGAGCCTGCCTATTGAGGCTACTTTCCACAAGTAGGCATACAGAAAATAACCATTCTTTGTTTGCATGAATCCAAATTAATTTGAACTAATAGGCAGTAAAAATCGCATGCTTTCATTCACTTTTCCATTGATAAGAACAGAAATAAAAAAGGGTAGCAGAACCTCAGCTAAAAGCTAGTAGTTTACTCATGGCTAAATTCATAGAAAGGTAGTGACATGTATTTTTATGAATATTTGCTTAGGTTTTTGGTCTTGTCTACTGAAGATTACAGAACAATTTGTAATGTATAATTTTAAACAGGCGTGTTAAATGCTTGATTCATTATGCTTCTCCATAGGTAGGAATTGTTACTTCAGCATTTGGTGTCTTCCTTCCACTGTGACTTTCTCAGAATAAGTGTGTGAATGATTCCCAGACACACGTTTTTAAAATGTAGTCCTTCTTACGGTCTAAAAATCTAGTCCAGTTACTGAAGAAGTGCATATTCACTTCTGTAATTCCTGCCGTACTTATTGCTGAGAGTCACAAAAGAAGTGTAATTGCAGAGAAATTAATTAGATGATTAGGAACTTGCAGAAAACTGGAGAAGAGGACTAAGAAAACCCACAAGGGAAAGAATTAAGAGCTTGGAAGTATTAAATCCTCATTGTTTTGCACAAGTTTTGAGTAGGGGGCTTGTTCTTGGTTACAGGTATGTAGTAGAGTTGTTGTCTGAGGCTGTGACTTTTATTGGGAAGCTTGAAAGCCATTTGCAGACTGTAAGAAGCATCCCTCAGATACCGAACATCGTGAAGAATATGGTGAGTAGCAAAAGAACTGAGTCTTCAGTCTTCTCCAGCATTAAGAATTCAATGCTGTTTGGTTGTTCAGGTTATTTTTATGTCCTGCTAGATTGACAGGAGGTATAGAGATGAAACCTGACTCTTTTTTCTGCTTCAGGACGATGCTTTGACAAAAACAGAGGTGATCATTGTGGAGTTGGAGGAGCTGCAAGAGCAAATACTGAAATGGAGAGAGCTGCAAAAAGTGTATTCTGACAGTATCTGCAGTACTGCTGAACTGGATTTTGGCTATCTTTAACCTAAGAAATAATTTTCCTCAAATAGGACGGCTGTTCAAAGAACTATCTTTTTACAGTCTTCTGTGAAACCTGCAACATAGTTGTGCTTTAATCCAACAGGGACTTCATAGGTTATCTTTCTGTTCTTATGTAACAGTTCTCCCACTATTAAAAATATATAAAAATGACGATGAGCAGTAGCTCATAGGAAGACAGACTACTGAGAAGACTGTTAAGGAGTTTCTTTTTGAAATAGTTGGACAGGATTCCCTTGGAGCTTGTATCTTCAATGCAAATTTGTTTTGATATTTCTTATGCCCTTGGTATAGTGTCTCTATTCCTTTTTATAAGCATCTTGGTAATACACTGTAGTTTGTATGTCACTATAAAACTTCAATAAAAGCACCAGATTTCAAGAGCTCAGTTTCTGGCTTTTTATTTTGTTATAAAATCCTGTCATTGAAAGAACAGTGTAAAGTCTTAGGTCCCAGCTTATTCTTCCATAGGAGTTCCAACTGAGAAATTAAACTAGTTTTAGGTTACAGTTTATTATGGCTATGGTGTGGTTTGTGGGAAAGCAGGGAACGGAGTCGGTGGTATGTGGCAGGTCTACGGATTTGCAAACCACACTACTATGATAATGATAAATATATTCTTCAGCCTCTCCTTTTCTGTTGCTTGCCCTATTTTCAGTGCCCCTGTTAGAATAAAACTCCTGTTCCATGGGTATGACTGACAATTTAGCAGAAGCATTGATTGTTCCAGTTTGTAACCTTAGCAGCTTTTATGTCATGAAAAGACTTGTTGGTCAAATGTCACTGGCAGGCCATCTATAAACCAGAATAGTTGGTTGTCTTTGGAAGATGTCCAGTTTTGTATTCAGGATAGAGAGCAAACTGGAAGTGGTGCAGATAATATTCCTTTCTACTGTTGCACCATTTATGTTACCTGAATTCTTCATACATCCAACCTGTTGATTTCCATTTCTGAAAATAAGAGCCCTTTCTTTTTTGGAAGTAACCACAAGGTGGCTCAGTACCACACAAATTTTACTGTAGTTTTTCTAATTATTGCAGAAAAAAAACTTAAGGAAGAAACCTTTGGCTCTTTGTTTAGCACACTCTGATCTGACGTAATTGGTCTACTCTGTATTTGAAATATTCTGAGAATCCTATTATAATCTTTGTAGAGTACATTATTTGCTGGGTGTGATGACAAGGTGTATAGCTTAACAGTTCTTTCACGTACTACGTAAGTGTAGCTGATGTTCCTCTCTGCTGCTGTTGAGAAAAGTTAGGAGGATAGAAACAATTTGGATTAAGTCAAGCAGATTGTCAGTAGATAGGATCTGAGAATATAAACTGGTGTTTAAGTCCCATAAACTTTAATGGGATTTTTGTGTGAACACTTGCTATATGTCATTGCAGGGTTTGAGTCTAAAGTCCCATGTCTCCATTACTTCAGATATGGAAGCAAAGATTTTCCACACAGCGGCAGAGGAGCTGGCATTTTTACTGAAAAACACTTTGCATATTCTGTGAAAAGGGAAGAAACAGAATCCAGACTCCTGGAATCATTGTCCTGTGCATCTGTCACAGGCTTAACCTCCCTCTTGTCTTAAAGTGATGATTTAGGTCAGGCAAATTAAAGCTGTTGTAATCTAATGCTTCCAGAAGTAGGATGAAAACATTTCTAGTTGTAGTTCCTCGAAGTGAAGGCAAATAAGTGTTTTTGCCATATCCTAAAGAGTCAAGCGTATTTTCTTCTTTTACTGTATCCATTATTGGAGAGTTGACGGTGGAAATGGTGGAGTTTAGCTAATCCTGTTTGCCATTGATGTACCAATTCATTCTTTAGTGTGATTAAAGGCATAAGTCTACGAAGTAAATGGTGGTTCACAGCTTGTAGGTATTCATTTTAGCATCTCTGCGGTGGGTCCACAGGACCCATCCCATGCTTCACTCTGGAGGGTTTCCATATTGCAGTATCTTTTTCATTTAGATTTACTGTTTCTGGAGCTTAAGGCAAATTGTCTCATGAGGAGAACCGTACTTAAAGTACAACTAAATGGTACAGTTAAAAGGCAATTTAAACAGAATTGTTCAAATGGACTGTAAAACACTCCCATATGATACTCAGATATCACTCAGTTTCTCATATTTTTAAAAGCAAAACTGGAAAACATCCAGTTAGAAGTGAGTAACAACATTGGCAAAAACCAAACAGGAACTGTCTCTTGAGCCTGGCACCCTGTTTATGCCAATGCTACTTGCTCTCACATCTTCACAATCATGGCAGTAGCTGACAGGGACAATATTCTAAAAGCAATTTTTCTAAACTTTTGGTGGTTTTTATGCTACTGTAAGTGCCAAACCTTTAGCAATGCAACAGTTTGACAGTGATTTGAATTACAGTTCTTCGGAAGTTTCAAGATCTTACTTTACACCATCAGTGCAACCCACGTAAAGATTGGAGGCTTTCACAGGAGTTTAAAACACCTGAGACCTTTCCTTTAGCACGAGTGAGGAAGGGATACTTACCTTCCTGAAATTACCGTCCAATTAGTTAAATGTGGGGTGCTTTGCGTTTTAAACAGTGCTGGTTTTCTGGTCGCCTGCACGTTACTGGGAAAAGAAACGTGATCAGCCGTACGTAGGGTTAGACTGGCAGTCCTTCACTTCTGAAACAAACCGGTTTCTCTTGGGCAGTCCCTAGCGAGCGTCTCCACGGCAGCACCCATCTAACCGGACTGTCGGCGTTAAATTCTCAACTAAAATCCGGGTTGTCACGCTGCTGCAAAGGAGAACCTGGTGGTGCTGCCGGGGGAGCAGGGGCAGCCCTGGCGATTTTAAGCGTGAAGCCAGCGTCGCTTGGTCCGGAGGTCCCGCTCGCACCCCCTTTAGGCGGGAGAAACCCCCTTCGGGTGCTGGAGAGGCTGCCGCGCGGCTGCTGCGGGGAAGGGTTTTCCCGAAACCCCTCCTCTCCGCCCGGGGGTTCCCTTCCCCGCCCGCGGGGGCTGCCTGGGCCGGGCCGGGCCCGCCGGGGCCCTCCCCGCCCCTTCTTCCCGCCCCCTCATCCCCTCCCCGCCTCTCCCCTCCCCTCCCCTCCGGGGCGGGCGGCTCCGCTCCTCCCCGGGCGCTGAGGCGCCTGTGCCGGGGGCGCGATGCGGGGCCGGGGCGCGGGCGGCCGCGGCGGCGGGGCGTGAGCCGAGCCATGGCTAACGTCAAGGTGGCCGTGCGGGTCCGGCCTCTGAGCAAAAGGTGCGGCGGGGCGCGGTTTCGGGGGAGCGGAGGGGGGGCGGGGAGGCGGCGGCGGCGGCGGGGGGTGATGGGGTGCCGCCGGTCCTGTCACCGGGGACGGGATCGCCGCCGTGAGGCGGCTTAGCTGGGAGCGAGGGAGGGGCGGGCAGCAGGCGCTGGGGGGCTTAACGGTAAGGTAGGAGGAGCGGCAGGACGCCTCTCTCCGGCTCACTCAATAGCTTGGAAAGTTTTCCTGGAAAAGCCGCCCCCCGGAGCTGTTAGGCTGGCTTCCCTCTTCCTGAGCTCCCCAAAACAGGGCAGTTGTCACCCAGTGTCAGGAACTCTTCCCTTCCCCTGCTGCGGTCGCTGGTTTTTCCAGCGGGAGGCAGAGCCGGATATTCCCGCTGTCGCTCCGCTCCGCTCCCTCCCCGGCTTGCTTGGCTCCAATAGAAATCCGAAAAAGCTAAATGATACGGCTTGAAGACAACTCCCACAAACTAGAAGACGCCGTCGCACAATGCTCTGGTGTTGTCTGGGTACGATATATAATCAAAACCTTGCAGGCTTCGGAAATTCGGGGAGGAAAAGAAAGAGAAAAAGCAAGCAGCCAAAATCTCAGTGGCTGGTAATTTACTCATCCCGTTAAGAGATGTGCTATGGCACTTCAGGCAGAAATGGTCTCCAAAGTGACATGAGCACTGAGGGCCAGTCTTTGGTTTGATGCTGCCTTTCTTTTTAGCGTGCGTGCCTCACGTTGTCTTCTGACTGCATGGCCTTCTGTGATAAGTAACTTTTTCATGTGGTAGAGAAAATGATTCTTGAAGAGCTGCCCAGCCAGACAACTAGCCTAGCCATTTAGCCAGCAGTACGCTAAGCGTATTTTTGACTCTTAAGTTCTTATTTGTCTATGGATTATTTTTTTTTTTCAAGAAAAGATACCAGAGAGTGTTGAATAAAATAAAAAAAAAACAAAAAACACCTAAACCAAACCTGCTAGTCTTGATAGAAAAGGGAGAAGTGGAAAGTAATTTACAGATTTTCAATGTATTTTACCTTTAACTCAAAGCTAACTGATTTTTAAAATACTCCGTCCATAATTTCATTTAAAACCATGTTTGGGTAATATAGTTCTGATTTGTTGTACAGCTGTGAATGGAGCAGATTTTAACAGATGCTGGCATGTTGTAAGGAGAGTAGCAGCGCTGAAGTAAGCTAAGTTTAACCTTTCATTGCTTAGTGTTGCTTCGCTGTTGGAGATACTATCAGATGAGATGTTTGTCATTCTTAGCATTTACTGCTTAAATAAATTGCTATTATGCTCTCTAGAAATAAAAAGTAGTATACAAGGGCTATGTATTAACATTAAATGGCAATTTGGTAATGACACTAAGTTATCCAGACCATAGGACCCTTTTGTTTCAGTCTTGCAGAGTTCACTGGAAATTGAAAGTATTTAGAAGTCTGACTTGGCGATGTATTTCATTGTGCAGTCAATGACGTATTTGTTTCTCCCGCAATGGCATTTGGCTGCCTATTCGCAATTATGTAGTAGACTTAGCAGGGCCTCCTGTAGACATAAGTTAAAAATGAGTGTTTCTTAGCAGTTGGGAAGAGAGGCCAAAGACTGAATTGGCAAGGGTGTAATCTTCCCTCTCACCAGATCCTGCTTGGTGAGGAACTTTGCACCACATCTGTCTGAATGTTTTTTCCCCAATGGGTGGCATTAAATAGTGCATAACACTGTATATATCATTGTAGCATTAAATGGCGCCTATAACTCTGTCAGATAAGGTGTGATAAACAGGAAAACCTGTGCTATAGTCAGTGTGGGCCAGCTGTTTGGTAGGGAACGTAGTCTGGAGAGGAGGGTAGGATCGGAAAGGCGGACAGCCTCCTGCACGTGGGAGAAGCTGATCTGGTGCTGAAACAGAAACGCTTGTACGAAGGTGAGAGTGGAAACCCAGGGAGTGATGCGGGAAGAGACTGTTAAGTAATTCCATCTACTCAACCCGTGGCGGTGTAACAGATGGGATGGGGAGGCAGAGACCAGTCTTGTGGTATTTTGACCCCAAAGGCAATAGGCCAGTTGTTCCTTGTACTGTGTTGCCACAGCTGAGGTCAGCAAAAGCGTTTCAAGGTGGATTTTTCTATGTTGTAAATGGGAAGGGGAAGTGATTGGAGATTCTCTGTGAAGGCTCTGGCATGAGAACTTACTTTCTAGCCTTGCCCAAAATGGTCCAGAGGTAATGACTTTTAGGCAAATGCCAAATATATGAAAGTTTAAAGTAACCTTGATAGACAGTGAAAGGACTAAAGCTCTCGGTGGGGACAAAGGCCTGCTCTTTCTATTCCAGCTTCTTATACCACTTCCATATTGTGGTCACACAAACCTCTCACGCTCTCTATGCGCACACGCTGTGATTGCCTCTGACAGGTACCCGTGTTGCCAGAGCTCCTAGGATCTCTTAAGTGCTTTAAAAAGAAAAAACTTCCTGCAGAAAAATTTTGGTTCACCTGGATTGAAGTACTATAATGTGTACAATCACAGTTCCAGCCAAAAATACTAAACTTTGCTTTCTAACAGTCCCAAAACTTGAAAAGCTGCAGGCAAAAGCTAGAACTAGAGGGTTAGTGGGTGGTTTCTAGACTATCATACAAAATTTACTTGCTCGTTGCTTCTTTTCATTTAACTTACAATGGCAGATGAATGTTGGTTTTGCATCTTAAAATTTACAGAACATTCAGTTATTAAAAGATGTGAATATGGGAGATCATAAAATCCTGCTTTTTGTTTAAAGGTTCCATTATTTTATAAACCATATTAATCACATCTGCAACTTGTTATTTAGTATAAGGCAAAGAGCTGTCTTTTTGTTCTGTGCCTGTACAGCACCCATCACAATGCATTCTTTGACAGGGAGCTCCTATGCACAAATAACCCCTGATAGTTATAAGGCCAGTATAGTTACACAGAATGCGTAAGTTTTTCCTTTGTCTAAACTTTAAATAGCTTGTAGCCAGTGTTCTTCATAATGCCATCAGTCATTCTGTAGCAGGCTAAAGGATGTTTTTATCACCAGCATGTTGTCCTGGGAGTAAGTTACCTCAAATATGTTCCCTGTAGTGACATTGCTTTAAAAAAGTCTTTATTACACGTGTACTCTTCTACATACCAAAAAAGATTTGTTACTTTGTGGTTACATGGATACTTGCTCTGTGTAAATACATTTTCCCCTGAGAATGAAATATGGAAGCTTGAACGGGTGCTATAAATTGACTATAGTGATAGGTAATAATCAGGTATTAAATAGGAGCCGGGAACTGGTGAAATCCCTTCATGGTTTATTTCCGGACATCTTAATGCTTGGTCTATTTATTAGATATTAGACTTTTGTAAGGAAAGTGTAGTGTTATTTTTGGCTGTCAGTCAGAAGCTGTTGATGGAAACACTTTCATTGCTAGCATGTAACTATGTGAACTAGGAATGTTGTTTCTTTTTCTTTCTTGATTTCTTCTGTGACGTGTGCCAACACCACGGTCTGCCGTGTGATGCTGTGACGGCAGATCTGACCCTCCAGACCTGGCAACAGTGTGACTGGCTGCGAAAGAGGGTACATTACCCGTCAAGTATTTCAGTACTGTGTCTAGGGCTCTCCCTGGGCCTGGGTAGCTCTCTTACAGCTGTGCTGGGTGTTTGCAAGCTACAGAAACATCTGTAGCGTTAGACATGCCCTTCTACTGTTTATGTAGGCCAGCAGAAACCAATGCTAGTTTTTATGTGCTGCTAGTTTCAAAAATGTTTGTCCCTGTGGTATCCCATCACAATTGTAGTACTTAGTAGTGGCTGCTCGGCCCCGTGTTATATGAGAGGAGGAAGGGAGGGCTGTGTTTGTGCATGGGAGGCCCTCCGGGACGGGAGTGGTCAGCGTGTCCAGGACAGTATCGTTGGGACCAGGACGGAGCACAGCTGCCTCATGCCTTTTCCTCCGTGATCCACTGCCGCTGCATCTTCTGCTCTGCATCTAGCTGGTCTCAGTTCACTTGTGCATACCCAGGACGCCTTTCCTTGTCACCATGTAGTGTGAGAGCGGCTATGTAAGCAGTCTTAAAGATGGGAAAGAAGGATTTTAAAAAACAGTGCTCTGTACCACAATGAAAAGCCTTATGTGTTACTATAGGGTTCTCTATTTTAACATGCACCAGTGACTAGAAGACGTTGCATTCCTTCACAGATTGTGGATTGAGGCCTGACTAAAATCATTCACAGCAAGTTTGTTTAACTGAATTATAAAATTATAGTGGTGTTAGTTAAAAACTTGATGCTAGGGCACGCAAGTTGCCCTGTGACACTTTTTGAGAGTTTAAAGTACTTTGCTGGGCCCTGAAGTTTGGGACCTACTTGTGCAGGACCCAGCAAAACAGAAGACACATTCTGCTGTTGAAAATACCTTCTCCAGTTTTCAGCTGCCTCTGTGGCCTGGAAAAGATGAAGCTGGCAAGGACACCAGGAAAGACCCTTTCAAATAACTCACAAATGCACTCTCCCATCCTCTCTGAACCTCACAGATATGTCACCTGAAAAAGCTGCCAAACAGAGTAATTAACCTGAAAGCTGCCCCTTGCCTTTTCTGCTTTGCATTGTTTCCAAGCTGTAACTTGAAGCCTCCTGGCCAGCTGTTTATTTCCCAATCCCCCCGGGGAGTTCCTGAGCTTGTCCTCCAAACTCTGGCAAGTGAGAGCATCAAAGAAATGTCTGGGTAGTCCCAAGTGGCAAAGCTGAACGGCGCTTCCAGCTGTGCAAGTGTTCCCTATCGCAGCCTGAGCCGCAGCAGTTGTTGTCCTCGTTACTGCTGCTCTGTATGGCATAGTCCTCTAATTGCCTTCCTGGGATGCAGCAGGTAATGAGGCTCGAGGATGGGATAGGGGTGGAGGAGTTAAGTTTGAGGTCCTAAGAACTCAAGGGATGGGTGTGAGCAGGCCCAAGGCTGGGAGGGAATTGTAGGGAAAGTTTCTCGCTTACCGTTTGGAGAAACGTGCTGGGTGTGCCAGGCTGAGCTGAGCAGTGTGTTGAACCGAGCTGCAGTGAATGGGTGAGAGGGGCTCAGCTGATTGCTGCATTATGATGTAAATATTTAAAATTAGCTTCTAGTCGAAAGGAAAGCTTTGTGGAAAAATAAAATTACTTTAAAAATCATTCTGGAAACGATGCAAAGTGAATCACTACAGGTTTTTACTGAGTATGCCTTTGTTAATCTGCTGCAGCATCAGGTTCATTAACTAGACTCTCTGCTTTGGTCCACCTCCCTTGTTCTTTGTAATCACATTGTGGTAAGTAAAAGGAAAGATTATTTTGCAAGACTTGTTGCTGTTTTATAGACTGTGCTATTAGCTATTTTCCATGCTCATGTTTAACCACTAGAACTTAGATACAGCAATATGGCCTACTGCTGACAAGAGTAATAACTTGTAGCAAAGTTTGTAGAAAACATTCCTTGAATCTTATGCATAACAGATGTTAAATGCTGTATCAAAACAAAACTAAAGCAACAGCAGCTTGGAGATTATTGTTGTTCTCCCTCTTACCCCCACCAAAACAAATTATTCAAGCATATTCCTTTTAAGTTGTTTATTCTTCACCAGTTGCTCACTCCTGCCCTTTTTAAGCACTTTTTAAACTAACCCTGTTCAGGTTGTTGTATCTCTGTCTTAAAACCTCACAATGCCACTGTTAAGAAGAATGCATTCTGAGGAAAGATAGCCATGGACATTTAGGTTAACATTTCAAAAGCTTCCAATTATATTGGAAAAAAAAAAAGCCTACTTCATTCAGATTGTTGTTGTGATACACTACTTCAAATGTATTTGATGCAAGTGTATAATGACACAAGATATTGGCATCATTAGTGTTTGTACAGTTTATTTTTGTTTACAACTTCAGCTTCTGCTTAAGTTAGCTTTTCTATGCTTTTTGGATAGTGTTTTAAAAGTGTTTGTATTTTACTTTCTTGAAAAAATACCCCAGTGTTTGCACAGAGAGAACATTAATTTTCCTTTATATTTCTAAAGGTAGATGTGAGAATTTTTTTCTTCCTTTTGGTACTTTCCTTGAGCTAACTTAAACTTTGCTCTGTGACGCAAGTATGTGTTGGATAGATTAGCTCTCTGTTAATGGAATATTGCTATCATCTCCATTAACGGGACATAATTGGAAATAACTCCCTTAGAAACCTGTGTATATTTTCCATTAGCACAAGAAATATATTACAGTCAAAAATTTTCTGGAAAATGGATGGAGTATTATTTGGTTTTATAGGTATTCAACATATGTTTCACATGGATGTAATTTTCAAATACAAAACAAAATAGTACTTTCTTTGAAGAAAATTACAAAATTGTCTTTGATTTCAAAGGGACCAGAATGTCTCTATGAAAAGAAAAAGTATAAATTTAGGAAAAAACAGGTAACAGGCAAGAGCGGAAAACACCTTTTAGCTTGCTTCGGACTGTTACATACTTCTCATGATATTCCAAGGTTTAGACTAAGGCAAGCCATTGAACACAGTATAGTGAAGTGTCTTTCTTCTACCCTGACCTTGTTTCCTTACCCTTCTCAATTGTATATTTTAGTATATATATTCCTTGCTACCTTGGTGGTGGTGTCCTCTCACACCTAGAGAAATGGCAGGCTTTTATCGACTTTTATCTACAGTGACAGTTGAATGAGTTTTGTTCCTCTGTGTCCCTCTGTCACATGACAGTCCCTTTCTTCAGGTGGTGGTAGTTGAACTCTGTCCCAAAAGTTGTGGTTTAACCCCAGCCAGCAACTCAGCACTACGCAGCTGCTCACTCGCTTCCCCCCCGACCCAGTGTGATGGGGGAGAGAATCAGAAATAAAGTAAAGCTCATGGGTTGCGATAAGAACAGTTTAATAGAACAGAAGGAAGAAACTAGCAAGGACACTAATAACAACAAAATGACAATAATAATAAAAGGATTGGAATACACAAGACAGGTGATGCACAATGCAGTTGCTCACCACTTGCCGACCGATGCCTGAGCTGCCCTCCTCTCCCTGCCTCTCCCCCCCACCAAGCTGGGCATGACGTCCCACGGTATGGAACACCCCTTTGGCCAGTTGGGGTCAGCTGTCCTGGCTGTGTACCCTCCCAACTTTCCTGTGCCCCTCCAGCCTTCTTGCTGGCTGGGGCTGAGAAGCTGAAAAGTCCTGGACTTAATCTAAACACCGCTTAGCAACAACTGAAAACATCAGGGTGTTATCAACATTCTTCTGATACTAAACCCAAAACACAGCGCTGTACCAGC
>JAVKLA010000031.1:18131259-18166626 GCA_034782735.1 Sagittarius serpentarius | reverse complement strand
GTGTCCCCTCCCAACTTCCTTGTGCCCCTCCAGCCTTCTTGCTGGCTGGGCAGGAGAAGCTGGAAAGTCCTTGACTTGAGTCTAAACACGACTCAGCAACAGCTGAAAGCATCAGGGTGTTATCAACATTCTTCTGATACTAAACCCAAAACACAGCGCTGTACCAGCTACTAGGAAGACAATTAACTCTACCCCAGCTGAAACCAGGACAGGGGTTGGTACCTGATGGTGGGAAAGAGCTGTCTCAGGCCTCCAAGACTTGCTGTCTGAAAATCTGTACGAACTGCATTGGTTATGCATTGCTCATGATTTCAAGCTGCTTTTCCACTGAAGAGCTGGGATTTTTAAAAGAAAAGTTGAGATTCTAATTTTGTGTTTATAAAGGAGGTCCCTCTCCCAAACAAATGTTTTAACATTTGTGTATCCTGTTTGTAACCTAGCCTATTGTTAAGGTTATCTTGACATCTTTCCCCCCCTCTCTCAAATTAGTTATTTTCCTTTGCCTAGTCTGTCATTTAAAGTTTCGTGTAAACTATCATTGAGGTGGCTGCTCTTTTCTCTTAGTATCTGTACTTGGCATTAGCAGGTGGTTTTCATAAGCCACATCTGTGTTTTTGTAAGGGTACTGATTCAGCAACCTTTCCCAGATGTATTCTTGCAGTTGCATGAAGCAAGTTTTCTAACTTTGGTAAAGGGCAGACTTTCCAGCTCTTTAAAAGGGCGGGACTCTGCATGTCCTGAGTGGCCACCACCACCCATTCCACAGAAGATGATGCTTCTGCTGATGTTACGTGACAATACTGTGCCTGTACTCATCTAAGACAGGAGCACAAGGTGCTAGCTACTGGTGGTTTACTTCCCAGAGGAAAAGGCTGACGGTCTTGTCTCCTTTTTCGCTTCCCTTGTTGCCTGTGCAAAAGCAGCTACAACAATGTCCTAAAACAACAGCAGCAAAACCAGATTTTGGAAGCCTTCTAACTGATGTTTTGCATTTTCATAGAACATTTTTACTTCCAAGTCCTAAGAATACTTAATGAGTGTCAGAATGTTTTGGAGCAGGGATCGTTTTTTTTATATGCAGCAAAGAAAAATGGGGCACAGTGTCATTAAATAACCTGGCCAGAGCTGTGTCTTTGCTGGGTAGTTTCATTCTCTAAGACCACGTACTCTGAGAGAAATTGTAGAAATGTAAGATGACATGACTGCATGCATAGAGATCACTGAGCATCTCCCCTGGGGAATGGTGCAGTGGTTGTATGCTAGTCTTGTGGAACCTTTGTGCAGGCACCACCACTGTGCACAGAGAATTTATGTGAGTTTTGGGCAGGATTTCCCCAGTTTCCTTTTCTTTAGTTCAGTGCTTTATGTGAATTTAAAAAGCCCTGCCATCTTCCTATCTGTAGCATAGATTTTAAACAAAATAATGGAGTTTGCACCTCTGTTTTTAGAACTTAAGGGTCTACTGTAGTAGCTGCTTTTGATACAATGAAAGGGGTACCTAAGCAAAAGGGATGAGACAGTGCATTGCAGCATTTAATGTCACAGTCATCTATTTAACTATGATCGCAGATTGAAGTTCTGTCCTGGTAGGATGAAAACTGACCACTGTATCCAAATTCTGGTTTGCATGGAAATCACGGCATTTGCACAGAATTTCTTTGATGAAGAAGTCTGTGAATTATACTATCTCGTTACTCAGTAAACAGTTGGGAAATCAAGGGTGGATGAAACTGGACTGACTGGAATGTAGTTTTGTTTTAAACCCTCCTTGTTTCATGCTTCCTTAAATGCTGGTGGTACGACAAATGAAAAAACTTCTTCCTCTCCTCTTCTCTCCTCCCCTTAATGCCTCTGCATGAAAGAGAAAGCATCATTATTCCACAGCTGTTCAAAGCACTGATGCATCATCAGGAGTATTTCTGATTTGGATTGCTAAAGGAGGATGCGTGAAGTTCTTTTTCTAGCAGTACGAGACTTTAGAGATGGTGCAGACAGAAACACTGTTCTTGTACTGTGCCATCGCATGGGCAGGGTTGCAGTGCTTACTGTGAACGGAGAAGGCCATCCTGTGCTTCCTCTCCTAGCTTGTGAATATATGTATCTCTCATCTCTATCAAAAGTCTCGTAAGATCAAGTAAAGACTTTAACTGTTTGAGCAGGCCTGTATCTGAAAAGAGCACTGACGATGCCTTACGTTTATCTCTGCACCAAATATTTGAATTTTTTTTGCTACACAATATTTGCAAAGAAGAATAGGGGGAAACCACACGAGGATGATGGTGATCAGTAGGAATGGTGATTTTTGACTATCAGATTGTGTTAGCCATTGTCAGAGCCCAGGAACTCTCTATGCAGCTGGGAGTAGCCTTGAAAGACAACTTGAGCAGCATGTGTAGTACAGCAGCGTGCTGTCTTGGTGAACTCTGTGTACTTGGCTTCGATATAGATTTTTAAATTATTTATAAACATCTGTTCTGAATTTGGTAGGAGGATTGCTGACTGGGTGTGCACTCCTATTTGCAAGACAGAGTAAACCAATTATGACTTAAAGGGAAATATCAAAAATGGTATCGCGTTCAATGAGAAACATTGAAAACAAACTTTAGGTAAATTTACTTGATTGTAGATTTTTTTTTTTTTAAGTAAAAAATCCTGCATTAGCCAAATTGAGGATGTTCATACTATTAGCAGCTCGACTTTCACGGGTTACAGCAGTAGGGATAAGGATACAAATTATGCTGGTGCTGCAGAGCAATGCTGTGTTTGGGAAAGTTGTGGTTGTAGGTACCTTAGCTTGTCGGTAGAGTGCAGCAACCCTAATGGCTGAAGGCGTTGACATTCTTCTCCGCAATTTCTGATGGAGCAGCACGGACTCTTAGAGCTCTTCTCATTGCGCCCTTGGTCTCTCAACAGATGTGTCCTCAACCCATTTTGTCTGGGACAGTGTTCTCTGAAGACTAGCAAAACTTAGAAAATACACCATGCATTGTGTCTTTGTTTCCGTGGCCAAGGTCAGTCACTCAGGCAGCGCAAAGATGGCATCTTCTCAAAGATACCTCTGCCAAGGCCACCAATAAATAAGAGGCAGAGACACCGTACAATATACTGTTAATGGAAAGGAAAAGATAGACCTGGCTTCGTGAAGTTTTCCCCATAAAACCTTTAGACTTTATGACCAAGAAAAACCTTGGGTTAGATTTGCCTCAGGATTATACTTCAGCTGCTGGCGTGGTGATTGCATAGGTGTGCCATTAGGTGGCACAAAGTGTCCCAGGTACAAGAGGAGGTAGTTTGGTAAATGTTGTACCTTACTTACAGGCTGTCACAGTTGCGGGTCACATCCTGGGAAGTGACAATCCTGGGGAGAGAAGCAGTGGCCGCTGGCATGCGTCCTGCCACGCTCGCTACAGGTGTACTTTTGGTTGTGTTTGTAGGCAAAGTGTGAAAATATTCTCCATCACAGTAAGCCACAGAAGGCTACTTTTTTCTGGAAAAGTCTAGAAAAAAATTGAAGTGACTTGTTCCAAAAACCAGAACCTACACAATTTCCCAGATCAGAAAAAAATCTCTGCAGGAAGGGAGGGATTGATACTGTTGCCATACTGCTTTTGAGGTCCTCTCTCTCAGTACAGGCTGAGATTGGGTTTGGAGTTAACTTGGGTGACGGGAATTGGTAGGAAAGCATAAGTAGTTGCAATGATTACATTGCAGGGTTATTTTCAAAGTTTGTATGAGTAGACGTATATTCAGTTGTTTCAAAAATTATTTAAGATTACTCATATACTTGAGTGGTATATATTGGCTTTGGTATGTTTGATTACTTTGGTGAGTACTTTGGTGGTCTGTATTTGTAGAAGCTGTTTTGTTGCAAGACATGACTACTGCCAATGACTCCAGTTATTTTTGCTTTATTGCATGTACGTTTTTAAAATAAATGGGCAACTTTTTAAAAAGTCAGCTCCTTTGTTCTCCAAGTGCCTGAAATGCCTGACTGTTATTTGAGAGGGTGGAGGAGAAGTGGGGCAAATTTTATAAAGTCTAAAACAAAAAACTGCCCCCTTTCTTTCCACCCACTGCTTCCTCCAGCTCTGCATACCTCCTTGCACTTCTGTACTCTGTGTCTGAACTCGTCTCAGTGAGATCCAGCAAGCCGTGGAAATGTCCCTCTCAGTGGTCTCGATCCTCCCGTGATTCTTTTCCTCTGGCTCGTTCTTCTACGTCTTGCAGAGTGTCTGTTGCTTCTCTGGGGTGGCGTTAGCTTTACATGTTGGCTGCAGAAATGGTATGAGGAGATTTCCTCTGAGCTGCCCCTGTTTTTTGGACTGCTGCAGCAGCTTTGTTTCTGTCAGGTGTCTCTTGTAGCTGCCCATTACAGCCCTGCCACTGCATTCTGTACTTGTGTCACTGTTCTGTGGCTGGGTCTGCATTTCTCTAAAACTTTCTGTGTCTGAGATCCAGGTCTTTCCTGGGACGTGCACAATTAAATGGTCTTTCTACAGCTCTATCTTTGTACAGATAACTTGTTTTCATGCAAAGTAATTTAGAAGGAGAGAGGCATTTCCCAAACATAGCATGATTTTTTCAAGAAGTGGGGAAGAATGGAGGATGGGGAAACTAAATGTTAGGATCACTGTGACTTCGGAACAGCAGAAGTCAAATGTGTTACTAGAGAAGTGTACTTTGGAGTTGATTTTACTGGTACAAGGAATACAGCTTTCATACCTGTGGAGTAGAGCACCCATTCCTAGGGATGAAGGATTGTTTTATCAGTCAAATGCAAGCTGTGGTGCACATACGTGTAAGGCTGTGCTGACAAACAGGTTTTCTGGGAGAGCTCCTGTAGTGTTTGCAATTTGGAGTCAAGGTCAGACCATCTACAACAGCTGTGAGTCTGCTTTGCCTCCTGGGCTTTAGATATTAAACTGTGCTTTTTTTCCCCCAAAGTTCTCTGGTTTGTACCTAAATGAAGCGTGATGTAAACACATGCTTAGGGGGAGGCTGAATGTACGGTTTGTAGAGCTGGGGGATGGCTGCAGGTCCAGTTTTGTTTATGCTCAGTGCTCTCTGGCTGTAAGCTGCCGCAGAAGGGAGGGGTCTCTATTCCCACCACTACCTGTTCCTGCCCTTTCTCTTGCTTTGGGTTAGCAAAGTGTGACCACTGTGCTCAGTGCTCTGGAAGGGCTCGCTGGTCCTGTGGCACCTTGATTATTTAATTTGGTGTGTTTGTTTTCTGATCACAGCTGATCTGAGTCATTGCATGGGAGTGTGATTGCTAGATCAGATGCAAGAAAACAAGTGGGAACACATGTGGGAGGTTGGAACAGCAAAGAGAAATTGCCTCCTGCAGCAGCAGCCTGCAGTTAATATAAAAGTCTGGGTGTTGTGAATCTGTATCTGGAGTAAGGGGAGGCTTTAGTTCTATCCCTGTTTGCTGGTGGCTTTCTTGTCACCTGAGACAACTTAACTGCTGCTTAGAGCTTTTTGTCTGCATAGCGAGGAATCCTTGTTACCCTGTGGTGAAAGATGGTGTGGTAATTTTATTTTGTGTTGTTTCTATTTTACTGGTTTTATATTTGTTTTAATATAAGCACATAAATGAGTATATAAATTTTTATATATGACACTTTTTTGTACCTCAGAGGTTTTATGTTTGGAATTTCTTCTTTATCTTGAATCTTCACTAATGACTGTGGCCTGGGAGAACATCAGGTGATGAGAACCCACAGCATAGAGTCATTTGTTCATAGGGTTGTGTATAATGCATGTGGACTGAAGGCAGAGAGTTTCACGTAATTATTATAGGTGGGACTGACAGCACTGCTTGTTGTTGAGGTTGCTTCACATCTGCAATCAGAATGCCCTGGCATATAAGACTGTTAAAAGCTTTGCCAGATTTCAACCACTTGGGTGGAAGTCTTCCATTCATGAATGCCTGCCTCAGGCTAGATATTTTCAATTATTTTTAAGCTTTGTCCAGAACAGTTCAGCTGCTACAGAAGATGAGGTTAAGGGAAGATTAGGTTTTAAAATATTTAAGAGCAACTTAGGGTGACCTTTTATTTTAATTTCCCAGTTGATTTAAAATTGGAAATCTGGTGTGCATTTTTTTTAATTCCCCATTTGAGTCTACCCATTTCTGCCCAAGTTCTAAATAACTAAAGCTCTTTAACATGCTCAGTGAAGACTTGCAAGAACATAGTAGATAAAAGTTTTAAGGGACCTGTTTTCTCCGAGTGCATGTGAGCTTGTATCCTCTAGTGTAGACCAAATTGTCCTTGCACCATCACTGTAAGTCAAAAAACTCATCAGCTGAGCACTGCCTTAACTTGAGCTCAGTGTTGTCCGAGTCACAATTGAAGCCCGGGTACAGGAACTGAAAGCAAGGTCTTCTGTCCCGTTTATTCTCAATAATTTGTTTGCTGGCCCCAGCTGGTGTCCAGGAAGAAACACTGATTCAATTGTGGAGTGTACAAGTAAATTTGGGATAGGGAGTGGAAGAGCTGATAAGGAGAGTAGGATCATGTACCTTTGGAGCAGAGACATCAGCCTAAAACCAGCTACCATGCAGCAGGAGGAGGGAGATGAGACCTGCAGAGCAGTTGAAGACACTAAAATTGAAGGTCAGCCCGTGGACAAGATGTCAGAGGGATGTAAGGGATGATGTGTGTCCATAGGAAGAGGAGGACAGGAACTCAATGAACTGTAACTAGGGTGGTAAGACTGGAGGGTTAACAGTAGGACTGAAAAATAGGGAATGCTCGTGGGGTTAGGAAGCAGGATAGGGCTGAGATCATACTGTGGCAGTGGAGGAAAGAGTGTGTATAACTGAAGCAAGATCCCTCCTAAAGGATCCCTTGGTTTTGTCTGTCTTCTGCTGTTCTTAAATTCTTGTGAAATTCTTTGTCAAAATGTCCCGTTTCCTCTTAGATCTGGTCTTCTGTACAGGGTAACTGTCAGCTTTGTCCATTAGCTCACCTGGCAGAGGTTTGTATGTGGATATGCAAGTCCCCAAACTTCCTTGTGTTGGAAAACGCTTGCTTTTCAAAACACCTACAAAGTTGCACATGTACAGATTAAATGCATCAGTTGCAAATTTCTACCTTAGATACTCACAGCCTGTATCCTTAGGCACTTGTCCTCCTTCATTTGTTCTTTAGGGAGCGTTATGAGGCCTCTGTTCAGTACTCAGCTGCACATAATGCAACATTTGGTACCCAGCTGGACATAATGCAAATTCTGTCTCCTGTGAGTGTTTCTCTTTCTCCTGGGGTCTAACTCAGGGCTATGGTGACTGACGTGTTGAACTGCTGAACACTCACAGCTTAACTGAAACCTCTGGGAGCTGTGCTTGTATTTTCTATGTGAAGTGCCACATATAAGCATCTATTACAGAAAGTACTATGTTCAGTCTGTCTCAGGGCAGGTGCTCAAAATTACTAATGTGAAGCACAGAGACTTTAAGGTAAAGTATTATTTCTGTCTGCAAAACGGGGACAGCCTATGCTCAGAAATGTGTTTAAAACTTCTTTATGCTTGTAAAGCTCAAATGCTACACTGATTGTCTCTGTGGAAGTCTTAAGTCTCCTAAGACATTGTTTTGAATGTTGTTTTGGTACAGAAAGCGTGGGGTAGAAACTGAGAACGGAGAGGAGAGACCTCAGAGGCAGGATGCATTGTGGTATGTGCTACCTGGAAGTTAGAGCTGTCAGTGAGAGGAGATTGTAATCGGTGGGGGAGTAAATACTTCCGTATGCATGAAAGGAAATCTGTTAATAGACAGATCTAGGGCCATGAATGAATGGTGGTCAACTGGGTTTGAATTTTCTAACTCTTGTTTTACCTTCTCTAGTTTTTAACTAACCTGATGATACTGATCCAGCTGATTATCAGGGGATACATATACAGCTAATCTCAAATGACATTGTCTATGCCTTCAGCTTAATTTTAAACAAAGTGTGACAAAACTGCTTTAAGGACAAAATTGATTTTATTTCTAAACCAACCTCTTCCAGCTTTACAAAGGCATTAGGCTTCATCAAAATAAAGCTTTCTGGTAAAGTTGCAGCTTACAAGATTTGTCAGTATCAGAGCACAAAGCAAAACATAGAAGAAATATAAAGGATAAAAAAAGCTTTCTCCTGTTCTTAGCTTCTCAGTACCAAAGTGTTTGTTTAATTTTCTGCTGTCAGAGAAGTAGGCCATTGACCTCTTCTTCCTCATTTCTGTCTTGCTATGTATAAAAAAATCCATGATAATTATTGAGAGGTATGTGAATCAACACACCTATAAATAAGAACATCCTTAACTTCAAATAGCTATCATGCTGTCAGCCCAGAAATAAGTTTGTTTGTTCATTTTTTGCTTTGGCCACATCCTTTTTCCATTCTTTTCTAATATGACTCATTTTGGAAGTGGAAGTTGGCTCTAGTAGCCACTGATAACTGTGTTCAGTGGGAATTTTAGACAGTATATGTGAGTGCATGGCCCTTTGCACTTGGGGAACAATCCTGTCCATTTACATTTCAGGACAGTTTTATTTTTCTAAAGAGTACTTTTTTGAAGGCTACAACAAACACTTTGGATTATGTGGTAAAAATCAGAGAGTTTGACCTGATGACACTTGTGGCACACAAGTCTGTGACATGGATCGGTACTCCACAAAGCACAGCCAGTCTACCAGTGCTCCACTCTGCTTCCTTGTAAATGTAATTTAAAACAACTCTTAATTAGAAATAAAATCCTAACGAAGTATTTAGGACAAGCACTTTGAAACTGTTTAATCACCGCAGTCCTGGTTTTTTCCCCCTCTCACTCTTGAGATACCTGGCTGCAGATCTGAAAATGCTCTTTATGTCACACAGTGTCTTATAAGCAAAAGAATTTGGTTTATAGCTCTGATTTGCAGTTCGTTAAATTAAACACAAATTTCTGGGGTTTACTTATTTGAAGTGCACCTTTCTGTGTCCTCATATTTTAAATGGATTTTTTTTAACGCGTTCTGTTTCCAGAGAGAGTGCAGAAGGAGGAAGAGTGATTGTAGAAGTTGATGACAAAGTGGCAAAAGTCAGAAATATAAAGGTATGATTTTTGTCGTCTTCACTTTCTTATATAAGGATCCTGATGCTTTTCTACATTTGCTTGGCTATTGGATCATTCTAAAAGAAATATTAAGGGAGAAGTTTAAACTGGCACAGCTCTAGAATAATTGCAGCAAAAGTGTTGGGGAGGATTGTTTTGGTTCGGCTTTGGTTTGTGGTTGTGTTTTTTTTTGACAGGGGATGTAACATGTAGTTGTGTCTTCTGTATTTCATATTTGTCAAAGCTTCTGCTATCTGGCTGCACGCTATCATTCAAAGCTGTTAGTAAATTGTTTAGGATTTTGTGCTTATCTTACTGTTACTAAAATCTGGATAACTTCTTTCCCCGTGTCTCTCCTCCTCTCATTTGCACTCAGAGTGCAACCGACTTGCATGAAACGGAGCAAAGTGTGTTCAGCTACACTTCAGGCCTTGGTAAAAGCTGTAAGAGTAGACTGAATGTAGCTGTCATCCTCTGTGAGAGCTCTGGAGCCAGTGTGCATGGGAACCAGCCCTCTGGTTTAGACTCTTGAACTACTTAAAGCTGCCATGGTCCTTCACTAAACTAACAGAATGGGAGCAAAGCAATTTCATGTTGTCAGACATGTTTCTGCTCAAAAGGCAAATAAATGAACCGTGAGATTACTGTGGGCATTCTAGAAGATGGATGCATTGTGTATTTCTTGTCTCCTTTTTCTTTATATCTGCAAGCAACCCACTTATTCTAGATTGCTGGTTCAAGAGAAATAATACATTAGGTTTTGAAGAGAAACCTTTGCAAAAATGGAATGAAAGGATTTGAACTATTTACCTTTTTCCATTATAATTATTTTTATATTGACTACAGGTGCTCATTTCTAAAGAAAGAGAGAAAAATGTCAGTGGTAGGAGATGTAAAATGTTGCTTATTTTCTGTATATTTCCTTTCCAAAGCCTGTATTTGCGGAGTCTGACACTCTCACTACTTTCTGAAATAATTTTCCCCAATTCCTTACACGCGTGACAAAGCTCTGGAAGAGACACTTGTCCTCCGGCTCCGACGCTGTCTGTTGCTGGTGGCTGTGCTCGGGGACGCTTTGGTCCCCGCGACGGGCCTGTGAGGGTCCGAGGCCCTGTCCCCGCTGGGGGAGCCTCCCTCGGCAGGTGGAGGCCTCAGTCATGCAGCTGCCTAATTGGGTCCAGCTGAGCCTTGTTAGACCTAGAGGGTTTTCTTAATTTTATTTTCTTTGTTTAAAGAGGAGCTGTGGGCTGCCTTGGGATACTGGGGAAACCACAGCTGTGGGGCAAACTGCTCGTAGCAGGCCAAGAAGGGTTATTTGGAGATGCAAGGGCTGGCTTGTGGATGTTTTCTCTCTTGAGGTTTCGTAATTGGTGAGTTTTGTAAAGGGACTGAGTTTGCTTTATGTATAAACTAAATTTAGGCAGCCTTTGAATCCAAGTTAGTGTATAAATGAATATTTATGCACTATTGTTCACATTGTTGTGTCTGGGGTAGGTGCACTTTGTAGTTCAAAACAACCCCCTTCTCACCCGAAAGGTAATCGCCTCTGTGATCAGGGGCTGCTTTTCCTGAGGTGGGGGAATATTTTTTTTAAATTTTTTTTTATTTTTACATGTTGCAATAGGAAGGCAGTTCTCCAAGCTATCTTCTGCTTATTGCTGCAGAAAATCTAAGAAAATAAAAGGTAATTGCATAAAAATCTCTGAATCACGACATGTTGAAAATGTCATTATTGAAGATGACCGATAGGTTTGTTAAGATGTTAATTCTGACTAAAGGAAACCTTGATTGTATTTAATTCAATGTGACAACTTTAGAATCATGTACGGTTTAAAATACATTAAACCCCTTTACTTCAAAGGTAATCTAAAATTATTTTTGTCCTGTTTTTGCTTTGCTCTTTCTTGGTTTAAAAAACCCACAAACCTGTGAGATGGGCCTGTAAATGAATTTTCCCTGCAAACCTCGCAGCTGGTGGCAGAGTTCAGTGCTTACAGTGCCCTTTATCCAGTAATCTGGCAGACAGCCCTGACACCCCTAGTTTTTGGGGCCACTAGTGAAGCGGTTTGTTTAGGTATCAAATTATAAAGAATCTCTCTTTCTGCTTATGTTATTGCAAATGTCAAGGTTACAATAAAGTTACTGATTAGGTCAAAATTACATGTGGATGGTGTTAATTTTGTGTAATGTTTTGACTTGTTACTCTCTTTCTTTGATGAGCAGAACAACAATGTATAGTTCCTTGTTCATAAGCTTATCTATTTTATTACAAACCACTTGGGCAAGATTATACAGAAAAACTTACACAATTCCCTTTATTTCAGTCACCATTTCTAACTATCATGCTAGAAAGGCTTCACTGTCATTATTAATAACCCATAAAGGTTAGGTTTGTAGTGTGCAGTCGCAGTGACAGAAGCATTGGCTTGCAAACATGGCAAAGCAAAGGGGAAATGGGGGAAGAGACCTGCGTTTCCAGCTATGCAGTGAGAAAACTAGTTTTGTTTTCTCACTCGGGGCCTCATTTCTGTGATGCATTTCTCAGTGAAACAGAAGAATGACAGAGAAGTGTCAAAAGGGTTATAGAGCTTCCCTGCCAACATGTAGATGTTGTGAAGATTAACTAAATTGTGTTTATCGTGTACAGCCTGGAGAACCTTAGCTGTAGTAAATGAATCCTTCAGCAGCAATGCTTCGGCAGGTCTGTCATGGATGTCTCCGCCTCACTCTCAACATCAAAGAAAATTGAATAAAGAGGATAAATTATTTGCCATTCCTTTTCCATAATACAGATCCTGGATAAAATTGCTATTAGTTTTGAAATCCTTATTTTTTTGGTCAGCTTCAAAGTGAATTGGTCTTTCTGTCTTTTTCCTTCTGTTACCAGGTTGATAGTAGACTTGATAGCACTTGGGACTCAAGAGAAAAGACTGTGGCCTTCAGCTTTGATTACTGCTACTGGTCAGTTGATCCCAAAGATCCGAAGTATGCATCTCAGGAAATGGTAAGAGATGCTGTTCTTTGTGTCTGTGTTCCTGTCCTGTTTTGTCCTTTATAATCACATCTACAGGAAGAGACTGAGACGTAGGATACATGAAATTTCATTTTCTTTTCTGCCCCCATCTTTTTCTTATTTTGTTTGTAATATGACAGTACTCAGTCCTTTTGTCTTAAGTAGATGCGGTAGAACCGCAATACCCTTCTTCGTCAACTAATGCATGCTTTCATTAGATGTGTTAATTTTGGTAATCAATAACTGTGATGATCTGAGGTCTCTAGCTTAGCAATGAGATTTTGGGGGTGGGGGGGATGATCAGGTTCTAGAGGGAGAAAGCTCTGAAGTGAAAGGAAGAGTGTTGAGGTGATCCTGCCGAGACGATCAACAGGGAAATAATCACATCTTTAAATAATGGTAGTAAATTTTACTTACACTGTATTGTTCTGAGCACTTTTCCTTGATGAAGCATCAGAAATCCCTTATAACTAATGGAGACTCCTCCTAGCTTGAGGATCCAAGGTTTGACTGATTAAGAAAGAAGGTTGAAGTATTCGGTATTAGGATATGATTACAAATTTTTGTTGATAAGGAATTATTAAATCTACTACAAATACATATAATGCACAACAAAGCTATCCAAAGATTTCACTATGCATGCATACGATCACATATGTTGGCATTAAAATAAGATTTTTACTGCTGTTTTGTCTTCAGAATTGTATCATTTCATTTTTGTCTGTTGTCACTACAGTTGTTCCTGAAATTTCAACCTGTATAATTGTGTTGTTTTTCGTAGGAAGTATCACTTAAGACTGAGTTAGTCCTGTGAAATTTGTATCTCTGGTAGTGATGAGCACAGGATTGTTTTACTTTTGGGAGTCAATATCTGAAAAACTATCAAATTTGGCAATTGCTAGAACTACAGGTGAAATTCTTGAGGGTGCTCCATTTCCTTGTTGGTGCAGTAGTGTGGAAGAGGTTTGGGGAACTTGGGAAGTGTATATAGGGTTTAAAAAATAAAGTTGTCTTTCTGAAGTACTCGGCACTAGATAAACTTCTATTTTAGGGATTACAAATAACAAATCTTTAAAAGTTGAACTGTTGGGGCTACCCCCCACACCCCTTATATCATCTTATTTCTTATTTTGATTTTGTGTTTCTCTCATAATACACTTAGAAGCATGTGTCTTAGAACTGTTGATAATACAGCTGGCTTTCCAGCTGAAATGGTTTAGCAGATGAAACGTTGATAAATACAGTCTGCCAAGTCAGTTTTATCTTTACTCGGTATGAAAAATTATCAGAACTGCCAAATGGAAAATATAAATATTGGCTACAAAGTGTAAATTTTTATTCTTGTTGTTATTAAATACAAGTGCAATTGAAACAGAATGTAAAATGCAATATAAACAGCGCAGCTTCCTTGCTGGGGCTGAGGAGGTATTTCAGACACTGTGGAGAGCCTTGTGTTATCATACAGTACAGTTTTGTCCAATAAAAGCACTGAGGGGGAAACATGAAGTCCCTGGCCATAGAAAATTAAGTAATGGGCCATGGTTTCCTTACCGGTGCCTGATGCTGGCTGAAAGGATGTCCAGCGCTGCTTCATGTAACCGTTGGGTTACTGAGCCTTAAACAGACATCTTTCAGGAGTTAAGAAAAGTTTAAAGATAGACTGGTGCTTTGAAAGGCCTGGAGTCATGAGTGAATTTCTTGGGCTTTTTACCTGTCTTGGTGATTGTAGAACCAGTAAAGCATGCTTTAAATGTCCTTGAGAAGAGGGCTGCTGCAATACTGCAATCTTACCGTCCTTTTGTGCATTTGTCTGCCCCCTTACACCGTATGAATGAAGCTTATTGTACTAATTCCATGTTTTGAATCATTACTTCAGTGCTGAGCTTGAAGTTTCTAAGCTTCCTTACAGCAATGATGCTATCGGCAGTCAAAGGAGGTTCAGTAACACTGTCATCCAGTAAAAGCTTTCTTTCATGAGCTGACCTTAGATTACTTTTTCCTTGAAGATGTCCTGCCAACTGTTATCGTATGTGACTGGTGTATTGGTTGAGGATGAAAAGTAGATTAAAGTATCTGTTTTCAGGTTCATTTTTTGTAGATGCTTTCTTTTTTTAAACTTTTTTTTTTTTTTTTTTTTTTTTTTTTTTGTCCTCTGGATGGACGTATAAAAATGAAGTCCTAACGGTTTCTTCAGTTGTTAAGGATTCTGTCACAATAAAACAATAATGGGAGGGCTGCAAATCATAGTGTTAGGTAAACATACCATTTTAAAGACACAAATCTGCTTCTCTGAATACTTCTTACAGTTTCTTCCAAATGTTAACATTGTTCGCTTCAAGTTCTGGTCCCTTGCATTCCAGAGATGACTACACACAATGCATTTTATTCCCTATATATTTTGATCATACACTTCACAGCTGCTTGTGACAGGCTTAAGTCACACATGTGTAAGTACTTTGAAAAGTTTAGATGAAAAGTTCGGATTCATCGTTCTGTTTATAAAAATTGTGCTTTCTCTGCCACCTGTATTCTACTTGTATTTGCCAAAATGAGAATACATGTTGCCCATCATGTTTCTTTTTCTTAGTATGTTCATGTTTAATATTTCTTCTATTGCATTTTTTTAAATTAAAAAAGGTATGGAAGGTATTTTTTCACTTTAATTTGGGGAGAGCAAATTGCAATACAGTAAACTGAAGAGGAATTGAACCAATTTAGTAAAATCTGCAATGCCTATGTGACAGATGATGTGCCTTTAAGCGTTTTGGTTTTTATTTTAATAGCACTGAAACTGGAAGTGCTTTTCCCTTCAAAAAGCTAGAGCAAGGAGAGTCAAAAATACAATTTCTTTTTAAGAAGTGTTACTGTCTACATATTTTTTAGGGCTGAATTTTGAAAATAATTCTCATTTCATGATATATACAAGCTTTCTTGATTGGCATTATGTAACATAAGCTTCCTCATATCTCTGAAAAGAGGAGACTTTGCTAAATTAAAAACAAAGCTAATTTCTGACTACCGAAAGAAGAACCATCACCATTGCTATCTGGAAAATGGGCTTCCTAGCACAGATAACCTGTTGGAAGATGGTTTCAGGTGCAAGTGGATAGTCTTTGATTGTTATTCAGGATTATTCTCTCATTTAAAACATTTGAGGAACTATATGTGAGCCAGAGTTCTGTTTTCTTTATTTCTCTTCTAACTGTGGTGAAATATGAAGCTATACAGTGTTTCTAATGACAACCTGGTAATTTATAAGCTTAATTTAGAAGTCTAATGGTAGCGGTCTGAATTCTTAGTCTTCCTTTAGAAGTTACATAAATTCTTAAAAAATGTAAGATTTTTTTAAGTAGTT
Organism: Sagittarius serpentarius; assembly: GCA_034782735.1. Lineage (NCBI taxonomy): Eukaryota > Metazoa > Chordata > Aves > Accipitriformes > Sagittariidae > Sagittarius > Sagittarius serpentarius. The sequence continues at coordinate 18,151,180 of JAVKLA010000031.1, read as the reverse complement.
CAGTTATGCAAGTATTATGTTCATTTTCCAAATAAGCTGAATGGCAAATTTTACAATGTGACCCCTGGTTTTTAGGCGGCCAGTTTGAGATCCTTGGGCCTGTTGCTTTTGTTTTCTCACTGGGCAGTTGAATACTTCGTGTCTATATTGAGCTGAGGTTTTCATCTGCTTTCTCAGATGTGCAATTCTTTCCAAAGGGAAGTCTACCTTCTCTTTTTAAAGACAATTTTTTTTTCTAAGTGCATTTGTTGGTGCATAAACAGAATAGAGGAATCCAGAAATACCCTAAGGAAAGAGTCACTGGCTAAATTGACCAGAGCTACCAGCCACTAAAGGAAGAAGGAAAGGAAACGACGGATGTGCTAAATCCTTCTAAGTACAGAGAGATGAACCAGGCACTAGGGCTACATGGCAGAGAGAAAGAAACTAGAGTATGAAAAACTTGTGTGGGACTAGAGAAAGAACAGGTAACAAATAAATATGAATTCAGGACAGGGGCAGAACATTTGATGGGCAAAATATAAAATGAGAAAGAGAAGGAAACTCTAAAATATTATAGGCATTTAAGAGAAAAAGGTCACACATGGTTTTTCTGATCTTAACTCTGCAATTTGTTACATGCATTTTCCATGGTTATAAATGACGGAATGGTTTTCCAAACCATCACTGTCAAGATATAGTTACACTCTTAAAAAAACCAAGCAAATAAACAAAACCCCCCACAACCCCACAACAAAAAAACCACCCACCCCCCAAAAAAAACCACAAAACCCAGTAATACTTCTGTTGATGATCCTTTTCCTGCCTTTTTTGAGTCAAACTTGATTTTTCTCTGTGCCATGTTGCTGCAGAATTAGTTCAGTCTTGCAGAGGGAGAATGCTGAGTGTCTGCACCTGGACTTTACCACTTGCATACAATGAAGTAGTTTCACCATGTCACCTTGCATTCTTTTTGGGAGGCGAATTTGGCACTACACAAAACCTTCTTTAGTAAAGGGGGACGTTTTGTGTAAAAGTGACTATTGCTTCCTTCTCCCCTGCCCCCTTCCTCCACAGATCTCTTCAGGAAGCTGTGTGTGGTTCAGGATGTTTTCTAAAGACAATGTTGGAAAACCATCACTCTTTGGACATTGAATAACTATGGGAATATCCATTAATGGATATTCATGCCATACTTCTATTTTGCAGTAAAAATACTGTGTGACAATGATATTGTAATGATATTTGGGGTTATAATTTTTATTCTTATGGGCAAATTCAGGCTTCTGCACAAGAGTATTCTTAAGGCTACAGGAATACATGCAAGCATGAAGTATTCTTGTAGCTGGCTGTAATAGCTTCAGTTCTCAGCTTCCCTCCAGCCATCCTACCCATCCGGTTATTGTGCATGCACAGTAACCGCGGTGGGCAGACTGACCCACAGGATGTACAAGCAGGTATTTACACACAGCAGTTGCCATAGATAGCTGATGTTAGCAATCTGTTCCTTTTGATAAGAGGAATACATCCCATGACTAACAGTAGTTGAATGGTAGAGACAATGAAATCCAGAAAAGTCTTTAAGTGCCCAGCTTGCACTGATTTGAGTGAGAGCCAAATCTCCAACTGGGTTTTCTTAAAACAATTTTTTTGTAGCTCTTAAGCTTAGTTTTTGTACCTTAGTGTGTCAGTTAGATGGAGATGATAATGTTTATAAAGGAAATTAAAATTTTGACTTTAGAATTTTTACCTCTGGCTTTCAGAAGAATGAAATAAATGATATTCATATTGGTCAAGGAATTTCACGCTTCTGGGCTTGACTTGGTAAGGATTTTATTTTGGTTTGGCATAGTGTATTAGGTTTATGCAGGTATGAATATTTTCAGTAATGCTGTGACCCTCATTGGACCTTCTAAGATGCACTCATAAAAGCACTTGACCAAACAGGCCATGACCAAACAAAAAGATGACTGTCTTTGAGGTAATTCTAAGAAATATGAGAGTGCACAGAGGTGGTTGTAAACAGCTGAGTGATGATATACTCTTGCGTCTTTTTCCCTGAAAGATTACATTGAATTTTTGATGAGAAGTAGCTGCCTATCACCAAAAAAAAAAAATAAAATTGTAGTGTCAAGATTTCATATGGATTTCCCTGTATGTGGAGGTTGCATTGTGATGTGTCACATGAGAAAAGTATTATCTTAATGAATCAGGATGGTTTTACAGTGAGAAAGCAGTAAGGGTGTGAAAACAAGCCTTACTGCAAATGTCAGTAACTGCTCCTAATTTCTCGATCTTCTCACACCACACACACACCCACACACACACCCTATTCCTCGGCACTGGCTTACTAATGTAAGTGAAAGGATAACAGTGATTCTTTCTTTGGTGCACTTCCACTGTGCATTTGAACCAATGAGGGTTCTACAAGACTGTTCAAAAGAAGACAGTATGTTAAATTAAAGGTTGTTTATTTCTAGACTTTATATAAACAAGTGCACAGGTTCTCTTTGCCTGTCTGTCCATTGCAAATGTGTGCTAGGAAGAACTCCTTTCCATTCAAATACATTATCCAGTTATTTCTATCTTTGTTTATAAATACATTCATTGGGAAGATTGGCATTTATTCTGTGCTCTGAAGGCAGAAATGGGTGTTACTGACTGCTCATGTGAGTGAATGCACATGACCCCTGTAAACAGATTTTTCCATTTCTTATTTGTTTTAAAGCATCGTAATTGCTTTTCATCACATTTGACTTCCCAGCATAGCTGGGTTTTATACTCCTTCTAGCTAAGAAAAGTAGCTGGGGAAAGGGGCAGATAGGCAGATGATTTTCTTGTCTCCTTGTCAGACTGTAACTGAAAAGCAAATAGAAGAACAGATGCATTTGTTTTAATACGCAAGATCTTCAATATGGTACTAGGGGGTTTTTGTTGTTTTTGGAGGTTTTGTTTGTTTGTTTTGCATGATAATTAAAACTTAGAAAAGTTACACAACAGTATTGTTTGGAAGCAAAACATTGCAACATACTTTCCAACCCTTCATCAAACTAAGTCACTGTACTTGCTCCTCTTTTTTTTTTTTTAAATGCAAACGTAGTCATGCTTCTGAAGAACTTTAACTGAGAGACCTTTCCTTTTGAAGCTGAGTTTGTGATAATTCCATGCCTGCATACATTCCTGGTGAGATTCAAGTTTTTAATTGTCTTGTGAATTCTCAAGACAAATTCAAAATCTGTTATCTGGCATATATGCTTAATTCTAAAAATTATAATGTAATAAAGCTCTAATTTAAATATCTTGAAAAATCCTTCAATTTGTTCTCTCTTTCTCTTCCTGCCTCCCCCCTCTGCCCCACCTTCATGTAAAAGAAGAGAGAAAGGGAAGGAGGCGGTGGCTGTGGGTGTAAATGGCATTTTCGCATGAAATGTTTGAAAAGCAGTAAGCATTCTATCCACAAGATTTTTTTCTCCAACCCAGAGTGAGACAGAAGTGAAAAGGAGAGCATGCTGTAAGAAAAAGGCTTTTTGTGCAATAATTGGATCAGTATATAATGAATTATGATGGAGGGAGGGAAACCACCATGAGTGCATGCTATATATCTTCTGCCAGCAACACAGCTGCTGTGTTCAGTTCGTGGTCGAATAAGGTCATTCTTTCCAGCTATACCAAGATTTCTTTGCAGAAAACTTCTCTGGGAATTATCATGAATAATTGCAAACTTCAAAGCAGGCTTTACTGGAAGACAAAATAGAAGTTGATTTTCAATTTACCATGCATAATATTAAAAACACTGTATTTTGGGGAGAAAAAAACCAGTTTTAAATGACGTAGGCATTGAGTTAATTGATAGGAATAATTATATAGTCATATATAATTACATGCAACTATAATTTAACGCAGATACATTTCAAATACGAAGCCTAAACAGGAAAATACAGAAAGGATTAAACTGCATATTGATAAGAAGTTGAGGGAAATCAATGAACTGTTTTGCAAACAATGAAATGAGACATTTTCATGAGGCAATGAAATGAGATATGTTCAGTGCGCTAGTGCTCATACACGATCGTGCTCTTTCCCTGACAGGCAGTGACTGTTCCTTACTAGATACGCAGAGCACAATCTTTACAATAGCCAGGCAGTATAATTTGCTAAATAATATTGAAAGGATCTGCAAGTGCATTCAGCAACTTAGAAGAAAAAGAGAATAACGAGTTCTTTGGGTTGCCAGTTGTCGTGCATGTTGCAGTGAACCTGCGTGTTCACAATATGTGTTACTTCTATAAACGTGATTTTTGCGGGCCTTACAAGTAAAACCAAAAACTTGGTACTGGTGATCTGCAAACCTTCTGAAGTAACTTGACAGCATATGGTCATTTGGAAGGATGTTTTTTTTTTTTTTAAATTAACTTCTAGTGATGAAGATGTAGTTAAAAAAAAAAAGCTATATAGATAAGCTGTATGCAGATGCTGATTGTTCTTTCTTACTTACAGATGAACATTCACAGTTTAAATTCCTCTAGGTAATCACACCACAGTCTTTCCTCCATGCTCATAAAGCAGTGATATTTTTTTTCTTCTTTTAATCTAATACGAGGACCATTCCTTACGTGCCTTTGCGAACAGGTTCCCTTGTTCATCTGCAAGTATTTCCACAGCATGGCTGGACACAGGATGGAAGGTCATATTCATAGTGCTTCCAAGGCAGCAGATTGGTCCAAGATTAGTTTTTAACCTGGAGTGGTTTTTCTCCAATCTTAGCAATGTTGTGTGAGTACCTTCAGTTAGACTGGTCTTTTGGGAACTGAAATTACTGAAAAATTAGTCTGAACTTCAACCAAGTCTTCAAGATCATATTGTTCTGCAAGCTCTGTAGTCACTGGATGGAGGGATGCTGATAGACCTTTGGTAGGAGACTGGGCCAGGTTTGGGGTTTTACTTGGTTTTAGCAGGCAGCTGGCTTATAAGAGATTTTGTTGGGCAGGACTGTGCTAGTGTTGAATAGTGAGATACGTTTATTGCAGCAGCTGTGATCAAGTTCAACATGCCATTTTGTTTCTGAAAACGTGCCGTGTTTCTGACATGTTGCAGCCATGAGACTGGACTTGCATGTGTAAGCAGCAGAAGCCTGAAAAACCTAAATATGCATGTGTCCTGTATCACTGTTTATTAAAGTGTTTGGTATGAATAGCATTTGTTCTTTTATGCTATAGCAAAAAGCAGCCCTTCCCTTTTTTTATAGATCTGTGCTTGGTTTACTTATTTATCTTCACTAGTAGCTAACTTTTATATTTTTCTGTTAACTGAGATGGTATGCTTCAGAGAGACCTGTGTGTGGCCTTCAACGCAAACTGTATGAATCATCCTTTTGGCTGGGTCTGGGCACCTGCATGTTGACTCTCAATTCTGCTTTGTTTTTAATCAACAAAAAGTCTGCCCTTGAGAGCTCATATGTGAAAAGCAAAATTAACATCTCTGTTCAGCTGTGGCTTTTCTGCTAAAGTAGATTCTGTTGGCAGTGGTCCTAAATTGCACAAGAAAGAGAGAAGATGAATAAAATTAATTCAGTCTAGAAACATTTACAGTAGCCTCAGTATATCAGAATAAAAATTCTGAGTGTCAGTTTAGGGTTCCTTACCCCAAGATGTACAGGCTATTATGAATAGGTTCTAACTCTTTATAACTCTAGTGTTATAATGTCAGGACATTCTCAGCAGAAGCAGGGGAAATGGTGTTCTGTATCTTAAATTGGCAAATGTATTTTGAAGTGTGTCTTACCAGGCTATATCACTGTCATGTGAAATAGTTGAAAAAGTTTTGGAATGAACCATTTTAATTAATCCTACCTGGATAGGTTATATTCCCAAGATGCTGAAGGGCAATGAATGTTTTCCTGGATTTTTTTTTTTTTTTTTGTGCCTGTAAGGATTGACTTGCTTTCAAATTACATCTATTAATTTTAAGATAGGTCTCAACTTCTGGTCTACTGTTATTGCAAATATTTTCCATTCTGAATTTTCAAACATCCCTCTCCTGCACACACATACGTCTTTAACAGTATATACATGGATTGTGTCATTGATACTGTGTGCCTTTATGGTATTGTTAGCAGATTTTCTTATGAAGAAGAGAGTCAGTCTCTAAAGAGTATGTGCCTCATCCCATGCCACAGACCTACATATAAGACATCCGGTCTGAAAGTTTAACCTAAAGAACTCTGAGGATCCACCCCAGAATTAATTAATTTGGCCTACCTCATTTTCTTTATAGTTTTTTTAATTATTATTTATTTTATTTCATAGACAGAGGTGAGTGGCTTGACACTAGTGGGTAAGGAAAGCCTTCTCTAGTTAGCATCAGAGAAGCAGAGACAGAAAATTGCAGGGGTTTGTTTATCCCTGCATACTTTCAGGGAGGTTATACTTGTACTTCTTATGTGATTTTGAAAAAGAACTGTCCCCCTTTCTAGGATTTTGTTTCATTTGGAATATGACTAAAAAGAAGAGGAGCTCAAATTACTGGTGCAAGACGGCTTTACGCCTTTGGTTTGGTAGCTTAAGTTTTCCGAGACCATAAATGTTTTGCAAGTTTTGCCCAAGTAAAAGATCTTTCAACGTATGTTTAAATCGGGCTTCAGCAAAGCAATATCCAGGAAAGAAATAATTGCTTTGAAGGAGAACAGAACAGAAGGAGACATGTCTTATCTTGTGTTAGGTTTTGCTGAGTGTTTTCTGTTATGATAGCAGAAAATAGATTTGAGCAACTGCTGATAGACTTAGGAATAGATAAACTTTTTTTTGGCTAGACCAACAATGTGAAAAGCTTCACGGGTAATACTTTTTGTTACCCTCATTGTGGAAGAATGAGATTTCCTGATGGATTTTAAAAGCCAAAAAATCCCTCAGAGCAATGATTCCCAGTCTTTTGAAACAAGCCCTATCAGAGCTGTCTATGACCTTCACAGTAAAGACCACCATAATCATTTTGCCACGTGACTGAAAAATGTAACTTGAATGCTTGGAAATATGATCAAAAGAGCTTCCTTATGTAGAGCCCTGAAAGCATATATCCCTTTGGGGCAGGAGAGGTGAATCTACAAATTCCATCTGCAGAATAGAAAAGTGCTGCTTTAGCTGTTGGCATTGTGACCCATGTGCTGGCTTGCCTCGCTTGGGCTTTGTACTTTTGCACTCCCTCTCACGCATCATCTCCAGGACCTTCTTGTACATCAGTAATGTTATTGCTGATGGCGATGGTGAGTAACAGGTTACCCTGCATCCTGCGTGTCGTGCATGAAGTCATCATGCTGCTCTAAAAAATGACAGTGCTCTAGGGCCATTTTCTTTTCCCATCTATCTTATTTTGATGCTTTTAGTTGCATCCTGTTTCTTAATGACTGAAAGTAACAACCAGAGTAGTTAATGAATGACTACTATATATTTTTTTTTTTTATTGCTGCTTGTTCTAACCTGTTTCCTAATAGAACAAAAGTTCTGCTTTGAAACGTGAGTGTCTGAATTCACTGACCTTTTCATTAGCTAAACAAAATGTGAAACCTGCTTGCTTTCATAATTTTTTCTTTTTTTCTTTTGTGGCCTTCCTTTTGATATTGATTAGAACCAAGAACATTTCTCATAGCTGCTTTCAAATAGGAAAAAAAGTTGGAATAATGTTAAAGATCTAGAGAGAGAGTTGATATGAATTTATCATTGAAGCAGTGAATTTTTTTCATATTCCAGCACTTACATTTAAATTCCAATCAAGTGAAAGGGTTTGGTGCAGCTGGTTAGCATTTTAAAGCCAAAAATCATCTCACTACTGTAATGATTGGGAAATGTTCTAGTCCACAATCTGATGCTGATACTTGTTTCTTTTTAATTTTTTGACAGCTAGCATTGTTATATCTTTTAGTTATTTTTAATGTGTCTTATAACTGTAAATGAAGAAATTGACACTGAATTTTCAGATCACATTCAGAAAATTCGCAACCTTCTTGATTCCTGTATGTGGAGAATGAGATAATTTAAAGCCTGGGCTTAAGTAGCTTTTGATATTTTTAACTTAAACACGAATTCAGCAGAAACTCAAAAGAACTGTCAGTGGCTTGAAGATACATTTAGTCTGAAAACACAAAGATTTCAGAGGACTGTAGAAATTTGCTTCCAGCTCTTCACGTTGTTCTCCTTTGTATCATTTCTGTGTGTTTGACTCTCTGCTTGGTACAGCACAATGCTTTTCTTGTCTCACATCCTACTGCATGTCATTTGCATAAATTTATTGCTTATTACAGTGTATGGAATGTAATCTTTTTCTATTCCCTTTATTATCAATGTAAGTAGCTTTCTACAACTGAATGTCATTGGCATGTCTAGTTGAAAGAGAGAACGAAAGAGATTAGGAGGTCATCTTCTGCTCCTTTTATTAACCTGGAGTTGATGCTTTTTTCCTCATAGCAAACTGAGGCTGTATCTATACAATATACAATATTCCCTGAGCACTGCAGCTTGATCATCTATAGTGCTAAATTTTTAGAGTTGTTCCTGGAACTGTTTGGGCTGGCATAGCTGGTACTTCTCGTAACAGTTTCTAGGCTTAGTCCAGGATCTGGCAGGAACCATGACCATTCCTGACTGGCAGTTTGCATGTGGCCACCCTGCTTTGGAGGCTGAGAGTGATTGACAGTGTGAACATAGGCTGGTCTGAGCCCTATGGGCTGGGCACGTTTAAATAGCTAGTGTTGCAGCTGCAATTGCCTGGTCCCCTCAGAAGTGCTTGTAGTACTGTCCAGGAAGTGATACTGAAGTGCTTTTGCAAGGGACTAGGAGTTACCACTTGGAGAAGCGGGAACGGAGAACGTTTTTCACACATACGCCTCTGGTGCTGTCTTCCCGGCTTTGTGGGACAAAAAAAAAAAAAACAACCAACCAGATTTTGTGTTGGCGTTATACCTGACTGCATCTTTGTGGGGAAGAAGACAGCCTGCAGTGTGTAACCAGCAGTGGACCTAAAGGTGTGATGAGACCTGGATGAAAAGTTCGGTTCCCAGCAGAGGCATTAGGGGTGGAGAGTTAATTATGGGGGCTGAAATTTGTTGCACGCAGTTTAGCACCTTTGTTTTAATGGCTATGCTTCATACTAAGCATCAAGAACTTCTGTGGTTTTTTTTTTTAAATATGCTGTCCACAAGATGTCTGGCAGCATGCACATTGTAATGTTGTTCTGGGGCTGATACAGTTGGGAAAGAATCTTGGGTCCCTCTTATGGCTAGACTGTATAAATCCTTTTCCCATGTCTGTAGGCCAGCCTTTGAGAGTCCCTGCAGCTTTTGTCTTAAAAATGGATTTAGTGTTAGAGCTGGTTCTGTACAGCATGCCCTCCGCACTGTGCAATTTTATACATTAGTTCACTGATTCAGGCACCTGACATCACATCCCAGAACATAACACATTCTTTAGCATATCCGCACAATGTCAGAGATCTCTGAAAATTTCTACAGTGTTTTCCACCTTCCTTCTGTATTGTTCCATCCTCCTGATGATTGTTTTTGCTACTGTTACAGGAGTATTCCTCAGGCTGTCTTTTTTGCCTAAAGAAAATGGGGATAGGAGGCAGGAAGAGAGTTTAGACAAAAACAGGTCATAATTAACACATTTGAGGTAGTGAATGGCTGCTATTGAAAATAAAAATGTTTGTTTAAGAAATATTGGTAAGAACTAAAATGCTAGGCAGGGCACAGGGACAATTTGTCACTTGAAAGAAAGAGAATATTCATTAGCTCCTTTTTTGTTCTTCTAAGACCTAGCTATAAGAAAATGTTATGTAAGCTCAGGCTGCAAGGTAAATCCTTGCAACCATTTCCATCACAGGCACAGCTTGCAACTAATCTATGTAACCTTTTTTGAGAACGCAGAAAATGCTGAAGTAGGCCCACATAGAATTGACCCCTCCCCCCATTTTTCCATCCAGAAGGAATGACATGAGTTGGAAGTTGCTCCTAATATTAGAAAAAGTATTGTTACTATCTAACAGAAGGTTTTTACACTTCATAAATTTATTACAGTCAGCAGCATAAGCACTGATACCTTTATTTGCAAAGCATCAACAAAATTTACTTTCCATTTGCAGTGCAGTTAGCAACTGTGTAGTGCTATTAATGAGGCAGCATGAGATACACACCTTTGTTTTGAGAAATAATCCACATAGGAACTGGATGATGTTTTCAATAGACTTGGCTGAAATATTTTCATGTAAATTGTTTTCTTCTTGAGTCCACACCTTCAAAAAAAAAAAAATGCTTTGGAGCTGTACAGAATCCTCAGGAAAAAAAAGTCCTTTCTAAATTTATACAGTTTTAGCAGTTTCCGGGAGAATCCAAACAACAGGAGGTAATTTAAGGTCACTTATGAGCTCACAGAGAGCTCTTGGCATCTTATTCTCACCAATATATTAACAACAAAGTTTGCCAGGACTAGTGGTTGAGTAAATTGTTAATTCCGCTCTTTTGCCAGATCAGTGGCCTTTGTTCATTTCTGACTTTCAAGTAGTGGGGGGCTGCATATTCACAGCCAAAGTTGCAATGAACAGTCACAGCTCACTTAACTAGAAATGTTACATTAAAAAGGCTGCAGTTTCTTCTATTTGTGTTCTCCTAGTGACAGAAATTACTTAGGCTGGACATAACTACTTCTTTATACCATCCTTCTCTTCCCCGCTTACTCCATAGCACAAAAACCTCAAAACCAGGCAAGGCATACTATGAAGATAGCTCGGTGCTTCATACTACACTTTGCTTAACTAGACAGAAAGCAAAAAGCAAGTTGGTTTGCATCACCTGTAAAATATCTAAAAAGTAGTTGTAAAATATCTGAGAAATCAACCAACCCAATACTTCCACAAAGCAAAAGATACTATCATACATTTTCAAAAAGAAAAATGTACAAATCTGCTACAGATCAAAATGGCATCAGAACCAGGGAATTCCCATGTCCCAATTAAGGTCACATGCTTCTGTGCCATTACAAGCCCAGTAATAAACCAAATCTTTGGTATTGCCAAGATGAACAAAGACCCTTTGGCAAACTGTCAAAAAAAAATTCTTAATAATATTATGACAAGACATTTCCTGAGAAGACAATACTGGAGTTTTCCTCTCAGACATGATGCTTTCTGGGACAAAAAAACCAAACAACCAACACTAAATATTCAGAGGGACACATTTGATTGTCTAAGAAAAATGGCATAGTTTTACCCTTGACTAACAAAATAGATGAAGAGGGTTTTTTTTTCATTTTAAAATGAGACAGAAGGAGAAATTTCATCAGTATTTAAAGCTCTTCCAAGCTGAAGTTGCATTAAATTTTATTTCTTTACAGATTAAAATTTTGTGCTATGCAGCACAATTAAAATGGGCAAGAAATGAGCAAGCAATGGGTGGAGATCTGGAGGTTCAAAATAAGTGATTTAAAAAGGATTGAGATGCGAGACATTTATGTATTTACACCAGCTTTAAGTAACTATCCACCTGTCTACATATACTTTCCAACGTGTTGGTACAATACTTTTTATGATGAGGTAAAATTTATCACTTATAGTTTGCAACTTACATTGTCAGTTCTGTCCCAAAATAAGTTTATTGTATTAAGCATATTTTAAATCAATACATTTTAAATGCATGTCCCTTAACGCTTTTTTAGTGCAACTGTCTTATTATGATAAACTGACTCAGAAAAAGACGGGGTCACACACAACCTGAGGATGTACTGGAATACGACAATCTAATCATCTATATTTCTATTTCCACTATTTTCTCTTTTAGATAGAGAACAGTTGCATCGTTGACCTAACTAGAAATTCAGTTATTAGAGAATATTGTTTCTGTTTCAAAAGAGTACTGAATATAATGACCACATTCCAAAGTTGCTGGGTAATTTTCAGACAACCATGCTGTTGAAGACAGCCATCTATCTCCAGGGGAATTCAGCTCAGGCTTCTCTCTTTTCAGTGTAATGACTTACAGCAGAACCATCGGGTGTTTCTTACATTCAACATCTGTATAGTCTGCTCTCCTCAAAAAAAAAAAAAAAGGCCCTAGCGTCTGCAAATTCTTTGTTTTAAAAAATGGCTGCCAGCTTTGATCAAAGCTGCACAAACAGGTCAAAGTAACACAGTGCTCTGTACAAATTAGAGCATTTCACTCGTAACACTTTTTTTTTTTTTTTTATTAGTCCCTCAACCATTTTTAAACAGTCAAAGCCTGACTTGAAAAGGATTTTTAAAAACATGGGGGTTTTTTTTATATTATTCTATGTATATCATTGTTTCCTCCAGCTTTCCATTATCAAATTATTTCTCTCCATGGGTCCTTTTCCTCATTTTTAGAAGTCATCTTCTGTTAAGCGTGCTTTTATTCTAAGCATTCTTTTTTTGTGCAGTAAAAAACCCCCATGAAACTTTAATGCTGCAAGAATCTTTGAAGAGCTGAACCAGAGTCAAGAAACTTGCTTGGGGATTTGACTGCTGGTTCTTGATCTTCTCAATAAACATTAAAGTGATATCTGAATTTATAAAAGTATGTAGATTTTTCTTTCACATCCTTTTTGTGGAAGCCTGCTGCACATTTAGTCCTCTGAGCAGTCAGGTAGGTGTTTCAAAACACAGGCGTAAAAATAGTCCCATCGCTGTAAAGGGCTTCACTCAGTGGAAACATCACTGTTGTATCACTGTTACCTGCTTATTGCAGGGCGGTGGACTAGAGGACCTTTAAAGGTCCCTACCAACCCAAACAATTCTATGATTCTATGTATGTCTCTGTGCCTGTGAGAACAGTGATAGCAGATCCCTCCCTTGTGGATGGTGCTTAGTGAAGATAGCTGGTACTTGTAATTGCGGGATGAAACCTACGTGTATGCAAGTAGGGTTGATGGAGCATCTGTTTCTCAACCTGTTCTTTTGGAAATAAACCCTGCACACATTCTAAAGCTGACCAGACTTTCCTATCAGAAGGCATATGTCTTTATTTTAAGCAAACAAGCAACAGAAAAAAAATAAAATCCCTCTAATGATTAAAACAGATGTAGTCCTAAGTCTATTGCCCAGAATCAGCAGGAATACATTAATCTACTTTTTTTTTTTTTTTTTACTTCCTGTGAAAGACAAAAGTAGAAGTGACTGCTGTGTATTACTGTGTCCTTTAAACCTTCTCGTCTCTCCAATTATGGAGACATAATTTCTTTTAAATATAGAGAGACTTTCGTCTTAAAGTGGCAATGCTTCTGGTTTGTATACAAACATTATTAAAAGAGTTGTGTATAGTTGACGTGAATTGCTTTATTAATAAAAAATACTGCTACAGCTTGCTTAATATTCCAAATTATAAACAAAATATATGTCTAAATTGTATTATAGAGTCAGGCTAGAAGTTAGTTCTTCCTTTAATACATCTATAACAACTGGAGTCAAAGGATTTGTTTTTCACTGGCTGAATTTGATGAGACAACCAGTGCACCAGAATAAGAGAACATGGTAAGCTGCTCCTCTCTTTGCTTAACTGCTGCTGATTGCTGCATGCAAAATATAGATTCTTCAATCCCAGCTTGGCAGGTAAAACTGCATTTACTTGTACACTTAAAGGGAAACAAATTATTGCAAGAAATTTGAAGCCCCGTTTTACGTATGCTGCTAATAATAAAATTGAGTATAAATTGGAAAATTTTATAGTAGTTGCTTTTTATATATTTTTTAATGTTCTGAGCTTGCACAATGAAAAATCAGTTTAAAAATGAAACTGCGTTCAAGTACCTTTCATTGCTGCATTTTTGTGCCTTTTGAAGTCTTTTAAAGTCTAAAGGGAATTTTTTTATGCGTCAGTTTTTAGTGGAACTCTTAAAATTGGTACTTTTGGGTTTTTAGTTTTTTAAAAAGTTTTGGCTTTTTATTTTTGTTCTTTATTTATCCCTGGAGGTATTTAAAAGATGTGTAGACATGGCACTTAGGGACATGGTTTAGTAGTGGACTTGGCAGTGTTAGGTTTATGGCTGGACCTGATCTTAAATGTCTTTTTGAACCTAAATGATTCTATGATTAGCTTATAGTATTTATGTAGATGAAACTCAAGACACACTTTATTGAAATCGTTACTGTATATCTTTCCAAAAGCTGTCATAATTGTCAGAAATTGACATTGGAGGTGCAGTTGAGACCAAGCTCTAGCGAACTCCGTGAGCGCTTGCAAGGTTAGCCCAGATTAAACAATGCCAAATACAGGAAATTTACTTTCAGAAGCATGAAGTGAAGCCTACCAGTTTGGGGTACTATTGAAATTCAGTTGTTGCTGATAGTTTTACAAACAGAGTCTGCCTTGTAGAATTTCTACTAGTATTTTAAAAGAATTGTTGATATAAATGAGTATTTTCAACGTTGTGTTATCTCTTTTGCTTCATTTTTACTTTCTTCTGGCAATGCTGTCTCTTGTATGAAGGTGAAAAAATGAGCTTATTACTGGGAGAGTATATTTTATAGACTTAAGAATTGTTTTCCTGTGTGGTAATTTTAAGAGCTGATGATCTAATAGCAAAACTATCAATTTGAATTAGCTGATACATGAAGAGAGAATATCCATTTCCAGCTGAAGGGGAAAAAAGCAGAAATCTAATCTTGATAATGTCATTGTGCTGTTGTCTGAGTATTTCAGATGATTGTTAGCCCTTACTGAATTACCGAAAAATTGGGATCACTACTTTTTCTTCCCGCCCCCTTGTAATAAAGTCAAGGAACAATCTTTTTTCCATCTTCATCCTCTGTCTTCTTACAAAATTAATGGGCCGTTATTTTCAGAGACTCAGCTGAGAATTGATATGTCCCTGCTGCCTTAAACAATAAAATTACTAATTTTATGTAGTTGTTCTTTACTTTCCTTTCACATGGAATCACAGACATCCGCTAATGACCTGGGATCCTAGCCAAGAGCTAGCAGTGGTGGGAGAAAATGCAGGATATTTATAACTTCATTATAATCCATTATTTATTCCTTGCTCTCTTCATTGTAAGAGAGAGATAATTCAGTATTAAAAAAACCCCACAAGTCTCAGAGTATTTATTTTGCTCATTTTTAAAGGATGTCAGTAAAACTGCTCTGCTTTTTTTTTTTTGGCCTTTTTTTTTTTTTCCTTTTGGTAGACAGTCAGATACAGATAATGATTGTATCACAACATTTCAAGTGACAAATTACATTATTTTTCTGGCATGAAGTAATATCTGGGCCAGGGGAGTGGGATGTCTAAACCATTTTCTGGTCCTGGTGGGGTAAAACAGTATGACTGCAGAGAACATTGTGCTGCTTCTTCCAGCTGTGACATTAGTCTCTGCTAGACCTTTAGAAAAGCTGAAGTTTTTAGTTTCTCCTGCGGTTCCATTCTTGCATGGTCTGGCCCAGAATTCACTCAGGAAAAATGTTCCTTTGCTGCGTATTGCTGGCGCTAGTGTAAGTCAGCGCGTTACTATTCTGCTGGTGAAGATGCAGAGCACAGAAATGAAATCTGTTCCTCTGACATCTGGCCCAGCAAACAAGCACCCATATGGATAGAGCAGCACTCAAACCTGCAGTCCCAGGTTCCTAGGACAGAGAAACAAAACCACTTAGTTGCTCATCTGCTCATTAAGTGGTTTGTAGACATAGTGTTGCAGGTTATGTGTAGCTAGCTATTTACTTGTCATTTTCTACTTTGTTTCCGTAAGGAGGTTTATTGAAGTTTTTATCTAGTTTTAAAGAGCTAGATATTACAATGACGGTACAGAGTAGTCTTTCATTGCCTTCTGCAAAAGTCATTCACTTTTTTGCAAAAGGTAGCCATAACCAAAAAAACCTCTGTGTTTTTTGAGCATGTGTAATCTGTTGATATGTATTTTCTTTTTTCTTAACACATGATCAGTTTGACCTCCCTCTCCCCAGTCTTTTATTGCAATTGTACCATGGCAGTAGGTCTCATACCAAGGGAAGAATTGCTCAAAATCGGACAAGGAGTGTTCTTTAGCTGGGAAGTAAGAAGGACGTATTCCTGAAGCTGAGGAAGGAGATCTAGAATTGTACAACTGCTCTGAATTTTCCTTTGACATGCATGAGAAGTTGTATATGTCCAAGTAACTGTATCTGTAAGGACTATTTTACGTAAATTGAACAGGGCTCTTGATAAAACAGAACACTTGTGACAATTCTGTTTTACAGAATATCTGTACAGAAAGAGGATTCAAGTCTGAAGTTGGACTTCTGCCAGGTGATCCACAGGTTTAGATCAGAAAAAGAAACAGCTCCCCAAGACAAACAGGCCTTGTCCTGTAGTTCCTCTTAAATAGCGACGGTTTGTAACTATTAGCTTTTGAGGAAAAATGGAGGATGTTTTCACCGTGTCTCCCTAGCAAATACTGCTGTTCTCCTGGAGAGAATTACCAAGCCTAATATCTACTTCACAATTCACTAAATGAAAGGGGTTTCATTCAGTCCTTAATGGATAGGCTTTGCATATGTTAATTTGATGGGCCGATGAAATACCAGAGTAAAACTTACATCAAACACAAAATGTAATGTGAAAATTTTAAAGTATTCATTAATAAAGCCAAAAATTCACAGGTTTTTTTCTGTGTAGAAAGCTTTATTGTGACAAGTATAGCTGGACTGAGCTAAACCAGACATTGACACAGTATCAAATGCTGTGGGGTTTGGATTGTGTGGCTGTTGCATTCAGATTCCTCTTCCATAACCCTGTGATAGCACAATAGGAATCCCTGTCAGGCAGGAAAAGGGGAATCTGAGAAGAATGTAGTTTTGTACAGGTAGATGAAAATACCTGGTGGTATTTTTGCGATGGGTATCTGATCTTTCAGGTTGATGTTTACAGTAGAATACAGCAATTAGAAGAAAAAGAAAAAAAAAAAGAGGGTGGAGGTGTGCCCTTGGTGATGGAGCACTCTAGAACTTTTAAAAGTTTAAGGCTTCTATCAAAACACTTATAAATTAGATTGATGTGGTAAGCGCAGAGTTTTTTCTTTTTCAAAAGGAGATAGATTTTTGATGAGCAGGTAAGGTGTATTTTCATGATTGTATAATTCAGTGATGAAATGGCAGGGAGATAAAGCTCCCACTCAGCCTAATCAGTGTTTCTTATTTTTTTTTTCCCTCCCACTCCCCAGAGGAACTGTATATATATTTGTCATACGTTATCTGTGACTTCTTCTAGTATTTTACAATTCCAGCTAAATACCTTAATCAAGATTGAACTTTCATGCTGTTAAATGTAGCCTGTGTATGTACATTACCACACAGAGCAGACAGCTTTTCCACTGGAAAAAAATTACAGCTGATAAGATGAACAAAGAAATCATTGTTCTCCCTCACAGGGAGAATTAAAGCACAAAGGGATTTAAGGACACGCAGGAAGTCTGTTGGCAGAGCCAAAAACTGAACTTCTTGAGCTGGAGAGAAGCCGTCCCTTTCACACCCCTGCTTCCGGTTTGACTGGGAAAAGAAACTGAAAAGGCTGGATAGAGAGAAGGAAAAGAAGTAATCCTAGTTGTGAAGCTGTGGCCTCTTAACAAGAGAGAAGAAATGTTCCCAAACTAACCAACCGATGCCTGCCTTTTTTTTTTTTTTTCCTTCCTCCTCTTTATCCCATTCAAACCAAAAAGTAATGTTGCTGAAGTAATCCTAATGTCACAGTAGAGGGTTCTGTGCAGCTGACCAGCATAATGCGCTTCCTTTTGCTTGTGCTTTCTCTGCCTGTTTACAGAAAGCCCTTCAGCTGACATTTCTTTAAGATACTTTAAGAGAAAACACGTATGGAAAAAGCCTTGCGTTATTGGAACAAAGCCCTAGATTTGCTTTCAAATATTCCTTCCTTGCATCCTCTTTCTGTCTTTTTTATTTAAATTAACCTTTGGGGCTTTGTGAAGCTTTTAGAACCAAGGCTTTCATTATTTTGGCAGAAATTGTTTAGTTCTGCATAATTCTATTTCATGAAATATTTTTTCACGTTAAATCCAAGTCTTGGATGCTACATCTGAGATGTAGCAGCAATTTAATTAAACAGAATTGGGTCATAACCCAAACAGTAACAATTTGAGGGGGACAAGATTCTGTAAGGAAAACACACCAAATAAGAGATACTGCATATCTGTAGTTCATTGTGGAGATGGTGGCAAATAGATACTGCAGGACTCAGCCTCTTATGTTTTATGAAGTTTCTTAAACTGTCCTGACTTATTGGTTGAGAGCGATTTTGTTTGTGTAGTAAACAACAGCACCTTTTTTATACTAAGTTCATTTCATACCTGGATCTGCTGCAATTGTCTTGATGCTCTGAAGCTCTCTATCTACTGATAAGGAAGTTTACTGTTTTCTTGTTTGCATGGCAAATCTCTAATGGGAATTGAGTCATTGAGTTTTTTCAGCATTTATAAAGTCATTTGTTGGTTCTGTGGTAAAAAGCAGCTGTTGGCCGTATGTCTGTCTTAAGTTTAGTCTTTTCCTCTTTCATTATGCCAGTGGTATTTTAAAGCCTATTTTTAAATTGTGCTATGCAAGAGGATAATTTTCTTCTGGTTTTTGCCCCACTTATTAACCTGTGGGAATTTATCTTAGGCTAACGTTAGAATACTAATGTTTTACAGTACAAGTGGTTTGCTTTTAGAGAGTTGTTTGTTGATACTGATGCTTGTGGAATATGCCTCTAACAAGTAGCAATTTTATTTCTTCAAAAACTTTTTTTAAATTACCAGAATTTTTTATTCTTGTCTGGCTTTTTTGCCTTGACCAAATAAACTCCCTTGAAATTTCTGAAGTTTCCAAGATTGTTTTGGTTTCCTAATGGTAATATTAAATATTGACCATTTCAGACACTTGCAAATAAGAAAAGAGTTACTGTACAGATAAGACTTGATAAACTATTCTATTAGCTTGTTGCTCCTAAAAGGTGTAGCTCCCTCTCTTCTACTCCTTCTGCTTTCTCCTCTCTTCTCTGCTACAGTCAGAGTCGGTTCTAGCCTGTTTATTGTAGTCTAAGTGAAATGCAAGAATTATTTACCAGAAATCACTTAGGGTAAAAAAAAAACCCAAAACACAACCCACACAACAGAAACCCCTTATTTATCAATATTTTTCCCTTAAATTTGCAAACTTGGCATTACATGCTGTCCCTGGAGGTTCACTGGATACTTTTATTTTTTTACGTTACTCTGAGACTTGGTTTGAGCGACTTGGGAAAACTTTGTTTCCCAAATTACTAAACTCCAAAGCATAACAGACAATTTACTGTAGTTTAAAACAACTGGTTTTTGTTTCTTTCTGCAATTCAGGTTCTGATTGGATTAAGATAGGGAAGTTTTATACTTGGAGATATTCATATTGCCAAAACTTCATTTCTGATAAGATGCCCCCGTTACCTTTGAAATTAAAGCACCTATTACTATAAGAGGGACGTCAATCCCTTTGGTGGCAGGGAAGTATACTGAAAGGAACAGGAAGATACACCTGATTAACATGTGGCTCAGAGGCTGGTGCCACCAGTGGAGTTTTGGGGTTTTTGATCATGGGGAGGTTTACACAGCACCGGGGCTACTGGCAAAGGATGGGATACATCTGTCTCAGAACGGGAAAAGGATCCTGGGGCAAGAATTAGCAGGGCTTGTTGAAAGAGCCTTAAACTAGATTGGAAGGGGGAAGGGGATGTAACTGGGCCTGCTAGTAATAAGGCCGGGGGGAGCATCCCAGGGTTTGTAGGATGGTGTGCTAGCAAGGACCCTTGTTCTACTCTCTTGGTGGAAGTAGGGGCTGGAGATACATGTGACAGCAAAGATGGAAGGGTTATTGATGGTCTAGAAGCCATGGAAACACCTGAGAGTGGTCGGGTAGGACTTAGGGCTTCCACCCACAAAAGAGTGTTGGGAACATTAG